>OY728121.1:1876615598-1877901283 GCA_963277665.1 Viscum album | reverse complement strand
AATGTTATATATGTGAATGTTTAATTTTCCTCTACTTATTTTTTTTGTCTACTTATGATTGTTTTTCTAGTATGGATTTTGGTCTGGGGGGAGGGGTTGCAATGGTGTGGGGGGTGTTCAGTGGGGTGGGGGTATCCAAGGGTGTGGGAGGGATGTCCTGTGGGGGTGGGGTGTCTGGGGTGTCCATGATAGTGGGGGGGGGGGGGTGGAGTCCAGGGGGTGGGAGCGTTTCCTGGAGGGTGGGAGGGTTGTCCGGGGGAGTGGGGGTTGTCCAAGGGGTGTCTAGGGGTGTGGGGGTATCCTGTGGGGTGAGGGGGGTTTCCATGGGTGTGGGAGGGCTGTCCAGTGGGGTGGGGGTGTCCGGGGTGTCCATGGGGATTGGGGGGAAGTCTTGGGTGGTGGGAGAATTTCTAGGAGGGTGGGAGGGCTGTCCAGGGGAGTGAGGGGCTGTCCAGTGGGTGTCCATGGGTGTGAGGGTGTCCTGTGGGGTGATGGGAGCTATCTAGTGGTGTGGGAGTGCTGTCTAGGGGTGTGGGTGTCCATGAAGGTGGGGGGTTGTCCAGGGGTGTCCAGGGGGTGGGGGAGTCCAGGGGTGTGTGGGGGGGGGAGGGGTGGGTGTCTAGGGGGTGGTGGGGGATGTCCGGGGGGGGGGGGGGTTCTGATCTAGTTTTGGTTGGGATTTGGTCTTTTTTTGGTCTGGGGGTGTTCAGTGGGGTGGCGGGGAGGGAGTCTAGGACGATGGGAGGGATGTTCATGCGAGTTGGGGGATGTCCAGGGGGTGTCCAGGGCTGGGGGGTCCAGTGGGGTGGGGGTGGGGGGGGGGGTCTATGGGTGTGGGAGAGTTGTCCAAGGGTGTGGGAGTGCTTTCCAGGGGGTGGGGGTGTCTTGGAGGGTGGGGGGTTTTTAGGGGTGTGGGAGGGTAGTCCAGGGGTGTGGGAGTGCTTTCCAGGGGGTGGGGGTGTCCAGGATGGTGGGGGTTTGTCCAGGGGTGTGGGGGCTGTCTGGGGGGTGGGGGGGGGGGGGGCAGTCCAGGGGTGTGGGGAGTGTCCAGGGGTGTGGGGGGTAGGGGACAGTCCAGTAGAGTGCGGGGGGGGGGGGGGGGGTCCAGGGTGTGTGGTGGTAGTAGTCCAGTGGGGTGGGGGTGGGAGGGTGTCCAGAAGGGTGGGAGGGATGTCTAGGTGAGTGGGGGATGTATAGGGGTGTCCAAGGGTGTGTGTGTGTTGGGGGGGTGTCCAGTGGGGTGGTGGTGGGGGGGGGGGGGTTCTAGGTGTGTGGGAGTGATGTCCAGGGGTGAGGGAGTGCTGTCCAGGGTGTGGGGGGGGGGGGTGTCCAGTAGGGGGGAGGTGTTCTAGGGGTGTGAAAGTGTTTTCCAGGGGGTGTGGGAGTGATGTCCAGGGTGTGGGGGTGTCTAGGAGGGGGGGGGGGGGGTCTAGGGGTGTTGGGGGATGTCCAGGGGTGGGGGAAGTCTAGGGGTGTGGTGGTTTCTAGGGGTGTGGTGGGGGATGTCCAGTGGGGGGGGGGGGGGTTGGGGGGTGGGGGGGGGGGGGGGTCTGGTCTGGTTTTGGTCAGGTTTTGGACTGTTTTTGGTCTGGGGGTGTCTTGTGGGGGGGGGATGTCCATGGGTGTGGTGGGGGGTGTCCAGTGGGGTGGGGGTGGGAGGGTGTTCAGGAGGGTGGGAGGGATGTCCAAGAGAGTAGGGGGATGTCCAGGGGGTGACCAAGTGTTTGGGGGGGGGGGGTATCCAGTGGGGCGGGGGAGTGGATGTTTCTAGGGGTGTGTGAGGGCTTTCCATGGGCGTGGTAGTGTTGTCTAGGGGGTGGGGGTGTCCAGGAGGGCTGGGGGGGTTCTAGGGGTGTCAGAGGGTCGTCCAGGGGTGTGTTAGTGTTGTCTAGGGTGTGGGAGGGGGTGTCCAGGAGGGTGGGGGTTGTCCAGGGGTGGGGGGGGGGCTGTACAGGTGTTGGGGGTAGTCTAGGGGTGTGGGGGGTGGAGGTGATTAAGGGTGTGGTGGGGGCAATCCAATAGGGTGTGGGGGGGGGGGGGGGGTTCTGGTCTGATTTTGGTCGGGTTTTGGTCTTTTTTTGGTCTGGGGGTGTCCAGTGGGGTTGGGGGGTGTGCAGGGGTGTAGTGGGGGGTATCCAGTGGGATGGTGAGGTTTTGGTCTGGTTTTGGTCTGGTTTTGGTCGAGTTTTGGACTGTTCTTAGTCTGGGGATGTCCAGAAGGGTGGGGGAGGTTCTAGGGGTGTGGTGGGGGATATCCAGTGAGGGGGGGGGGGGGGGGGTTTCTGGTCGGTTTTTGGTATTTTTCATGTCTTTTAGTAGAGCATAACAGTTTTTGATCGATGGTGGGGGTTATCCAGTGGTGTGGGGGGGTTCTGGTTTGTTTTTGGTCGAGTTTTGGTATGTTTTTGTTACGTTTCAAGTGTTTTGGCAGGCCATAGCAGTGGTTGATCGGTTTTATTAAAAAAATTATTTTTTACGTCCGTTATTTTGTAACCGACGTAAAAAATTAACTTGGATTAGTTTTAATGTTGGTTATTTGAAAAATGATCTAATAAATTCATGTTAAATGGTTTTTACGTTGGTTATTTCATAATCGACATAATAAATGGAAATGAATAGATTTTTATGTCTGTTATTTTATAACAGATGTAGTAGATATGTTTTCACGTCAGCTATTATTTAACCGATGTGGGACACTACTTGGAAGAAAGGTTTATCACATCGGTTCTGAAAATAACCGACATCATAAACTCTTCGAATGAGTGATTTATGACATCATTTATATAATAACCGAAGTTAAAGAGTATATAACACGTCGATTTTTAAATAACTGATTTAATAAACCACTACTCCGAAGTGTTTTCCACGTCGGGTTTTTATCAACTGACATGAAAAATGCTTCGGATTTTTGTTTTTACGTTGATTTTAAAATAACCAATGTAAAAAAAATTGTATATAACCTCTCATATAATAACTTCATCCAAAAGATGACAAAAAATATAAAAAATAACCACCGTAAAAAATGTTTTCTGCACTAGTGAATGATGGTTCAACTCTATTGAAAAAATTTTCTCCATCCTTTAATGATCTGAACAGTATAAGGTTCTAATTGATTTTTAACAAATGGAGGGACAAGATTATTAGTGATGTAAATTTATCAAGAATAAAAAGCATGATGACAAGATCGATCTAATGTGTTGGAATAAATTATGAAAAAAATCGATAAAAATTTTCCACATACACTTACATATGAAATGGAATATGATTTCCATTCCATGAGGAAAAAAGATGAAGAATATACCTGGGTGTTTGAGGAAAACATCACAAGACTTGTATGATCTGCCTCAGACATTTTTCCTACCCCCAATGCAATGATGTAAACTTTTTTGGTTGAATGATTCCTAGTCTATGAAAATCCATAGAGATCCTATAGTTTGATATCTATGATTAAATTATCTGATATTCCCTCAATGTTGAAATTAATATCGAAGAATCTTAATAGAATTTGGTGATATAAAGTAGAATGTAGAGATTAAAACTGATGTTCTAATGGAGAAATATAATGATTCTATGAAATTTCAAATCCCTTATTATCAATAGTTCATAAAGAAGCACCCCCAAAATTTCTTATAGGGGATAAGGAAATAATTTAGGTGTGGAAATAAAGGGAACCTAGATAAATATTGGAAATATGAAAAACCCACAAATAAGTTCAAGGAGAGGAATTCTATGGTCAAAACTTATCACTTTGTTCATTACACCACCTTTAAGGATTATAGGATCCTTGAAAACTAATGAACCTATCCATGGGTTTTCAGACATATCAAAAAACCACAAAGGCAACAAGGGATAATGTTTATCATGACAACCACTAAGTTGGATCCTAAAAACCAAGTGGTGATAGGTATAATGGTTATTCATTCATGAAAAGTGAACATATTTATAGATTATTTTTACATTCACTCCTTCATATAAATAATTTTTAGCACAATGATTTTAACACCACCAAAAATCATGTATGTAGAGTTGTTAGTGAAAATGTAAAATGTGAAAATTATTGAATCATGAGTATATAACACCTCCCTTATCAAGAATTTTTGGATTAAATAACCAATAATATTTTCCATACTCTATTTGGTGGAATTTTATTCAATTATGAGTATGGATTATCAATCATTGTAAAGAGAAAACAATAAAATGAAATGATATGTTAATCAATCAATCTATAATAAATTGACCATCAACTATATAAAAGTGAATGGAATATAATGAATCATGTTTAGCACCAACATCTCAATAATGGATATTATTTCACTATGTGAAATAATAAAAAGATAAAATTACAGAGTCTAATGGAAGAATCATCCTTGAAGACAAACCTATTGTGATATAATATGCTAGTGTGATTCCTAAAGAATTTATGGGTCTTCCTTTGAGATGAGGGGTTTAATTTTCAATCATTCTCATGCCAAAGGCATTACCATCATCTTAAATCCATATAGAATGGTCGTGGTGTTACTCAAGGAGATGTAGAAATAACATCATTTGAATTTGGATAATTGTTTCATACAGATAAGGGCCTCACATTAAGGTGCACCGGTCTTCTTCTTCTGGAAGAAGGATCAGTCAATACACCATTTCATTGATTATTGTGATCTCAATAGGATCATGATATTGAAAATGTATCTTCTACCATGAATTGGTCACTTGTATGACCACCTACACATAGAAAAATAATTTTCCAACGTGGATCTACAGTTAGGTTATTACAATGTTATGTAAAAGAAGGAGGAGATCCCCAATAATATTTTTCATACAACTTAAGAGCACTATGAGTTCATAGTAATGACATTCAGACTCACTAACTCTCCAAAAATGTTCATGGAATTTATTAATAGAGTGTTTAAATATTAAATAGAATTGTTTTAGTAATATATATATATATATATGATATTCTAATAAACTCAAAAATAGTGTAGGAGTATCAGGATCATCTATGTTGTAAGCTAAAGATCTTACGAAAGGAGAATATTTATTCCAAGTATGAAAAATATGAGTTCTAGTTAAAGGATGTATCATTATATTTGAATATTATCACAACAAATTGTATATATGTAGACCCTACAATGATATATGAAACTAATTTATGGTAGATGTTATTATCTGTGGTAGATATCCACTGTTTTCATTTATTAACTGGGTATTATTCATTGTATTCTATGATTATGCAAATAAGAGAATAGTCTCTTTTTTAATAAAACATGAAAAAGTGATTGATTATACTTAAAAGAAGTTAAAATTTGTCAAACTGAACAAAAAAGTAATTGATTTAGATTTGGAAATTGTGATCTTCTCTCTGAAAAGATGGAGGAATTATCTACTTGAAGATAATTGTGAAACAAATATTGATCATAAAATAATCTTGTATAAATTAACATATAATTAGATAAATACATGCCAATATAGTGGGTTAGAGATGATGCAGGACTATAAAATCTAAACACACTACCATCATGTGAAAGGTAATAAATTTTTATGTCCTTTAAGTTGAAAGGTCCCATAAATTTTATTATTGATGAGAATTGAGAAGTATCAGATGTTCATTGATTTGAAAAGGATGGACATGATAATAATAATGGAAGGAAACTAATCAATACATTCATATATTTTATCTCAACCATCCTTCATATAGAGATAAAAAATAAAAAAATATATTATGTGGGAATTCAAAAGATAGTGGAAAATATATGAAAAGGGAAATCATAAGATTTCATTTTTAATGAAGAAGGAGTTTTGATATTTGTGTCAAGACTATATGTATAACCAAATCATGAGTTTTTTAAAGAGTTGATGGTTGATTCTCATATATCAAACCCCTCCATCCACCCATGAACTACTAGAAAAATGTTCTATAGACACAGATATATCACCATAGTTTAAATGTTCCATCGCTATATCTAAGATATAGCCACACCCAATTAGCTGGGCATGGAAATAGATAATGTAAAATCTCATTTTGATCGGACTTTCTTCCCGCACCCAAATCCCTCTACCGCCAGCATCATCTCCTTTTCACATCGCAATTCCTTCTCCCTCGTCATCCTTTCCATTCTCATAGTTCCTCCTCCCCTCATTCCCTTGGGATTCCTCATCCACTTTTTATCCCACACAAATCCTCCTCTTCTCCTCCCCACGTTATTCTTCATACCCTCATGATTCCTTCTCCCCCTTCAGCACCGACCCGACCAACAAACCTCCCCGCTGGCTTCGACGTGGCTCTGACGCCTCCCTGCTGACACGACTCCAGCACTGCCAGTACACCTCCCCACCTACACGACCTACCCACCTCCCTACGATCACCTCACCTCCCTGATGATGCGGCTCCAAGGCTTCATCCCCACATCCTCCTCCGGCGCACATCTTACACGGAAATTTGAGGTAATAATCTTCATCTATTACCTTTGTTATTACACTTATATTATCCGCTATAATATTAATGGTCCCCATTTTGGTTTTCAGTGTTGATTCCACCATAACATGATGGAATTGACCAGGAATCTTTCTTCATTAATGTGGGTTAGATATTAGATGTATCGTGATTCAGAACGCATGTCGTCACTCACCATTTTGTGGATGATATAAGGACTAATGGATTTGTTTTGAATTTTCAGTTAAATTGACTGGAATTTCCATGTAATAAAGTATTTCTTTGTTAGGGATTTTTCTAGATTAATTTCATGGGTATATTTTAGACCTCTTTTAGGTAGTTGGTTATGATTTTTGAATTTTGAAGCACATCAATAATCTTTTACTCAATTATTCCTATTTTGTTTTTTTTAAATTAATTAATTATAATTTTTTATAATTAATTTTTTCTATTTCATGGAATGTGATTGGTTCCTGTGATGTTGTTTGATCATATGTTCAGGTTTTTAGGTTTAGCATTTTCATCATAAGGTAGATTGGCTGTTTTATATTTGTTATATTTCCCTAATATAATGCTATTTATTAATTTCTTTAGTTATTAAATGTCTATTACTTTTATAAGAGTCCCTTGAAAACCTTTGTGGGTCATCATTGGGAATTGATGGTCTAGGGTGTCTCAGAGAGGGGTATTCTTCATAAACCCACTCTCTTCATTTTTGATTCAAGAGAAAACATCACATGATCTTAGGTGACACATAAGGGTAGTAAAGGGGATAAACATGGATATACTTCTTTCACTGGGATTTGAGTTTGTACCTGTGAGTGTTCTATCTATGCTACTTTCTATGCGGGGTGTGGTGTTATAACCCCCAAGTAGTTAGAGGACATTTGTGAGATGATTTGTATTAGTATAGGTTAGAAGGGAGGTTCCCCTCAATTTTTTGGATCTAGAACCGTCTATTTGAGTAGTGTATAGAGAGGTTTTCCATGAATGTATTGGTTTGAGAGTTCTTAAAATGGATGTGTGGTGTGAGAAAAAGGTGGGGGTTGTACGTTTTTTGGAAAAGTATCCACAACTGATTCCAATGGGATTATTTTGATGTTCGTAGGAACATCCCTTGGGTAGTAAAAGGGGAATAAATTTATGTATTTTTACAACCCTCAGAAGGCAGTAAAAAATATTATTTTGGATTTTTGTTGGATGTTTAGACCAATTTAATGGGATTTGAGTTGTTGATGTTTTGTAACATCTTGTTGCAACTTTAATCCAATTGAAACCTTTAGGTTGGGCCGACACCACAAGGTGTTGGTTAAGGTCGGGTGTCATTGAGATTAGGTTTGATATGGGTCTTAGGAAACTTTGAGGACATTTTTATGGGTGTGGTGTTTCTTGATGATTCCCTTGTGGGTGAGGTGATAATTGTGGATAATTTAGTTTTTAGAGTCACCAGATGAGGTTTCCCATTCTATATTGGATCATGATTTGATATACATGATAAGGGACCATGGGTGCCCCATATTTTATAATGCCTAAGTAGGTCAATGCTGATTTAATCATTGGTTTATTTGGGTATTACCTTAGAACCTACTGTTTAGAAATGTGTGCATGATGTGGATATTTTTGTAATGTTTTGTTCATGAATTTGATGGAATATTGTTTTATACCTTATACCGAAGATGATTGAGGATATTCCTTGCCCAGATACTAGAAATAGGATAATAACTTTGGTATATCACCGGATCTGTATTTGGCCATGAGATTGATATTATTTTTTCATTTATTAGACTACTGGTTGTGTTAGACAGGTCCTAGGGATCTAATGGGTGACCTGAATTGCTCTACCCAATAGTTTAGAGTTACAAAATTCCTATAGGGTCAGTGGGAATGGATTTATTGAACCCATTAATTATGGTCCAAGATGTTGATCACTCCCATCCTGAAATCCTATTCTCCTCCATATATTTGAAGTTTCAAACTTATCCACTTGTGAGATAAGGATATAATCACATGATATTCTTATAAAATATACTTGAGATATTCAACTATAAGTCTATAAGGCAAAAACCATTATAGAAATAAGAGTTTATAAACAAGTGATCAATGTAGTACAAAAATCATTGAGTCTGTGATGCCAATAAAAAAATTAATAATAGGGTTGTTCAAAATAACCTCCATGACCAATTAGAATAAGGTTGTTCAAATTTTGAGATTCCATATAGTTTGTCACTATTTAAAACATGAATTTATGCTTTTCACCCCTTGAGGGATGGTCTCACTTTCATCATCATGGAAAATATCACATCAATGTTATTCTAGGAATGAAACTTCATTCTTATTATACCCTAATAATACAAAAATCACCCATCTCCAATTTTTTTTCTTTAATTACCTATAGGAAAGTATACATAAAATGAATGGGAATAAAGAGGTGATATATTTCGAGTAGTTTTTTAGGCTGTAAATTTTTCTTATTAAGAGTGTTCTTACTTATATTCTTCTCTGGTCTTCTCCACCATTTTTTATCCTAGTTCTAGTGAAATGATATGTTGTACCAGTACTCATAATATTTATACCTAAAAAATCTACACCAATATTAATATCCCTTGAAACATGATTTTTATTTATATTTATTTTTTTGTTTATAAATTTTTCATGTTTTCTAGGAATCCTCCAACCAATATTTACCCATTTCAATGGGGTTTTTTCATTATTAGGTCATCTATAGGAGGAAACTTTTTATACCATTCATCATCCAAAAAATATACAAATTATGTTTCATAATCTTTATAATAAAAGGTAACAGATTTAGTATCACATGAGAATTTAAAAAAATGATGTACCTTTTTCAGGGGGATAGTTTTCTCATCATCCATTGATGGTTCATCTTGGATATCCACCACATTTTCATAGACATATATCATATTATTTATGGTGTTTCTAGATTTAGGATACCTAGATTATGCCACATGAAGTTCCTTTTATTTCACAAATAATTTTTTATTAAGATATTCTGGTATCATAACTTATTATACAAATTTCATCATGAACATTTTTATCTCTTCTATGAGATCATTCTACTTCACATTTACACTTCTTTTCTTCTTTTCCAATAGTTTTAATTTCTTCTAATATAAGTAATTATGGAAAAATTAATAAATAAAATCATATATTAGAATAGATTCTTTATAATCACCCTATTTTTCTTCTTCTTAACTACTTTTAATGTTTATTCATCTCTTTACCATATAGTAATATGTTTATTATTGGAAAATTCTATTTTCATAATTTTCATGGATGTGCTATGTTTTTTGATTATTCGAGTAGTAATTAGAAAAGGTTGGGGGGCTGGGGATAGGGGTGATGTAGGGGGGTGGGGGTGTGGTGGGGGGAATTTGGGGGGGGGGGGGTGTTAGGGATTTTGTTGGGGGGAGGGGGCTGATGTTGGGCTGGTGGGGGGTGTGCTGGCTGGTGGGGGAGGGTGGGGGAGGGTGTGGCTGTTGTAGGGTGGGGGTGTGCAGGTTGGAATTCCTATACAATATGATTTTTTCACATACTTCTATTCATGTCCTAGAGTGAGATTGATTCAATTTTATGGGGTTTTTGTGGGTTTATATTGATTGTATGGTTCATGTAGAGTGAAGTTCTACACCATTGAGGTATATTTTTATCTTTGATGCAATCACACTGATGAATTGTCAAGGGAAAATATCAATATTTTACTCTTGTATATAAGTAGAATTGACACTCTTAAGAGTTCATGAATTTAATAATTGAAGAAATATTTTCTCTGGTTGTGGTGGTAGATAGATTACAGGAGCATTATAATAGTTTATCAACCCACATAATCCTTAGAGTATTTCATCTGGATTCATGTATGATGCTCTCAATTTGTGTATTCAATTTTGATAATATATTTTTCATAGACCTAACCATACTAATTAGTTTTATGTCATATTTTAATTCTTACTAGGAGCTTGTCAGTATTGGAAAATCATGTTACAATAGTGGAGTTTTAAAATTCATTTTTTCAGTTATCTGGACTAGATTGAACCTCTATGGTATTCACTTGGACTTTATTGTTCATTTATTTACATTAAAATTTTTTCAACATCACCAGTTCTAGTGTTTCATTTCTCACTAATAATATTACTCCCACATTATTTTTTTAGGTTTAATTAATGATTATTCATCAAATCACTGTAATTTTTTTGAAGTCTCCCAGGACCAGTTCTTGTGTCTTGAGACAAAAGTCGTCGAACGTGAAGCTATTTGGGTCGATTTGGTTCACCGCCAACGGTTTAAGGTGATTTTTTCCTTCGTTATTCAATGATTTATAGTTCATAATTGGAGGGTTTTTAATTTTAGATCCCTTGGTAATTTTATTATAGCATGTTGATTATCCTTTAGGCGGTTTCGAGTCAATGGTGTCAAATGAAACTCACCGTGTATGCATAGGTAAGCATTTGTATAATAAGTTCTCCCATTATATGTATATCCACCCATAGAAGCGCAATTACATATAAGGGGAATGGTGTGATTATGTATATATATAGAAACTGCATATGTGTGTGGGTGGTAATGAGTTTATTCATGTGAGCATATTTGTGATTTTTGGGTTATTTATATTTTTGCAGTGCATTTTGGATTTCATTGAGGTGGATTCAAGACGCTGTTGATGATGGATTACATGTGTATTCATTGGTAGACATATACATATATATGTTAACCCTTTATATATATTCACTCATGGAAGTATGAAAATATATATTTGGGCTAGGTGTGCTTATATATTGATATGGAAATTGCAAATATGTGTAAGTGTAAAGGGATATATTCCAGTATAAAAAAATATCTAAGGACCCCCAGGTGCATATATAGTCATGAAAATATGTACGTAGAGGATAAGTGTCCTTATATATATATATATATGTGATGTTTCATATGTTTTAAAGACGAAAAAAATAAATATTCGAGTTGTCGCCGTCAAAAGAAAACACGCATTGAGGTTGAGGTAGGGTCCCTATACTGGCCTCTTCATTTCAAGAATGATTGAAATTGAATTTAGTTACCTTCTGAATTCTGCATGTTTATATTAATTTGCTATTCTTGAATAAGTGTTTTTTAAAATAATTTTTTGGTTTGATAAACAAGTCATGGTTTGGTAATAAAACCCCTCCAACAGAGGTGCATTGCCTTTGAAAACACACAATTGTATACCATGCTTGACATTATGGTGTTGATGTTTTCCTTATACTCGATGTCGTCGTTAGTCATAAAGAACACCTCGTACTTGACCCTTTTTATATCCCTATAAGGGGTTTACCTCTATTTATTAAAACAACTGTTTGAACCAAAACACTCTTTAAGTGTCGTTTGACTTTTAAAATGGAATTGACAGAGTAGGCAAGTGATGTAAAGACCAATTCACCACTAAGTGAATTGCATGATTTGGATGGAATGACTTTTCAGAGAAGAAATACTTTCCTTGAGTGTTTAAATTTAGAGGTCCTTGTTAGAATAAATGACTACTTATGTTTGTATTATGTGAAATTTCTTTGAGTGTTTTGATAAAATTTTCCATGTATTAAGAGGTTGAAGTGGAATAAAATGCGGAGGGTGGAACATGGGTGTATGGGGTGGGCAGGTGGCATGGGGGAAGGGGGTTTGCATGGTAGGGGGCATGGGTGATGGGGGTATACTGGGGGCATGGGGTGGGAGGTGTGCTGGGGAAAGGGGGAGGGGGTGTGCGGGGGGTGTGCAGGGGGGTGCAGGGTGTGTGTGCGTGTATGGGGTTTCCTACTTTTTATTAAAACAATAGTCTAAACCAAAACACCCTTTAAGTAATGTTATACTTTTAAGAGGGAATTTCCCAAGTAGGAAAGTGCTGTAATGACCAAGTCACTACTACATGACACCCCTTTGATCTTATAAATTGAATTGATATGTTTTAGTGAATTGAATGAGTTAAATTGAATCGAACATGATTAACTTGGAACATGAGATGTAATGACTCATGTAGTGAATTATGTAACGGTTATGCATACATTATAATTTTTAATTGTATGTCATGAAATAAATTGAGTGGCTTATTCATGGTTACTTTCTCTACACATTCATAGGTTGTATGTATCATAGAAATTTAAATGATTTTTACATAGTTTCACATGATGTGTGACCATGCCTGGACACTTGGGAATGTCCTCATCTAGAACATTCATGGTAATCCTTGTGATATTACATGGTGTTTACATGTTGAACACAGAGTATTTTATCTTCTGAGGGGTATGCATGGGTACTAAAATCAATGCTTGTGTATTCTCATATATTCGTGTTCACTCTAAGTACATAGATTGTCTAGCCATGCACAGATACATGAAACACCCCCTATGGTACAATTAATTTCTATCCACATTGTGTAATTAGTAAACATTCACCCTGTCTTAAATTGATTCTTACATTTTTGGATACTTTTTTTTTTCGTGAATTCAAATTCAAATTATCTGTAACTTATTCCGCTTACTCCTGTTTAATACACTTTTATTGCAATAGTTCGTACCCCAAATGTATGTTTTCAATATATTATGTATAATAAATATTCATACTGGGATTCAATTCTTCATACATGGTGACAAGGAGGATTAACACTCAATTTTGGAGAAATACACTGTCATGAAAGATTGGAGCAATGGTTCAATTTTTTTCAATAGGACATTTTATTTTGTTTCAGTTAATATTTTCTCTTATATGTATTAAATATGAGTTTTGCTTCATTTTTTTGACTGAATGTACTCTTATTGAGCAGTTGATGATTTATTTAATTTGAGTAGTTGATTGTTTTTTAGGCCATTAGGACATGAATTTTTTTAGCAGTGGGTAATTTAATGGAGCATTAGATTATCACTGTGTGAATTCGCGTGTGAGTACCACTACAGGGGGGGATTGTCTGGGGGGGCTGTCTGAAGGGGGGGGCTCTGTCTGGATGGGATGTCTGTAGGGGCTATTTCAGGGGGGGGGGGGCTATCTGTAGGGGGCTCTGTCGGGGGGGGGGGGGATTTTTGTAGGGGTTCTGTCCAGGGGGGCTTTCTGCAGTGGGGCTCTCTCCAGGGGGGATGTTTGTAGGGAAGCTCTATCTAGGGGGGCTGTCTACAAGGGGGATTTTCTGCGGGGGATTTTCATGAAGGAAGGGGTGAGAAGCAGCCCTATTTTCTAATTTTTTTGACATTAATGGATTAGAGTTGAGATAATCCAGAATTCATTTTTCCTCAGATACTTTTAGTAATTAAGAATGTCTGGATTAATGTTTCTTTTCTTTCTCCCAAATACTCTTGAGTACTTACATATTTGAGCTAACTTGTCACATTATGTTACCTCTATGGTTTTAAGGAATCAAATTGGGTATATTTATACTCAACCTTGCACATGAATTATGATCAAAAGTGTTGTGATCAAGTTGAATATTAATGGGTTTGGAGATGGCTTTGATTGACATAGATTTGGGGTGGCTTGTTCAGAGCAATTGCTCGAGGATGTGAGGAGACTCATTATGGAGCATGGGGATTTGTGATAGTAGTGGTCAAAAATACAGATTAAGAGTGATTCAATAGTATGTGAAATGTAGAGTATTTTCTCAGTACTTCATGAACTATAGAATTTTCATATGTATTTTTTCATTGTATTTATCTCATGGGATATATTTGTTTCTAATATCTTGGCATATATTATATACAGTTCAGTTGATTATATGTATTCTACAAGAATTTTGGAATTATCTTGTGTACTGGAGATGTGTATTTTGAACTAGAGATGTGTATTTTGTAGGTTGTTATTGGTTGTACTAGATATGTGTATTTTTTAGGGGAAAAGGGGTAGGGGAGGGGTGGATTTATGCAGGCTAAGGGGTAGGGAAGAGGTCTGCAGGGGGATGGGGTGGGTGGAGTGGGTAGTGGGGAGTGGGGAGGTATGTAGGGAAGGGGGGTGGTCTGTAGGGTGGTTTGCAGGGCAGGGGGAGGGGGAGGGTGTAGGTGGGTTGTAAGGGGGAGCGGGTGATGGTTTGTAGGGAAGGGGGTGAAAGGGAGATGTGGGGAGGGGGCCAGGGAGTCTGCAATGGTACAAGGAGGGTAGGTCTAGTGGTGTACAGGGGGTTCAAGGGGGTCTATCCAGGGTGCAAGGCGGGTCTGGCTAGAGGTGAAAGGGGTCTACGTGGGTGAAAGGGGGTCTGCGCAGTGTGCAAGGTGGGCCTGTTTGTGGGAGAAGGGGGGTATGTCCCGGGTGCAGGGGGGTCTGTCCCGAGTGTAGGGGAGGTCTGTCCAATGCAGTGGGGGTCTTCAAGGCAATGGGGATGGGGTTGGGGGTTGGGGTCTATAGGGGTGCAAGGGGGTTTGGCATGGGAGGGGGGACTGGTAGGTGGGAGGGGGGGTTGTCCAGGGGTGCCAGGGGGTCTGTCCAGGGAGAAAGGGGGTGAGTCAAGGGTGCAAGGGGGTCTATCCTTGGTGTATGAGGGTATGTCTAGGGGTGCAAGGGGGTCTGTCCAGGGGTTAAAGGGGGGTCTGTAAGGGTGAAAGGGGGTCTGTCCAGGGGTGTAAGGGGGTCTCTCCTAGGGTGAAAGGGGGTCTGCATCGGTGCGGGGGGTGGGGGGGGGGGGTCTGTCCAGGGAGGGGGATGCATGGGGTCTTTATAGGGAAGTGGGGGTGGGGCAGGGCGTTTTATCAAGGGGGGGGGGTCAGTCTAGCATGTAAGGGGGTCTTTACATGGGTTGTTGGGGCTGGTTTTTTATATAATGGGAAGGGTTATAGCCAAGGTTTTTGTTGGGGCTAAATTTCTATAGCCACGATTCATTGAAACTTAGATGGTATTGGTGTGGCTATATGCCGAACCATATAGCCACGATTTTAGACCATGGATATAATGTTATATACCCGGTCCAAACCGTGGCTATAGTTCAATAGCCACATTTCATACTGTGGATATATACCTATAGCCATGCCAATACCATCCATGGTTCAATGAACCATGGATATAACCCATATCAATGGTTTTTGGGATTATATCCACGGATCCAAACCGTGGCTATAGCCTAAATTTCTAGTAGTGAAGAGAAAATATGTTTCAATATCTATGAGATTATGAATGGTAGGAAAAAATGGACAATGAGAACATAAAATATACATCATTATGTCATGTATGTCATAATTTTAAAACAGAAAGGAAAAAAACAATGGGGTGACTCAACCGTTTCCCATACATATGTGGAAATGGGAAAACATCACTAGTTACATCATCACAACTCTTTAGAATACCTCATGATGATGTAATTCTACATGGGTTTTAGTGGATCATCTTGAAAACATTTCACACCTCATTTCTATTGAACATGATTTCTCACTCATTGTACTTGAAAATATATACATTAGAGAAATTTTAAGGATTCATGTAACACCACTATTAATTATATCTGAATGAGATATAATATTTACCTATATATTCTAGAAGAGTCTCCAACACACTTTCAATAATTAATTGATCTTCAGTTAAAATTATCAACCCCATCCTGATGTCTAAACTAAGTAGGAAATACATAAAATTGAGGGAATTTGGACAACATTATCAATAGAATTCAATGGATTATGTGATCAACATCTCCATCTAGTACAGTTCTCAAAATATAAGAGTATTTTATCAAGAATCCAAATGTAACCATATGGACCCCATTATGGGAAGAGATGAATAACACCTTCATGTTGGGATGATGTTGAGGAAGAAAGATTCTATGTCATGATATGGTCAATGAAATGATGGAAAGAATAAGATCATTCAATATCAAAACAAGGCCTCTTATAGTTAACAAAAGATATATGATGACAATTATAGGTGATTATATTATTTTGATGTTCGATACAAGGTATTCCTATGCATATCACTAAGGAAGAATGTCCTGATATTTTTGAAGAAGGGAAATCTTAGTCCAAGATACATCAAACCCTTTGATATCCATTATTGCATCAAAGTAGTGGCCTATTGACTAGAACTAGCACATAACCTATATCATGTAAATTATGTATTCCTTGTATCCCACTTGATTAAGTACACTCAATACCCCTCACAAGTATTAAATCTAGAGGTGGTATCGTTGGATAATGATCTATCGTATTAGAAGTTATAGGTGAAGATCATATATCATAGAGACAAAGTACAGCAAAATAAGACAATGAAGATATTGAATGTGATGTTAAGAAAAAAAATGTTTTATGAATTGATTTGGTAACCAAAGGTAGTGATGAAATAAAATTACCCCCATCATTTTTAGTTTTGGAAAATAAAATTTAAAAGGATAAAATAATGAAGGGTGATTATTATAATGACTATAGATTTTATAAATAAAAATCCCATTATGATTTAATTAAATTCATATTATGAAATATGGATATAAAAAACACAAGAACATCATTGGTTTTAATATATCCTATTTGATATAAAATACTATTTAGAATCATTACCTATGATATTATTGATATAGAATAGTGATCCAATGATTAGTCTAAATATAGGGTTTTCACAAATCCAATTTACACAAAGAATGGATGTGATTTTCTTAACTAGTGGGATTGAATCCGATGAAACCCATTTATTGGATATTTCATCAGAGATAGAATCACTATGATATTCCCTTTACAAAAAATAATGCATATATCCGACCAATTATTCATTAGTGAAGTCCTTTATAGGTGTATTTCATGCTAATTAAGATCACGACCAAAACCATGTATGTCGAACCACCCAAAGAATGTCTCATGATCATGCACCTTACTCTTGAGGTGATTGTTGGGATATTAAATGTATATGTATCTAGAAACTATAAATTTGAGTGTGTACTTTATTTTACATATATTTATTGTTACATTAACTTCTTATTAGATTTATATTATAAATGAAATTGATTTTGAATAAAAAAAACCAATGTGTATTTTTTGGTTCAAATTCAATTATAGAATTATTTTAATGAATTATTGGATTTTTGAAATAAATAATATATTAATAAAATATTAGTATTAATTAATTTTAATTAACTATTAATCATCATAAATTATTATAATGTCAAATATAATTTTTAAAAGTGATCAAAACCAGTTACTGTAAAAAAATCTAGAATTTCATAGTTCAGGTCAATTCTATTTTAAAAGATAATATTTCATAAATACAGAAATTTAATTATATAAATCAAATATCATTTTTATAATTATTATGTAGAAATTATCCAATGGTGAATTTTTATAATTTTTTGACAAATACGAATTTGTGGGTAAAATTTATATATAGTTCAAATATAAAGAGTCTATTATGGCATTAAAATGTCAAAAAATTAATGTTATAAATACCAAAAATGGAATCCAATATCAAATATATGTTTTCCATTTAATAAACATGATTTTTTGTTTATTTTTTTTACTTTTATAAATCCTTTTTATATACTTAAAACAATTAATATATTATATGGTTTTAAAATAATTTCTGTAAGAGTATAACTAACTTCCACATCATCATGGGTATTATATTATAATGTTTCACCAATTTCCTTATAATATAACTAAAACAAATCCCTTTTTGTATAGAAAATAGTAAAAACCATGGTAATTTTTTTTGTTTGGTTTATTTTATTATATTGAGTTAAAACATATGAATGGAAAATAATAATGAAATCCCCATTCATTTCATATATAATCACACCCAATCTCATAATTATCATCACTAAATATCCTTTCATCAAGTCCATACTTTTCCATCCCATATGTAGTATCCTCAAAATGTTATATCATTTTTTTAGAAGCTACACTCAGTCATTTGAATTCACACTCTCATGGTAAGGGATTGTCAAATTATCCTGTTCAATCATGTTTCTTTATAATTGTAGCCTTCCAATTGAAATTTATAATTCATTTATATATCTTTACAAATACAAATTACATCAAATTTGATATCAAAATAATTATAGACCCATTAGTTTCAGGTAAATGTATTTTATTAATTTTTAAGTGACACTGTTACCATGTCAAAATTTCACAGCGATTTCCAAGGGAAAAAATTGGGTAGTGAATACCAAACCCATATTCTATCAAGGGTGCTATTTATTATATAATTATACGAAAATTAATTGGGAATTACATGAATGTTTTAAAAAATAGGTAATCATGGAATAAAATATGTTGATGAATTATTACCTGTTTTATGATCAGTTTGGAACATATAAGCATGATAAGGAAATAATGGTAATGGGTGAGCCCAAAATTATATAGCACTCCAATTTATTGGATAATGTTTAATCTAATGAGATGTTATGTTGGAAAATGATATAACCTTATTCCTTTATGGGAATTTGTCCATCATTATTTCATTTTCATAAACCTTGACATATTTATGTTGTTTCATCATTTCCCAAGTTTCCATTATTATTTTCATGTTAAATCATGTATCACAATTCATGTTTATAATTCCTAATAATTTTATTCCCCACTAATATAAATATTTTAAAAGTTCTGTTAATCTCTTAATTTTAGGCAATTTTTATTTCCTTACTAGACATTATAGCTAACCCGTTTCTTATATATGTCCCAATGTTATCCCATTTAGTTTTATGTGCGATCATGTTAAAGATGATTTCAATAATAATAATTTTTTCCATTTTTAGGTAATGTACCTAGTTACATACTAAATTAAACTACATGACCGTATGGTTTGAAATATGTGTAATGTTAGTTAATAAATAATTTATGAATCTTAATAAAGATATGGGTTTGTATAGAGTCCTTTTATATGTATGGTGAGTGACACACATGTTAATTTTAAAAGAAAAAGTTGTACCACGTGTCTTTGGAATTAAATAGTGACCATAATGGATTATCATTGAACATCAGACATTATATGGTTTTATTATTTCAATACAATATATTTCATTCTTGTTTTTAGCTCAATTTCACTCCCACCTTTATTGTTTAACCCCAAGTGAATCCATTTTTCCCTTAAACACAATAATTATTTTTTATTGTTTCCATTGTACAATTTGTTAAAAAATTATGTATAAAATATAAGACAATATAAATGAAGATTAATAAAAATATTGAATCCATTTTTACAGAAATCAATTAATTTTTTTTGGAAATTTTAATATAAAATTAATTTCAAAGACACAATAAAAAGGCATGTTTTAAAGAGTAAATTTCAAATATTTATAATGTTTTTAAATTAGAATTCAGTATAATAATTATTCAAATGACCTAAATTGGATTAATATATACATAATTGAACTAATTTTTATTTTAAAAATTACAAAAAAAATTAAAATCCTAAATAAATAATATGAAATTTTATTTTTCAATTAAAATTCATTAATTTTAGTATTCATTAATATAAAATATATATCAGAAAAATCCAAAAATATAAACATAAGTTAAATTGGATATTATTATTTAAATAAAATTTTTTAATTTATAAAATTAATTTTCAAAATGTGGTATTAACGAATTTAAAATTGTTCACTCAATCGGAGACTAAAACTTTTTTAGAAATAACTCATTTTTTCAGAAAACATTTCTTGTTCATTTAATTGACCCATATAATATTTATAATATGCAGATGAAAATAATTTTCATAATTTAGTTATTAATATCCTTTAATACCAATTTAATGACTGAGTGATAATGGAACACTATTGTTTTATCATATCGTCACAAGGTTGTATTCTCTTCGAGATATCAATGGGATTAAATTTAATGAAATTTATTTCATGGAATATTTATTATTGGTGTTTTATATCACATAAAGTATCAAAAAAATTATATTCATTTAAAATCTTGGAGAGATAATTTATTATCAAGTGTAGACTTTGTTTTTATGTATACCCTATTGGGAGGATACAATATAGAATAATATTATGTTCGTCCTACGTACATATAAAATATTTTTCTATTTAGCTCCAATTGGTTGGTTTTGAGGCAGGATATTACTAGCTCATATTTATTCATGAGATGTATGGGAATCATTCTTACTATCATTTTTATCATTGGCTACCTAATTTATTCATTTTAGTTGTAAAATTATTATATGGAATTGAATTGTTTCACATGGTATTTATTTTTATGTATTTCTAAGGAGGTGTTGTTTGGATTATCTGTCTTATCTCATTCATCCATGTGTTTTCATTATGGTTAATTTCTATCATATAAATGTTTATCATACCAAATTTTCAAGCCTACATCCCCTGGAATATAGGAGGGTGTAGTTTGTAAATCACTATTATCCTTATCTCATGTCCGACCCAAGAGGGGTTCACATTAATAGGGGGAGTTGTGACAACTCCGACAACATGTATAAAGGTATGTGGGCGATAAAAGTTCCTTTGATGATGGATCATAGTAGGGGAAGGTGGGTGTGGTTGGTAGATACAAAAAATGGATCCCAAACATCTTTAGGGCCAGCAAGAAGCCTTTGTCTAGTAAAGGAATTCAATGTTTTAAATGGAAAGTGTATCTATCATCGTACACACATTGGTAGCTGGTTAGTCAAGAATTCATTTGAAGAGATCGAATGTGTGTTCCTCCATAATTGGAAAATAGAAGTCATATTAGGCTATGAGGAAAATCAATATGGGAACAACATTGGGAATTTTTGGTCCAGTTCTTTGGGACTATAGAATTGGGCATTTGGACAACCTTTATGAGGTGTGATGCCCACCCAGTCTCTAAAAAGGTCAATATAGTGGGATCCCCATGTCATGAAAAACAATAGGGGTGTCCTTTTTGAAATGAAAAATGCTATATTCATCATTACCAAAAAAATATTAATTAATTAATTAATAATATTTATTTATTATTAGTAATTAATTAGAATTCAATTATAATTGTTAACAATAAATAATATTTACTACTATTACTATTATTATTAAATAATTTTTTTAAATAACTAATATTTTATAATAGTTATTTAAAAAAATAGAAACTAAATAATTTATACTAATTGTTATTATTAAATAATTTAATTTCTAATAATTAATTAATTAAAATTATTTAACAGTTAATAATAATAATAATAATATTGAATAATTATTTCTAATATGTTTATTAAGAGTAAATAGTTATTAATTAAGTTTTAATTAAATAATATTATATTTTTACATAATATGAAATAAACTATAATACAAAATTTTAATTATTATTATTCCAATAATAATTATTAGTAATTGGTAATTAATATGTAACTAAATAATTTATTAGCAATTTGTATTTTTATACTTATTATTATTTATTAGAAACAAAATAATAAATTTTAATATTTATTCATATTTAATATTAACTAATGTTTTATAATAATTATTAATTAATATTAATTAGTTATTAATATTAATTATTAATTATTTTTTTATAAACTAATATTATTAAACAATAAAATAATTTATTTAATTACAAATTATTTTTGAAATAATAAATTGTAATTTTTAATATTAAATTTTAGTTATTAATTATTAACTATGTATAATTTTTTTGGGACAAGACCCATTAATTGTTACACATTGTAATTAGAAACCAAATTAAACTACTCTTTACCAACTGTCACTTTAGAAGAATCAAGAGTAGCAAAGGGATTGTGAGTGGAAACCTATACATTTATATACACTTTTTGTGTAGCTTGCACATCATTGGGTGAATTAACATTTGAAACTCAAGTAATAATAAAGTTGAATTACTTTTATTAAGGGGGCCTGAGGTGGTCTATCTAGTGAGGGATAAATATAGTGTCCATGTAAAAACTATAAGAAGAGGATGTTGGGCTAAGCTCAGAATAAGGGTATTGGTACTTCTTAAAGGGAACTAGGTGAAAACCATCTTCTTCTAATAACATTGAGGAATATTATTTTTTCAATCCACAAAAAAGGCCATACGAGACATATCATTCTTATTGGAAATAGTATAAGATACATTGGCTTCAAAGAGAACCAAATTAGTTGTAACCTGATTAACAGGAGTGGAAATGTCTAATTTCATGGGGCTCCTCCTATTTTCCCATTCAATTCTGAGACACTAAAAGTAGGACTAATAATCTACTATTAAAAAAAGACATAAAATTTGAATGGGATGAATAAAGGATTATTTATCCTTATTTTTGTTATTAACTAAACCAAATTCCCTAAAAATATCCCATCTACCCCATTTTGAATTAAATCTTCAAACACATATTGATAATATAAATCAAAACAGAGAACATATTGTTTTCATAGATTGAATAACTGATCCTCCATAGTAATAATGTCCTATGATATTTTAATCAAACTAAAAAATTTGTGTTAGAAGGTAAATATATTGATTAAATGACATTAAGAGACTGTTTTATTGAATATCATGATAGAATAATAATCTATTATGACATTGATTTAGATGTTATAATTAACTTGTGATGTTTTTTTATAAATGAAATAAGTCAATGAAAATAAGAATCATTTTGGGATGATTCTATAATTGAAACCATGTACATAACCAATCGAAATATGAAAATACATTTCTATATTTTTTTGGAGTTCATCATCATGGTCATTCAGTTATCTTAAGTTATGTAATATTTTATTCATAGAATAAAATTTTATTAGACTCGTTGATTGATTCATATATTAATTTCAGGCCTTTAAAGAAACATATTAACACTATTTTGGATAAATGGAATGTAATGAATTTTTTTATTAATTCTATATGATGAAGACTTATTAATCTTCCCAATATAAATGATAAAGTTTCTGACATTCAGTATAGTGCTCAAAAGGGTTTTCACCTAAAGAACCTGTCATTCACTCACATTTTTATTCAATTGTTAATAATTTAAATATTATCAAAATTATAAACAATGAGGATGTGGGGGGGGGGGTGATTTTTGTGTGTATAAACCAAATGAAAAAAATTAAATTCATGTAAACTATTTTGGATAAGTTAAAAGTAAAGGGGATGATCATTTTTTAACTAATGATATCCTCTAGGGGTACATATTGATGACTATAATCAATTTTTTATTAAAATATTATCATTTCATAATAATACTGATATGCTATTTTTAGGATATTATACTTCTCTAAAGGATCACTATGAAAATTAAAAATCCATTTCCATTATAAATAATGGTATATTCAATCCCACAATTTCAATTTTCTTATACCTCAACTCCAAATTCCATTATAAATTATTCATATCTATCCTAAAAATATCTTAATATAATGTTTCAGCAAAGCGAAGGGAGCTAGAATTTATTTAGTTTTGAAATAAATGAGGCTATCACTCTATTAATATATTATACAACCTAGTGGATGTTATTATAGCAATTATATGTACAAACATATAAAAATTTGTTAAAGTATTTCCATAACCATTTATATTTTTTAAAAATAATATATAAAATTATATTTAGTAGTGGATTTATTGAAACCCCCAATAAATCTTAGAAAAGATCATTATCACCCCAGCCCACCCCAAATGACCCATCCTTACCCCTATATCCTCTCTCAGCTAAATGCTGACCCAACCCCAACCTCTAATTAATCACCTTATCCCCAACCTCCAAATTATGTACCCCTTGATACTTATGTGTTTTTTATCCCCTCAACACTAACCTGATCCATAACCCCAATGTCATCCACTGGACACCATGACCCCTGGAAATGATTACCAGTTCCCCTTCTCCAAACAATACACGTCCCTCACTACATTGACCACCCAACTCCAACACTACCCTAACCCCCTTATTTCGTTGATCACAATCCCAAATCCTTCGTTACCCTCTACCACAGCTCAAAATCCAATGATCCCATTTGTATCTGTTACTCAGGTGTCACCAACCTCACCTCCTCAACCTCCATACCGTCCACTACCAACTCCTCATTGTGATCTCTATTATGACCTTATTACTTGATATAAAATCTCTGTGATTTAGCAGTAATATCATTACCATTATATTTCGTATGTTTTAAATATTATATTTTTAATGTGAGTATGTTTCCACATTTTTCCTGTTGGATTTTTGTTTTTTTGAATCAAGGTACTACCCTGGTCCATGATATTGTTGGGTGAGAACTAACAAAAAAAATTTATAATATATCACCCATTTGGAATGTGTAATACACTGAAAATTAAATGAAACCGAAATATAATTTATTATTAATTCAAAATAATAAATTAAAAAGTGATTAATTAATCATTCAATATTCACTTTCTTGCATAATTTAGATTAATTATTTAATATTTATGTATCATAATTTATAAATTGAATTATATACTAATTTAAAATATATTTAAATTTTTATGTATTCCTATTAATTAGATATTATTAATTCTATGATGTAATTAATAGTCTATATTTTAAAAGTTATAATATGATTCTAAAATTGGAATGAATTTTTTTATTATATTAAATTAATTTAATTGATATAGATTTCAATAATCAAATAAATTTATTTTATGTTACTAATATCTGAAATTAATTTTCCATTGTGTTTTTTAAAATATATTTTTTTATTTTTATTTTTTTTTTGGAATTTTTATTAAAAAAATTATGTTTATAATTAATTTTACATGTTTAATTACAGATTTATATCATTTTTTAGATGTATTGTTATTACTATTGTAATCCAATATATATGGAATTTTTTTTATTTGTTTATCCTGAAACCTATCACAATATGATAAGGGTTTGGTTGATTTTTGATATTATGTAAATAAAAATAAATAAGTGGACTGTAGAAGGATATTTATGTGTCTTGAATGTAAATCCATGAATTGATTGAGTATAAATAAATTATATGAGAACATGATATTGAAATATTTTTTAAATCGATTTTTAGATTGGATTTAGCCTATGGAGTATAATTTTATGGGATGTGAATGGGATTATTATCAATTAAATGCAACAATAATTGAACTAAAATGGAAAATTTAAGTTAAAAAATGATAAATGATGCATTTGGAATTGTGGGATTCAGTGAATTAAATTTTAATAGATCAACAGAACCATGAATTGATTTTTAGTTTCTTATTCTTTCTCAAAACAATGTTGATGAAAAAATAATGACAACTATAAATTAGTTGAAGATGGAAATTAATAATTGTAAAAGGTATAATCCATTTATTACAATATTTCATTTACACCGAAGTGTTATCATATTCAATGTCTCTATTTTCTTATTAACACTGTTATGTGCATGTTTTATTAGATTCATCATGTTGCATTTGGTAAACCTAATATCCAAAAGTACATTTATGATATTAATTTCATCATAAAAAAACATGGACATAATTATATAAATATAAATATATGAAATACTCAATGTTTTATTTATTAGGGAGAATTATCTGAAAAATTATAATTCATTGGACAACATAAAAAAATAATTAAGAAAAATTTGGAGTATAAATGAATACAAGAACAGAAATAAGCTGAAAAAGGAATATCCCCCAAAGGTATTGTGTTACTTTCCTTTGAAACAATAGATGAAATGATTATTCATGTTGTGAAGAAAGTATATACTATGATAAGACATTAATTGGTAGGTAAAGATAATTTTTTTATGTTTTTATAGAAGAATTGTTGTCATGGATGAATTCTGACAGATTATATCCATATTTTTATTTTGATCCAAAAGAATTATCATTTGGAATTACATTTTGATTGTTTTAAACCTTTTTATAACATATGTACTCATCATAGCATAAGAAATGTTGTTTTAATCCCATATAATATATTCCATATATATTTATATGAATAATAATTCTATCATTCATTCCATGATTATTCATGGAATAGAAATGCTTGGACATATCATTGAGGTGTAACATGAGCCTCTAATAAATTAATATCAAGAATTATGGGATGATAGTTTATAAACATTTAATGAATTATAGATACAAATATTCAAAATTAATTCCACTATAATGTGGAAAATTACTAAATCTCCTAGATTGAGAATGTTATAGATTTAAGACACTAATACCAGTTGGGCTTGTCTAATTTTTATTTTTTATTTTTAACCACTATTATTACATTATCGTAGTATATTTTTCCTTATGTTTCATTTCCAATTTCATGATTCATATTATAAATATATGTTTAAAAACATTAAATATATAAATTTATTTTATAATGTCAATAAATTTGATATATGATTACTAAATCATTGAATAATTAATGAATGAAATATTAGAATTTGGGAAAATTAAATACGTTGAATGAGGGAGGGGAAACGTTTATGAGGTATATCATATAAAGATGTTGGAATTTGTTTTTGAGAAAATGAGTTTGGATTCTGACATTCTTTATTGTGAATTTATTTTTATTGATACTGAATCCATTTTATACTATTGTTACGTTACTTTTAAAATAATAAAGCATTAATTATAATGAAAATAATGTGATTCCTAGTACATATGGAATAATAGGTACATAAAACTTGAAAAATACTAAAACATAAAATATTTATTATTATTACAGAAAGTATGATCATAAATATCATTGAGCTACTAATATAATATATTATAACATGGGTAAATCATAAAAGAATGGGGAGACATAAAAAACAATTTAGGGTATAAACATGACAAAGAAACATAACATGTGAGTCAATATTATGATGTGATATTATAAAAGTTAAGGCTCATTATTAATCAAATGGAAGTGTAATGTAAAGAATATTGTATCATAAAATATTATAAAGATCGGAAATGTGGGAGAAATATTTTAAATAACATAATAATTAATTAATGAAAGCTATCAAAGAGAAAATTACATGTTAGATAGAGTCCTATATTGGAATGGGTTTAAACACACGTCCTAAAAATAAAATATCACTAGGAAAAAGAATTATATAATGAATTTTAGTGATATCATAGTGAGTCCATCATAAAATTTGCATGATTATGTGTTCAATAAAATGTTAATAAATAATTAATAATAAACATAGTAAATACCCATGGAAATAAATATTTTTTCATAATCATTCCAGATCAAAATATTAAAAGTGATTTAAAAAAGAATGAATTTCAGAAATGATCATAACAAAATTATTATCTTTTTAATGGTAGATAGAATTATCTATGTATATATGTATGATATATATATATATATATAATTTATAATAAATTCATAACATAAAATGTTTTTGTCATCGATTAAAATGCCATTAAAATATAACCTCAAATATTTCTTGAGAAAAATTCATTTTTCACACTGAAATCACTTTTATAAAATCATAAAATTCCAAAAATATTATATAAAAAATATTAATTTAGTGGATAAATGGATAATTGTAATGTAATATTTTAAACATTGGGTGTTTTAATATAAGTAACTCTATTCATTCCAAATCTATAAAAAAATCACTCCATTAACATTTAAAAAAAATTGAAATGTATCTTGATTGGAAATTGAAAAAATCATCCCTTTTAAACCATTTTTTAATTAAATAGTATAATTGATGAAATTTCTCTAATCAATAAATGTAAAATATTAAAAATATAATTTAAAATATGTATTATAATATATATACATGTAAGATAACGACTCCATATCTAGAAGAGGATAAACTATTAGTATCACTTATAAACAACATTCTAGATGATTCATTATTAAATACGGGAGAAAATAAAATCCAAAATTAAATACATTCATGAATATTATATAATAAATTATAAATGGTTCGGGAAAAAATTTTATATGGTCCCCTACAAAGGAACCATTTACATAAACAATATGAAAAGGAATAAAGATCGTAAAATAGAGGATTTAATGCCTTGGTAACTTATGAATAAAATTACATTGGATGAAGAAAATTGATTTGTAAATTGAAATTCCATAAATTATTAAGGATAAATTAAATAATAAATAAAATGGGAATTCTATAAATCATATATAATAATATAATTTTTCTCAATATAGGGAAATTGAGGTGAAATCTTGTACAATTAGTTCAATTCATCACTTACAGACTTTATATTCATGAATAATAAATTTATGATAATAATTTAATTTCATTGTAATAATATTCACTTTAATATCAATTTTAATTTATTTTATTCTATGTTACATTTATTTAAAAATTAATTTATGATTACATCATTCTATTTTATGATATTCTATTCTATTATTAAAAATGACTTCGGTATGTTCACTATTGTAAAAAAATATTTATTCGTACTATATTGGTTAAAAAAATGTGAAATAATTATAATTTTGGAACATCAATTACTATTTTAAAAACAACTATGAAGTATGGCTATGAAAAATTAAATATTTTAAAATCAAGGAGAGATCAGTCACACACATTCATTTGTAAGGATTACATTTGTTAATGATATTGATGGAATGAGGGTGAGTATTATTTTATCTCCATATTATTTTAATTATATAATAAAAAATATATTATTTATTTAAGTATAATTATATATACCATCCATGTGATGGGGTGATGAAATATCAATCAACTTGCTTCATGGAGGAGGAAGTCCATACAAACACACAAGTGATGCTATTACTTTATAGCGTATAGGAATGTAAGAAAATTTATGATATCAATTATTCATGTAATTATAAACATTTCATGAATATGATATATATACATTAAATTTTCAAATATATATATATATATTTATCTGATTATGTCACGACCCGTTCCCCGGGGCCCATGCCGTGACTACCCCAAGCCCACCATTCATAGGCCAGGGGCTGGCGTCTAGCACCAAAGGCGTAAAACCATAAATCTGGGAAGGCATTACCTATAAAAATTATAAACACAGAAAATAGAGTATCTGGAATTAATACACTAAGTAATACTATATACTAAAGAAGTGCTGAAACGTAAAGGGTCCGAAAATACAAGACCAACTGTAAAGAACAAGGAAACTGAAAGTATAAGGAAAAAATGTACAAAAGAAGAAAGGTGAAACAATTGCTGGATCATCCTCTGGGAAATAATACATGAAAGGTAGGTAAAAATAGCCTCCATGACAATCCACGTCCATCCATCTCAACCGTGTACCGTCACGCCGTAAGGTCCATCTCCGAGTACCGTCCAGTCCTGCTACTTTGATCCCTAGTCAGCGATGTCTGTCGTCTGCATACAACACAATGAGGTGCGGGCATAGACAATGAAAGGGTGAGTATAATGATACTCAATAGGGACCCCGAGACCCCCAAGGTCTCACAAATCCAACAAGGTTAAACCAAAAAGTATGAAATCAACAGATAACCCCACTTAGGTATATTCCCATCAAAATACCTAATTAATCAAGTAATTCATCTCAATCATGAGGAAACACAAGAATTACTGACTCATCTCAACCAGGTATACAACGTTTGCAGATTAATAGAGATGATCAGATATATCCACTGAATCATCAGAGATGTCAGACCAACACATGATCTAGTAACAGCTATTCTGTCAGACCAACAAATGATCCAAGAATAGATGTCAGAACTATTGGACCAACACATTATCCATGAATAGTCGTCAGAGTTATCAGACTAACACATGATCCAAGACCAGCTATTCTGTCAGACCAACACACGATCCAGGAACATAAGTCAGAACTATCAGACCAACACATAATCGAGGAACAGTCGTCAGTGCATAGCTAGCCACAGAGTTTCCACAAAGCATGATTGATTCTGGGAGGGTCTGCTCCCCAAGCCACGTTTCGACACGTCAACTTCCACCAAGTCCCATGAAGAAGTATCTCAAAGGCCAGCCTCATCACAGGGGTCTTAACAGAACATACAGAGCGTCAATAGGATGACCGGTCTGTGAGTTATTATCTTTTTAGTACTGGTGTAATGCCCCGACTCCAGTTACCCAGAGTTGGTGCATTATTTCATAACGTTGGCATGATCAAAAGAAAGATCACATCTCGAAAGACTGATTAGTTTAGTTGCCTTGGAATAACTTGATACATTCATAAAGTTTACATTACATCATAAAGTGAAAAATACTACAAAAACATCTTTTCGTCATATCCCCTCATATTATCCCTGCAGGTTGTACATAAATTACTTCTTCACATCCTGGGAAAAATAAAACATTGAAAGGGGTGAGCTCAGATTCTCACTAAGGATAACAATATAGCGGAAACATTCATAAATAAGCATAAACATTTATGGCAATGTATAGATAAAAAAAGCATTTTAAACTTGAACATCAACATAATATTGCAAAGATAAAATGAAATAATGCCATTTACTTATTCACATGGATATTCTACTAGTCTAATAATCACATGCAATATCAATAACAACTTTCATAATGATGGAATGCATAATTCCAGACTATCATAACCACGTAGCCAAGGCCACGTGCCAAGACTACAAATAATATTTTTTCTATGACTCATGCCAAGACACTAGTTTGTCTCATGAGACTTACCGATGCATCGAGGAGCTATAGCGGACTCCACCCGTCACTTATTAAGTCTAATACATTCCTCTTATGAATAGGTTTAAACATAACATTAACATTCGTATTAAAACTAGCATACGAAATGTAAATACTTTCTCTATAAACCATGAATGGTATAAAAATAACACATCCACAGTCAAAAATATCAAAAAACATTCAATACAATATGGAAATTTTGTATCATAATAAATTACATTCAAATAAGCTTAAAATCCATCAAATGATGTTGACATAGATGAAATCAAAACTATTTGAGAGAAATATCTCTTTTTTTTGAAATCATTTAAAAGTCACATAATTATAAAATAAAACATTTACATTGAAAATATTCTTATATGCTTGTAAGGGAAGCTTCTATGATTTTATAATGGTGAAAAATAGCTGCACCCGTCGTATAAGTTAAAAAAATATTCTTACCTTAATTTTTTCGAAAAGGATAAAAAAGACCTTGTTTGGAAAATGATGGAAAGATTCCTTTCAAACCATTATATAAAATTCAAACAAGGTTATAAATGACTTTAACCCATTGTCTAGTAAATATTAAAAATGGTTTGGAATATATTTTTAAGAAAAATGGATGTGGATGATAAAGAGGTCCCAGTAGATAATCACGTATAAACAACCTCGGATAATGAAGAGATTGTTAAATAAACCCTTAGCTTGTACTTTTCCTTATTAGATGGTATTTTAACCTCCTGTATAATAGTTAAATTTTTTTATTAAATTATACAATAACCATATACATAATTATGATATCATATATGATCTTCTAATAATGGTTTGTTAACAATACTTTAGTATTATCGTCGTTTCGGGTGTTAACTTACTCGTTTTCTTTTATATGTTTTGTTACACAAGTCATGTTTGTTATGGATAGGTTGTATCTTATTCATATCTAGAATGATATAAAGTTCTTAAACATTACTTTTAATCATCAAATGAGAATTATTCTTGAATGGATACGATGTGGAATGAATCTCATCACGTTCATGGAGACGGTAGTCCGTACGTAAGCACGAGCGACAATATCATTCTTTTGATATTAAAATAATATATAATTGGATGGTATATCATATATAAAGAATAATTATAATTTTATATTTATTATTTATGTGAATTTCACATCATTATTATACCCATCGAAATAATAATATATTGAATAACAACTACACCACGACGTGGTGACAGTAAGCCGTACAAACGCATGTATGGTGACATGTCATTCAAAGGATGGATAAAATACTGAATATGGTTGTACCATAATTATAATAATATAAAATTATATTGGAGACACTAGATTTATTATTTTAGAATAGTGATAACAAAGAAAGAAGAAGTTGAAGAAGAAGTGAACTTGAAAAAGGGTGGTGAAAACATTACCTCTTCTTCGGGTTCTTCCTTTTGATTTGATCAAAAGGGCTCCTTAGGTTGGATTTATGATCAAAATAATGCCTATAGGTCTAAGTGAGGTAAGTTTAGAGAGTATTTGGTCAGGGGTTTCCCGATCCAAAAGGCTTTGAAAGTGTGAATAATTGGTAAGAAGTGTTGTCCTTTTATAAGGGGGAGGAGGGGCACCTTAGGAAAATCTAGAAATATTATTTAATAATAAAATCATATTCGGTTTATAATGGCACCAAAGTGGATTATTTAAAGGTTAATGTGGGTATGGGTCGAAAACAACTCAAAAAATAGAATTTAGACAGATTTGGGTCATTATTAACCTTATCTTATAGTTTTAACTCTTAGTTAATTAGTTTGACACTTACCATGTCACTTTGTATTTTTATATTAAATAGTTAATAAACATTCTATATACCTCCAAGAGACCCCCCAAGTGGTCCATTAATGATACAACTATAATGATATAAGTCTCTTGGCTGAACCTTATATTTTTAGTAATTGAATATAAATTAATAATATAATATTTGTTTTAAAAACTCTTTTATATCAATTTTGCACTATTGGGTATTGTGTTTTTGATAAATTCATAACAGCATTATTACTTCAAAAAAAATTTATATAAACAATACTAATAAGTCATAGTAACCTAGAAAATTATTGGAATTTATAAAAAGTCTCAAATTACATTTATTTGGGTATTTATAATATCAATTATCTTAATCTTTCATTAATACGGTAATTATTGCATCATCATTGTGTAATAAATAAATTAAATTATATAATGCCTAAAAATTATAAATAAAATACCATTATGTAGGAAATATTTTTATCTTTATAATTAATATTCATAGTTTAAAATATAACACATATATCCCTATTTAAAAATTGTTTTTCTAAAAGATATATGGTTTTGTCATTTTTGTATTTTCTTTAACTTAATTAATATAAAGTGTCCCTATCACCTACAATTGGCTCCATGGGGTCCCAAAATCGACCCACAGATTCCCATGGTCGGAAAAGTATCCACCAATATGGTTAGGATAGGTTTTAAGGAAATTTATTATTATTATAATATTATTTTTTACCCTTATTTACCGGATTTACCCTTTAAACATGGTAAATAAAATATTTACCGAAGTAATTATTCGAAATGTCTAAAAATTAAAGTTACCAATTTACACAATTTGGAAATCCTGATTAAAAAAATGGAATCCATTTTTTCCAAATTCAAAACATAGACGTTGGCAAAAATTAATTTAAAATTAATTCCCACTGTCAAAACAAAAAGCGTGTTTTTAATAAATAATTACTATCAAAAGATTGATACTTGTTTATGTCTAGTTTAAATGTGAAATTATGTCCAATGATCTATATTGTATTAAATGGTAAAAATAAATTATAAATATACTTTAAAACCCCTCAAATTAATAATTTATCACTATTAATTATTTCGATTAAAAAAGTTGTTTTTTATTAAAATTTAGTAATTTTCACTATTCATCAAAATATAAAAGTTATCCGAAATGTACTAAAATTTCATCCAAGGATAATTTTGATATTATGAATCGAAAAATGAAGTCCATTTTGAAAGTTAAAATGTATAAAATTTCAAAAATTAGGTATTACTATTCATAAGGGCTAGTTTAATTGGTTGTGGTGTGTTAGAACTCGAAGTTGCGTACAACACATGCTACAATATTATTCAAAGAGAAGCATACCGAGGAAGCTAGGGGTGTTAAATTGTAAATTTTTTATGTCCCCATTCTAAAGAATAAATTTATTTAGTCAAATTGAATATATAAAAGTTTTAATATATTGGATTTAAAAATGGTTCACCATTAAAAGTCGGTAAAAGTGCCTTTTTGAAAAATAATTCTTTTTTCTGAAAAAAATGAATTTGTTCTTACATTATGTCTAAGAAACTCATAATATGAATTCTAAAATTATAAGGATTATATAATGTTCAAAATTCAGTTAATACTATTCATAACCTCTTTTGAACGGCTAGTTTGGTAAGTCATGGTGTGCTTGAACTTAGTGTTGCGTGTAGTGAAAGTTATTGAATTATTTGGAAGAAATAATGAACTATGAAATCTTGGAGTATTAAATTCTCCCCTTCTTCAATAAATTTCATCCTCGCAATTTGAAATTGTTCTTCAAAAATAAAAGGTTGAGAATAGAAAATATCTTTGTGGGAAAACCCACATCAGAAATTGGGTTAATAAAATTTAGTCTTAATAAGAGGAAAAGAGAAATGAAAGGGTCACCACAAAATTATGATATCTATTTGGAGAACATTGGTGCAAATTTGAGACACATAATTGGAGGAAAAACGTAAATATTTATAGGTAGTGATTGAGGCCATCAATCAAAAAAAAGTGTAAAATTGAGGTCCTTAAATTCATCAATCTATGATGATTTGAAATACCATCGGTTCAACAAAACATAAGGTATTAGGATAAAACATTTTTGGTTTTAGGATCCCTTAAATAAAGTATAAGAATTAATTTCTTCATAGAAGAAGAAAAATATATTCTTGACAAATAGAGTTTCGTCCTTTAACTAATTTCTACCACAAACTCATATTTCACTCTAAAATATAATAGTAGGAAACAAATATCCTATTTATCCTATTCAAATAGGGTTTCAAAAAATGAATTTATAATTCATCTACCAGATATTTTAAAAAAAGTAAATTATTTAATCCAGGACATCACGTGGGCCAGTGGTAGGTGATACACCCTTGTCACCCTTCGATTGCAGGTTCAAGTCTCGCGGCTTTTCCGGACGTGACGGGTTTCCACCCAACCTCCATGTTGTCCTTTTATGGAAATCGAAAAATAATCCAAACTAGAACTATCCAAAATACTTCAGTCCAATTAAAAGGAAGGTAAACATAATGAAGATCCTTTTTTTCGTGTAATAACATGTGAACACCTTCATCATGTATTCTTTTAAAACACTATAACATCCTGAATTACTATAAAACCTTATTGATTACATTCATGATCCCTTATTCCTTAAAGAATAATGGATATACTCCTTCAATCCAAAAATGTTGTAAACTCCAATAGTGATGTACTATACAAATCATTGTTCAGTTTCAAGGTAGTCAAGAATATCCAATATAATTTATCCAAATCAATCATGTATTATTCCAAAATCACTACCTCAGTATCAGAACCATATTATGGTTTATCTTTCTCTCAACCATATATTTTTGAAAAATTTAACCTGCTATTGAGTCACTTTTCATGGTTCCACACAATCTCAAATCCTTAATGAAATAGTACTGCAGTACAATCCTTATATAGTATATAATTATTATAACTAGTACATCGTTGATACAATACTCAAATGACATAATTCTTTAATAACAACATAATAACTCTAATCATTTATCCTTATTTGTGGTAGTATCATAAATTTATTATTATCCAATAGTATCATTTGGGGCATACTCTAATGATTTGGACATTGGTTTGCGTAGTGTCCCAACTCCTTGCAGATGAAGCATTGTACATTCGTAACCTTTTTCTTACCCTTGCAGTCACGTACAAGGTGTCCTTTTCCCCCACACTTATAAAAACTTCCCATTACCTTCATGCAAGTTCCATGGTTTTTCTTCCCACAGTTATCACATATGGGAAAATTCTTATTTTCCCTCTTCCCTTTATCCATCTTTCTCTCTTCCATCCTTTTCTTCTCTTGCTTCCCTTCAAATCAATAGGACTTAGAGAACTCATTACTTATCTTATCAACACATGATAATATTTCATCATATGATGATAGTACATGGGAGACTATTTCCATTCTAAATGATGGCTTAATACCATGAAATATATGATCTTTCTTACTCTTTGGATCATGCATATTGATGGAGTTCTCATTCCTTCTACTGGGATCCATTTCTAAAACAATGGAATACACTAGATTAGTTCGTGAATAGAAATACCTTATCCCAAACTTGTAAAACACTTAACATAAATTAAACAGTTTATGGATATAATCCATAGTCATAAAAATGTCTTCTTTGAGGAAGTATATAATCATAAACCCTTAATAATGGTTTGTAATGAAAATGATAATTATCCTAAGCATATCCCCTGGGAGTGTCGTAACCAAGAGTGGAGCAAGACCCGTTGTCGTGCACCAGTTCCCATTCGAGTCTAGCTCAAAGCGGTGTTTTCGGATTTTACCCCTAGGTACATCTGTGCCAGAGCCGCCTCTACCTGCTCGTATCCAGACAGGGATGTATTGCTCTAAAAACTCACAAAATCTCTACAATACCAAAATTTTAGGAAGTTATTCTATACTAATACTCAAAGTTCATCTTAGATCTATGTGATCTAATCAGAGTTTATCTAAATCTAGATTCCAAGGTTTGTACTGAACTTCCTCTGATACCAACTATAATGCCCTGACCCCATTTACCCTGATTCGGTGCATTATTACATAACATTGGCATGATGACAAGAAAGATCAAGTCTCAAAAGACCGATTAGTTTAGTAGACTTGGAATAACTAGATACATTCATAAAGTTTATATTACATCATAAAGTGAAAAATACTACAACAACATCTTGTCATCATATCCTCTCATATTATCCCTACAGGTCATTCATAAATTACTTCTTCACATCCTGGGAAAAATAAAACATTGAAATGGGTGATCTCAGATTCTCAGTAAGGATAAAAATATAATGGAAACATTCATAAATAATCATAAACATTTAAGGAAATGTATAGCTAAAACAAAAGCCTTTTAAACTTGAACATTAGAATAATATAGAAATGATAAAATGAAATAATTCCATTCACTTATTTACATGGATAATCTACTAGTCGAATAATCACATGCAATATCAATAACTACTTTCATAATGATGGAATGCATAATGCCAGACTATCATAACCATATAGACAAGGCCTCATCCCAAGAATAAAAATAAGATTTTGTCAAGGCCTCGTGCCAAGAAACTAGTTTGTCTCATGAGACTTACTGATGCATCGAAGAGCTATAGCGGGCTCCACCCGTCACTTATTAAGTCCAATGCATTCCTTATATGAACAGGTTTAAACATAACATAAACATTCATATTAAAACTAGCATACGAAATGTCAATACATTCTACATAAAACATGAATGGTATAAAAATAACACATCCATAGTCAAACATATCACAAAACCTTCAATACAATATGGATGTTTTTTATCATAATAAATCACATTAAAATAAGCTTAAAATCCATCAAAGGATGTTGACATAGATGAAATCAAAACTATTTGAGAGAAATATATTTTTTTTTAAATCATTTAAAAGTCACATAATTATAAAATAAAACATTTAATTTGAAAATATTCTTATAAGCTTATATGGGAAGCTTCGACGATTTTATAATGGCGGAAAACAGCTGCACCCGCCGTATAAGTTAAAAAAACATTCTTACCTTAATTTTGTCGAAAAGGTTAAAAAGGACCTTGTTTGAAAAAAGACGAAAATATTCCTTTAAAAACATTTTATAAAAGTCAAAAAAGGGTATAAATGACTTTAACCCATTGTCTAGTAAATAGTAAAAATGTTTTGGAATACATTTTTAAGAAACATGGATATGGATGATAAAGAGGTCCCAGTAGATAATCACGTATAAACAACCTCGGATAATGAAAAGATTGTGAAATAAACCCTTACCATGTACTTTTCCTTAGTCTATGGTATGTTAACCTCCTATATAATAGTTAAAACATTATTATTAAATTATACAAGAACCATATACATAATTATGATATTATATATGATCTTCTAATAATTCTTTTTTAATAATACTTTAGTATTATCGTCGTTTCAGGTGTTAACTTACTCGTTTTATTTTATATGTTTTGTTTCATAAGTCGTGTTTGTTATGGATAGGTTGTATTTTATTCATATACAGAATGATATAAAGTTTTTAATCATTAATTTTAATCATCAAATGTGAATTATTCTTCAATGGGTACGATGTGGAAGGAATCTCATCGCGTTCGTGGAGACGGTAGTCTGTACGTACGCACGAGCGACAATATCATTTTTTTGATATTAAAATAATATATAATTGGATGGTATATCATATATAAAGAATTATTATCATGTTATATTTATTATTTACATGAATTACACTTCATTATTATACCCATCCAAATAATAATATATTGAATAACAATTACACCACGACGTGGAGACGGTAAGCCGTACAAACGCACGTATGGTGGCATGTCATTAAAAGGATGGATAGAATAATGAATATGGTTGTAAAAAATTTATAATAATATCACAGTATATAGTAGATACTTGAGTTATTATTTTAGAATGGGAATAACAAAGAAAGAAGAAGTTGAAGAAGAACTGAACTTGAAAAAGGGTGGTGAAAACATTACATCTTCTTCGGGTTCTTCCTTTTGATTTGATCAAAAGGGATCCATAGTTGGATTTCTGATCAAACTAAGGAATCTAGGTTTAAGTGAGGGATGTTGAGAGAGTATTTGGTCAGGGGTTGGCCGAATCAAAAGGATTTTAAAGTGTGAATAATTGGTTAGAAGTGGTGTCCTTTTATAAGGGGAAGGAGGGGCACCTTAAGAAAATCTAGAAATATTATTTTATAATAAATTCATATTCGGTTTATAATGGCTCCAAAGTGGATTATTTAATGGTTAATGTGGGGATGTGTCGAAAAAAACTCAACTAAAAGAATTTAGACAGGTTTGGGTCATTATTAACCTTATCTTTTTGTTTTAACTCTTAGTTAATTAGTTTGACACTTACCATGTCACTTTGTATTTTTATATTATATAGTTAATAAACTTACTATATACCTCCAAGAGACCCCACAAGTGGTCCATTAATGATACACCTATCATGATATAAGTATCTTGCCCAAAAATTAGATTTTTAGGAATTGAATATAAATTAATAATATAATATTTTTTTTAAAAACTCTTTTATGTCAATTTTGACACTATTAGGTATTTTGTTTTTGATAAATTCATAAGAACATTATTACTTCAAAAAAAATATATAAACAATACTAAAATGTCATAGTAACCTAGAAAATTATTTAAATTTATAAAAAGTCTCAAATTACATTTATTTGTGTATTTATAATATCAATTATCTTAATCTTTCATTAATATGGTAATTACTACATCATCATTGTGTCATATATAAATTAAATTATTTAATGTCTAAAAATTATAAATAAAATACCATTATGTAGGAAATATTTTTAGATTTCTAATAAATGCTCATAGTCAAAAATATAACAGATATAACCTGATGTAAATTTTTTTTTTCTAAAAGATATATGCTTATGTCATTTTTGTATTTACTTTAGCTTAATTAATATAAAGTGTCCCTATCACCTACAAGTGGCCCCATGGGGTCCCCAAATTGATCCAAAGATGACTATGGTTGGACATGTATCAAACAGTAATGTTAGGACACGTTTTAGGGTAATTTATTATTATTATAATATTATTTTTTTACCCTTATTTACCGGATTCACCCTTTAGCCATGGTAAATAAAATATTTACCGAAGTAATTATTCAAAATGTCTAAAAATAAAAGTTACCTATTTACACAATTTGGAAATCCTGATTCCAAATATGGAATCCATTTTTCCAAATTCAAAACATAGAAGTGACATAAATTAATTTAAAATTAATTCCTATTGTCAAAACAAAAAGTGTGTTTTTAAGAAATAATAACTATCAAAAGATTAATACTTGTTTATGTCTGGTTTAAATGTGAAGTTATGTCCAATGACCAAAATTGTATTAAATGGTAAAAATATATTCTAAATATACTTTAAAAACACTCAAATTCATAATTTATCACTATTAATTATTTCGGTTAAAAAAGTTGTTTTTAATAAAAATATAGTAATTTTCACTATTCATCAAAATATAAAATTTATCCGAAATGTACTAAAATTTCATCCTAGGATAATTTTGATATTATGAATTAAAAAATGAAGTCCATTTTGAAAGATAAAATGTATAAAATTTGAAAAATTAGGTATTACTATTCATAAGGGCTAGTTTGATTGGTTGTGGTGTGTGTTAGAACTCGAAGTGGCATACAACACACGCTACAGTATTATTCAAAGAGATGCGTACCGAGGAAGCTTGGGGTATTACTTTGTAAATTTTTGATGTCCCCATTCTAAAGAATAAATTTATTTAGTCAAATTGAATATATAAAAGTTTTAAAATATTGGATTTAAAAAGGGTTCACCATTAAAAGAAGGTAAAAGTGCATTTTTGAAAAATACTTATTTTATCTGAAAAAAATGAATTTGTTGTTAAATTATGTCTAAGAAACTCATAATATGGATTCTAAAATTATAAGGATTATATAAAGTTCAAAATTCAGTTAATACTATTCATAACCTTTTTTGAACGACTAGTTTGGTAAGTCATGGTGCGATTGAATTCGGTGTTGCGTGTAGTGAAAGTTATTTAATTATTTTGAAGAAATAACGCACTTTGAAATCTTGGGGTGTTACAACTGGGAGCCCGGTTGGATTTGTGTACGATCCAGCCTAACCATATCTCAACATTACCCCAAACTCCAGTGTGTTATACTCAAAGGGACTTCAGTGCTCTAAGAAGACCAGCGCCACTGATGGTTCATCAAATGGTCTTCCGGTGCCAAAGTAACGACCAAAGGAATTAAAATGGTCAGTATTGGGCATGAGCCTGGTCCGCTTGGCGGGGCCCAACAGACTCTGGGGGTGGTTCAGCCCGGAGGTCGCCACATAGGCGGCTCGACCCGGAGGCTGAGGCCAGTTCGGCCAGCAGCACGTGGGGCACAGTTCATGCAGCTTGTCCTGGATAGCAGAGCCGGTTTGGCCAGTGACGCCGCAAAGGATGCCGCGGGCCAGCTCAGGCGGCCAGCACGGCTCGGCCGATTCGCCCAAGAGCTGGAATGTGGATAGGCCATGCTGGGCACGGGCAGTGCGCGGGAAGGCTGGCGGGACGCCGGACAAACTGCGGGGCGCAATGCAGTGTGCAGGTAGGCCGTTGGGGCGTGGGTAGGCCGGAGGGGCGTACGGGCAGCATACGAGCAGGCCAGTTCAGTGTGGCTCGGGCTAGAACAGGCCAGCGGTGTTCAGCTGGGAACACCAGTGTGCCACGAGGGTGGCGCAGTTCATAGAGGCCACGGGTAGTGTGGCCATTATCGTTTGCACCTTCGTCTCCTCCTTTCCGCTTCATCGCAATTCCAAAATAAACTTCACAAAGAGATCGACATAGGGAGTCAGGCCATGATAGTTCATTCCTCACCCTCCTCTTTTAGAGATGATAACAATTGGTTCAACAAAGAGGAAGAAAGTTGCACAACAATTGTTTACAATACATCACATAGATTCCTTTTTAAACGAAGATGAGAAGAAGGAAAGGAATAATACTCAAGGTAAAACCCCTACCATTGATCGTTGCTCGACGATGAAGTCGCAGGAAGAAGATGATGTTGTCGTCGTTCGTTGCATCTTCCACGCACTTCCAATCCAAGCTACAACATCTTTTCATTGACGATGATGAGGAGGGAAGTTCGATCTTAGACGTTCCGCATCAAAGGGGGTTTTGAGGAAGAATGTCGAGGAAGATTGTTCTTCCTTTTTGAAGGTGTTCTTTATTGGAAGCATTCTTCGTTGGGATCCTTCTACCAATATTTTTCCTATGTTCCTCCTTTCTCTCCACTCCACCCAAAATGAAACCTATCCAAATAATAGATTACGATCTATTATGTTAATTGGCATAAATTCAGATTGAGTGATTTAATTAAATGAGTTGACTCATTTAATTAATGGGGTGGAGTTGGCATAAAAAATCAAATTAGAGATTTAAATTATGTGGCTCCAACTAATTAATGCTTGAGAGGTGGAATAAATTAAATTAAAGAAGATTTGGCTCCATTATGGTGGAGAAGGTCAAGGGGTTTCTCCCTATTTAATGGGGAGTGGTGGATGTTTTACCCACCTCCATTAATAGGGGGTTAAGCCTCGTGTGGTCCCCACATCATAACCTATCATGTGAGGTTATGCTCGAGTGTGTCCCACCACGATAACCTCTCAAGGGAGGTTAAGGCTGGTAGTCCCACCTCCAACTCCCATGAGGAGGTTTTAACCACCCAACTTCCACATGGCAGTTAAAAATAAAATAATGTGAGCTTACAGTATTTTATTTCTTAACATGGAAAATTGAAAACTAACTTTTATCCTCGACTCACTGTCGTCGAAGTGAATGTCTTACAAAGCGAATATCGGCGCTGCGAGTTCAATGGTGCTCTCAAATTTCTATTCTGAGTACCAGTTCAAATGTTATAAAAACCCGCTCGTACGTTTACTGAACTTACCCGAAAAAACATCAAAAATTGATTTCGGGCACACCGGGCCTCAGAATCAAGTGCCGTAAACATTCGCGGGCTCGTAAAAATCCCACGTTTAGAAAACAATTCCATGGGATTTCTTGTTCTTTACATTCTCCCCAACTCAGGGCTTTATATCCTCATAAGCTATAACTCTAACTAAGGGAACAAATGGGGGTACTGAGTATGCATCCGAGCCTCCTACTCCCATGTGCTCTCTTGGAGGTTCCTGTGCTGCTAGCGAACGCTCTCCAGAGGTATCGACCGTCCACGCAGTACCCACTCATTTTGATACTCAATCTCCACTAGAACCTCTATGAATGTCTCCCCACCATCGATGTCCATCTCTCCGTGGTTGATGATGTGGGAAGGGTCGTTCACGTATCTCCTTAGTTGAGATATGTGGAAGACATCGTGCACCCAGTGCAATTGAGGTGGAAAAGCCATGTGGTAAGCCACCTCACCTACTTTGATGAGGATCTGAAATGGTACGATGAATCTCAGAGATAACTTACTTCATTGTCAAAATTCTTGTAGACGTCGCCGAGGTGAGACCCATAGGATGACGTGGCCACAATCCTCAAAATCTATAGGTCGCCTTCTTCTATCAACATACATCTTCTGCCTGCGCTGTGCAGTCTTTATCCGCTCCTAGATGATCTGCGCCTTCTCCGTGGTAGCTCGTACCATCTCGGGTCCCACCAGTGTTGACTCCCTAGGGTTTTTCCAACACAAGGGAGATTTTCAAGGTCGCCTGTACAATGCCTCAAAAGGTTCCATCCCTATGGGGGAGTGATAGCTGTTGTTGTATGCATACTTCACTAAATGTAAGTGGTCCTCCAAGTTGCGACCGAAGTCGAGGACACAAGCACATAGTATATCCTCAAGGGTCTGAATGGTCCACTCAGTCTAACCATCTGTCTGAGGATGGAAGGCGGTTCTTAGATGAAGTTGTGTCCCGAAAGCCCACTACAACCCTTTCCATAGTCTGAAAGTAAACCATACATCACGATTATAGTCAATCGTCGAAGGTATACCATGAAAATGAAAAATACCTTGCACATAGAGGCGTCTCAAGCTCTCTACTGAACCCTACCCTCTAATCGGTAGGAAGTGGGCTGACTTGGTGAGTTAGTTGATGATCACCCAAACAGAGTCATGAACCCTGGATGTACATGGAAAACCCAACACGAAGTCCATGGATATCCCATCCCACTTCCACTTTGGGACCTCTAAAGGATAAACCAAGCCTGCTGGTACATGGTGCTCCACCTTCACTTACTGACAAGTGAGGCATCATGAGACAAACTCTACTATCACCTTTTTCATACCTATCCACCAGTGCTGTTGTCTGAGGTCCTGATACATATTCACCACACCTAGATGTACTACTTGAGTGGATGTGTCTAACTCTCTCAACACTTCTTCCTAAAGTGACACTGGTACCATAATATGACCTCTGAAGATGATGACGTGCTCCCCACCTTCAGAAAATAAATCAGGTGTCTGCCCTGTGGATATATGAGCACATCGTATCTTGCAGTTAGCATCTCCATGCTATGCTTCCATGACTCACTGAAGAAGTGGTGGAGTGACTATATGAGACTGTAGAAAGGATGCTTTATCCCTATCCACAAAGCATATTTGTAAGGAATCTACCTGCTATGTCGCCTATCCTAGAAGCTGTATACCAGATCTCCTGATGAGAGAATCCACAACAATGTTCCCATTCCCTGGAGTATAGACTATCTCAAAGTCATAGTACTAGGGGAACTAAATCCAATGTCGCTGTCTCAGGTTCAGGTTCTTCTGAGAGAAGATATACCTGAGACTCTTGTGATTAGAGTACATGGTAAAACGTTCTCCCATAAGATAGTGTCGCTATATCTTAAAGGCAAAGACCACTGCTACTAACTCCAGGTCATGGGTAGAATAGTTCTCCTCATGATGTCTTAGCTAACGAGAACCATAAGCGATCACTGATTTCTCCTACATCAGGACACACCCAAGTCTGGTCCCTGATGCGTCGTAGTAGACTACATACCCTATGCCTTCCTCTGGAAGCCTCAAGATGGGGGAACTAGTCATCCTCTACCTCATCTCCTGAATGTTATGATGGAATCTCACCCACCACACGAGGGGTTTCCCCTTCTTCGTCAAGGCTGATAGTGGTGCTGAAACTCTAGAGATGTCTGGTATGAATATCCGGTTATAACCAGCCAAACCCAAGAAAACTCCGTACCTCTATCACACTCCTGGGTGGATCCCAAGCAAGTACCGCCTCGATCTTCACTGGATCCACTGCAACTCCAGCCTCTGAGATGACATTTCCTAAAAAGTGAACCTCTCGGATCTAAAATGGGCACTTCGAGAGAATTCCATAATTCTGGTGCTCTCAGAGTGTGTCTAGTACTACCCGCAAATGGTAGGGACGCTCCTCCTCAATAGTTGAGTAGATCAGAATGTCATCGATGAAGACTATGAAAAAGAGATCAAGGTATGGCTGGATGTTTCTGTTCATGAGTCCCATGAACACTGCTGGAGCGTTGGTTACACCGAAAGGCATAACCAAGAACTTGTAGTGGTCTTACTGACACTTGAAGGCCATCTTTTGCACATCCTCATCTCAAACTCCGAGCTAGTTATAGCGTGATCTGAGGTCTATCTTTAAGAACCACTGTGATCCCTTCAACTGATCAAAGTGGTCGTCAATCCCCGTGAGTGGTTTCTTGTTCTTCACGGTCACATGATTTAGGTGACGGTAGTTGACACAAAGCCACAAGCTCCCATCTGTCTTCTTGGTGAACAGAATCAAGGCTGCCCTGGGAGAAACACTGGGCCAGATGAATCTCTTCCCCTACATGTCCTCCAACTATACCCACAGCTTGAAAAGCTCCACGGGAGCCATCCGATATGCTGATATAGATATTGATGTCATCCTAGGGTACATTTCAATGTATAAGTCCACCTATCTCCGAGGAGGTAGTCCGGGAACATCATTAGGGAAAACATCTACGTACTGGTCCACCACTACAGGATAGATTAGACTCTCCACAACAACTTCTCTGAGGGTAAGGCAGGCTAACTGATGAGTGATCGGTTGCACCCTCCTTCAAGTAAGTCCGTCCTGTGCTGCAAAGGCTCCCTTATCACTGGTGAAGGTGAACCTGGTCCCATCCTTATGGAAACACCACACTTTGTGTCTAATACAATAAATTTGAGCATGGACTATAGATAACTAGTCCATACCCAAGATGACGTCGTAAGTCCTCAACGACATTATGTTGAGATCCCAACTGAAGCTCTCACCTCCTAGAGTAAGTTCACACTGTCGGCACCAGTGCGTAATCAACGAGTCTTCTCTCGTATAAGTCTCTAGCCATAAAGATCAAGCCAAAAACTCTGTCGGAATCTCTGAGATCCGAACGAGGGAAATGACAATGAATGTGTGGCTGGAACCTCTGTCTATATGAACTGCAGGAAAGGTGGAGTGGACACAGATCATACCCCGAATCATCTCCCGAGCACCCTGGTCATATGCCTCAGCTGCTTGGAGCTGGTTTCTCCCCTATACTCATGTTCCCTGCGGTTGGGGTGGACCTCCTGGTGGTTGTGGCGGTAACACCCCGAATCGCCATCCACCACCAGATGCATGGCCAAATCCTCTTCCACGTCCGCCTGATCCCTGCAGTCCACCTCGATTGAACCTCTGCCTCAGCCTGGGAGGTCCCTCAACATTCTGCTGATCATCATTATGGCGGGTCGGATAGTCACGAGCCATGTGATGCTACCCGCTGCAAGAGTAGCATTGCCTGCTCTGGGCATGACTGGATCTATCTTGTGTGCCCCATACAATTGAAACTATGTCCTAAGGTTGTCCACCGGATGGTCTAGTCCGCTCGAACCTCTGTGACATATGTCGCCAGCTACAGAAGACTCCGCTGCATATTGACTAGTGATGGGTCTTGCTGCTGGTGACTGCTCAGCTAGGAAACTCTCCACTATGAGGGCTCTCTCTAACACCCACGCCTATGTCAGAATGCGGAGGGAGATCATCGATGCTCTGATATCTCAACTGAGCCCCTACTCAAAGGTCTAAGCCCTGATGAATTGTTCCTACACTATATCTGTGGAGTAACACAAGAGGTCGGTGAGGCTTGCTGAGTGCTGTGCCACCGTCATGCTAGCCTGCTGTTGATGCAGTAGCTCCTGTATCCACACCGCACATAGGGTGGATGGGACAAACTCCACCCGAAACAGGCTCTCGAAGTCTTCCCAGAGTAGTGTCACCTCATCATGCATGTAGAGATCATGATCCACTATCTACATGATGCTTCTTGAAGGAGACTCGCTGCAAGGATCACCATAAGGTCGGATGGTGTCCCTACCAGTCCAAAGACTCCCACCACAACCTCCAGCCAATCCTCAGCTACCTGCAGGTCTGTCTCGCCCCTGAACCTGAGTAGCCTCTAGCACTGGAACTTGTGCAATGTGATCAGGTGGTGTGCACTCTCTACTACTGGGTTGCTGGAATCGGTGGCCCAATGGATAGTGGTACCGGTGGTGCCTCTGCTGTGATAGGGCCCTACACGGATGCCTCGTTGCTCAACGGGCTATCTGTATACACTACTCTCGGAACCCTAGCTGGCTGTCTGCGTGGATGCATCCTGAAAAGAAACAGGTGTGCTACAGTCAATATGTTATACCTGGTGAGCTCATTGAATATATCACAAATAAAAATATTGAAAATACACATGCAATAAGTGTTTTCGTGCACTGAGTTGGAAATCAGAAGTTAGGGTCCTGGTGTATGGATACGTCGGCCACCGCACCAACACTGGACTCCCTGAACTGGAAACCACACTCAGTACCCTTAACACTATTACTTCACAGAAAAGAAATATTAGAGTCCTAAGTTCTATGGTTGGACTGACTCCTCTGATACCAATTTGTCACGACCCATTCCTTGGGGCCCGTGTCTTGACTACCCCAAGCCCGACTTCCATAGGCCAGCAGCTGGCGTCTAGAACCAAAGGCATAAAACTCTAAAACTGGGAAGGTAATGCCTGTAAAAATTATAAACACACACAATAGAGTATTTGGAAGAAATACACTAAGTAAAGTTGTATACAAAAGAAGTGCTGAAAAGTAAAGGGGCCATAAATACAAGACCAACTGTAAAGTACAAGGAAACTAAAAGTATAAAAAAAAATGAGTACCACATAAGAAAGGTGAAACAAATTCTGGTTTGTACTCTGAGAAATCCTACCTGAAGGGTAAGTACAGATAGCCTCCACAACAATCCATGTTTGTCCGTCTCCACCATGTATCGTCATGCCGTAAGGTCCATCTCTAGGTACCGTTTAGTCCTGCTACTCTGATCCTCAATCAATGATGTCTTTTGTCTGCATCCAACACAACGAGGTGCGGGGATAGCCTATGCAGGGGTGATTATAACAATACTCAGTAGGGACCCTAATACCGTCAAGGTCTCACAAATCCAACAAGGTTAAACTACAAAGTATGAAATCAATATATAACCCCACTTAGGTATATGACCGTAAAAATACCTATGTTATCAAGTAATCAATCTCAATCATGAGGAAACACAAGAGTTTCTGACTTAGCTATACCACGTATACAACTTATACAGAAATATAGAGATGATCTGATATAGCCAATGAATCATCAGAGCTGTTAGACCGACACATGATCCAGGACCTGCTATTTTGTCGGACCAACACATGATCCAGGAACAGAAGTCTGAACTTTTGGACCAAAAAATGATCCAAGAACAGTCATCAAAGCTGTCGGACAAACAAATGATCTAGGAACAACTATTCTGTCAGACCAAAACATGATCTAAGAACACAATTAAGAACTATCGTACCAACACATGATCCCAGAACAGTCGTCAGTGCACAGACATGCACATGGTTTCCACGGAGCACGCTTGATTCTGGGAGGTTCCGCTCTTCAAGCCAATTTTCGACATGTCAACTACCACCAAGTACCACGAAGAAGTATCTCAAAGGTCTGTCTCATCATAGGGGTCTCAATGCAACAGACAACAAGTCAAAAAGACGCTCGGTCTGTGAGTTATTAGATTTCTAGCCTCGGGGGCCTGGTTGGATTCGTGTAAGATCCAACCTGACTGTATGTCAACATTACCCTGAAATCTAGTGGAGTATACTCAAAGGGACCGTCGTGCTCCAGGAAAACCAGCACTGCTGACAGTTTGCCAAATGGCCGTCCGGTGCCAATGTTATGGCCAAAGGAAGTAACAGGGTCGGTATTGGGCATGGGCCCGATACGACCCGGTCAGACCGACTCAGCCCAATCCAGACTGAGCCAACCTGGTCAGACCCCCTGGGTCTGACTCGACTTGTTGGGTGGGTCAACCCGCTATGTTCGGCCCGGTCCGCTGGGCCCGACCCAACAGACTGCGAGGACGGTTCAGCCCGGAGGACGCCACGTAGGCGGCTCAGCCCAGAGGCCAGGGCCTGTTTAGCCAAAACCACATGGGGCGTGGATTAGGCGGCTCGACCTAGAAATTCAACCCAGTTCGGCCAGCGACACCGTGAAGGATGCCGCGGGCCAGCTCGAGTGGCCGGTGCGGCTCGATCAGTGCGGCTCGGCCGGTTCGGTAGGGATCCGGGGCGTGGACAGGCCATGCAGGGCACGGGCAGCGCGCGGGCAGGCCGATGGGGCGCCGGGTAGCGTGCGGGTAGGCCGTGGGGTGGGCAGATAGTGTGTAGGTAGGATGACGACGCGTAGGCGGGCCGACAAGGAGTGTTTGTAGCACGCGGTCAGGCCGGTTCGGTGCAGCACGGGCTGCCATGAGACGGTGGTGTTCGGCTGGGAACACCAGTGCGCCGCGGGGGCGGCATGGTTCAGAGAGGCCGCAGGTAGTGAGGCCTTTTTCGTTGGCTCCGTCGTCACCTCATTTCTGCTTTGTCACCTTGCTAAAAGAAACTTCACAAAGAGATCGGCGGAGGGAGTCCGACCATGTTAGTTTGGCCCACACCCTCCACGTTTAGGGATGATAACAATTGGAGAAACAAAGAGAAAGAAAGTTGAACAAAAAAGTTTACAACACATCGCATTGATTCCATTTTAAATGAAGATGAGAAGAATGAAATGAATAATACTCAAGGTAAACCCCCTACCTTTGATCTTTGCTCAATGATGAAGTCGTGGAAAGAAGACGATGTGGTCATTGTTCGTCGCATCTACCACACACATCCAATCCAAGCTCATGCGTCAGTTTTTTGACGATGATGATGAGGGAAGATTTGTCGAAGACATCCCGTGTTGAAGGGGGATCTGAGGAAGAATGTCAAGGAATATCGTTCTTCATTTTCAAAGGTGTTTTTTGTTGGAAGCGTTCATCGTTGGGATCCTTCTCCCAATATTTCTACCAAGTTTCTCCTTTATCTCCACTACTCCCAAAGTGAATTCCTATCCAAATAATAGATTACGATCTATTATGTTTGTTGGTGCAAATTCAAATTGAGTTATTTAATTAAATTATTTGACTCATTTAATTAATGGGGTGGAGTTGGAATAACAAATCAAATTGGAGATTTAAATTAAGTGGCTCCACCTAATTAATGGTTGAGAGGTGGCACAAATTAAATTAAAGGGGATTTGGATCCATTAAGGTGGAGAAGTTCACGGGGGTTCACCCTATTTAATGTGAAGTTGAGGAGGTTTTACCCTCCTCCATAATAGGTGTTTAAGCCTCGTGTGGTCCCCACGTCATAACCTCTCATAAGAGGTTATGCTTAGGTGGGCCCCACCACAATAACCTCCCAAGGGATGTTTAGGTGTGGTGGTCCCACCTCTAACTCCCATGAGTAGGTTTTAACCACCCAACTTCTACATGGAAGTTAAAAATAAAATAAAGTGAGCTTACTTTATTTTATTTTTTAACACGAAAACCCAAAAACAAACATTTATCCTGGACTCACTGTCGTCAAAGTGGAAGACTTCTTAAGTGAAAACCAGCGCAGTGAGTTCAACGGTGATCTCAGATTTAAATTCCGAGCACCGGTTAAAAAGTTGTAAAAAACCACACATACGTTTTCTGAATGTACCTGAACTAAACATAAAAAATTGATTCCGGGCACACCGGTCCTTGGATTCAAGTTCAATAAACTTTCACAAACTAGTAAAAATCCCATGTATTAGAAAAAAATTTCCACAGGATTTCTGGGTCTTTAAAAATTAATGAAAACAATTACATCAGTTCCTAAGGTGGTAATTCAGGGTTAAAATTAATTATGGTTTTGTTTATTAGTTGATAGAAGTGGTGGATGTAAGTTATTAAATTTCAAATAAGAGAATATAATTTAATTAGATATAAATATTTTATTTTAAAGTTATTATTTAATTATATTTTAATGTGTTCAATAAAAAAATAAAAAATATACTATTAAGAATAATAGTTGTCTTTCAGACATCATCTTTATGTTTAGAATAAAATCAATCCTATGAGGTTTTTATAGTCAAACCATGGATTATTATAAATTATAATATAATAAATGTACTTATAATGGAATTTATTTTGTAAAAAATGAATTTTTATGTGTATGGAAAATGGGAAAGGATGATTCCTTTTACAAGTGAGAAAATGTGACATTTTTTTAAATACAAAAATCTATTGAGTAATGGTAAGTCACTCTAAAAATACATACCACAAAAAAATTAATATATGATATAATATGGTGGGACAAAAAGGTCTATATGCTCCTAAAATAGTAAAAAATTATCTTCTTAAAACCATTTTATAACCAGTACATGATGATTACTCACTTTTAATGTTTTAGATTTCACCATGGTAAAATTTTTTTTTACAAAGGTTATTAATCCTTCAAGAATTAAAATAATTTTAGCCTTATTAGAAAATTTTGAAATAGTGATTCTAAATATTAAATCCAATTTATAAAATAAAAATTTAACTTTTGAGAAATTACTTTCCACAAAACCACATGTAATGTGAAAACCATTATTTTAACCATAACAGCTGTAATTAATTATTACTATTTTTTCTATTCATTATTACAAAATAGTATGTTAAAATTATTAAATAATATTAATTATGGATATTAAAACATTTCAAAACAATTTATAATATTTAATTCATAGAATTGGTAGAATTTAATCTAAATTAGAACATAAAAACATGGTGAACAATATGTTTTTCATAAAACAAAATTTTCGATTAATATAACCTATAATTTTAAATATAATACAAACTACAATAACTATATGAATTTAAATTAATATAAATTAATATATAATTTATAGATTTTATTTAATTATTTCGTTACATAGGGTATTTTTAATTAATTAAAAAATTAAAATCATTATGCACTTAAAAAAAGTTTAAAAAAGACCGCATTTCAAAAGAAGAAATTTAAATTATTCCAAAATCATTAGAAATACATATTAAAATAAAAAAATTTATTTTATTATAAAATTTTTTTTTATATGTCACATTAATAATGAATCCAAAATATTACTGTATTCAAAATTTTGTTTAATGAAAATAATTGTTTTTGTATAGAAAGTAATAAATTTTCATTATTCACAAAAGAATTCAACAATTTAAGAAATATAATGAAATTGCACCATAAGTTATTTTTGATATGTTGATCATAATTATTATTTTTATTTAATCATATATAGTTTCATAATTTTATAATTTTTTTAGAAATTTACATTAAAATTATCTCAAATAATCTATAAAACACAATTTTGATGAAAATAATTTTTTTGAAGAGTAAAATGTCTACATTAAAAATTATGTGTTTATTTGCAATAAATTTATCAATAAATTTTCTTATTTGAGTCATTATATATATTTCACAAAAAAATTATTCATATTCCTATCCTCCAATTTATTGAGTATGTTATAATGGTCATATTTAAATAATAATATTTCATTGTAAATTTACGTTGGATATTATTTGTTGAATATAAAGTCGAACACAGTTCCTCTTAAAATTATATGGGTTTTACATCTCTTCTTTTAATAATTTTGTTCCTCTTAAATTTAACATGAATTTAGAAATCAGTGGTTGGAAATTTGAAAATATAATTATTGAAATCCCACTTTTAAGAAATGGTTTACAAAACAACCTCTTGAAAATGTGAAAACGAAATACAAAGGACATCACTTAACTAGGATTCCATATTGATGAAAATAAGTGGTAATTGAATATATTAACATTGGGAAAAAATTTAATATCAAAATAGTAATAGAGAGTGTCATATAATATCGATCCTAAAAAATTGAATGATCAATATAATGTTAGTTACCATAATACCAATCTGCGGTGAAAAATTCAATCATTTCACAAAAAAATGAATGTAATATGATAGTTTTTCAAACCCTATTTCCTTGAGTTTGGGAATTATTTTGCAAAGTAGAATAAAAAATAAGGAATTATACATACATGAGATGTAGGAATTCATCATTCAATACATTTCCACATCAATATCACCTTTTGTTTAAATGATGAGTATTCAAGATGTTTATTTGGATGATACATTAAATTAAACTTATAGAAGATTTCATAATCCAAAAAAGTATAACAACATATACCTATTATCTATATCCATTAACTAAAACTTAAAATTAGATCACCGGAAAAGGTAATTTTCAAGAATAATAAACCATAATATGATGATATACAAAATTATTCTCTAAAGCACCAATAATAACTCCCATGGATCAAAATTAATTTTTTTTAAAATAAATAACATTAAATTTCATCAAAATATCCTTGAATAGCCATGGAACCCAATATTTTTAACAATTTTATATGTTATTTATCAATAATAAATTTAAAATTTTTCTGCAAATAAAAAAAATGAAACATACAGTCTTGTAAGATATTTTTTATAACCTAATCTTATATGGATATCATTTTAATAAATTACATGAATCACCATAATGTAATTTAAAATTCATATATTTCACCAAAATATTATTCAACCAGGATTTTTAAAATAAAATACCATAATATCATATATAGTTCCCCAAAATTTTAGTGATAATCACAAAAAATTAAATTAATAACATAATAAAAAAATCACATTTTAATACTGGGGTAATCTATAGGATAAAACTTATGTCCCCAAAATGTAATAACCCATAATATTCTCAATATCAAAGATCATATAACCCATAATGGTTCTTAATTCATAGATACATATATCCAAAAAATGTAATTACATTTATCCTATCCCGAACCAACCCATGTACCTTAGTACATTGATATATGAGAAAACACTTAAATGGATCGAAGGGTGATCTATATCCCCATATGGTGGTGACTAGAACATATAATCATTAATAAAAATGGAGGAAATTATTTTTCCAGCATATGAAGATGAAAAATCATATACAAGTTAGTATGTTCAAAAGAAAAATACTTGGGTAGAAAAGTACCATATGACAAATTGGTGTATAAACTAAATTTAAAACCACATTTTAAGTGAAATAGAATGATAAAAAAGAAACATCCAGATAGACACCACACCCCATGATAAATGTTAAAAAAACACACATATGTGGAAATTTTGAATTTCTTAATCTGGGAAGAAGAAGATAATTGAATTCCAAAATGTAAATGTAGGTTGTGATCCCAAAATCAACCTAGGGTCTCACCATGTGTTCCATAATAAGTTGAAAATTATAATAAATAATTAATTTCATTCAATATTAAATATCATTGGCATGGTAGTGTAGTTTAATATTTAAAAAACATTTTATTAATTTATGTTTAAGGATACATATTTATATATTTCTAAATAAAAATTTAAATTTGGAAAAGGTTATATTAATCACAAGGTGTGTCTGAATTAGTTTTATACAAAATATAATATACATCAAAATAATTAGAACCATTATTCAGGAAAATTTTCTAAGAGGTGAAATGGTTCAATTTTATGAGATCCTCACAAACTCTTACAAGGGATCTTTTTAATATTTGTACAAATGTCCCTTAGACACTAGAGAAAGTGGACTCATCAACATCACATCAAGGATAAGATCCAACACAATATTTTTTTTTGTTAATTTTCAAAACCAAAACTAAATTAATAATAAGTTATAATCCTATTGTGTTTTTCCAAAATATACCTCTAACTACAAAGTATTTCGTTCTCCGAAACATCAATAAATAATTGGAAAATTATTTCCAAAAATTTTAGAATTAAATTACCCCATTCCCAATTTCAATTTTTCAATTTTTCATTAATAAATAGAACATGTGGGATTAATAAAATCATGAATTTTTCAGTATAAAACCAAAAATTATTTTATTTCAAAATAATTTTAGCCATTTTCTTAAAATAAATTTCACAATTCAATTTCACAGATAAAATTCCACAATTTCTATCAAATACAAATCATACCCCTATTCATTAAAATTGGGAATTTTCCCCAAACCAATAAAATATCTATTTAAATCCAAATTCACCTCAGATTGGGTTTTCACAATAAAATTGAAAGAAATTTCCCATAAAAAAATTAAATCATGGTTAAATTAATTGGTCAAATTATGCGAAACCCCATACCATAACACAATGATCATTTTACCAATTCATGAAATCACAATAACCAATGAATAATGGTGGATATATAAATTAGGGTATCAACCAATGAATCAAGACCTCAAAAAAGGAATTTATATCCATATATAATCAAGGATCTAATAAACCCTAAGGGGAGGGATAGAGAAAGCTGATGGGATAGAATATGAGAAGAACTCTTACCAATAAAGAATCAGTCGATGTTTGAAAATCCTCGATCCAAATTAGAATAAGTTAGGTGGAACCAAAATGGGTACTTAATAGATCCAGATAACTATTAATTCATTCCAGGCTGAGTTTGGGTTGACTGGGGAAATATATTGGGATTTATTAAATTACGAATCATTTTAAGGAATTAACAACTACCACATCCATGATTTTTGAGAGGGGTCACAGAGTTTTAGAAATTTTTTTCACTAACTGTAGACCTGTCTGATGGGGTGTATTGTTTTAACCCGGTGGGGCTATGGTTCTTGAAACCATAAACCAATAATAGAAACGACCACTATTTGAGTCTGTATGGTTTTTCAGGGGTGGGTTCTTGTTTTGGGAAAACTATGCACCAACCATGCTCGAAACTATCTAAGAAAAAACTCAAATAAATCATGATAAAAATAGGGTTTAGGATTAGCTAAATACATAACAAGAGTTACAACAACTAACCTATTAAACTATTTATCCCTATTAATACTCTCAAAAGTCTCAAAGTCAAAAATTTGAGGCAACTGATCCCTTATTAGTGACCCTCCCTCCCACTTTTCGTGAGTTTTAAAACATTTTTTCAGAGAACTTGGACCATTTTTATATTCCTCCCATGAGTAAATTTGGTTTCAAAATCAACTATACTAAGTAGATTCGAAGTCCTTGATATATTTGGCTCGACTTAGTGATCCCTCCACTTTAAAACATGAGATGGATCTAAAAGATACATTCATTTCTGTAAAACATATAACATGTTATGTATAGATGTCGACTACTGTGGAAGTTATAAATAATAAGTCACACTCTCCAACTACTTAAAACCCTAAAATGCACCCCCTAATGAGATTCATGTTTTCATTGCCTCATAAGGCATCGATGACCCAAACTGGGTGAAACTTTTTTGAAACCTTTATCACCAAATTAATATTAAAATGTTACGTGAGGATGATCATTATATAAATTATTCTATCCATGTTTCTCAAAATTATCTAAAAAACAAACATAATATTCCTTTCATATCTTGAACCAAGCTAGGTCCTACCGATTCATTTTAACTGATCTCTGACAAAAACAATATATATTTAAAGGTATGGATGTAAAATTCCTCTAAAGGATCCATTATTATCATGGAATTATAACTAATTTCTTAAGAAAACACAACTAGTCCCATCTATTTATACCAATATACACCAATGTAATGATCTTATGCATGAAGAATATCCTCAAGTATATGTTTATCTCACCTTTAATATACATCTAACTAAATATTATATAATATATTCAAATGAACCATAAATACAATTATATCTTGAGAGACTCTATAAATCCGAGATTTAAAGTCACCCCTATTAAAGACTATTGAAAATAAACTCAATTCAATTTAAAAAACTCTCTCATATAGAGATTTAAACCACATTAATTTTTGTTGTATCATAAATCGGTAATAATTGAGATGATTTAATGAGTAGAATGACCATAACTAATATCACATTCTCCTTTCATTGGGTACATTGAAACCAAACCAAAAATTCATTAGAGATCACATCCCACATCCATGTGTTCATTATATGTGGATAAAGAAAACTCGATGTTCTCTGGTTCTCATTCTTAACCTGTTGGCATGTATAAAAATGAGAGAAAAATTAAACTATTATATGTCTCATACCTGGAGGCCATAATCAATATTTCATTTCTTATAACATATTAATTTTTCCTGGTTGAACTTCATACTATGAATTATGTAAATACCCCCATCATATATATTCTTCTTGCTAATTGACTAAAAAAGATAATTCAAAAATAATAGAATAACTTCCAAGAAGAATAACCACTTAGAAACAGTCTCCCCACCACAAATAAAGACTTTAATCCAATATAAATTATCATCAAGATATTTTTCCTAATATTATTTCTCAAAAAGTGTGGATGTCAACCAAAAATTGGCCAAAACCTCATATATCCCTATTTATAGAACACTAATATTAAACTGATCAAAATGTCCATCTTGTTCCATTCATCTAACGATTCATTCATGGAAGGATCTTATTATTTATTCACCAATATTATTTCATGGAATTTACTTTCCATATGGTATATTCACTATCAAAATCAATTAATTGTAGATACTTTGCCAAATTCCTCTTGACATGATTGAAATCTTTTTCAGAGAATATATAAATCATTGTTTTATCATCTGAAAACATGGTGGTTTTTTTCTCTAAAAATGTTATTTTATGAAATAATATATTGATTAATCTTGGATACAATATTAATATCATGGGTCAAGTAATTACTCTTATGTGGCCTAAGCTACAGAGAACCATAGGCAATTATGTGATCACCACTAGTATGAATGCAACAAAATCTTGAATGTAAAGCATACAAAAGGACAAAAAATAACTGTAATGTATCTAAAATAGTAAAAAAGACATATTATTAAAAATAAATTTGATCCAAATAAATATCATTGAAATATTTCATCCCTTGATATGGATACTCTCTATTGGGTTAGATAAATCATTGGAGAAACCAATTTAGATAAATCCATTACAGGACATCAAAATTATCATCCAGAACTCATGAATCCCAAAATATAAAAACATTACCTGGTTGATCCTATTTTGTAAAATAATTAACCATATTATGATTAACTATGATACAATGTTGTAATCCACTTATACCAATAAAATAATTTTCCAGATCCAAAAATCAAATTTCAATAGCTTGAAAAAATGCATGTTATTTATCAATAGTTCTAGAATTGATCTCCAAAGACACACATGATCCACCCTGTACATAGAGTAAAACATGGTATCATCCAGAAATACCACAAAAACCATTTCATTATTATCATTACTGATCTTATAAAATAAATATATATACTATCCTAGAGCATTAATTAGACCAAATGGAAAGAGAAATTATTGATATTGGTTTTACCTTCTCAAGAAGGCAATGTTCTGAACGTGTGATTCTTTTCATTTTATGTCATTATAACCAATTCTATTATCAGTATTTGAAACCCACTTCCCAACCTTAAACTGGTTAAATAGATCATCAATCTATGGGAACTTATATTTTTTCATTTCTATAACTTGATTTAGTTTTGGGTAGTCGACACAAAGGGGAAGCACCCCATTTGCTTTCATAAAAAAGAGATGAGGCACCACCTGAGGTGACATACAAAGGAATATAAATAATTTCCCTAAAATAACATTCAACTAGGTCTCCAATTCTTTCATATTAGTAGTTTCAATATAAAAATAATGAATAGATACCAGTTGATTACCATGTACTAAATAAATAAAAAAACACTACCTCCCTTACTTACAAAAACACAGATAAGTCAATATGAATTATTTTTAGAAACTAGAAAAACAATATAGAGAGATCATTAATAATGTAATGTCACTCCCATTAAAAATGAATATAATGATTTCAATTTCCCCAACTCCAGGTAAGATGGAACAAATCTACTCGACCTCAGTTCTAATTCACCTCGAATGATAAGACTCACCCCATCAATCACCGTAAGGTCCCATATTTCATTATAAAGTAATTTTTTCATAAATTTCAGTTTATGATCATTATTTATGTCAATTAAGTTAATTATAGAGTCTTTAAAGAGGATCAGGGGTGTTCCGGGGGTTCAAGATGTCAAAAAGGAAAAAGGAGTTTATTGGGCTAGTCGCACGGTCTACACACGGTTATTGTTAACCATGAGGTCAGCCTAGGTAAACCGTGCATGAGTTTGATTTTTTGACAGTTGGGTCCAAAAGGTTTTAAAAATATTCGTAAAACCGCGCAGGTAGATCGTATGGCCCAGAACCTTTGAAAATTTACAAAAATTCCATTGCTGGATTTTTATACCCAACTCAGGATTTCTCCCGCCTCTTCCTACATTAGCCCTAGTGACATGACAAACATCCAAGATCTTGAACGATGTATATCTTCTTCATTCTAAGCTATTTGGAGCATTTTATTTTTTTAATTGAAGATCTGGGTTAGGTTAATCTCCCACTTTCTTAGCTTTTTGGTTTAGGGATCCTATTTCCATCCCCTCTTCATCCAAAGCACTCAAAATCAAACTTGTTCATCATGTTATAGGGTAATTAATTAAGGTATGTCTGAATTGATATCAAAGGATTTGTTTGGGAGTTCTTTCAGTAACAGATTTAAGGTAGGTGGTCTATAAGTTACATCCCTTGAGTTTGTATATATGTTTTCATGTAGGGTTTTTATTATTGCCTCTTTTTGAAGAGTTCCTGGTGCCTTTGACATGATGTGATGTGGTGGTGTCTAAATGGTTAATTGAACACCTATTGATTCCCATGGGATTCAAGGAGGATTACTTGACCAATTTAGAGCCACCCATGTGGTATATCGTTATTCCCCAGACCTAGAGTTTTCTATGTATGTGTAGGTCATTATGAGAGAACATAAAACCCATGATGAATATGTTAATATGCTTTAAGTATGTGTAGTTGGTGTTTTAATACAATTATGTTGGGTAATGTCCTAAGGGGTTGTTTGGTTGGCATGAAAAGGGGTTAAATGGAATAATCAGAAAATTATCGTGAATTATCTTATTAATTGAATATGTTTAGTGAGATAGGCATGAGAAATTTGAAATGGGGCTAAATGGTTAGGTAATATAAAAGATGAATGTGTTAACGGATTGAGGCAATAATTTAATTTTCCCATTTATTGAGATTATTGTGATGTTTTAAATGATAATGGATATGTTTTTGTGATATGGTTTTTGTGGTGAATGATAAATTAGAATGTGCACATGGATTGGTAGAGTGGGGTATTGACTTGAGGTTCTATGCCCACAGGTAGTGCTGGACTGAGGTTCTAATTCCTCCCCTAAATTCAAGGGTTGGGGTATGGGACAGATTTCCATTCCCCTAATGGTTTCATTCCACCAGGACTAAGGCTTTGAGGTGAGTATTTTGTGAATTTTTGTGATATAATTCCTACTGAGATAAAACATGTTTAATTACCACATGTTGAAAATGTTGATCATGCCTAATCCATTGAACATATGAAAAAATAAGAGAAGTGTAATGGCTCGGACCCTCTGGGTCCATTACATTTCCAATTTCATGTGTTTGGGATGCCTTGGACCACATTAGTGTGTCTGGAGGGCTGCATGTCAGTGGAAGGAAGTCACCATTGTCTCACCCATCTGTGACATCGATCGATGAGTCGTTGATCGATCTCACTGATCGGTTCGTCACTAATCGGTGTTTTATCTTTTGTCTTGACCCTGATCAACATGTCACTGATTGGTGTGTGGGACATCGGTGTGTCCCTAATCGGTGAGTCACTGGTCGGTTCCATGGGGGGTTGTTGGGGTTTTCTTTCCCTAGTTTCATGTAATGCCACTTTTATGTATTTTAACCTTTCTAAAGTCATTCACGACCATTTTTTTCCATAAGCATTGTTTAAAATTACCTAAAAATGGAGAGTCCCTCAACAGACCTGTTTTCCCCACATTATATTAAATCCTTTGACACACAACTATTATGGACACCTCTCCGATGAGAATTATTACATAAAAATTAATTCCATCTTGTGTAACTATCCAACCTTGTGGTGAAACCAGAATCCTTTTTAATGTCGTTCAAAATTCATATCCCGTAACACAACGATATTTCCATTTATCACCTGAGAATTCACTATAATTATTAGAGGGTCTATTTTCCTTTTCGTGGTTCATTTGGAGTCCCCCTTCCCAAGGCTAGTAGTGCTCCTATTCTAGTACCATTCATTCTCACTCCTAGAGTCCCTTGGGTTCCTCACCTGCTAGTTGTGCATCCCCAATTTTTGGTTTAAGGAGAAAATTATTGATCATTGATCATCTAGGTAGGGTTCATCCTTCGTATCTCTTTTGTGTGTATCATGTGGGGTGGGTATGATAATGAATCATTTGGGTATGGATGAAACCAACCCCTAAAGAAGATAATAAATTGTTTTCAAGGAATGATGGGGTGTCTTTGATAATGTTGTTGTACTCTTTTATCTTTGGTTATATGTTGTGAGTTTTATGGGATTTTGTCGACTGAAAATTGGGGTCGTTGGTGGTCCTTCCTTGCACACTAATGAACCTCTATTTTTTGGATGATTTTTTGATTGAATGGTTCTAACATGAAAACTGGTTAATCACATAAACTTGGGTAATTAAATAGATGCCCAATGAATAATAATCCTTGTGTGGTCACCCCGGTTACCCAAATAAAATGAAGGAACTTAATGAATGGTGTGTTTGAATCTAAAAAGTGCCATACTCAATCTTCGTAAAATGTTTGGTAGTTCTTCTTGATTCAAGCGGGTGACATGGATGGGGATGGGATCCCTTGTTGTGCAGTTGTTAGTTTGTGGAATTGAGGCTATGTGGGGCCATATATTTGTCTTTGGTTTGGTTCCAATACTTTGAGGGATCTCATATACCCCTTTTGTTGTTGTGACCTTTCAAGAGAATCAAGTGTGAATGCTTATTTATCTTCTTGGATATTTTTCCTTCATTTGCTTGTGTCTATGCCTATTAGTGTCCTAGAAGTGAAGAATTATTCAAATTTAACCACTTGAATGTGATAAAAAGAATGGGTTCAGTGGGGAATTGTTTTCTAGAAATGAGGTGTGAATTGGTTGTGGTTGTTGTGTTTTTTATGAATGAATAGTAATGAGGGTGTTTATGTATGGGCTGGTTTTGGAACCCAGAGGTTGGGATGAGTACTTGTTATCTAAATTTGTAAAATTTAGTTCTTATATTTCTTATTTTAACCCCACCCATGTTGAGCACTTTGTGTTGAACACCCCCATTTCATGGGGGAGGGTGTTTTCCCAACACTCCAATGAGTGGCTGGTTATTAGCTCATTTTTAGATCCCTTTCCCAAGTAGCCCAAGACTAATCAGAAGGGATATGATGGCCTGAGGTCCATTATGGCCCATGATTCTTCAGGCAGGGTATGTTGTGATGGTTGGACCAGGTTATTGTGGGAATGTTGTTTCCCAAGTGTCTTCAGGATGAGGCCCATGTGTCTTCTGGCGTGGTAGTAGTTGTTCGGCCCAGGATTCAACAGGTGTGGTGACAGGTTGTTGTTGTGTCCCAAGTGTTTACAGGTGGGATCTGTCATTGTGGTAGCCTGGGTTTGGGCGGGTGGGATATGGTAGTGGGACTACAATGAGATTTGTGGGAGAGGTTTGATGTGTAGGATGTCTTCAATAACCAGTGGGAAAGTGGTGCGGAGTACCCACACATCGATGTGATATTACTATTACTTTAATTTACATGAATTATTTGGGGAGTGTTCCTTGGAGAGGTTTGTGTGTATAGTTTCCTTACAAGTGGATTTGTTTATGTATTTTTCTCACGGGACATTAGAATGAATCCCCACTTGTGCAGGAGAGATTTTGATTTTCCATTCTGAGTATACAAGTATACTCATCTTACTTATATAAAACTGCTTTCAGGTTTCCAAGAGGAAGTTGAGGACCATGTCAGACCCTATTTGTTCGGACACTGAGACCGTTGACATTTCTTTTCTTCTCATTTTGTACTCCCCTTTTGAGTTTTCTATATTTTTGTAGCACTTATTATTGGAACATGAATGTGGGAATAGATTGTTTTGGCATTAATTTTACTTCCACTTTGAGTGTTTTTGGGATATACTATCTTATATCTTGATCCTACTAAATAAAAAGGTTAATGCCTTCCATATTACATGGAATTTTATACCCTTGGTGCTAGTCACCACACCAGGTCCTATTGATGGATGGTCTCGGGGGACATTATCTCTCATTCATATTATAGAAGGAAGGGTTTGGAAATCTATTTTCCCTTCCCTCACCATGGTGAAGGTCGGTCATGAAATAATGGTATTAAAGAACTAAAGTTGAGAGATTGGGTAGAGTTTATTAATAGGCACCATGAGGATTGCATGTGATGGTTGAGAAATACTGTTATGCAATCATTTGACCTGAAATAGGCTAGGGAAGATCGGATAGGACATGTTATTTTAGGGGCCCCCATGATCCGATGCAAGGACATCGGACCTACCGAACAACCAAGTGAGGATACACTAATTATAGGGTAGAGACCCTAGGAAAGGTAAATTTATCATAAAGACTTGTGATCTTGTTTTTCTTGTGTATTTTGGGGATTTAAATTATATAAAAAGTCTATGAAAAATTTAAAATCAAACTTCTACACTACTCAAGCTTAGTCATTACTTTCTTACCTTATAGCTATGGAACGCGGACGATGACCATTGGTAGTGTGGGAAATCGAGGCCCAGGGGGATTATTAGGCTGATTAGTAGAGGTATGATCTAGAGAAGTAGGAGGACCAATGGTAGAGGATGCTACATGACTTTTAGAGAAAGACCCACGAGAAGTATGAGGGTAGCATTTTAGACATGGAGATAGATAGATGGCTTGAGGAGATGGTGATAGATTTCATCTTGATCTGGGATCTGATGGAGTTCTGGGTTCCTATGGTTGTATGTCAGATTCAAGGAGTGGTTTGTTAGTGATGGATGCTCTATCTTGGGGATAAGAGGGAGGGTAATGTTTTATGGGCTAACTTCGAGATGGAATTCCTAGCAGAAATAATTTCTTCTATGATGAAGTCTGAGAAGAGGCAGGATCTTCTCTCCCTTCAATAGGGGAGTAAATTACTAAGTGAGTTGGGGATCAAGTTCAAGGATTTCCATAATTTTTCTCTGGTCCTTTTTCTAGATGAGGAGTCTCAGGTGATACGTTTAGAGGAGGCACTTCGGCCTTCTCATCAGTATGTTGTTACTCCCATCACATTACCAACATACATGGAGGCCTAGAAGAAGGTTGATGTGGTGGAGAGGATGCACATGTTGGGAGGAGTTCCGCGAGATGGGAACCAGTAGGGCTCGTCAAAGGGGAAGGCCATTAGTAGCAGTCCTCCAGTGTTAGGGCCTATGAGGTTTTTACCAGAGGGGAACATTCCCCAGTAGTTCTATTTTAGATATCCCGGTCGTCACCCCTTCCTTGGTGGCCTAGGACCGAGATTCATCATCTTTGGAATTCATGAGAACCTTCAGAATTAGTTCCTAGAATGAGTGCAGTATGATTGGTGTGGGATGGTTTAGCTCACCTCTGTAGTAGCATTTTCCAGCCATTCCCTTCCAGCAGCAGCTGTAGGGACAACGAGCTCTTTCTCTTCCAAGAGAATAAATTGTAGGTGGAGGATGACCTTAGGGCGCTCCTCTGAGACCTTTGGCTAGGGAGTGGTTGGGGAGGCAACCGATAGCCGAGGGGCAGATGAGCTGGGCATGGATAGTTGCACACCGCAGAGGTAGCAATTCTAGAATGGCCAGTAGTAATTCTAGGTTTGATCAGCTTGTTTAGAACTCCTGCTTGTGCCTTATTTGATTCAGGTGCTTCAAACTCATTTTTTCCACCCAGACTAGTCCATGATCTAGGTCTAGACATAGAGAGACATCTCGGGCACCATGTTTTGGGCGTTCTAGTCGGAGGTTAGAATAGCTTGTCTCATGTTTTCTGAGGTTGTAGACTAATGTTGGGACTACATTGGTCCAGTGGGGACCTTCTTTTTTGGCAAATGCATCCATACGATGTCATTTTATCCATCGACTGAATTTTCTCTATATGTGTCATTATCGACTGCTTCTGAAGAAGGATATTGTTTTCAGATATGGGAGGCAAGCATATAGCTTTCTTCAGCGAACAAGGATTCTAGGAGGGTAGCTTGTGAGTAGAGCCCCTTATTTCATTGTTATCTAAGCAGTCAGTGGAGTCAGTGGACTCAGAGATGGTGAATTTTTTGGGAATTTTCATTGTGTTCATGGATGTCTTCCGTGAAGAGGTGGTGACTATACCCCTTGATGTGATGTTGATTTTGGGATAAACTTTCAGCCTGTTCCCATCCAATTTTGATGGATCCCAATCGGATGGCGCCTTCTGAGTTGCGGGAGATATAGATTCAGATTAATGATCTGATGAAGAAGGGTTTTTTCTGAATAAGAGCATCACCCTGGGGTGCTCCGGTCTTGTTTTCAAAGAAGGAAGACAGTTTTCTTAGGATTTTCATAGACTTTCGGAGACTGAATCATGTAACAGTGATGAACCATTACCCTCTCCTGAGGATAGGAGACCTTTTTGATTTGTTAAAGGGGGTAGGATGGGTCTCCAAGATAGAAATCTGGTTAGGATATCACCAGTTTAGGGTGAATATGGGTGACATCTCGAAGACTTCCTTCAGGTGAAAATATGGGCACTTTCAGTACGTGGCCATGTCGTTTGGAATTACAAAACACCAGATGTGTTCATGGGACTCCTAAACTCTACCTTCCATGAATATATGAACTAGTTCATTGTCGTGTTTATTCATGACATCTGGATCCACTCAAGATCAGAGGAGGAACATGCCAAGCATCTGATAATGATTTTAGAGGTCCTCCACTGGAACCATCTCTATGAGAAGTTGTCCATGTGAAAGTTCTAGACACGAGAGGTGCACTTCCTTAGAAATGTGGTGTCCCACTAGGGAATAGTAGTAGATCCATCAATGGTTGAATCAGTTGTTTCTTGTGAAGCACATACGAATGCGATAGAGGTTCATAGTTTCCTTGGTCTATCAGGCTATTATCAGAGGTTCATGGCCATCTTCTCTTGAATTGTAGATTCATTGAATGTTTTTTATAGAATAGACCATGCATTCATGTGGAGTCTGCAGTTTTAGGTAGCCTTCAGTTATCTGATGGTGAAGTTGGTTAGTGGTCCAGTGCTGAGGTTTCAAGAAGAAGGGGTGATGTTTGAGGTGTTCTATGATGCTTCAGTCCAAGGCATGGGGTGTGTGCTGATGCAACATCACAGGGTTATCTCTTATGGGTCAAGAAGATTATTTCCCCATGAGAATAACTATGCCACCCACGACATGGATAACACATAATTTGTATTCCCACTAATGTTTTGGAGGCACTACCTCCACAGGGAGAGCATTGTGGTCATCACAGATCATAATATCTTGAGATATATCTTCTCTCAGCGAAACCGGAACTTGTGGAAGAGGAGACGGAAGGAGTTTCTTCAGGACTACGACAATAAAATTTTTTACATCTCATGAAAGGGGAATGTGGTGGCTGATTCATTGAGAAGGAAGTTCCAGAAGGATGTGGTTTGAGAATCATTAAATGCATGAAAGTCCATGGAGGAGTTGTGAGACATACACCTAGATTCATGGGTGGAAGATGACAGAGGCTATATGTTCTAGATGACAGTGCATTCCTATATGATTTAGTAGGTGGATTAGTCTTCGTGGGGGGACATAGATTCTGAACTGATGTGCGATCATTTTAGCCAGGGCAATGCTCTAGATGGATGGTCAGAATATGGCTAGAATCGGATGATGTTTCATGGAAATTTGTTTGTCCTAGTGGGAATATGAAATAGGGTTCTTGGTGAGTTCCAAAACTCACCCCTGGATGCGCACCCCAGTAGTTTCCAAGATGCACTGGGGATTGAATGTTTAGTTTTGGTGGCCCAAGGTGAATCGGGATGTGGTAGAGTTTGTTGTAAAGTTCCTCATGTGTCACCATGTGAAAGTTGTACACACTATCCCAAGAAGTCTATCACATCCTTTAGATGTCCCTAAGTGGATGTGGGAAGAAATATCTATGGATTTCATCACAGGAAAACCTAGAGTTCAAGGGGTTTGTGTTGCTATCTGGATATTGGAACACCACATAACGAAGTCAGCCCACTTTCGGGAGATCAAGGAGTCGAGTGCGGTAGATGCCCAAGAATTGAGGTACATGGATGAGATGGTGAGGTTTCATGGAGTACTAAGTTCCATAGTCTCTGATCATGATACTTGGTTTACCTCACGGGTTTGGAAAATATTGCAACATGCTTTTGGCACCTAGCTAAGCCTCAACACTGCTTTCCTCTCCCAGACAAATGGGAAAACTGAGCACACCATCCATACATTGAAGGATATGCTACGAGCACGTTTTTTTTAATTTGGCTATGGTAATGTTTTCCTGCAACAATAGCTATCACTCTACCATTCACATGGATCGGTTTGAATAATTGTATGGGAGGATGTGTCGCTCACCTATGTGCTAGAAAGAGGTTAGGGAAGTAGGTGTTCTTGACCCCAGGGTAGTACAGAGCATGACAAAGAAGGTTCATCTTATATGGGAGAGGATGAAGGCAGTGCAGAACTAAAAGAAGTTGTATGGTGATCCTAGGAAGAGACCCTTGGAGTTAGAGGTTAGGGACCACGTGTTGTTGAAGGTCTCCCCTTGGATGGGAAACAAATGGGAGTAAGCTTTCTCCCAGGTTCATCGGACTGTTCGAGGTGTTGTAGCGGTTCAGTGAAGTGGCTCATCAGCTAGCTCTAAAATTACTGCTACTGAGGGTGCACAATGTCTTCTATTTGTCTCATCTCTTTTGGTATCCACATGATGATTCATATGTCCTCGACTATGGATGTCTGAATATCGAGGATGAAATGACATTCATAGATAAACCAGTAAGGATTGAGGATTGTGAGGAGAATGTGCTTCATAGATAAAATGTATTGTTTCCTTATTTTATGAGTTTGTGTGAAGTGTCCTGACTGTAGAATGGGGATGACCTGATCCCTAATCTAGACGCATTAATGTGGATGTGATTAAACTCGTGCAGGCAAGTCAGTGCTTCCCAAAGAAGATAGTATCTTGGCATGGGGGAATGGACTCCCTAATCCATATTATTGGATGGTGTGAACTTTATATTTTGGGTGGTCACGTGGGGGAGAGGTGTTCTCAGATGTCTTGGGTGGTTTGTCTATTCGGGGTATCTTTCGAGGAGGTTGTTTGAACCCCACACCTGATCAGTGCCACCGGGGGTTGTCAGGGTTTTCTTTCCCTAGTTTCCCCTAATGCCACTTTTCAAGGACTTTTTTTTATCCCCATAAGGAATGTTTTAAATCCCACAAGATCGGGGTGACCCTCAATAGACCCATTTTCCTCTCTTTAAATGAAATATTTTAACACAAAACTATTATGGACACCTAATCGATGAGAATTATTAGATAACAATTAATTATTCATGTGTAACCGTCCAACTACGTGGTGAAATCATGATCCTCCTTTAAATCCATTCAGAATTCATATCTCGTAATTCCATGATCTCACCTTTTATCGCACGTGAATTAATTATTTTTTGGCTAGTATCTTTTCATTTCCATGGGGTGTTTGGAGTCCCCCTTCCCAAGGCTATCAGTGCGCATGTGCTAGATCCATTTATGATCCCTCTTGGAATCCCCATAATTCCTCCCATGTTTTTCACACAACCCCGGTTATTGGTTCGAGCAGAAAAACATTGATCATTGATCATCTAGGTGGGTTTCTTTTTTCATTTCTCTTTAGGGTGTATCATGTGGGGTGGGTACGATAATGTTTCATTCCAGGATGGATGAAGACAAACCTTAACAAATATAATAAATGGTTTTTATGGAATGAAGAGGTGTTTTTTATGATGGTTTTGTAATTTTTTTTATTTTATTATATGTTTTGAATTGTCTGGGCTTATGTACACTAAAAATCATGGTCGTTGGTGGTCCTTTATTGCACACTAATGATCCTATGTTTTCTGGATAATTCTATTTTTGAATGTATGTAACATGGAAACTGGTTAATAATATAATCTTGGTTGATTAAATGGATTCCCAATGAATAAGAATCCTTTTGTGCTCACACAGGTTAACCAAATTGAATGAATGGAACTTAATGAATGATGTGTTCAAATCTGAAAACTCTGTTGCTCTGTCTGGGTAATATGTGTGGATATTCTTCTAGACTCTTGTGAGGTGACATAAATAGGGATGCGATTCCTTGTTGTACAGTTGTTAGTTTTTTTACTTGGGGTTGTGTGGGTCTGTATGTTGGTGATTGGTTTTGTTCTATTACTTTGATGGATCTCACAGATCCCTTTTGTAGTTGTGACTTTACAAGAAAACTGGTTGTGAATTCTTATTTTTATTATTGGATGTTTTTCCTTCCTTGGCTTGTGGCTATGCCTGTTAATTGCCCGATAGTGAAGAATTATTTAAATGGAACCACTTTAAAGGTATACCAAGAATGGTTTCAAGGGGTAATTGTTTTCCATGAATGGGTTGTGACTTTGTTTTGGCTGTTGTGCTTTTTATGTATGAAAAGTAACGTGGGTGTTTGTGTATGGGATGGTTTTGGAACCCCAAGGTTGGGATGAGTGATTATTTACCTATATGTATAATTTAGTTCTTATGTTTCTTATTCACACCCCACCCATGAAGAGAACTTCATGCCGAACACCCCCATTTCATGGAGGAGGGTGTTTTTCCCAACACTCCTATGAATGGATGGTTATTAGATCTTTTTTATCTATTTCCCAAGTTTCCCAATAAACATTAGGAAGGATATGACGGCCTGAGGTCCATTATAGCCCAAGATTCTTCGATAAGGGTACATTGTGGTGGTTGGCCCATGTGTGTGCGGGAAATTTGTTTCCCATGTGTCTTCGGGTTAAGGCACATGTGTCTTTAGGCATGGAAGTAGTTGTTTGGGCCCAGGTGTCTACGAGTGTGGTTATGTGTGTTTGTTGTGACCAAGTTGTTTTTGGGTGGGATGTGTGATTGTAGTATCCCAGGTGTGTGCAGGTGGGATATGGCAGTGGGACTACGGTGAGAATGGAGGGAGAGGTCTAAAGACTAGGATGACTTCAATAACTAGTGGGAAAGTGGTGTGGGGTACCCAAACATTGATGTGGTATTACTATTACTTTACTTTACTTGTGTTATTTGGGGAGAGTACATTAGTGAGGTTTGGGTAGATAGTTTTTTAGGTGCTTTTGTTATCTCCTTTTCCCACGGGACATTAGAACGACTTCCCACTTGGGCATAAGAGATTTTGGTTTTCCCTACTATTTATACTTGTATAATCACCCAACATATATAAAACTATTTTCAGGTTTTCAGGAGGCCTTCGAGGACCGTGTCAGACCCTATTACCTTGGAATCCAATACCATTGACATTGCTTTTATTTTCTTTTGGTATATCCTTTGGAGTTTTCTGTATTTTTGAATCACTTATTTTTGGAAAATGCATATGAGAATGGATTGTTTTGGCTTCACTTTTGCTTCCAATTTTGGTGTTGTTTGTTATTTACTTTCTTATCTCCTGATCCTTTTAAATGAAATGGTTAATGCCTTCCATATTACATGTAATTCTATACCCTTGGTTCTAGTTTCCACTCCGGGGCCTATTGAAGGCAGGTCTCATGGGTCATTATCTCTCATTCAACTTAAGGAAGGGTTTGGAAATATCTTGTCCCTTCCCTCATCTTGGTGAAGGTGAGTCATGACAAGATGATAAATGAAATTTCTTTATAGTAAACATGTGTTAATTGGTAGGTTAACTTGAATGAACATATATAAAGATATCCTATCAAACTATTTATCATAACAAGCCTTTATTTATCATTTTCATGCACTATCTGTAGTGATGGATATTTGGGAGACATTGTCGGTTGTGGCCTAGTGAGTTATTCTCACACCCTACTCAGGGTCACATTGGGTACCCGAGCAGATTTCAAGCTTTTCGGTCAGGACAAGAGAATGGGGCCTATACTAGGGAGATGAGTGGGACGTGGGACATGTTTGGCTGAGGTTCTAGACTTGGATTCCTATCCATTTTGGGGATTCTACTGTTTTTTTCTTATGGGTTTTGTTAACTTGACATTATAGAATGACATTACATATTTACTATTTTTTATGGTTGTACCCATTCTTTGTATTTGAATATTTATGGATGTCATGGGTTTTCTTCTGTGTTTCCACTATTTAAACTATTTTCTGTTGTGGCTTACTCTATTATTGAGGGAATAGTCTCCCCACATGACCTATTAGATCCTCTCTTCTAGTCAACAACCTTTGGCATACGAGGAGGCACGCTTGAGGTCATTTATCCACCCAGCCCGGGGAACCAGTTTACTGGCTCCCGGGTTGGGGACATTACAATGTGGAATCAGAGGAGTTCATTTCTCCTTCTAACTATTTTGGGATGGTAGAGAATAATTTAGGAAAGTTTCTGTCCTTGGTAATGAGTTAATTATTATGAGTAAATTTCCCATGAACGGGGAAAACCACAAGTCACCCAGGGAGGGGATTGTTGTTATTGTTGTGTGTTGTTACATATGATGATATTTCACAATTGGGTGAGGCACTTATAGGGTTTTTTTTGTCAATTTTGTGATATTTCTCTCATTTTTGGAAAGGTATGAGGTTATGCATTCATGCATCATTCAAAGTACCTACATAAAAATTTGACATGCATCATGATAGGAAAAAAAGGATGGGTGTGTGGGATTTAAATGTTAGGATGCATATGTTCTATTAAAAGTAATGAATTATTCCTAATAAGTTGGTATGAATGTGTAAAAAGGGAAGTGGAAATGTTGAGTTGTAATTAGAAAATGTTTCATGATAATGAAGTAATAGGGGAATAATTTGTTTTAAGGGTAAATTGGAATATGAAAATTCTTTGAATGGTAGTAAAAGATAAAGATCGTAACCCTATGAATTTGATACTATGTTGTCCATTGATGTAAGGAGATGGCCAACGGTAGTTACCCAGTTTTGAGGGGGCTCTCTTGGGTAGTGTGTGAAGACTGGTTTGGTTATGATTAGTAATGATTCTACATATGTGTCTATATATCCCTTTGTAATAGTGTTATGGTTTCATTCTAAAGTTTATGTTTGTCATTGTTGAGAAATTCCAACTCGAAGATGTGCGTCGGTTGGGCGATATGAGGATGTTACAGAGAAATCTCCACCAGTTGTTGAGTAAGAGAATGTGGTGATCCATGGAGATTGGGAAGATAATTTCAGCAAGAAATTTATTCATTTTATGCAGATGATTAAGCAAGACCCGTGGTGGGTTGCACCGAGTATGTTTGAGCTGACCAGGGACATTCAGCTGCATCACCCTTCGACTATTACCAGAGAGGGTGGGCCAAAAGTTTCAGTGTTCTAGATAGAGTCCATCCAAACTATTCTCAACCATCTTGAGACTCCTCTTGAAAAGAAAGTGTTGTTAGCGGACAATATGCTGAGGGGTAAAACAAAAACGGTAGTGGAACATTATGGTTCAGATTGAGCATGTTGAGGGGATGATGTGGAATGATTTTCAGGAGAAGATTATTGATCACTTATTTCCACAAAACTTGGGGGTAGAGAAGGGTCCATATTTTAAGAGGTTGACTCAGTGGACAGTGTTTTTGATGAACTATTCAAGTCATTTCACCGATTAGAGATTCTTCATTCCAATGTTGATAGAAGATGAGGTAGTTGTGGAAAAATGATTCCAGGAAGGACTGAGACATGAAATCAGATATCAAGTAAATATCTATTTTTTGAAAAGGTTTTATGATTTGATGGATAATACACTAATCACATAGGGGAACCTGAAGAGATATTCTCACATTGAACAATTAGCATCAGTTTGGTGATCATGTAGTGAGGATTCTGATTGTAGGAATCCTTACATTAGAACCTTTCCGCAGAGTGGAAGTGCATAGAGTAGTCATAAGATGGGGACATCTTCTTAAGGTGGTGACCATGTCTTTTACTTTCAGTGTGGAAGGACAGGGCACAAGCATGACCAGTGTCCCCATCCATCAGTTGAGTGCCGAACGAGCGGTTAGATAGGCCACGTGCAGATATTCTGTAGGAACTTGTGGTAGTTAGAGAATGATGGAGGATAGAGGTTGACGCCGAGTGCAGTAAGGGGGTTAGTTACCCAGTATCAAGATGGAAGTTGGATCTCCACGAGCCAAACTTGTAGGGGGTTGTAGACAGGGAACTCTGGGGCATGATCACCCTTACCAACAGAGCAGTGAAATTCAAGGTACTCATGCTGGAGCTCGGGGTAAAGTGGAAGGTCATGTACATGTAGTTCAGGTGACACATGAAGGTGGTGAGGCAGGACCATCTACTGTTCTAGGTACGATTCATGTAGCTTCCACATTTTCTAGTTCTTTATTCGATACAAGTTCTATGAATTCCTTTATTTTTTCACAATTCATAGTGATGTTGGGCTTATCCATAGAGACTACATGTGGGGAAATGTCCCTTGACATTATACTAGGGGTACGAGTGGGAGACATTAAGCATTGTAAGGATTGTGCATTGGAGGTTGGTGGGTATCATTTCCTATGGGATCTGTTTGTCCTAGAAATGATAGTATTTGAATTAATCATGGGAATGGATTGGTTGGTGTCATATCAATCCCTTAATGACTGTTACTGACATTGGGTAACATTCACATATCTTGATGGGAGAACTAATTTCCTTTGTGGTGAGTTGGATACTCGAGCGGCCCGCGCAGAGCCGCTACACCATCAGATGGGGGAGATGACAACCCAAGTGGAATGCCTTTAGATAGATGATGGGGAGAAAGGACTTCCAATCTTCAATTTTTTATTTGTTGTGGACCAGTTTCAGAATGTGTTTCCTGAGGACTTATCAGCATTACCACCCAATAGAGATGTTGAGTTTATGATCGATATGTTTCCTGGAGAGGATCTAGTTTCCGTTCCACCTACCCGCATGGTTCTAGAAGAGAAACAAGAACTAAAGATTCAGCTAGAGGAATTGTAGTGTAAGGGGTTTGTACGCCCTAATATATCACCATGGTGATCTTTTATGTTGTCTTATAGGAAGGCTAACCGATCACTGAGGCTATGTGTCAATTATAGGAAGTGGAACCAAATGAATGTTTTGAACTGATACTCTCGTCCTAGAATTTTTGACATATTTGATCTACTTAGATTTTACTCAATTTTTTCCATGATCAATTTTAGATCAGGGTTCCATTAGTTGTGCGTGAGACATTATGACATACCCCAGATGGATTTCTGAAGTAGGTACATATTTTATGAATTTTTGGTTAAGCCGTTTGGTTTGACCAGTGTACTAGCTTTGTTCATGGCCTTGATGAACCAGATATTCCACTCGTATCTGGATCAGTTTGTAGTTATCTTCATTTATGAAATCGTGGTGTACTCCAAAACTCATGACGATCATGCCAATCATCTACACATCGCCTTGAGTACACAAAGAGAGCATAAGATTATTTTAAGCTATCAAAATGTAAGTTTTGGGCTGTTGAGGTGCACTTTTTGGGCATACCATGTCTGAGACAGGAGTATCGATGGATCCAAAAAAGGTCAAGGTTGTGGTGTCTTGGGTGCAACCCAAGAACATATCTAATATTCATAATTCTCTAGGTTTGGCTAGTTATTACCAAAGATTTATTAGATATTTATCTTGTTTGGTAGCACTGCTCTCAAGCCTAACCAAGAAGGGGGTTATGTTCGATTGGTCAGAGGCTTATGATAATTATTTCTTGGATTTGATGAAGCAGTGGACCACCACAAATATTTTAATCTTACTCGAACCAGGTAAGAGGTACACATTGTTTTGCGATGCATCCGGTTTTGGACATGGGGAAATGTTAATGCATAATGAAAGGGTTGTTGGGTATGGGACAAGGAAGTTGAGGCCACATGTTAAAAATTATCTTACTCGTGACCTGGAGCTAGCTGTTGTGGTTCATGCCTTAATGTGTTGGAGGCCTTATTTTATTGTAGAACCCTTTATGGTGTTTAATAGTCAAATAAGTCTAAATTACATCTTCTCTTAGCGGGAATTGAATCATCGAAATCAATGGTGGGTTGAGTACCTACAGTATTTAGAATTTGATTAGGTTTACAAACTGGGGAAATGGAATAGTGTTACTGATGATTAGATCTAAAAGAATAAGAATCAAGTAGTTTAGGAATCCAGTTTAGAGTGGGTGATGATGGCCATGTTTATGGAGATGCATTTGGAGGTACATGAGGGTCATGGGCATATGACCCTTGGTTCTATAATAGTTGAGTCTGTGATTTGGAGTTGAGTTAGAGATTATCAGTTGGTAGATCCGGAGTTCTTGGATATGAAGGAATGTATCAAAGGCGGGGACTCACATTATGGTTAGAATTTTAGCATTGATGGATATTCTTATCTTGATGGTCACGTTGTGGTGATGGAAAATGTATGGGAAGAGTTGATGCATTATTTCCATGTGTCAAAGTGGGAATTTCATCTGGGCTTGACTTAGATATACCACAATTTACATAGGCTATTTTGGTGGCTGAGAATAAAGAAGTAAGTAGAGAGTTTTGTGGGGCGATGCCTTAATTGTCAGTAGGTGAAGGCCGAACATCCACACCCTAGTGGGGTGTTGTAGTCATTTCCTATTCTAGAGTGGATGTTGAATGATGTCACATTGGAATTCTTAGTGGGTCCTCTGAGGACACCACATATGAATTATTCCATTTGGGTAGGGGTAGATCGGCTGACCAAAGTTTCCCATTTCTTGCTGATTCAGGAGACCTATATAGTTGACCAGTTGGTGGAGTTGTATGTGCGAGAAATAGTATGTTTTCAAGTAATGACGAGAACCTTAATTTCAGATCATGATCTACATTTTTCCTCACACTTCTAGAAATAATGATAAAAGGCACATGGTACTGAGGTATTTCTATGTATGGATTACAACCCACAAACTGACGGGTAGTTAGAGCATACAATTCAGGTATTAGTGGACATGTTGAGATCATGTGTTCCTTATTTCAGTGGTTCGCAAAAAAACACTTTTAGATTGTTGAGTTTTCTTATAACAATAGTTTTCAAGATACTGTTCATATGGAACTATTTGAGGAACTTTATGGAAGACCATGTAGATCACTGTTGTGTTTGTTAGAGGTCGGAGAGTCTGAGTTGTTAGGGCCGATTCCTGTGCAAGAGTCATTAGGGAAGGTTAATTTGATTCAAAAGAATATAGAAACAGCTCAGAGTAGGCAGAAGTCATATGTATATTAGTGTCATAGACCACTTGAGTTCATGGTGGGTGATAGTGTGTTTCTTCAGGTGTCTCTAAGGTTGTGTCACCGTCAAATTTGGAAAACAGGGAAAGTTGGCACCCATATATGTGGGGCCATTTGAGATTGTTTAGAGGATCAAACCAGTGACTTACTAATTGGATATACCACAGTGGTATATTGTGATGCATTACGTTTTACATGTCTCAAAACTCTGACGGTAGCACCCTGACCTGTCTCATGTGATAAATTCTGAGGATGTCCAGCTTGAGGCTGATGCGTCCTTTGAGAAGCAACTCGTTCGAATTGAAGATCATAGTGAGAATATTTTACGGTTTAAGGTTATTCCCCTAGTTCATGTTCTATGGAAGCATGGAAACATCCAAGAGGAAACATGGGATCATGAATTAGATATGGGGGCCCAGTGGCCCAATATCTTTTCCTTGGGAGTTCATTGATGCTTAAAATAGCTGATTGAGGATGATTCATTATATGGTGTGCAGGTTGTAAGATCATTGATTTCTTTGTAAGGTATGTTTTTCAAAAATTTCAGTTTAATACCATTATTTGGGTCCATTACATGCTTTCCAAAGTTGTTGTCGAGGTTCATCGGTGTTCTGGGAGTTCAAGTTGCGAGAAAGTGAAAAATGGAGTTTTTTTTGGGAAAATCGCACGGTCTTCCTTCGATTATTACTAATAGTGTGAAAATCCTAGGTAAACCATGTAGGAGGTTGATATTTGGACAGTGGAATCCACATGGTTTGTGTATGGATTGGAAAACCAAGCGTGTAAACTGTACATCCCCAAAACCCTTAAACAAATTCCATTGTGGGATTTTTATACCCAACTCTAGATTCCTCCTCCTCTTCCTCCTTTATCGCTAGTTACAAGGCATGCCTCCTATATCATTCAAGAGGTCGATCTACTTCTTTCCATAGATGTTTGGAGCACTGTCAGTTGCGTATTGAAGATCCATGTAAGGATAATCACTCTATTGCTTATCTTTTTGGGGTTATGGTTCCTATTTCTTTCCCCTCTGCATCCAAAGTTCTCAAAACCGACTTTTTGGGGGAGTTTTATAGTAAAGCTTCAAGGGTGGGATAAATTGTGATCTAAGGATTTCATTGGGAGTGATTTTGCAAACATATTTATGGTAGGTGGTCTACCAATTATATCCTATGAGTTTGTGAAGATTTATTATTATAAGGTTTTTGTTCATTACCCCTTTTTATGAGTTCGTGGTGCCTTTGACATGATGTAATGTAGGGGTGTCTAAATGGATAATATAACACCTCTTGATTATCAGGGGATGCAAGGAGGATGAATAGACCAATTTAGGTCCACCCATGTGGTATGTCGATATTCCCCATACCTAGATTTTGCTATGTTAGTGTACCTTGTTGTTCATGAACATAGATCCCATGATGAATATGTTAATATAATTGAAGGATGTGTAGTTGTTTTTTTGAAATGCACTTAGTTTGGGTAAGGGCATATAGTGTTATTTGTTTGGCATGAAAAATGTTAAATGGTTTAATGTGAAAATGATAGGGAATTAACTTGTTACATGAATATTCTTAGTGAGATATGCATGGGAAATGGGAAATGGGGCTAAATGGTTAAGTAATATAAATGATAAATGTATTAATGGATTGATGAAATAATGTTATTTTCCAATTAATTGAGATTAATGTGATTTTGTAAATGATATTGGATATGTAGTTGTGGTATTGTGTTTTGTGGAGAATGATAAATAAGCACGTGCACAAGGATTAGTAGAGTGGTGTATCGACTTGAGGTTCTATGCCCATGGATTCAGTTGGACCGATGTTCTAGATCATCCTCTAAATGAACAGGTTAGGGAATGGGACATAGTTCTATTTCCTAATAGTTGTATTCCACCTGGATTGAGGCTACGATGTGAGGATATTGGGAATTTTTGTGATATGATGCCTAGTGAGATATGAATTGTTTAATTCCCACATGTTGAAAACGTTTATCATGCCTAATATATATAACACATGAAAAAGGTGTAGATGATAAATGAAATGTATGGGTAGTAAACAAGGGTTAATTATTAGGTTAACATGAAGGAACATATATAAAGATATACTATTGATTGTTTTACCTTAACATTACATTATTTATCATTTGCATGAACTAGCTGTATTTATATATATTTTGGAGACACTGTTGGTGGTGGCCAACTGAGTTATACTCACACCCTTCTCGGGCCACTATTGGGTACCCAAGCAGATTTCATGCTTGCAGGTCAAGACAAGGACAAGGGCACAATGCTAGAGAGATGATTTGGACATGGGACATATTTAGGTGAGGTTTCATACATGGAGTTTAGAATATTTTGGGAATTATACAATCTACTTTTATTGGGTTTTTTCACTTTACAATATATAAGGACATGAGATATTTACTATTTTTTATGGTTGTTCCCATTTGTGGGATTTGGTTATTTATACTTTTCATGGATTTTCCTCCATGTTTCCACTATTTAAACCCTTTGTTATTGTCTATAACAATTGTATTGGGGGAATAGTCTCCTGATATGACATAATAGAGCCTCCCAGGTAGTTGGAAACCTCTGTCATATGGGGAGTCATGCTTGAGGACATGTAGCTACCCGACTCGGGGCACCGGTTTAATGGATCCTGGGTCAGGGATGTTACAGTCACCGTAAATAAGACTGTTAAAGATAATAATTAATTATAGTATTAATATTAATGATCCAATAGACAATTAATATGAAATCAAGATGTTTCATGTAGGGAAATAGAAAATTTTAGGTTAGAATAACATTAGATATAGAGGAAAAACAAGCTGAACAACATAGAAACTTTTTTTCTTCATTCTGAGGGGTGTAGTATTGTCCATCACATAAGTGCAATACTTCATTGGATGATTTAGAAAATTCACAATAAAATATGTATTGAACAAATGAGATACAAAATTATCCAATAAAGTAGTCACTATAGATGAATATACAGTTATGGTACACCTTATAGTCGTTGGACCCGTATCTTATTCCTTTGGATATACTTCCACTATGTGTAGAAGCATTATTCTAGATGCCCAGGGATTTAACCCATTTTCTAATAAGGTGAATGATTTTACCACAGAAATTTTGGTTTTGATAATATCATGTCACTATGTTGATTAGAATAGAAATAATAGAACCTCTATATCTAACCTAAGAGTTTTCAAGAACCACATTACTTGGATAACTATGTGAAAATCCATTTCAGGTGCCCATACTAGCAACAGTAGAAGGAAATCAAATAGCTTATTCCAGGAACATCAGGTGGATAAGAAAAACCATGGTATCATAAACCACCATACAAATCATAGTTATTTCTCTTTCCATTGATGGAACTAACACAATTGATAGTCATTGAAAAAGGAAATCATATGCAAACATTTACACTAACCATACCAAACATGGCCATCAATTATCTATCCATATCATTATAATATGAAAATATATTCCCCAAAAATGCAAGAAATTACCAGATCAATGTCCCATATCAGACCATCATGTCTTCATATTCACATTTGATTTAATATCTACTGAAAAAATCCCATGAATTGAAAAGTGATTTTCATATTTAGTCACGATCATGTTAGTGTTCTTGAGTTTGAAAAACTCTTTATCCTCTGCCAATACTATTGAATCTATATAGAACGAGTTGCTGGAAATATCTATAACATCAGTCCACTCATAGCCATGTTTCTTTATCTCCATCACTATCTGGTCCCACCATCTCCTACTATGACTGTAAATTATATAGGTTTCACATTTCACATTGATGGGATCAGGGATATCAGTGAACTCAAATATAAGTTCAATTATTCAGAACCAATCCCATGCCACTTGGTATCATTTGATCCTTGGATCACTGGTGGCTTATGGTTAATGAACCCCTGATCAGAATTTTGTGACACATCGATCTAAGGTTCCATAGTTAGATCTTGACTAGGAATCAGTGAAGGTTTATATACTAGATCATAGATATAAAATAAAATAGCCTCTACCAAATTTTAATCCCATGTAGGATTTTCTCATTGTGGATCATTAGGATCTTCCACCTATATTTGATTCAAGCATATTATTGAAGGCATGATTATACAAAGCCTCAGAAGATATCATTAAAGACATCACAATATCACTCGTATCAACATTCAAACAAGAGAATCAATGGAAATCAATCCCATCTTACTAGAAAAAAGATTTTGATTTCTACTAAAAAAATCACATGGTGGTAAAATAATAGAATATATACTAACAAATTATTTCCTAAAACACCCTTGGTGACATTTCTCTCATTTTTATGGGATCTGACGATGTAGTCACTCTAAACTACATCCTAATTTCCATGAAGATTAATAAAACATAATACTATATTCAACTCAAGATTATAAACCCAATCCTTTTATACCACATTATCATGAACTAGATTGAAAACCCTAGTACCTTGATATAGAATACAACACTAACATGGACTGAAGGGCATTCTTGATCCCCACAGGTTTCCAGCTAGCACTTGTAATCATTCATGAAAAATATTGAAAACATTTTTACATATAATCCTTGAAATAAATAGATACATGTTAGTATTACCAAAACAACACTTCAAGAAGAATAAAAAAAGGATTCAAATTGTTATATAAACCCAATATTCTACCTAAAAGTACCATAAATATAATGATACACATCCAAAGTCACGAATGGTCACAACACTCAATTTTCAAATGATTAACAACATGAACCACCTCTAAGTGGATCATTCCCATTGATTGAATGTTATAGAAGAATATCTAAAAATGCATTAAGGAAAAGATAGTGTGTGAGATCAAAATACTATAAGGGTCTCTCCATGTGTTCCACATTAATATTCCAATAAAAATAAAACCACTAATTTTTTACATTTTAATTAAATGTGGCAGGAAATTATAGTCTCATATTTTTATAAACACATGATATTCATTTAATCTACTAGAATCATTTATAACAATTTATTTATAAATGTGTTATTTCAAATTGGTTATATAAATTAAAAATCATGTTTAAAGATGTTTTAAAAAATAGTGAAATATATCTCCAAAAAATAAAATATTAGAAAATTGGTCATCTTCTAAGAGGTACGATACTTCCATGTTACGAGATACTCAAAGAATAATATAGTTGATCATAGTAATATTTATAGATATTTTCTTATAACACTATTCAATAAGGACTCATCAACATCCCATTGGGTATAAGTCCCAAGAAAATAGGTTTTTTAGATTCATAAATCTTTAGTCCTTAACTAGGTCATTACCATATAAGAGTGCTTGTCCCAAATAAACCAATAAATACACAAAATATCATGCTATTAGGAAAATATCAATAATTGTAAAATTATTTGAAATATTTATAAAATAAAATTTCATTATTTCACATTTCAATATGATAGGTTATCATTAGTATCTAAAATATAGGGTTTTAATAAAATCATGGGGTTTTCATGAAAACCCAATATTTGGTTCATATGAAATCAATTAAAATCATATTCACAAAATCAATTTCATAATACAATTACAATACTCAATTTCCCCAACTTCCAAAAAACCAAAATAAAACTACACTTCTTTGGAATTTGGGGGTTTTCAAAAAAATCTATACCATTTGATTTAAAATCCAGTTTTTCATTAAATTGGGTATTAATAAAAATATCACCAAAAATAAAATTTTAAAAAAATAAATTTAAGGTCAAATAAATTACCGATCATTTACGGAACCAAATTCATTGACACAATGATCTGGTATCCTAGTGCTCATAATGAGATAGACCAACAAAAAATGTCAGCAACATCTATCATAGAATAAAAAAATTAATATCCCAAAACAAATAAATTTAGGTTCATTAACAATTTAGAGATCTAAAAAAACATAATGGTAAGAGATATAGAAAGTTAGAGAGAAGGAAAGGGATAATAAATTTTCTGAGATAGGTATTCGATGATGATTTCGAATCTTCGATCCACATAGGTATAGTTTTAGATTATATAAAAAGGTTCTGTGAGAGCTCCCAATACCTATGAATTTCTTTTATGGCCAATTAGGGTTGATCGTGGTGACATATATGGAGTTTGGGAATTTAAAACAAAAAAACAGAATTAAAAAAATACTATGTTTACTTTTTCAAAGAGGGATAGATGATTTTTAAAACCTCTCACCCAAACATTGTGCTACTATTATGAGGTTCATGGTATCTACAAGACATATACACCATTTTTCAATCTTTGTGCCAGCCATGCAAGCCCCCACTATTTGTGTAGGCATTGTTTCCTTGGGTGGATGCATAGTTTCAGAATATCAATGTCAATAATGAACCAATGAGTGGAGTTATACATATTCAAATTTCCTCCTGAAACCTCCTATGAAAAAACCCACCTAAATTAGGATAAAAAATTTAGTTGAGGAGTACTTGAAAATAGCACAATTATGTTACAATTTCTCCTAAAAAATTAAATAAAATAAAAATTAATCGTAAATGTTACATACACCTCAATCGTCAACTAAGAATAAATAAATTTCTAATATAAATTACCACATTATGTTTTTCCACATTTCCTAGTTATCAATTCAATCTAAAATATGATCCAAATTTTGAATAGAAAACCTATAATAGAATAATCATTAGATTTTTCATGATTATTTTAAAAAACACTAATGAGAAAAATAATTATAAAACATAATTCTAAAATCACAATTTGTAAATAAGTCATTCCATTCAACTAAATAAATTGTAAAAAAATTCCATTAAAATTATTATCAAAACAACATTGTCTATTCCATAACAAAACATAATGATTTTATGCAATATCTTGACAAATCCCTATGATTTTAACTATTATTCTCTAACCTAAATCCTATAAAATTACCAAACAATGATCTAATATGAAATATTGAGACATAATACCTTTAAACATATTATTTTGTTATATATTACATACTAATCAAGTAATTACAACCAATATATCATGATTCCTAGTGTGTTTATATGACATGGTAGATAAAACCTAGAAAACAATTAAAATATAACATATTTATTTTTATTCTCCATAATAAAATCCTAAATATTTTGTTTCTCCAAAAACTGCATTGGAAATAATAAAAAATACATAAATGAAAGGTTGAGTTAAAAATCCTTTTATGGGAAGAAACATTAAATAGAAACCTAATGTGTGAGTTAATGGAATAGCACAACATCAAAAAAGAGAAGGATAATATGTAATAACAATAATGAAAAAGATAAATTCATGGTTTAATTAAATTTTCAAAACATAGAATATTTTTTAGTAAGGAATAACATGAAATAACAATAAGTTATGGGGAAATATAAATACATTAATACATTGTTTATATAGTCCTGTAATGGAATAGTCTTACTCAATATTTCTATACAGAAAATATAATGAGAGAAAATCTTTTCCAAATGCATTTGTGTGATTTATATGAGCACCTGTCATAACCTATTCATAATTATGTGTTATAAAAAAATAAAATCATCCATAATGAATAATACAAATAATTACTAATGGAATTAAAATAGGTATCATAATCATTCCTCATATCAAAATAAAAAAGAATATCTTAAAGAATGCAATTGAGAAGTGATAATAAGACATGTATTACCCTATCAATGGGTTGGATATGAACCATGTATATATGAATGATACATATATAAAAAACTTATATTAAATATGTAACATATATTTATGTAGTCATTGATGAATAATTCCTTAAAATGTCATGTGTAATTTTTATTTCTGAAAACAACCTCTTAATATATATATATAAAATATTTAAAATCTAATTATTTATAAATTTTATAATAATTTTTTTAAAAGGAAAATGAAAAATTATAATATATTATTTGATGAATTGGGAGGTCAAGATGGTTGGAATATCCATTAATTATGTATGTGTTTAAATAAATCTTTCGATATAAACTTTTTTAGAAATTCAAAATGAATCTTATTCAAAAAATATATGAAGATACATTTTAAATAGTTTATTAAAAATTAAAATTTTGGTAAAAATTTCATGAATAAATAATTGGTCAATATTAAAAATATATTTTTTAAAAAAATTAGGAAAATATAGACATGGGTTTGAATGATTCCATATCAAAATAAATATATAAGATCAATATTAGTTACTAAATACTTTTATGATGTGGATTTGTTGAGGAAAAGGAAAAAAATTAGTAAGAAACATTCATTAATGGATAATAATAATATATAATTAGTTTATGAATATATATTTATATGATTAGGCCCACCAAGGAACCATATAAAAAAACAATCTAAAAAAGAATAGATATTTTAACATAAAAACTTTAAACTTTTTAAATTGTCAAATCAAATACCCCTGGATGATGTAAAAGTAATTATTATATAATTTAACATATATTATTAAGGATTAATGATATAACATAAAAAGTATAATCATATTCACGATATAAAATAAATTAATTTAATATCATTAAAATATTAAATAATGAAGTGGATTTACAATGAAATCCCTTACCAAAAGTTTGAATCATCACGTATGTGCTTTATCATACTAAATAATAAACATTTGTTAATTATTAACGTTATTATTAACCTTAACAATTATTAGTATAAAATATATTTTACATTTACATGGTATTTTTTTACATAATCAATTAATTTTATATTAGACACATTCATGATATAAGGTTCAAATGTCTAAAATTTATTTGGTATGGTGGCATTGTAAAATGAAGAATGCATTCCATAATATCCATAGGAATTGTTATAGAGTACTTATCATCTTCATACATGAATTATTGATTTAAATCTGACCATTAAATATATCAATAAAAATTAACTATGTTATACTAATAGAGAAAGTATGACATACATATACATGAGTAAAGTTTTTATTTTTCAAAGAGAATGATGGAATTAACTTAAGAATTTTTTTCTCTACATATTTATAATTATATATAAAATAAAATAATATTTTTTAAAATACAACTATATATACCATCCATGTGTCATTATGATTGCAAAATAATCAAATCATTTTATGGAGGTCATAGTCCACATATACGCATGGAAGACATTATAATTTTTCAGTGAATAGAAATATATAAAAATATATGATATTTTATTTTTCCATAATGATAAAAATTTAATTAATATAATATATATACCTTAAATAAATCATCATAAAAAACTAAAATAGGAGATAATTAAACATGATTTACATCATTTTCCAAGGTTATAGTGTGTCGTACACATAACAAATGGTATTGTTTCCCATTTGGTGTATGTAGAGATGTATGTATGTTATTAAATTACCATAATAAAACAAAAATTAATGATATATAATGATGTTATTATTCATTATTGGTTGAATAATATTTTAAAGAGGTTGATAAAGAAAAATTAATGCTCAGTTATGAACAATACCTCTTATTCAGACAACAACATTTTATATGCACCTGAAGCCTTCTAGTGAGGGGTTTATAAACAAAAAATTCATCCAGAACGTGATAAGATGGTAAATTAATTGATCATTATTATTAGTGTAGGAATAAGTATTAATTTCATGTGTAAATTAATGATACAAGTAGGTTCCCTTTTATAAGTGAGACGACATGTCATTTTTTGAAATAAGAAAAAAATCACTAATGGGATGTATATCTCAAACAATGTAGAACCAAAATAAATAAAAAATATTTTTGGATAAGATAAGGTTAATCTAATCTTCATACAAGACTAAATAAATATTTTTAAAACATGTTTTTCATATTACCGTGATGGTTACTATCTTTTATCATTTTAATTTCTAACAATGAAAATAGTTTTTTCCTATGATATTTATCCTTTTAGACAAAAAAATAAATTAAAATTAATAGATATTTTTTTAATTTTTTTTATAAAAATGATATAACATTTATTAAATAAATACCTAATGTGTGTGTAAAAATAATTTTACATAAGTTCATGTAATGTTCAATACCCTATTTTAAACATAACCACTAAAATTAATATATAATATTTTTATATTCATTATAAATAAATATTTAGTTGAATATTTAATAATATATTAATAACTATTATTTTAAATATGGATTTCATTTTATCGAAATAAATTATAATTTTTGATGAATATAATTTAAAATTAATCCATTAAATCGAAAGGAAAATACTAGTTTTAGGCAAAGAAGTTTTTAAGAAATAAATGATCTTTTATTAAATATATGACAATAGATAAGATTTATATGAAGTAAAATTTATATATATATATAATATAAAAATATTTTAAACCATTACTTAATTAAGTTATTTTTTATTAATGCCATATCTAGAGGCATTACACACTTAAAAATATATTACGAAACCGTGTTTTTAAGAATAAAAATAAACTTATACCGAAATCAAGAAAAGTGATGATTAAAATTATTTAACCCAAAATATTATAAATGAAAATTTTAATATATCCCCTTAATACTAAATAAAAAATATATTATAACTTTTATGTTATATGATTTCGTGAATAAAATTATAGTATTTGAAAAATGATTATTTTTTTCTAATCAGAGAAAAATCACTCATTTTAGAAAAATACAAAAATTTCAAAACACATTAATTTTTATAATATTTTTTAAAAAGGAATGGAATTTTATCAAATAAAATTTCAATATGTTTTATAAATATATTATAAATATTTCCCAAAAATATCAATAAAAATAATTTATGATGAATCCATATTTTAAGGGATTAAAATCACTTCATTAATATTTGAGTGATTATTTTGTAGGAATTTATCAATAAATTTATATTGAGGAGGGTTTTTAAATATATTCATCATGAATTATTTACTCCCAATCATAGAATCAAATTTATTAATTATGTTATAATGATCATATTTTAATAAAAATATATATTGGGTTGTTTAGGTTGGGTTCATTCATGGACATGATGATTTCGAAGAAATGAAAATAAAGAGTGGGTTGTGGTGATATTAAAATAGAATGTATGATTCAATAAATGTTTTTCAAAGGAAAAACATCATGAGGAAATATTTCTTCAATCAATAAATAAAATAATACTTAGAAACGCATTTTCAAGTAACATTTCATGATTTTCTGACTTAAAAAATCAAAATTTACATGGAATAAAATGTCATGAATCACATATTTTGATAGAGAAATTGAAAACCTTAGAATTTTGTGATACCTTATATAAAATGAATTTACAGTTCTAGTCGATTTTTTCACCTCATTATAGTAATTTATAGGAAAACTTTACACACTACTATGATTTACAAGCATTTAGAAAGAATGGTGTTGACACCTATTCATTTGGAGATTTTATTTACACATGATTTTCATGATCATGGAAGATTTTATAGTTAATTTTGATAAAGAAGTTCAACATAGTGTGATAGAAAACAGTTTATGGATATATCAAATTGAGTGGTATTGTAATGTTAATTCTAATTTCATTGATGAATTCAATTTATCAAATCAATGTATAAAATATTTAAATACACCTATTATATTTTTTTAATTATATAGGTGATTTAAAATTAAACGTGATGAAAAAATCTCAATAAGAATCCTCTTATAATATTATATACATGTAGGAAGAGTTTCTAACCCCCAGTTCTCATTATTTGTTAGGTATTGATACTAAATTAAATTATGATGTATTTGTTGGAGACATCTAAAATAATTTTTCAATTTGAAAAACATTCATCATTATTTCAAACTAGAGGATAATTTTTTTAATGTTGTCAAATGTTACATTGACTGAATAAGAGTTACTAAAATCATATTGGTATGTCATATAAAATAGTAAATTTTCATATCAATATTTTTAAAAGACATGATATTTTAGAGAAAGATATGAAATGTGGATTGACCTATAAATTACATTGAATTAACAAGAAGTTATTAACTAGTGAACTATAAAAGGTCTCAACCATTTATGTAAATATATACTAATATTCGTATTCTTGACATTTAGTTTATTTAATTTAAGATAAATGTAATACCTTATATCATTTTTTCTGGGTAATTATTTTTCATAATGATGATGAAATGTCATATGACCTGATCTTTTTTCCTTGAGGTCATCTAAGCCTGGAAAAGAGTCTTGCTACCTAAAATATTCACGGAATCATGTTTTTTATAATCAATCATGGATAATTCTTAAAAACAAAAAATACATTTGTATCTACACATTTAGTGGTTTCATAATAAGAAAATATGTTTTATATAACTAAATTAAACTATAATGGTAAATTTGAAGTTGACTTATACAAATATGTGTGGGAAATCATTGGTTGGGGTATAATGGAAAATTAAATTCCTTTTACATATATCATTATCTACCACAAGATCCATATTAATGAGAATTACGATATTGATATATATATCTTATATTCAAAATATAAGATGGTTAATTATTTGGTTGAAATTATAAATGAATGTTAGAGTTTCGGTTCACAATATAAATAGAGAGAATTTTATGGTATGTAAGATGAAGCATAATTGGAACAATGTGATAGTAAAACTCATCAAGCACAAAAAATTTATAAATTTTTCTCATATAATATTGAAATAATAGATTATAAAAGAGAATTTGAAAATAATGTACTCTAAATAATTGAGTTTGATAACAGTTCGGAAAATGAAGATGATGATAGCTAAAAATATAAATTACACCTCATTATCATATATAATTTTCATGATAAAAAGTAGTCCATTGTTTATCTAAAATTTTCATTGAGTGATTTAACCACCTTGTATTAAAATCCATGTTATTTCATCAATGAACAAAATAATGTAATCAAATTATTTTAAATAGAATGTTTAGGATATTTTGAAATACATTGAATACTCTTAATGGATTCATGTAGATATTGAGATAATGTAGGATGTAATATATAAGATCAATATAGGTTTAAAGGATTACAATTCTTAAATATTGAGGCATACAGGTGACACTAGGATTTTTTCCCATAAGGAAAAAATCACTCTCAAGAAAAAGATGTGCCATCCGTTTAATTAAGAACCCCAAAAACCAATTGTGGAGGCATAAGGATTATGTTATCAATGATACCAATGAAAAGTTAGTGGAGATAAAATTTCATGTGTGTGCTTGTTGTCGAGGTGCCCTCATCTCTAGTTGATGCACCATCCAACTAGGCGGTTCACTACGTAGAAAGTGGTGTCATGGAATTATAAATAGAATTACATTTAATGAGGAAAAAACATTTAATTAATATTTCATTGACTTAAATTAACTTTATGATTTTCAAATGTTCATTATTTCATTTGGAGGTTATAAATTGGGACATTTTGAGTCTCAGATCATAAAATTATCATGTAAAACATAAATTTTATCATGTCAACAACGAAAAAATATTAATCTATAACCCAACTCAATGTTCCTATTATATTCGCTCAATCTCTAAGGTTCTACCCATTTTCTCTCTATCTGTTAATTGTATGAATTACATCAAGTGATATTATAGACCATCATTTCCATGGATTTGTTCTATGAAAATCACTTATTCCCACTACGTCTTCTCATAATTTATTCATGACTATAAATTTTGGTATTATTGATCACAACATGAAATTTTTTGGATATTCATCAATGGGGTTCTTAACAAAATTTTGAATAAGAAATCTAGAATTCGTTTCTTTTAAAATCAGTAAAAAATAAAGGGGGAAATTAATTTATTAATATCCTTTAAAATCAATGGAATAAGACAAACATATAATCCCATGGGTTGGGGACATTGGGGATTACACTAAGCTCTTTCCAAACTCCATTATCAAACAATTTTATTGTGTCCTTTTATTTCATTAATTTAATAATCAGTTCTCAAAATTCATAATTACATAAAATTTATTCATCCCCATTCAATTTTACATACTCTATTGAAACCAATACTATCATTTTATTATCGATTTAATAGTTCATATATTGAACCATCAAATTTGTTTCTTTATAACATTATAATTTTATTTTTCATTTACCCATTTTACATAGTTTTTTTAAAGGAATTCCACCTCCCCCAAATAATCCTTTTTCTATTTGACCAATATTTTGTAAAAATGATGTCTTATGTTTGATATCAGATATGTATTGAAAAGTTTTTACTTTAAAAATTATAAAAATTAATGTTTTCTTTAAAATTATTAACTATATATTTATATATTTTTTTGATAAATGGATTTACCGAACACCCATATGGATCTTGATGAATAGTCATTTTTCCGTGTTCACTTATTCTATTTATTAAATTAGAGTTATAAAAGAAATTATATTTCTACCATTATTTCATATATTGGTTAACTTATATGAAATATAGTTATACATAGCTATACACCATGAATTAAAAAATAATATAAATAAATGCATAGTGATATTTATTCTTTTGAATTAAATTGGTATCTAATTAATTCATTATATATGGATTAAGTAAAAATGAATTTAATTTAATTTATATATACAATAATTCCAATTAAATATATATATTTCCTTATGTCATATAAAATGTAAATTATAATGTTAATGAAACTATGTTGAATATGTTTTGAAAATATATTCAAATCATTAAAATCCTTGAAAATAAATATATTACCTACATGTTTACATGAATTACAAGAATTTTTGTGGTCTAAAGTATCTTATAGATGATATGTATATTGAAATTTAATAAATAAGATCATTTAGATCATAAAAATCTCTTGGGAACTGAAGGTGATATCAATAAATGAAGCAAATGACAACAAAAATATTACACTCGAAGAAACAAATTGATATCTGATGAAAAATAACATTACTAAGGTCTGTAAATCTGATAATTATTATAAAAGGAATATAAATAAATTGAATCCAAAAGAATTTTTTTCAATGATATTGATGATAATGATTCATTTCATATTAGATCAGAGAGATACTTCATGGAACATAGTTAGATAAAATTTTTATAAAAGAAGAAAAAATTCTATTGATCCAGAAATTATAATCAAATTGAAGTATTAGAGGTTTAATTTTATCAGTGATACATGAATGTTCATTTCATAATCGATTTACCCAACATTAAAAATAAGTTAATTGAAAATAAGAAAATTGATAAAGCCCTTGAAGTCTGAATTTGGAGTGCTAGTGAAGGCACCATGGACTCAACCTCTTTATGAGACACACTCCGTAATTTTTTTATGACAGATCTAATTGAGGGCGATAGAGTTAGTCTTTATATTTATCACTTTCCAAATATTTCCTTATGTTCCTCTAATTAATCTCATTCATCATAACCATTAGATAAACAAAATTAAAATGAGAATTACTACAAATAACTAGTTTATATATATGATGGTATTACAATGATATAATAATGTAATAATTTTAAAATAAAAAGGATCTCCTTTTAAAAGGAAAATAATAATTTGATTTTGTATTTTAATATCATAAAATTTTTTATAATTTTGTGTCCCAACTCAATGAGCTTAAAAAATAATTTTCATTTAAATAAATGTGAAAAAAATATAAAATTTTATTGGGTTCTCAATGATATTAAAAAACTAATTGTAGAATTGTGTTTTCAAATTTTTATTAATATTCTCAAACCACAATTTTTTAAATGGTGGTTTTCAAAAAAATTATTTTTTTGAAATTTGGTAATATCATTTATGAGTGTGATTGATGAAAATGATTCATATACGGGATATATTACTATTCATAATTAATCTAAAATTTCTAATTAAAATATGATATAAATTAATATTCAGGTACAAAATCACTATTATCTTATCCTAGTAGACCCAATAATTTGTTTTCATCTACATGTTTTTTTTCTAATATAGATGGACCTAAATATAAATGTGTATAATAAATAACATTCTTTTGAAATTATTCTGGGCTACACCATTGTACATTATATTTATATCATGTGGTATGTTTTAACAAAAGATATATTATACAACATTTATATGATTAATATATTATTACCTAATGAGATCTTAATTAAGTTATCTAATTCAGTAGGATATTTATCCATAAATAAATGGGATGATAAACATGGGAATATTATTTTCAATCTATATTTATTTATTACTAATATTAAAAACCATTAATGATATTTATTCTATATCCTTCATAAATTCTTCATAATAAATGAATTTGTAGAAATTATATTTTTCAAACATCTCTGAATAGAAATATTTTCATTATTTCTGAAATATTATAATTAATTTTCTAAAAATTGTAAATTTTTTTAAAATTTATTTTTATTCTATTTTTCAAAATTATTTTAATTATTTTTGAAATATTATGAATCACTATAATAACTTCATTTTCATTTTTTGATGATATATTTAAAAATATCCCTAGAATATCAGGGATTTGTATAATAGGTGAGATAATATTGTATTTCTCTATCGTTTTTTATTATGTGATATTAGTATCTCATTTTTTTAAATGGTTCTTTTTCCATTTTTTCATTTTGTTATCTCGGAAGGGTATGAAGATTTTGATATTTTTTATTTCGAATGGGTGGGGGGTTATGTTCGTGGTTTTTGGGATTATGATTTGATAAAAATGGAGATATATTTTTTGACTATATGTGTTTATGTTTATTTCGTCAAAGATAATGAATATCATATATTTACATCATTAATAACATCTTTTTAACAGTAAATAAATAATATTATGATTAGTTTATTTGATCATCGAAAAATGGAGATCGATAAACCTCTCTATATCATTTTTTTTCATGATAAATGATAGTATTTTATATATCATACATTTTCATTGACTTATTTTTGATATTTATTCAAAATAAATGTGATTTTATTAAAGAAGAACATGATGTTATAAAATCTTATTTAAAGACATATTTAATAATTTATTAATGTCTTGGGAATATATGAATCCACAGTTTTAGTTATTTAAATGAAGTGGAAGATCCATATAACCTCATGTAAGGATGAAATGTCATATCCTATAGAATATGGAGGCATTAGTGAAGTAATTTCTAGATTATTTCATATGTTATGTTCTATTGTCATGTTGATGAACAAACTATTATTTAGGGGTGTGCCAAAAACTAACAGCAGTTCTAAACCTAGTATAATTATTTTTCAAGGTAGTAAATCTGTAACTACATTTAATGGGGTCAAATACACTTTTATTTTTCAATTAATTATATTTAATTATCCAATGGACTTATAGAAGGTTCCTTGGTAATTTGGAGGCTATAAAAAGAGGATTTGTTTTGGCAAAGATAATAAAATCTACATGTGAAATAATACATTGATTTTTACAATACTAAATCTCTATAAATATTTAAATATTTTGATGGAGACAATTATTTTAAATCAATATTAAAGGAAATGTTAATTAAATATAAATCTCATTGTACTCTTTTTATCAATTCATTCATTATTTACTAGTGACCGACATTGTAAAAAATTTATTCTAGCCAAGCCAGTCTTTTCTTAACCCATCTTCTCAATGGATGCTCACAACCACAACATGAGGTTGTGTTTTCATAACTGAAAGAGCGAGAGATCTTCATCAATGGGTTTCTTTCAAAACCCATTCAAAAGAAAGGTAAACTTATTTTCTTTCTAGTTTAATTTATAATAAAGTGATTTCATTAATTTTTATAATGTCATTAAATAAAGGGAATAAAAAAACTCACCATAAGGAGGGATGTTGTAGGGGATCTCACCAATCCATTTCCAAAAACCATTGATATTTTTTATTCTATATCATTATTTTCACTATTTCATAATCTCATCTCAATATTCCTAATTTCATGTATTTGGTTCATCTTATTTTTCTATACATAATATATTAATTAAAATTAATATTCGATTTCTTAAATAGGATCAATGTTATCAATTATGAAACCACCTTTTTCATTTTATTAAAATTTATCATTTTATATTGAATTTTACCATTATCTGTATAATTTTTAAAATTTAATTAACCCTACTTCATGGTTTTTTTCTCTGATTAAGAAAATAAAACTATTTGTTTTCTGGAGATGTCTATATACATATTCTTATAATTTTACAACTTGAAAACATACATTTAACTAACAAAATCATAATAAAAACCTTTTACTGTATTAAACTCATAGTAAAACCAATATTGATTCATTTTGGATTTATTTGAGTATATGTGTCATCAATCCGATGTGTGTATTCATGGAATTAATCAATAATTATTTTTTATTGATATTAATGACATGGAAACCATGTTTCTTGGGGTAAAACCAAATAAAATTATCTTTTAGTTATATTATGTGAATAGAAAACTGAAAAATATTTATTTTTTAAATATATGATGTGAAAAAAAATCAATCAGAGTGGTGGTTTTTCTAGGATTACTTTAATATTATTTTATTTTTTAAAATCATTTAAATAGAGTTTACTAGTCAATAACTAAGAAAGAGACCTTATTTTTGTTTAAAATCATAAGAAAACCATAAAAATATAACTTTTGAATTTTATAGAGAGATGGAATGTCACGTTTTCATGTAGTGCTATCAAAATAACTTAATGAACCATATTAATAGGCATCAATGTCTTAAAAACACAATTTAGTGGTCAAAACTAAGCCATCAACCCCATAGTGATGCGACATAAGAGGATAATGAATGTAGATTAATTTTGGTAATATATTTACTGAAACCACATCCAAAGAATTGGAAATAAGTTTGGAATGTATGTACACACATATTTATGTATTTAATGCATTAAATAGTGTCTGTAACCATCCATATTATAGAAAAAGACCTCATATTTTCTTCAAATATTTCATAAACCCTCATTTACATTTTTAGGATGTGTATAGGAAGAAGACACATTAATCCGTTGAGTGGGTCTCTCATAATGAGTCTAAAAAATATTTTAAAAGATATCGAAGGCACCAAAAACTTCTATAATGGGGTGAAAACCACATAAACAGGCTCACCGTCCTATGAAATTCTATAAACACGAGATTTCAGTGATTTTGAAAATGTAGTAACTGATTCTACATTAATCTGGGTGGTGGTATTCCCAGGATATCTATAAACACATTTTTAGTGTTTTTAAAATCTAAAAATTAATCTTAAAGTCAAATCCATTTAAAATAAACTAGGATTTGTGTTCAATAATTTTAAATCCATCATAGAATTATTTTTATGAATATAAGTAAAAAAAATATCAATACGATGCACAATGTGCTTTTAATGACTCCAGAATATATTTTAATAGATATAAAAGTAATTATAATTATTTATTTGTGGTTTAATATAATGAGAAATGATTTACAGGTCATGTAAAATAATATTGAAATTACAATATATTCATCCAATAAATACTCAAACTATTTAGAAAAAAAATTGGGTTGATGTTTTCCTAGGATGTTTATAATTATAGTTTTTTTTGTATTAAGACGTTAAAAGAATATTATAATTCTGCAAACCATATAATAGCACACTATATTTCCTTGAAACCATATTAATACCATCATTTAATAATTTATTTTATGAAGAGGTTGAAAATATGTCAGTATAACATTTAGTATACTCGAAATGAATCATGAATATTTTTTAGCAGATTTGAGAGTCTATTAAAATGTTCATAAGTGTCTCAAAAATATTGATCTCTATTTTTCATGAAATTTTATCTATACAACAATACATATATTTTAGGAATATAGTATCTCACACCACATTTATTTTTGTGTTGAGTTTTCTGGGTTGTTTGCTATAAATTTTTTAGAGTTTGAGAACAATAAAACATTTTTGTTGGATTAAAAACTATATAAAACAACCGTGTACTTGATTGAAATCTTACTAAAACCATGGATGATTCATTTAAGATGTGTACAAGAAGATTAAACATAAATATAATCATTTATATTCAAAAAAATAATAGAATAAGAAGAGTTAATGGATGTCAATATCTTCCAAAATGATTACTAGAGTTTCAAACATATTATAATGATATCATAGTGATATTAAATTATTGGGAAATGTTTTGGGAGTTATTTTTGTTATTTATGTACTAATTTCAAATCATCCGTTGTGCTTAATTTACTTGAATGTTCATCAATACATTTTTATTGATTAAATACAATAGAATAGATGTGTAATAAATCAATCTGTATAACATGACAATAGGTTGACAAAAAATAATTGGAAACCATGATTGAAACATTCATGAAATCTAAATGTAGATGAGACAACAATATGTTGTTTGGTGTGATCATAATTACTCAACAAGATGTTTTAATAGAGAAAAAAGTTTTTAAATTCGTGTATCAGGGGTAAAAAAGAAAAACAACCTCTATGATACGTGAAATCATAGTAAACATTTTATTGATTAATTTTTTATAAAATGGGAATATTTATAGAAAAATTCAAGTGGTTTTATTCACTATATATTAAAAAAATTATTTTTATTATTTTAAAATATTAAATAAATTTATCATGGTCAAAAACTGTAGAAAATGACACTGTGTAGGTGATAGATAATAGAAACATAGTTTGAAAATCATTTATAACCTGAAAATGTAGACACCATGTCAATATGATATTAATATACTGATATTGACCTAATATTTATTTTTAGTAGATATTATTCACAATAAAAACATCATAGACAATATGGCCTCACATTGTCTTAAAAACAAACAAATGATTAAATTTTTATCTATTTTGTTCTAAAATAAAAATTTTACATAATAAATAGTAAATTTTATGTGATTTAATTGATATATAATTTATTTTTTTATGAAATTTCATTTTATTGATAATTAAAATAAAATATAATGTGTGGAAAATTAATAACATATTATATTCATATTTTTTCATGTTCTTTTAAATGAATATTGTTATTCTTATTTTGGGTGAAAATAAGAATAGTAGTCTTGAGGAAGATAATTCGGATCCCTAACACTCTTCTTATAAAATTCTGGATAGCTTGTAGTTTTTGTTTTATAAATAAATATTATAATGGATTCAACAATAATTATTTTTTATAATTTTTTTTCTGATTTCCGTGTAATTTTTATTTCAGTTCATAAGATCCTTTTTTTGTTAGTATTTAGTATGATGACTCTGACTATGCATGAGGTTTGAATAAGTGGATGTGGTGATATGTATGTAGGAATAATGGGATGATGACAATTACTGGACCGAATATATATGAATTTTATTTATGAGTATATTACTAATGGATTGTGTGTATACATATGAATTATGGATATATATATATATATAATGCATGAAAGGTTGAATCATGGAAGTAAATATATATGTGATGACCGTTTTAGTGAGTTTATTGTATATATACATTTTAAATTAATTTATATTTAGTTATATTGTATTAAAAATATATTTTCTATTTCTTTATTTAAATTATTTGTTGGTAATTTATAATGTATTCTCAATCCAAACACCACTAATATTAATAGTATTATTTCATATATCATTTTTAATATTTATTCTTTTTAGGGGTTTATGTGAAAAACCAAAACAAAAAAATTATACTACACAATATAGAAATGAATAATTTATTCCCCCCCCCCAATAAATTACATTATTAATTTTTAACGTAGACAACATTTAAATGAAAAACACACCCCTTGATGTGAAAACATTACACATATCAAAACCCAAAAAAATATGTATAAACATGAATAAATTTATGATCAACTAGGAAATACAGGAAAAATTATATAACCCCCACTAATGGATTCCTCTACAGTTTAATAAACCTCTAGTCCGAAAAAGAAACAGCACTACGAAGTCTATTTTTTATAGTGTAGGTACAAAGATATGGTTGAATATTTCTAAATAAAGATCCAAAAACACCACCATCTAATCATAAATATAATAAAGAGAATATGAAATGAATAAAGGATATTATTAACATTTACATGTCCCCCAGGATCATGTCCTCACGTAAATTCTTAACCCTCAATAATATCAATAGACACTATGGAAAAATTTAAAACATAAGTTTAATAGAAACAAAATTATGAAAGGTATATGAATACAATGAGATATTTAACTCAAAATAAAATGGAAGAATGTATGTATCATCAATATTGATGTATGGATACCCCATTTCATTGGCCACCCCCACATATTTATATTCAATTTTGTATATTTAATTTATATATATTTTAGATACTACCAAAACCACCCAAAACCGAGAATCATACAAAATTAGGTAATTTATTATCACTTCATTGTTCTAATTGAAACCATAATTTGATGATGATAAGATATGAAATTATATGGTTTTGGATCTTCATGGATGATATCTATGGATCATCAATAATGAATCACTAATTAATTTGATTTTAGATATTCCATAATTTATTTTGGATAATTATTATATTAATCAACCATGGTTTTCGATTCAATCTATTACAAGGTGGTATGGAATGTGGTAGTGGAAAAAAAAATTCATAATGTTCCCCTTATGTGAATATTTTATAACATTTGGAGAAAAATAATGATGCTTAATTGAAATTATTAATTATTACAGTTGTTATTAGAAGTCCAATGCTTCACCTTACATAGATTCGTATCTTGGCCTAGTTAGATTTATGTGAGTAGTGTTCATAGAGATTTAGTTATTTATGTGATCTAGTTTCTAGGAGATTCATATATGATTTTAAACCCTCTATTAATCTGATAAAGTTTCCTATAATGGAGGTTAATCATACATGATATCTCCTATATATAGGGGGATTCTGATGATTCATGGGAAATTCTACATTAATCTCACACAAGCCTTTAAAATCCTCCATTATTTATACATGACATCCCAAAATCACTTTTAATCACACATAGAAAGAAAATTAAAGTAATAAATTCACTAAAAATGTAAAACATCCTAATTATAAAGGGTTAAATAACTAAATGATATAACTCATGTCAACAAGGTGCACCTTCCTTTTCGGGAGCCTTCCTGATTAGAAACCACTGTTAAGCGTGCTTGGATTGGAGTAGTGATCAGGATGGGTGAGCTTCTGGAAATCTTCCCAGGGTGTGAGTAAGTGAGGACAAAGCACACTAGAAAGGACAAGTGTTGACCTATGGGGACTATCATTAGTTAGATGACCCGTTCAGGCATGTGGGTGGACCATTGGGTGGGGAAAACATGTTTGTGGGGCAACTGGTGTTACTTGGCGGGCCAGGACCCGACGACCATGTTAAGGTGGGGTGGTGGTGCTGTCACCGGGACCTATTTTTTATATTTGGTATCTCAGGTGGTACCCACCATTAAGTGCGGTGCACTTCCTGGGTTGAGACATAGGGCGCACAACGGGGATGTTGTGCCCTAAAGGGGGGGGGGGGGGAGTGATTATAACACCACCAAATGAAAAAGGTTTAAATCACTACATGATATGACTCATGTCAAAAAGGTGCACCTTCCTTTTATGGAGCCCGCCTGATTAGAACTCCACTATTAAGCATGCTTTATTTGGAGTAGTGATCAGAATGGATGACCTTCTGGGAATTTTCCCAGGGTGTGTGTGAGTGAGTACAATGCACACTGGAAAGGTCATGTGTTGGCCTATGGGGACAGTCATTAGTCAGATGACCCATTTCAGAATGTGGGTGGACCCATGGGTGGGAACGATGTGTCTTCAGGGGAAACAGGTGGTAACTAGTGGGCCAGGATCCGATGACCATGATAAGGCGGGGTAGTTGTGCTGTCACTGGGACCCAGTTGTTAAATTCAACCTCTCTTTTCATTTTTGGGTTGCGAAAAATAATTGTGGGAGGGTTTGAGGTGATTTCTTCTTGTGAACATCTTTCTAATCCTCTAAGGCGGAGAGTGCAGACCTAACTAACATGGCCCACCCTCTCTGTAAACCTTGTGTTGATTTGTAGTGTTCTTTAAAACAGAGGATGGCAACGAAGGAAATGCAGGCGGTCAAGGAAAGGACGCCGCCACCCGTGGCTTTAGCGACCCGTGCCGCCCCCCTGTAGTGCCGCATCCCGGCAGTGCCGAACCCCGGCCGCACTGCACCCTGGAAAACATGGCCTCCCGACCGAGCTACCCTGGCCATGCCATCCACCGGCTGGCCCCCCAGCAACTACGCCTCCTGGCCGAACCGACCCCAGTCGCGCCACCCGGTGGCTGATCCGGCCTCAGTCACGCCACCTTGGCCCCCGGACCGAGTCACCCACCCAACACCCTCAAGGCCTAGCCTCCCACGTGGCACCCTCTGGGACGAACTGACCTCGCGCCGATCCATGACCGGTCAGCGCCATCACGGCTCTCTACGGCCCCTCGTGGCCTGCGATGTTGGGCCCAGCGGGCCGGCTGAACCCAATGGGCTGGCCCACCCAATGGGCCAAGCCAGACCCAATGGATCTGGCTGTGTCGACCCAAACCGGGTCATCCCAGACAGGGTTGGGCTGGGTCGGGCCGGGTCAGACTGGACCCAGGCCCACTACGATCCACATACGCTCCTTCGACCATATCTTTGGCACCGGACGTCCGTTTGATGAAACGTAAGCGGTGCTGCAATTCTTTGATAGAGATGGTCCTTTTGAGTATACCCTACTAGAGTTTTTAGTATAGTTGAGGTATGGTTAGGTTGGATCGAGCACGAATTCAACTGAGCCCCTAGGACTAAAAGGATAATAACTCACAGATCAGGTGTCCTTTTGATGCGTCGTCTATTGCGTTGAGACCCATATGATGTGGTGGAACCTTGAGAAACTTCTTTGTGGCACTTCGTGATAGTTTGAGTATCGACCAGTATCTTGTGGAGTGAATCCACCTGGAGACGACCCAATGTAATGTGGAGACCTAGTAGCTGGATGATACCTGATGACTACTGATCATTTTGACTCGGAGTGACTCTACTAGCCCAGCGGGGAGTGCCTTGGTGTCGCGACAGACCCACAGTGGGGAGTTCCTTGGTGTCGTGGCAAACCCAAGGTACTCTACAGGAGGAGTACCTTAGTAGGCTACGAAGTGGAGAACACTTGGTGATGCTAAAAACCAACCTTACTCGATAGGAGGTGTACCTCAGCAGTCCAAGGCTAGTGGAAAGCACGCTTGGGGTCATAGAAGGCCCAGTGTACTCGATAGAGGAGGAGTTATCTAGTTGCTGAGGTTTCAAAAATTTTATTGGGGTTGTTACTTGATTATACATTTAGAACAAAATCCTAGTTGAGTTGAGTCAGTTTTTCTATGATTTCCTCATGACTGAGATGGACCACTTGATAACTTATGTATATGTATGGGAATATACCTAAGTAGGGTTATCTGTTGATTTTGTTACTTTGTGTTTTATCTTTGGTGGATTTTTGTGAGACCTTGAGGGTCTTGAGGTCCCAACTAAGTATCGTTATACTAACCCCTACACGGGAAATGCCCACACCTTGTTGTGTTGGATGCAGACATCGTGCGGTGCACGCTGAGGCTGAGATTACCAGGACAGGACAATACCCAGAGGTGTACCTTAGGGATTGTCGATACACAGATGAGGAAAATGGATGTGGAGTGCTGAGGAGGTGATATGTACCTACCCTTCAGGTAGGATCCTCGGAGGATGATCCAGTAGCCATTTTTTCTCTTTCATCAGTTGTATTATATTTTAGTTGTACTTGTACTTTCTAGCTGGTCTTGTATTCCTGCCCATTTTACTCTCAAAACTCTTTTGTTATAAATTTTACATGGTGTTTCATATCTTTCTGTGTGTTCAGTTGCATGTTTTTATAGGTTATAAAGACAATTCTTTCCTAGTTATAAGGAATTACACCATTGGTGCTAGTCGCCTGCCCTTGGCATATGGAAGGCGGGCTTGGGGTAGTCACAACACAGGCCCTGGGGGATGGGTCGAGACAAAAAACTATTTCAAAAGGTAATTATTCTCTCATTTAAATCTAAAATTATAATTAAATCACTAATATCAATAGATTAGGAAAAATTTCAATGAGTAAAAAAATACATTAACAAAGAAAATTCATATATTTAGATTATTATAATATTGATCATATATTATCTAAACTATAATTCCAATAAATATATATATATATATATATTTCTAATTCATTTTAAATTTTTATTAGGTTATATTTCATTCAAAAAAACAAATATATTTCTTATATAATATAAGGGAAAAATTATTAAAAATGTAAAATTATATAAAAACTACAAGAAGGTAATGACTAATATTAACATACTAATTTATGATAAATGGATATTGAATACTTCGAAATGAAATGTGATTTTTTTTGTTAATAATATCTTTCACCACATCAATGATTTATTTTTTGGTTTGTATGATGAACATAAAAAGTGGGATCTTTCTTTATTGGAATATGTATTTTTTGTATGAATATAAATAATAAGTAGATCATTAAGAAGTCATAAATTTACAAATGGATTCATTAAATCATGTACTACATTACTATATATATTTTTGATGTATGAATATTCATTACATATAAAGGAAGAGATATATTATCAATAGGATTTTAAGATCCATGTATAATATACATATTTCAAGTTCATTATATCATTTTGAGATGTAATTATAATAAATTTACAAAAATGTAATGTTTAGAGATATACAAGATGAATTTTGAGGAATTATCATTGATATCACATATCATTTATGTAGTGAAGTGTCTAATAAAGAATACAAGGTGTTTTAGAGAATCATTTTATTATTATCAAAGGAAGTTAATTATATGGCTGTTTTTTATTTTTCTAATCATGATATGATATGCTAGTGATTTTTATTTCATTTTTGAAGAGATTTATTTACATATTATTTATGAGTACAAACCAAAGGGAATGTTTAAAAATTACTTGCAAAATATACTTTCCTGATGACAGTGTAAAATTATAAAATTGGGAAAATATATGTAATGGTTTGTTATGAGTTTATAAAAATAAATCCATAAATGGAATGATTTAATGGGTTATGAAATATTATTTACAAAGAGTTTGAAAATGATAAAAATTTAAAAAATATCGAATATATGTTTGATTTCCTACAAAAATTATAAGGGCTACATGAATGGATATATGAATATAAGGATATAAAACCTTAAAATGATGTAGAAAACAAGAAGAAATAACAATATTTTCACTTGAATAAATATTATAATAATTAAATTCATGTACCGATACTTGTTAATTATAGATGAATAACATTATTGATTTAAAAATTACACTTACTAATTAATGTGACATGATTGGATGGATCAATTGAAACTAAACAGAAGGGTGAAATTATTTCCAATGAGGCTTATATATTTTTCAATTGAAATATTTTTATTCAGTATTAATATATCATTAATTGTACTTTAAAGTTTTTGACACAGATTCCTATATGTTCCATTATCACAGACTTACTAGTTTCTCAATATTATGAACACAAAATTGTCCCAAAAAACAGAAAAGAGACTATCTAATTATGTTCAATTTATATAAATAATTAAAATAAAATCCACGAAAAGAAAATATTTTAACAATATATATGTTTTTTTACGAAATTTAATGATTTAAAATCTTATTATAAGTGGGAATTATTTATTTCACCAAAAAATGGATGCGACAATTTTAATATCAATTCCCTTGAGTAAAAAATATGCTACAATATTATAAAATATTACATTCTTGTAAAGACCCAGAAATTTCAAGGAAATTTTTTTCTTAATTTTCTTTGGAATTTTTCAAGAACGCAGTTTCTGACGACGCCTGATTCCGAGGCCGGTGTGCCCAGAATAATTTTCCGAAGTTTATCTCGGGTACGTTCAGTGAACGAACGAGCGGGAATTCCTATCATTTGAACTAGTGCTCGGAATCAAATTCCGAGGGCACCGATGGAACCGCAACGCTGGTAATTGCTTAGGAACACCTGTTCCGGAGTTGCGTTTTCATGAGAGTTGATGATAAAAATTGTGGAAGTTTATTTTATAATTATTCTACAATTTTTATTTTACTCTAAGTGTTTAATCCTTTGGAAGGAAGTTGGGTAACTACCCAACCTCCCTTGGGAGGTTATATGGGTGGTGGGACTCACATGAACCCCACCCCTTCATATCCTCTAAACCCCCTCAACTCCCTTTTAAATTTTGTTAACTTAAGTTTAATAACTTATGGAGTTAATGTGGTGAGTTAAATGTAAGTTTTTGAAATTCAAACTCTTGAATTTCAAAATCCTTGTTGTGTTAATAAAATAAGTTGAGAACTTATTTTACTTGGGTTTGTGTTTAGTTGTTTGAGAGCTTTTGGAGAAAAAGCTAAGGAAGTCTTGAGTTCTTCATTCCCTTTGACGAAGAATGTGAAGAATGAACGATCTACGATGTGGAGCGCCGAGCCCTCGGAGACCGTCTTCTGCGACACCGACCCGCGACGCGACATCTTCTTCCATGACATTCTTCTTCCGCGACGTCTCTTCCGCGACGGTTTTCCGCGACAAAATCTCCGTCAACGTCTTCCAATCCTCACTTCACGACGCCGACGTTCATCATCTCTTTTATCAAGGTAGGGGGTTTACGTGTTTTCTATACGTGATTCTCTTCCGTCTTTTATCCGCGTCTATTTGGACCACATGATATCAGTTAACGGGAGGAGGTCGGACCGCAAAAACATTGATGTCCCCATCCCTTTTGTTTTTCTTGTTGTTGCAGATCAAAAGAAATTGACGCGACATCGTCACGCCACGCAGGATCGAGCGGCAAGGATGCGCGACATCGTCACGCCGTGCGGGATCGAGCGGCAAGTATGCGCGACATCGTCACGCCGCACATTCAAGTTTTAAACTCTCGTGTGTGGGTTTTTGATTGCAAGGTGTTCTTATAATTTATTTTGGATAAATTATACCCTCTTCAATGATTAAAATCATGTGTTTATTATTTACCAATTGATGACACCTAACACGGAGGACGCGGGCCGAACAAACACGGCCCGACAACCCTCCGCAGCTGGTTTATCGATGTACGGATCAACGGACGACGACGAAGCAGGCTGCTATGGCGTTTGAATCCCTTCGCAGTGAAGGTCGGGTCCCGGGAGGACCGTTGGCGAAGACGGCAGGAGAAACAGACCACCAGAGCGCGTCCGGTGGTCCGCGAAAGGCGGTGGCGGCGCGCCACCGGAGGGCTGGCGGCGGCGGTTGCCACCGACCTCAATTAGCGGCGAGGGTGGGGGAGCCGCGCACCCCGCCCGCGGCTTCCGCTCGGCCGCGCGGGCCGAGCCGCGGCTGGCCGGTCGGGCCGGAGAGAGCCGGCTGGGCTGGAGCGCGCCGGCCGGGCCCAGCCGGGTCGGGTCAAACCAGTTCGGGTCGACCCGGTTCGGGCCGACCCAGGGGGGTCGGGCCGGGTCGGTCCGGGCCCGGACCCCCCGTTTTCGGACCCCTCACGGTCTTTCGCCCATATCATGAGCTACGGACCTCCGATCGACGCAACGTCAGTGGCGTAGTGATCCTTGGAACGAGATGGTCGTTTCGGTATATCGCACTCAAGGTTTTGGAATAATTTGGGTTCGTCCGGGTTGGTTCGGATACGAAACCAACCGGGCCCTCGGAGCGGAAACACTTATATCTTGAGCTCCGGACGTCCGAATGAAGTGCCGTCGACTTTGTTGGATTAATATAAGTGAGACGGATCATTTGGCTTACTCCGCTCGAGGTTTGGATGCCATCGGAGTGCGTTCAAGTTGGTTCGCTCACCAAACCAACCGGGCCCCTGGAACGAAAAAGCCAATAACTCACAAACCGGGCGTCCGATTGACGCGCCATCTGTCTCGTTGATTTCCTCTTGATGAGACGGAACTTTTGGCATACTTCGCCCGAGTTTTGGATGCATTTGGATAGTGGTTGGGTTGGATTGTACCTGAAATCCAACCGGGCCCCTGGAACGGAAAAGCTGTTATCTTTCAAACTGGACGTCCGTTTGACGAACCATCAGCGGTGTTGGTGATCGCGTGGAGAAATGGTCCCTTTGAGTATACCCTATGTGAGTTTGAGGTACAGTTGAGATACGGCCGGGTTGGTTCGCACTCGAAACCAACCGGCCCCCTGGGACAGAAAGACTAATAACTCACAGACCGGGCGTCCGATTGACACGCCGTCTGTTGCGTTGAGACCCCTATGACGAGGCGGTCCTTTGAGATACTTCTTCGTGGGAATTTGTGATACTTGGAGTATCGACCTGTAGCTCGTGGAGCGGACCCTCCCGGAGATGAGCGTACGGAGTACGGAGACCGTGTAGCCGGCTGAGACCTGACGACTGCTTGACCGACTCGACATGGAGTGAGTTGACTAGCCCAGTGGAAGGAGCGCCCTGTATTTGGCGACAGACCCACGGCGGATGGAGCGCCCGGTAGTTGGCCGCAGACTCGCGGTACTCGACAGGAGGAGTACCTCTGTAGGCTATTAGGGGGAGCGCCCGGTATTTGGCGACAGACCCACAGCAGACGGAGCGCCCGATAGTTGGCTACAGACCCGCGATACTCGACAGGAGGAGTACCTCAGCAGTCTTAGGTTAGTGAGCAGTACCTCGGAGTCATGACAGGATCACTGCACACTTCAGAGACGGAGCTCTTCAGCAGTTACTGTTTCGATAATGAAAATCCTGGTTTGAGATGAGTCTATGACCTTTGTGTTTCCTCATGATTGTGATGGGTTACTTGATAACTTAGGTATATGTATGGGCATATACCTGGGTAGTGGTTATCCGTTGATTTCATAATCCTTGTGTTTCCTCATGATTGAGATGGGTTACTTGATAACTTAGGTATATGTATGGGCATATACCTAAGTAGAGGTTATCTGTGGAGATCTTCTTTGTGGTTATCCTTGTTTGTTTTAGTGAGACCTTGAGGGTCTCAGGGTCCCTACAGAGTATCGTTATACTCACCCCTGCACGGGCTATGCCCGCACCTCGTTGTGTTGGTTGCAGACGACTGACAGTGCTGACGGAGGCCGAGTGTTCGAGGACTGGACGGTAACCGGAGGTGGACTACACGACGAGTCAATACCTGGAGGTGGACTTCACAGCAAGACGACACTCAGAGGAGGTTGACGGGTGAGAGCGTTGTGGAGGCTATATGTACCTACCCTTCAGGTAGGATCCGTGGTGGACGATCCAGGAGCTGCGCCATCTATACCTACCCTTTAGGTAGGATCCGAGGAGGACGACCCAGGAGCCGTTTCCGTTCTTCCAGCTGTTGTACCTTGTTCAGTTGTAGTTGAACTTTCATTTGGGTTTGTATTCTGTCCCATTTACCTTTCAACACTTCTCTTTGTACTTAGTGTTTTTCTTCCGCTTGTACTCTGTGGTGTTTTGTTTACTTTTATAAAGGCAATGCCTTCCCAGTTATCAGGATTTACGCCTTTGGTGCTAGTTTCCAGCCCCTGGCCTATGGAAGGAGGGATTGGGGTAGTCACGACACAGGCCCCGAGGACGGGTCGCGACAAATTGGTATCAGAGGAGTCGGTTCTACCGCAGAACTTATAACTCTGATATTTTCTTTCTGTGAAGAAATATTGTTAAGGGTACCGAGTGTGGTCTTCAGTTCAGGGAGTCCAGTGTTGGTGCGGGCGGCCGACGTATCCATACACCAGGACCCTGACAACTGAATTCCGACTTTGTGCACGAAAACACTAATTGCATGTGTGTTTCCAGAAGTTTTATTTAAATATCAGCACAAACTAGGTCATCTCACCAGGTAAAATCGTTTGACCGTGTCACGTTGTTTCTTTCAGGATGCCTCCCCGCGGAAGACCAGCTAGAGCCCTAAGAGTTGTTCGTACTGAAAGCCCACCGAGTGACGTGGCCTCAGTATAGGGATCTATTCCAGTTGAGGCACCAGCGGAGGCACCAGCGGTACTACTACCAGTTGGGCCACCGATGCCACCAGCCCCAGCAGCAGAGGGTGCATGTCGCTTGAGTGCACTGCACGAGTTCCAGCGCCAGAGGCCACCTAGGTTCCGGGGAGAGACGGACCCGCAGGCGGCTGAGGATTGACTGGAGGCTGTGGTGAGAGTCTTAAGGCTAGTGGGTACGCCGGAAGACTTCATGGTGATCCTTGCTGCCAGCCTTCTTCAGGCAGCAGCAGGCAGATGGTGGAGCCTGATGCTCCAGATGCATGACGAGGCGACACTTCTTTTGGCGGACTTCGAGAGCCTATTCCGGGAAGAGTTTGTACCAGCCACCCTTCGAGCGGTGTGTATACAAGAGCTACTTCAGCTGTGGTAGGGCAGCATGACAGTGGAACGATATTCAATGAGGTTCACAGACCTCTCGCGCTACTCCACAGATATGGTACGGGACCCGTTCTTCAGGGCCTGAACCTTCGAGCAGGGGCTCAGGCGAGAGATTAGAGCTTCTGTTGTTTCTCACAGCATTCCGACGCAGACAGGGGTGTTGGAAAGAGCCCTCTTAGTGGAGAGTTACCTTGCTGAGCAGTCTCCAGCAGCAAGACCCACCACTAGCCGACTTGCGGCAGAGTTTTCTACAGCAGGCAGTAGACAGATGACGCAGAGGTCCAAGAGGACCAGACCTACCGGTGGCCGACTGCACGACTCAGGTTCAGTTGTGCGGGGAAACCGGGGTGGAGTCAGAGCCAGACGTGCCGAGAGTGGACAGTGTTACTCCTGCGGCGGAATTGGTCACATGGCACGTGACTTTCTGACCCGCCATGTAGATGACCAGTAGTTAAATGAAAAACCTCCCAGCCAGAGGCAGAGGTTCGATCAGGGCAGACCGCAGGGGACAGGAGGACATGGGAGAGCTCACCTTCAGGCAGCTGAGGCCTATGGTCATGGAGCTCCGGAAGCAGATGGACAGGAGCGGGACTAGCTCCAGACCTGGAGGTTATTGATCCTGTTGCTTCTAGTTTTGTTGATGTTTGTTTGTAGTTTCTTCGTGTCTTTGTACTATGAGCTGCAATAATAAAAATACACGTATCTTTGTGATGTTTGCTTTCTTGTCCTTTTGTTTGGTTGATACTGAGTGGTCTCGGTTAACACTGTTGACTTGACCCTCAATTTCGATATTTCTACTGGGGGAGACCTAGTGACCTCACACTGATGCCGATAGTGTGAGTCGACCCTTGGATGCGAGAGTGACAGTTGGATCTCTTGGTAGTTACGTCGAGGCCTTACGACGTCATCCATGGCATGAATGCCTCATTCATGTCAGGATTGACTGTATTAGGCAATGAATGTGGTTCATCCCGGGGATGAGACCAGATTTCTCTTATCGGCAAAGAAGAAATCATATCAGCTCTTGTGAGACTAGAGAAGTTCCAGGTCATCCAAGAGCGGATGAGGACAGAACAGGGCCGATAGAATCTTTATGCTGATAGGACATGGAGGCCTCTAGAGTTCGAGGATGACGATCATGTCCTTATACAGGTCTCACCTCGACGAGGTTTACGGAGATGTGACCAAGGCGGAAAGTTATCTCCGAGGTTCAATGGACCTTTCTAGGTCATCAACTAGGTAGGCGGGGTGGTTTACCGCTTGACCCATCCACCGTAGTTGCACCAAGTGCACAACGACTTCCACGTATCTCAACTGAGGAGATATGTGCTCGACCCTTCGCATATCATCGACCATGAGGAGCTGGACGATGGCGATGGGGTGTCTTTCACGGAGGTTCCAGTGGGGATCGAGGATCGACAGGAGCGGATCCTACGAGGATGATCGATTCCTCTGGTGCACTTTCTCTGGCAGTACGGGAACCTCCAGGTGAGAAAATGGGAGCGGAAGGATCAGGTGCGTGCTCAATACCGCTTTTGTAACCCTAGTTTGTGTTGAAGCTTTACGGGGACGTAAATCCCTGAGGTGGGAGTAATGTAAAGACCTGGAAATTTCAAGGAAATTTTTTTCTTAATTTTCTTTGGAATTTTTCAAGAATGCATTTTCTGACGGCGCCTGATTCCGAGGCTCGGTGTGCCCGGAATCATTTTCAAAAGTTTAGCTCGGGTACGTTCAGTGAACGAAGGAGTGGGAATTCCTATCATTTGAACCGGTGCTCAGAATCAAATTCTGAGGGCCCCAATGGAATCGCAGCGCTGGTAATTGCTTAGGAACACCTGTTCCGGAGTTGCGTTTTCACGAGAGTTGATGTTAAAAATTGTGAAAGTTTATTTTATAATTATTCTACAATTTTTATTTTACTCTAAGTGTTTAATCCTTTGGAAGGAAGTTGGGTAACTACCCAACCTCCCTTGGGAGGTTATGAGGGTGGTGGGGCCCACACGAACCCCACCCCTTCATATCCTCTAAACCCCCTCAACTCCCTTTTAAATTTTGTTAACTTAAGTTTAATAACTTATGGAGTTAATGTGGTGAGTTAAATGTAAGTTTTTGAAATTCAAACTCTTGAATTTCAAAAGCCCTGTTGTGTTAATAAAATAAGTTGAGAACTTATTTTACTTGTGTTTGTGTTTAGTTGTTTGAGAGCTTTTGGAGAAAAATCTAAGGAAGTCTTGAGTTCTTTATTCCCTTTGACGAAGAACGCGAAGAACGAACGATCTCCGACGTTGAGCGTCGAGCCCTCAGAGACCGTCTTCCGCGAAATCGACCTGCGACGCGACGTCTTCTTCCACGACGTTCTTCTTCCACGATGTCTCTTCCGCGACGGTTTTCTGTGACGAAATCTCCGTCAACGTCTTCGAATCCTCGCTTCGCGACGCCGACGTTCGTCATCTATTTTATCAAGGTAGGGGGTTTACGTGTTTTCTATACGTGATTCTCTTCCGTCTTGTATCTGCATCTATTTGGACCGCATGATATCAGTTTATGGGAGGAGGCCGGACCGCACAAACATGGCCGTCCCCCTCCCTTTTGTTTTTCTTGTTGTTGCGGATCGAAAGAAATTGACGCGACATCGTCACGCCACACAGGATCGAGCAGCAAGGATGCGCGACATCGTCACGCCATGCGGGATCGAGCGGCAAGTATGCGCGACATCGTCACGCCGCGCATTCAAGTTTTAAACTCTCGTGTGTGGGTTTTTGATTGCAAGGTGTTCTTATAATTTATTTTGGATAAATTATACCCTCATCAATGATTAAAATCATGTGTTTATTATTTACCAATTGATGACACCTAACGCGGAGGACGCGGGCCGAACAAACACGGCCCGACAACCCTCCGCAGCTGGTTTATCGATGTACGGATCAACGGACGATGACGAAGCAGGCTGCTATGGCGTTTGAATCCCTTCGCAGTGAAGGTCGGGTCCCGGGAGGACCGTTGGCGAAGACAGCAGGAGAAACGGACCACCGGAGCGCGTCCGGTGGTCCGCGAAAGGCGGTGGTGGCGCGCCGCCGGAGGGCTGGCGGCGGCGGTTGCCACCGACCTCAATTAGCGGCGAGGGTGGGGGAGCCGCGCACCCCGCCCGCAGCTTCCGCTCGGCCATGCCGGCCGAGCCGCGGCTGGCCGGTCTGGCCGGAGAGAGCCGGCTGGGCTGGAGCGCGCCGGCCGGGCCCTGCCGGGTCGGGTCGAACCAGTTCGGGTCGACCCGGTTCGGGCCGACCCAGGGGGGTCGGGCCGGGTCGGTCCGGGCCCGGACCCCCCATTTTCGGACCCATCACGGTCTTTCACCCATATCATCAGCTATAGAACTCCGATCGACGCACCTTCAGTTGCGTAGCGATCCTTGGAACGAGATGGTCGTTTCGGTATATCGCACTCAAGGTTTTGGAATACTTTGGGTTCGGCCGGGTTGGTTCGGATACGAAACCAACCGGGCCCTCGGAGCGGAAACACTTATATCTTGAGCTCCGGACGTCCGAATGAAGTGCCGTCGACTTTGTTGGATTACTATAAGTGAGACGGATCATTTGGCTTACTCTTCTCGAGGTTTGGATGCCATCGGAGTGCGTTCAGGTTGGTTCTCTCACGAAACCAACCGGGCCCTTGGAACGAAAAAGCCAATAACTCACAGACCGGGCGTCCGATTGACGCGCCATCTGTCTCATTGATTTCCTCTTGATGAGACGGAACTTTTGGCATACTTCGCCCTAGTTTTGGATGCATTTGGATAGTGGTTGGGTTGGATTGTACCCGAAATCCAACCGGGCCCCTGGAATGGAAAAGTTGTTATCTTTCAAACTGGACGTCCGTTTGACGAACCATCAGCGGTGTTGGTGATAGCGTGGAGAAACGGTCCCTTTGAGTATACCCTATGTGAGTTCGGGGTACAGTTGAGATACGGTCGGGTTGGTTTGCACTCGAAACCAACCGACCCCCTGGGACAGAAAGACTAATAACTCACAGACCGGGCGTCCGATTGACACGCCGTATGTTGCGTTGAGACCCCTATGACGAGGCTGTCCTTTGAGATACTTCTTCGTGGGACTTTGTGATACTTGGAGTATCGACCTGTAGCTCGTGGAGAGGACCCTCCCAGAGATGAGCGTACGGAGTATGGAGACCGTGTAGCCGGCTGAGACCAGACGACTGCTTGACCGACTCGACATGGAGTGAGTCGACTAGCCCAGTAGAAGGAGCGCCCTGTATTTGGCGACAGACCCACGGCGGACGGAGCGCCCGGTAGTTGGCCGCAGACCCGCGGTACTCGACAGGAGGAGTACCTCTGTAGGCTATTAAGGGGAGCGCCCGGTATTTGGAGACAGACCCACAGCAGACGGAGCACCCGGTAGTTGGCTGCAGACCCGCAATACTCGACAGGAGGAGTACCTCAGCAGTCTTAGGTTAGTGAGCAGTACCTCGGAGTCGTGACAGGATCACTGCACACTTCAGAGACGGAGCTCTTCAGCAGTTACTGTTTCGATAATGAAAATCCTAGTTTGAGCTGAGTCTATGACCTTTGTGTTTCCTCATGATTGTGATGGGTTACTTGATAACTTAGGTATATGTATGGGCATATACCTGGGTAGTGGTTATCCATTGATTTCATAATCCTTGTGTTTCCTCATGATTGAGATGGGTTACTTGATAACTTAGGTATATGTATGGGCATATACCTAAGTAGAGGTTATCTGTGGAGATCTTCTTTGTGGTTATCCTTGTTGGTTTTAGTGAGACCTTGAGGGTCTCAGGGTCCCTACTGAGTATCATTATACCTACCCCTGCACGGGCTATGCCCGCACCTCGTTGTGTTGGTTGCAGACGACTGACAGTGCTGACGGAGGCCGAGTGTTCGAGGACTGGACGGTAACCAGAGGTGGACTACACGACGAGTCAATACCTGGAGGTGGACTTCACAGCAAGACGACACTCAGAGGAGGTTGACGGGCGAGAGCGTTGTGGAGGCTATCTGTACCTACCCTTCAGGTAGGATCCGTGGTGGACGATCCAGGAGCTGCGCCATCTTTACCTACCCTTTAGGTAGGATCCGAGGAGGACGACCCAGGAGCCGTTTCCTTTCTTCCAGCTGCTGTACCTTGTTCAGTTGTAGTTGAAATTTCATTTGGGTTTGTATTCTGGCCCATTTACCTTCCAGCACTTCTCTTTGTACTTAGTGTTTTTCTTCCGCTTGTACTCTGTGGTGTTTTGTTTACTTTTATAAAGGAAATGCCTTCCCAGTTATCGGGATTTACGCCTTTGGTGCTAGTTTCTATCCCCTGGCCAATGGAAGGAGGGATTGGGGTAGTCACGACACGGGCCCCGAGGACGGGTCGCGACAAATTGGTATCAGATGAGTCGGTTCTACCGCAGAACTTATAACTCTGATATTTTCTTTCTGTGAAGAAATATTGTTAAGGGTACCGAGTGTGGTCTTCAGTTCAGGGAGTCCAGTGTTGGTGCGGGCGGCCGACGTATCCATACACCAGGACCCTGACAACTGAATTCCAACTTTGTGCACGAAAACACTAATTTCATGTGTGTTTCCAGAAGTTTTATTTAAATATCAGCTCAAACCAGGTCATCTCACCAGGTATAATCGTTTGACCGTGTCATGTTGTTTCTTTCAGGATGCCTCCCTGCGGAAGACCAGCTAGAGCCCTGAGAGTTGTTCGTACTAACAGCCCACCGAGTGACGTGGCCTCAGTATAGGGCTCTATTCCAGTTGAGGCACCAGCAGAGGCACAAGCGGTACTACTACCAGTTGGGCCACCGATGCCACCAGCCCCAGCAGCAGAGGGTGCACGTCGCTTGAGTGCACTGCACGAGTTCCAGTGCCAGAGGCCACCCAGGTTCCGGGGAGAGACGGACCCGCAGGCGGCTGAGGATTGGCTGGAGGCTGTGGTGAGAGTCTTAAGGCTAGTGGGTACTCCGACAGACTTCATGGTGATCCTTGCTGCCAGCCTTCTTCAGGTAGCAGCAGGCAGATGGTGGAGCCTGATGCTTCAGATGCATAACGAGGCGACACTTCTTTTGGCGTACTTCGAGAGCCTATTACGGGCAGAGTTTGTACCAGCCACCCTTCGAGCAGTGTGTATACAAGAGCTACTTCAGCTGTGGCAGGGCAGCATGACAGTGGCACGGTATTCAATGAGGTTCACAGACCTCTCCCGCTACTCCACAGATATGGTACGGGACCCGTTCTTCAGGGCCCGAACCTTCGTGCAGGGGCTCAGGCGAGAGATTAGAGCTTCTGTTGTTTTTCACAGCATTCCGACGCAGACAGGGGTGTTGAAAAGAGCCCTCTTAGTGGAGAGTTTCCTTGCTGAGCAGTCTCCAGCAGCAGGACCCACCACTAGCCGACTTGCGGCAGAGTTTTCTGCAGCAGGCAGTAGACAGATGACGCAGAGGTCCAAGAGGACCAGACCTACCGGTGGCCGACTGCACGACTCAGGTTCAGTTGTGCGGGGAAACCGGGGTGGAGTCAGAGCCAGACGTGCTGAGAGTGGACAGTGTTACTCCCGCGGCGGAATTGGTCACATGGCACGTGACTGTCTGACCCGCCATGCAGATGACCAACAGTTAAATGAAAAACCTCCCAGCCAGAGGCAGAGGTTCGATTAGGGCAGACCGCAGGGGACATGAGGACATGGGAGAGCTCACCTTCAGGGAGCTGAGGCCTATGGTCATGGAGCTCCGGAAGCAGATGGACAGGAGCGGGACTAGATCCAGACCTGGAGGCTATTGATCCTGTTTCTTCTAGTTTTGTTTATGTTTGTTTGTAGTTGCTTCATGTCTTTTTACTATGAGCTGCAATAATAAAAAGACACTTATCTTTGTGATGTTTTCTTTCTTGTCCTTTTGTTTGGTTGATACTGAGTGGTCCCGGTTAACACTGTTGACTTGACCCTCACTTTCGATATTTCTACTGGGGGAGACCTAGTGACCTCACACTGATGCCGACAGTGTGACTCGACCCTTGGAGGAAAGAGTGACAGTTGGATCTCTTGGTAGTTACGTCGAGGCCTTACGACGTCATCCATGGTATGAATGCCTCATTCATGTAAGGATTAACTATATTAGGCAATGAATGTGGTTCATCCAGGGGATGAGACCAGATTTCTCTTATCGGCAAAGAAGAAATCATAGCAGCTCTTGTGAGACTAGAGAAGTTCCAGGTCATCCAAGAGCGGATAAGGACAGAACAGGGCCGACAGAATCCTTATGCTGATAGGACTTGGAGGCCTCCAGAGTTCGAGGATGACGATCATGTCCTTATACGGGTCTCACCTCGACGAGGTTTACGGAGATGTGGCCAAGGCGGAAAGTTATCTCCGAGGTTCAATGGACCTTTCTAGGTCATCAACTGGGTAGGCGGGGTGGTTTACCACTTGACCCATCCACCGTAGTTGCGCCAAGTGCACGACGACTTCCACGTATCTCAACTGAGGAGATACGTGCTCGACCCTTCGCATATCATCGACCATGAGGAGATGGACGATGGCGATGGGGTGTCTTTCACGGAGGTTCCAGTGGGGATCGAGGATCGACAGGAGCGGATCCTACGAGGATGATCGATTCCTCGGGTGCACTTTCTCTGGCAGTATAGGAACCTCCAGGTGAGCAAATGGGAGCGGAAGTATCAGGTGCGTGCTCAATACCACTTTTGTAACCCTAGTTTGTGTTGAAGCTTTACGGGGACGTAAATCCCTGAGGTGAGAGTAATGTAAAGACCTGGAAATTTCAATGAATTTTTTTTCTTAATTTTCTTTGAAATTTTTCAAGAATGCAGTTTCTGACGGCGCCTGATTCCGAGGCTCAGTGTGCCCGGAATCATTTTCCAAAGTTTAGCTCGGGTACGTTCAGTGAACGAACGAGCGAGAATTCCTATCATTTGAACCGGTGCTCAGAATCAAATTCTAAGGGCACCGATGGAACCGCAGCGCTGGTAATTGCTTAGGAACACCTGTTCCGGAGTTGCGTTTTCACGAGAGTTGATGTTAAAAATTGTGAAAGTTTATTTTATAATTATTCTACAATTTTTATTTTACTCTAAGTGTTTAATCCTTTGGAAGGAAGTTGGGTAACTACCCAACCTCCCTTGGGAGGTTATGAGGGTGGTGGGGCCCACACGAACCCCACCCCTTCATATCCTCTAAACCCCCTCAACTCCCTTTTAAATTTTGTTAACTTAAGTTTAATAACTTATGGAGTTAATGTGGTGAGTTAAATGTAAGTTTTTGAAATTCAAACTCTTGAATTTCAAAAGCCTTGTTGTGTTAATAAAATAAGTTGAGAACTTATTTTACTTGGGTTTGTGTTTAGTTGTTTGAGAGCTTTTGGAGAAAAATCTAAGGAAGTCTTGAGTTCTTTATTCCCTTTGACGAAGAACGCGAAGAACGAAAGATCTCCGACATCGAGTGTCGAGCCCTCGGAGACCGTCTTCCGCGAAATCGACCCGCGACGCGACGTCTTCTTCCACGATGTTCTTCTTCCGCGATTTCTCTTCCGCGACGGTTTTCCGCAACGAAATATCCGTCAACGTCTTCGAATCCTCGCTTCGCGACGCCGACGTTCGTCATCTATTTTATCAAGGTAGGGGGTTTACGTGTTTTCTATACGTGATTCTCTGCCGTCTTTTATCTGCATCTATTTGGACCGCATGATATCAGTTAATGGGAGGAGGCCGGACCGCACAAACATGGCCGTCCCCCTCCCTTTTGTTTTTCTTGTAGATGCGGATCAAAAGAAATTGATGCGACATCGTCACGCCGCGCAGGATCGAGCGGAAAGGATGCGTGACATCGTCACGCCGCGCGGGATCGAGCGGCAAGTATGCGCGACATCGTCACGCCGCGCATTCAAGTTTTAAACTCTCGTGTGTGGGTTTTTGATTGCAAGGTGTTCGTATAATTTATTTCTGATAAATTATACCCTCGTCAATGATTAAAATCATGTGTTTATTATTTACCAATTGAAGACACCTAACGCGGAGGACGCGGGCCGAACAAACATGGCCCAACAACCCTCCGCATCTGGTTTATCGATGTACGGATCAACGGACGATGACGAAACAGGCCGCTATGGCGTTTGAATCCCTTCGCAGTGAAGGTCGGGTCCTGGGAGGACCGTTGGTGAAGACTTCAGGAGAAACGGACCACCAGAGCGCATCTGGTGGTCCGCGGAAGGCGGGGGCGGCGCGCCGCCGGAGGGCTGGCGGCAGCGGTTGCCGCTGGCCTCAATTAGCGGCGAGGGTGGGGGAGCCGCGCACCCCGCCCGTGGCTTCCGCTCGGCCGCTCTGGCCGCGCCTCGGCTGGTCGGTCGGGCCGGACAGATCCGGCTGGGCCGGAGTGCGCTGGCCGGGCCGGGCCCAGCCGGGTCGACCCGGTTCGGGCCGACCCAGGGGGGTCGGGCCGGGTCGGTCCGGGCTCGGACCCCCCGTTTTCGGACCCATCACGGTCTTTCACCCATATCATGAGGTACATACCTCTGATCGACGCACCGTCAGTTGTGTAGAGATCCTTGGAACGAGACGGTCGTTTCGGTATATCGCACTCAATGTTTCAGAATACTTTGGGTTCGGCCGGGTTGGTTCGGATACGAAACCAACCGGGCCCTCGGAGCAGAAACACTTATATCTTGAGCTTTGGACGTCCGAATGACGTACCGTCGACTTTGTTGGATTACTCTAAGTGAGACGGATCATTTGGATTACTCCGCTAGAGATTTGGATGCCGTCAAAGTGCGGTCGGGTTGGTTCGCTCACAAAACCAACCGGGCCCCTGGAACGAAAAAGCCAATAACTCACAGACCGGGCGTCCGATTGACACGCCGTCTGTCTCGTTGATTTCCTCTTGATGAGATGGATCTTTTGGCATACTTCGCCCGAGTTTTGGATGCATTTGGATAGTGGTTGGGTTGGATTGTACCCGAAATCCAACCAGGCCCCTAGAACGGAAAAACTGTTATCTTTCAAACTGGACGTCCGTTTGACGAACCGTCAGCGGTGTTGGTGATCGGGTGGAGAAATGGTCCCTTTGAGTATACCCTATGTGAGTTCGGGGTACAGTTGAGATACGGCCGGGTTGGTTCGCACTCGAAACCAACCGCCCCCCTAGGACGTAAAGACTAATAACTCACAGACCGGGCATCCGATTGACACGCTGTCTGTTGCATTGAGACCCCTATGACGAGGCGGTCCTCTGAGATACTTCTTCGTGGGAATTTGTGATACTTGGAGTATCGAACTGTAGCTCATGGAGCGGACCCTCTCGGAGATGAGCGTACGGTGTATGGAGACCGTGTAGCCGGCTGAGACCTGACAACTGCTTGACCGACTCGACTTGGAGTGAGTCGACTAGCCTAGTGGACGGAGCGCCCGGTATTTGGAGATAGAATCATAGAGGACGGAGTGCCTGGTAGTTGGCCGCAGACCTGTGGTACTCGATAGGAGGAGTACCTATGTAGGCTATTAGGGGGAGCGCCCGATATTTGGCGACAGACCCACAGCGGACGGAGCGCCCGGTAGTTGGCTGCAGACCCGCGATACTCAACAGGAGGAGTACCTCAGCAGTCTTAGGTTAGTGAGCAGTACCTCGGAGTTGTGACACGATCACTGCACACTTCAGAGACAGAGCTCTTCAGCAGTTACAGTTTCGATAATGAAAATCCGGGTTTGAGCTGAGTCTATGACCTTTGTGTTTCCTCATGATTGAGATGGGTTACATGATAACTTAGGTATATGTATGGGCATATACCTGGGTAGTGGTTATCCTTTGATTTCATAATCCTTGTGTTTCCTTATGATTGAGATGGGTTACTTGATAACTTAGGTATATGTATGGGCATATACCTAAGTAGAGGTTATCTATGGATATCTTCTTTGTGGTTATCCTTGTTGGTTTTAGTGAGACCTTGAGGGTCTCAGGGTCCTTACTGAGTATCGTTATACTCACCCCTGCATGGGCTATGCCCGCACCTCGTTGTGTTGGTTACAGACGACAGACAGCGCTGACAGAGGCCGAGTGTTCGAGGACTGGATGGTACTCGGAGGTGGACTACACGACGAGTCAGTACCTGGAGGTGGACTTCACAGCGAGATGACACTCAGAGGAGGTTGACGGGCAAGAGCATTGTGGAGGCTATCTGTACCTACCCTTTTGGTAGGATCCGTGGTGGATGATCCAGGAGCTGCGCCATCTGTACCTCGACTTCAGGTAGGATCCGAGGAGGACGAACCAGGATCCGTTTCCGTTCTTCGAGCTGTTGTACCTTCTTCAGTTGTAGTTGTACTTTAATTTGGTTTTTTATTCTGGCCCATTTACCTTTCAACACTTCTCTTTGTACTTAGTGTTTTGCTTCCTCTTGTACTCTGTGGTGTTTTGTTTTCTTTTATAAAGGAAATTCCTTCCCAGTTATCCGGATTTACGCCTTTGGTTCTAGTCGCTAGCCCCTGACCTATGGAAGGCGGGCTTGGGGTAGTCACGACATGGGCCCCGAGGACGGTTCGTGACAATTCTAATCTAGTAAGTAATTTCTAATGTTTTAAAAAACGAGTGTTAAGAAAATAGATGACATAGGATATGTAATTTAGTTATGGAAACATTATTCAAAAGTATATGTTATGTGCCAAATTTCTTAATCTACCTATTGATATTGAATTTTGTAGTCTATAAAATAATTTTTTGATGGATGATAAAATTTTTCTTACCAACATCTACTGAATTTTATTCCATTTAATTTCACCATCTACTTTACAATAATCAAATTATAATTAAATATGAATGTTATATAATTGACATTTTGATATATAAATATATTCTAAATATGAAATTAATAAAATAAATTACTTTGGGTATATTATAATTTATCTCATATTCCTACAGACAAAGATTTTGGTTTTTAATGTGATTGTAGGTATTCAAAATTTTATTGTATGGCAATTTATCTCTGAAAATGAATTATAGAAAATCAATATTTAATATGATTTATCATTTAGTTATATATTAAACATCATTTCATTGGTATTTATAACACCAATATAATGAAATTGAATATTTTAATATAAATATGTTTTTGTTAATGTTATAAATTTCAGGGAAGAAGTATGTCATCACACCAACACAATGAGAAAAAGTTCAAATTTTAATTTGAAATTCCATTTTAGATATAATTTATGTGAGATTCATACATTATCATCACATTGTGATACATTTATTTTTTTTATATCTGACTCCTAATTATCATGAAAATGGAAAATTATCTCACAATAATAGTTAGGAATTTTTTTAGCATATTGGTTTATGGGGATATTGTCATATTTTTATGGTATGTGATTTTTCACTCTCTAATATATATAAATAAATTTTGTATTATAATGTAAATATAAATCATGATATTTTGGTGTAGGAAATTTTTGTCACCATTATAGGTGGATAAAAATTTATTTATAATGTGTTTTTATGGACATGTATTTAAATTTATGTGGTAGGGAAAATTCATTTCACCTATATAATAAAATGAAATATTGATTTTAATATATTTCTCTAATTGTTTAATTTATTTTTTATTTTTGGGTAAATTAATCCCACAAAAATTATAAGAAATTATTATATTTTAAATGTGTTTTTCTATTTGGTTATCTTTTAACTTTCATGGACATATGAATTTATCTCTCCAATATGGTGTTATAAATGTCTTTTTCCAATGTTATATTCTATGAAGTTGCCTTTGAATTGTCATGGTAGGTTCAATATCTAACCTAGGGAGACAAAATTTTATATATATTGTGTTTTCCCATTTAGTTCTTTTTGAAATTTTATATCCATATGCCTTTATCAGAATAATTTAATGATATAAAATATATTTTCTATTTTTTCCTTTTTCTTATATTATATATATTATTGCATTGGATTGTAATCAGACAAAAAATTGAGATATATTTCTTCTTATTATTACCATTTTCATTTAACAGTTACATGGTTTTTCATAAAGCATGAATTTTATAATACTGAAAAATTGAGATAAATTAATGTTATTAATTTTTTCATATATTTAGTTCTATTACTACTTTTATGGAAGGGGAATGTTATATCACCAACAAGGTTGGATTTATTTCTTTTTTTAAATTTTTACATATTAATATCATATGGAATTTTCATTTTATGGGAATCTTATCTGATCGACATAGTGAGATCAATTTCATTTTATAATATGAATTTCATTCATAAAAATTCAAGGATAAGGGAAGTTATTCACCAATAAGGTGAGGCAAGTATCATTTTTTAATTTTTTTTCTATCAATTGAAATTTAAATTCTATAGACGTGGAAGGCTATTTCATCAAAACATTCATATTAATTTCCATTTTTTATTTGTTTATATTATTGTTTTTATAATATGGAAAAATTTCTTCCCTAATAAGTTATGTAAATTTAAATTTGTACTATGATTTTCTATTCAGTTCTCATTTATTTTTAATGACTGTGGGAATTTATCTCACAAATACAATGAAATAAATTTCTATTTCTAATGTGATTTCAATTAAGGTGTTTTTTAATTATCATTATAGTGTAATTTTATCATATAAATATAGTTTGGTAATTCTTTATAATTTTATTTCATTAAATTAAATTTTAAATTTATTAGAGACGATAATTTACCTCACAAATATAATGAGATAAATTATACTGGTAAATTCATTTTCATATAAGGATCACAATGGAATTTCCTAATATTTTATCCTACCTTCCCAAAAAATGGAGATAAATTTTAAATTTCATGGTTATTGTTAATTTTTGATATCCCTCAATATTAATGGTAATACAAAATATCACACCCACACATTGAGATTAATTTATATTTGGAACAATTTTTTCTATTTTATTCTTTATAAATTTTAATATAAACAATAATTTATATGAAAAATATTGTACGAAATATTTTATATATAATTTAACATTCCAGTTTTTTGTATTTAAATTTCCTTGGTTGTAGAAAGATGATCATCAACATAGTGAGAGAGGATTATGATTTTATTGTGTTTGAATATTATGTTATCTATGAATTTTTTATGGTAGTGTAATGTTTTCTCATCAATATATTGAATTAAAATTCAATTTTAAATATGAATTTCCATTTCTATCCCTTCTATATTTCATTTTTTTAAATTTATATTCCATATCCAAGTGAGATTTTATTATGAGACAATAAAGCATTCTTTATGGAATTAGGAATCCATTTCACCAACCCATTGAGATATGATTTATATAATAATTTGAATTTCTATTTGGATATTTTTGATATTTATGGATGAGTAAATTCATTTTTTTATCATATTGTTTTAAATTTGTTTTTTTATATACATGAATAATGAAATATTTTAAAATAGTTTATATGTACGTTTTAAACCTTGATATTGAATTACATAATCTAAAATTTTACTCATGTCATTATTTAGTGTAATGTGAAAATAAACCCATCTCATCCATACATTAAATAACTTCAAACATCATCCTTTATTCATACATGTTGTAGCCGATAGATTTTTCCATTGATATTTATTGATATCCAATAGTAAGTAACAAATATAATATAGCTACACATAGTTGGTCAACATGATTAGAAGTAATATCAATATCATGTGCCTCATTTTTTACATTAAAATATCTTATATAAAAAATTACCACCACAAATTTAAGCCTACAATGTAGGGAGTTAATAAAATACAATATAGAAACATTTATATATATATATGAAAAATTTAAAAACACCCATTATGAAGATTTTTTTCAATTTTACAAAGGATATAATTCACATAAATGGAGAAGTATACCCATTACCATTGGAAAAAAATATTTCTATTGGATGTTATTATTTTTTAAATGACTTGGTTTACTATATAAAATCACAAATACTCTTTTTTTTCACTATTGAATGAAAATGAAATTTCTGTAATTAAATAAAAATGTCACACTGAATTGGTTAATAAATGGATTATTTTTATTTTTAAATAGCTAGAAATGATTATGGAAATCTCTATTATTAATGCAGTTGTCGTACATGAGCGATCAGTGGATTCTAAAGGGATTTTCCTGATCACTAATAGGACACCTCCTCGATTCATTGGGTTGATTTCCAAGAGAGAACCCCTCATAAAAATTTCATGATCATAATAGTATGTGAGTGTATTTACATATTACTAATTATTCACTCTATTCATATCTAAATATTATAATTCATTTTATACACTCCTTGGATTCAACTAACATCCATGTAGATAAGACACCACAGATTCTCACCTAGGTACCCATACATACATTGACTAATATTTTCAATTGATATTCTACTTGGGAGAAGATATAAATTTTTCTATTGTAATGATGAAGTTGTACCAGTTGGATTACACTATTATCCCTATAGCTAGGCTATATGGTTTATTACTGTGAGGTAGCCACAAAATATAAGATCAAGGACGAATTGGTTCACCAAAGGTCCTTTATTCAACTTATTAGTTCTTCGGTGGCTTATTTACACTAGGGGTACCACTTATATGTAATTATTCTGCATAGATTCCATTATTATATCTCTGATATCGTGACCATTTATAGGCTACCTATTCAGAGACATTTTTATTAGGCCCAAATATGTATTGTTAGTCAGTCATCCCATGAGGTGTTCGAGGCCGAAATGTTTAATATTTCACACATTACATCCACTAATTATACACATGCCTGAACATTTCTATAGATATATTCATGTACAGGAGTTACTATAGACACTATTGGGGTGGCCTATTGATTATATCACACATTCTATTTCGAACTGCAGATTCGAACCCATAAAAAATTCATGGATTCCATTAGGGACAAGGTAAAATGAAAGATCATGGATGTATTATTTTCTTTTTTAGTGTGATCCTTGAGAACATGAATGAGTTGAGGCTTGAAATTATATTGGAGATAGTATTGGTATTTTTTCCTATTAGATACATGTATTGTATTTTATAATTCATCCATTTATTACTATTACATTTTTTATAACATCATGATATTAAGATAATTTTGTATAATGTGTTGGTTGTTGTTGTTCAATTAAATTAAGTTATTTTAATGTTTATTTCCTAAAATATTCAACATTATCCAAGTTATCATTAATCATTTTCAATTTATTAATATGAATAAACCTCAATTTTCAACTATGATAAGAGGTTATTTTCTCCCTATAAACACAACATAGGCCCCGACTCATAATATGAATCCTCTAACATATTGTGATGTGAACTGGAGTACATTTGTACAATGATTTAGATAAAGTAATCAAGTGATATGATATGGTACATCAAAAAGTTGTATGAGAGATATTTTACCTTTTCACCTACATATTTTCGATTGATAGACAATAGATGATGAACATTTTAATATTTGGTAATGATCCTCTTCCAGTGAAAAGCTGGGCCATATATGGGATTAAACCCAAAATTGATGGGATATGAATTAGTGTTTTATATCATTTTTGTTATGGTTGTTCTGATTTTAATATTTATTGATGCACATGGATTGTGGTATTATTTCCATTTTTTATTTTATCATTATCCATGGCCCAATATTGAAATGGGATAGTTTCTCCTATATCATTATAGGCCTTAAGGATTGAATTGTCATGCATTATTCCATTCCACAATTACATATTTCATGGATTGACTATTCCAAATTATTTTTTCCTTGATATATTGTTTTATATCATGATAATATTTTTGGAAGAGAAAAAATTATTGGAATAAGTAATGTTTCTACATTAACATAAATCATGTATTCCATTTTAGCTTTATGGTGTCAATTTAATTAACCATTTGTAATTTGTTTCAGTCGCGGACCAATTGTCCCATGAGATGGTTTTTTTTATTCAATTACATTTATTACAATTTCAATTTAATGTGTTTGTGATCCTCTATAAAATGGTAATAATGATCCATCTAATTAATCCCTTTCAAAAACCAAGTTGTAGTTATACATAGTACCATATGAATCATATAGTTCATAGTAATTTATAATATTGTATTTATAAAAAAGTCAAGCTAATCCATGAAATATAAACATGTAAATAGAAATATTCATAAGAATTATTTAATGAATAGTTTATCATTAAATTTAAATGAAATAGTTTCCATTAATTAGTGATTCCAATAGCTAATAATACGAGTTTCTCCCCTATAAAATCCAATTTAAACACTATAAACTAGGTCCCCTGAAATAAATTAGAGAACATAACCTATAAAAAACCTTATCTATGGGTATTAGGTGGTATCTCTAGTGATTCAACGTGCTTTTTTATTTCACAAAAACATAGTATTTGGAGAAATAATATGGGTGGAACTATTATATAATAATTCTTATACATATCATGTTTTTATATCTGTTATTTTATTATTGATAAATACTATCTGAGGTGTTTTCATTGATTTTTTTGAAAAATTCCACCATGAATTCCTTGATTTTTGCACTTAGTAGGTGATAATGGCCATGGTCATTAAGTGTTTGGACCTAACCTACCAGTATTTTTAATGAGGATACCTCATGTTATACCTAACTAAAGTTCTAGGGATAGATTTGAGGGGATTTATTACGTATTGAAAATACTATTCAGGGTTCTCCATAATCTATTCCAACTATGGTAGAGTTTATTTTAGTGTTTCTACTATCATATTCAATAATGTGTTTTGGGGATTGTAGTCCATATGATTTAGGTACAAGTTTTGTGGTTATGCTATGTATATTTGAGTTTCTAGAGAGTCATCAGGAGAGTAGATTAACTATTTATTATTATATACTTAATTTTTCATCCAAAAATATGTGGGACATTATCACATGGAAATAAAATCATTAGGATATGATTTTAATGGATTTCAATGATTGGTTCTACACATATTTAATTCCATAGATGCTAAGGGAAGATAGAGATAGAGAATTCATTAACCAAGAAAATGGATCTTGGTTATTTATGGTTTATTGAATTTAGTTTACTATGATTCAACATCACTCACCATACATTATTATCTAGTTAATTCAATGGTAATACAATATGATTATGGGAGAAGGTAAATATTCCTATCACATGGAAATGTTTTCCAATTGACTAGAGCCTCAAATATTGTGAATCATTAACTTATTAATGAGTGAAAATTGTGGGGGGATGATAGTATATGGACTTGTTGTTCAACACTATCATGGGTATGTAAATCATAGAATAAAGTGAAATGTAATCTATAGGGTTTTAAGTAGGGAATTTTTAATGGGAGTATCAAAATAGTTAGTTCTATTATATATCATTAATGTGTTAGGCACGATCATGTAAAATCCCTGGGATACTAAGTCATAGTGTAGTGTCGAGTTTGATGCACAATGGGGAATATTTAGATTATTTTCCAAGACCTTTAAAATGATTCTACTGGACTTAAATCCACAACAAATATTCCTTTTAGAGAAGATTCTATAACTCTATTCTAGGATGGAAACTGGATTACCACTAACCATATAGGAAGAGGATAGAAAATTGTATAGGAGACTAGAATGATGATACGTATTGAAAATTGAGTGCAACCACTCTGGCTAGTCAACTTATATTATAGTTCTATGGATCATGATAGATAAATACAGTACAACATAGACATTGGGAGTATGGTGTCGTTCCATCTACAGTATAATGTTTAATTTTCATAGCATATACTTTAGTATCACCCCTTTTTAATATAGTCACTATGTTTTATTTTATATCCCTAGATATCATGGAATTACTTGAGATGGAGATTAATTTTTTTATGAATCTTAATAATACATTGGGAATTTGATTAGAATGTGTATTCTTATTAATGAAATTCCCCCTTGTGGTAGACATATATCGTTCCATATGGGACCACTTTATCCTCAAGATGATGGGCTTTGACATTATTCCTTATATTGAATGTATTATCCACTATCATTATTATATTTATTTATATCCCAATAGGGTATCATTAAAATCACCATTGGGAAGTAGTAATATTCACAAGGGTGAATAAGAGGTCTATGAATATAGAGTTAGACTAGAGAATCATGGGCATGATAGAGTAACAGACTAGATCAGTTGCCTCAATATGGATTTTCAGGGAAATGTTAGGTTTTTTTAGTATCATATAAAATAATTGTAGTTTTGTATTGCATATTTATTTTTATTGATATCCTATTGAGATAGAGTTATATTTTTCTATCCATTTACCATCATGGGTAACAAAAGAATCGAGTACCCCTTACTAGATGGATACTAATGGGTCACATCAGATCAAGAAATATATTAATGACTATATGATTTGGGTTTCATAAATTCTAAAATTTACCTTCGTATTCTCCAATACAAATAAAAAATAATGTATACAATACCCTAAGGGTTTTTTTGGATTAAATTTAGTTGAACCAACTTATAGATAAGAAAGGGTATAGAATGCCATATATAGATTACATCATCGATCACTATTGAGGAGTGGGGGTTTTCTTGAAGAATGATTTGAGGTAGAGATACCATCATATAACAGTTATAACTTCCAAAAAAATTTGTACACCATTTTTTAATTGGTATTATATTTTTGAGTGTCTAGTTATACCATTCGTTTTGAAAAATTCCCATAGAATTTAATGTCTTCGATGAATCAAATTTTCCACCATATATAGATTCATTTGTTGTTGTCATCATGGATGATATCTTATATTATTATCATAATCTAAATGAACATGCCAAACATATTAATATCAAAAAGAATATACTAATATGGATCCTTTTCTGGTTCACAAGGTCAAATACCCTATGGGGGGGAATCAGGGTCTGATAGATTCAAACTACTACCCCTTCAGATATTTTTTCATCATTAAGAAAATACACTTCTCTATTTTATTGTAGAAATATATGAATATAAATGGAATCATTCACAAGACACAATGATTTTACATGGTTAACCCTCACCAGGATACATCCAAGGATCATTAAATGACAATGTGACGATGTACGAAATCCAATAAATCTCAATACCAATTACAAGGTTCAAGCTTGATCACTTATATGCCCAGGATCACTTCCTTTATAAGATTTAGGGTCTGCTCACTACATTCCAAGGGGGTCACCCTCTGTGTCTCTTTCCCTAGCTCACTACTGGTGGAAATGATCATCTTCTTCCTCTTACATTTCTCACTTCACGTGGAAGGGATCCATAGAAAATTTATTGGCATGTAGGTCCCTTCATTTTCATGAAACCACACATACCCTACTATTGTTGATGCTTTGTTGAATTACCTTTTTCACATGTATATGGAATCCACTTTTCCTCATACTATTATTTAGCAGATATTTCATTCACAAACTCTTTTAGTGATTTTATAGAAATCCTTGAGTCATCTAAAAACCACATTGCCTATTCCATGAACTATGTAGTGGGTATTTTCATGGATCACCCCCAATGAACCTCCCCTTCTTCCACTATCATGTATCGCCTCTATGAACCATCTCCTTATATTAACATCATGCACATCTTTTACAAACTTCTTCCACATAATACCTTCACATACCACTTCTCCTTATATATAATTAATTTTTCTAAAAACTATTTCTTCTATGTAATTCCTTCTTCATTTATGGACTATAATTATCCACCAACACCCTTTAATAGAATTTATTTTGTGAACTACTTCAACCTTCGTGGAATTCTCCTTCGCCAACCGTATTCGGACCTCACAGAATTCTTGGAGTGAAAATTATTTATTTTGAAAATCTATATAAGTAATTATGGTGTTAGCACCCCTTATATCAGCAAATAGATCTTAATAATCAACTAATATATAATTTTTACACATCTTCACCTCATAACATCCTCCCAAGAACCATTCTATCCTATGTGGTCAACATAACTTTTAATACTTCACGACTTCTAACTTCACAATCTCATTTTCCCCAATAAAATGAAATCTTGCAAACCATTTTCCTTCCATGAACTATAAGACTTCCCAAGAACCTCCTTTCAATTTTGAGCAGTTCCCCCTATGATGTCTATGTAGAACATTCATTCCACGATCCATTACTACATGGCTCTTTTGTAATATGTCAACTGTCCATTATGGTGCGCATATTGCATACCAATATATTGAAATCAATCTATTCCAAAAACAAAACTCTTTTTTTAGGCCCAATATTTTGGTAAACATTGTGAAATTGTGCCACGTTAAAAACCAACTTTAGAAAGCACCATTCGTATTCGTTCCCGGTCATCTGGCTTTGACAAAAAGCACAATAACACCTAAAGTATACCGAGAAGTCACCATGAGGGATTTTTTTTCCAACACACATACTATTTTATAATCTCACCCAGTGCACTTTTAGATCATCATGGTCAACATACTAAGACACTATATCTCAGAGGAAATAGTATCTTTTTACCCATATAAGGTGAGAGTTGGGTTTTCTGCGGAGAATGGAATGGAATCATTTGAAAATTATAGTAATATGGGGATTTATGGAAATTAGTTGATCTGTATTCAATGTTTTTCCTAAAGCACATATAATAGGATTAATTAGTTTTGGTGTCCAATTTCATTGGTCAGATTCATGTGATACATCCTTTCAGGAGATGAAGGGAGACTATATCTAGTGTTGATCATGGATCCTCCGAAAAAGCTAATAAGAAATATGTTCCACTTGGATTATTCATGTATTGAGAAAGATGAGGTCCTAATGTGGAATATTTGAGTCATAGAATGTGGTTCACATCAAATAATATCTCTAATGTAGAATTATATTACAAAAGATTATGAAGTAGCATTTGTAGTTCATGCATTGTATTGGTGTATATATTAGTTACATGGAGAGATTTTTTATCTTTTAACAGAATAAAAGAGTCTCAAGTACATATTAATACATAATGGAATAATTCTTTGTCAATGTAGTTGGGTTGAATATCAATAGTTCAATTATTCTTAAGAAATCTAGAATAATGGAGAAAGGAAATGTTATAGATAATTCTCTATGTTGGAGGACTCTGACATATATATTTTAGGAGTCTAGTAGGGAGAGTAATTTTAGGGACCTATTTATTTGGATTCACATAGAAATATATGAGAATCACAAACAACAAAAACCTGAATATCTAGGAGTGACTTATTCATTTCTATATAGTGTGACTATTATGAATCATTCAAAACCTATGGGATTGTTCCCAAGGGGATTATTTTAAGAGAGGAAACACTGCCAAGTTGTATCGTCAATGAGGATAAGCTATTTCAAATTAACAAACACATCTATGATATCATAGTAATATTTGAGAACTCGATGTTTGAGTCTTATGATTTTATTTTGGAAGTACCTTTCATTATTACCCATATATTTTATGACCGAAAACTCCTATATTCGTTTTCAGGATTATAAATATAGATAACATATTTTATGGAAAAATGTTTGAGTTTTCACTCATTTAAAGTGGAACACTAATGACTAATAGTAATTTTCCAGATTTTTTCCATTTAATCATGGAAATGGTATGGCCTCATAATAGAGTTTGCAACTAATTTCAAATGTCCAACTTTGAGAAGTGATTCCATATGTGTGATTGTTAGATGAATAACATATATTGTTCACTTCCAATTGAGGAGAAATTTTGGTGAAATATCATAGGATACATTACATCGAATAGATTGTACACCTTCATGATGTTACAAGTTCTATTTTATCGGACAGAAAAACCATGGTTTGATCATGGTTCTTGAAGGGGTTGTAGTAGGATATCAGCATACAAGTTCTTTTAGGTGAACAATTTCATCCCACGACAGATGAGAAATATGAGTATACAATACTGAAATTGGAGGACCTTTATAGAGAATTTTTTTATGATTTTTAAGATTGTTGGGAATATAAGATTACTGTATCCATGTTTGATTATAATAATATATTTTTTGAGAGAATATAGGCAGATACCATTGAGGACATATATAGTAGGTTGTTTTGTTCACCACTTTGTCGGATAGAGGAATGTGAGGATGTAAACAAATGACCTTATCTCATTCAAGATACATTTTTGTGTGTGAAAGATATTCAAAATTATTTTAATATAACTTATTATACGAAGATGTTTTAAGCATATCTTCATCGAGGACATCTAGAGTTTGAGGTCAGGGATGATGTCATCTTGCATGTTTCTCCTAGGAAGGGGAATAAATGGATTGGGATATTGGGAAGTTATCCCGTATTATGTAAATCATTGGGAGATATTTCATAGGGCTTAGTCCATAACCTATCAAATAGCCCTTCCTCTATTCTATTGGTCTATTCAAAATGTCTTATTTATAAGTCAACTTCACTCTTACAATTCAAAACCATATAATGTTTTATAGCATAAGGATTTAAAATTGAAAGACCTTCATTCCTTTGATGAGTATACTAAAAATTTCATTGATCAAAACATGAAGGATCTTTGAGGTATCTCCATTCATATGTTATTGAGGAATTCAAATCACCACTGACTACTGGGGGAGACCTAGGAATGAACTATTTATGTACATTCATAGAGTCTAAATCCTTTATATGATGACACATTACAACCCATTGAAGGGAAACATGGGGAAAGTTAGTTTTTTGGATGGGATATTATTATATTCAAACATTAATATTAGGGTATGATACCTTTAATTTAATTATTTTTCCACTTTTTTTATTCTTATAAATGTATTTAAGAGTAAAGGAAGGGTTTCGTAGAATGTTAGGCATGTCTAAAGCCTGAGTTTATGGGTCATGGATTATCATGGGGAGGTGAATTCATATCATAGGGTTAGATATTACCATGCACCTCAAACATGTGTTTCATGATGGTGTTTAATGTCATTTCAAACCATTCACCCTAGGATTCATGATAATTGAAAAAATTTCCGATATGCTGTAAAAAGTTTTGAATGGGCTATGAAAAATTAGGCTAACTGTGTGCCTAACTATTCAAGGGGGTGTCTTCCTTGAAAAAACATGGAATTCGTTTGGTTTACAATATTGTGAAAATGTATGTCTGAAAAATGTTAGTATTAATATAAGGGTAATTTAACCATTTCCACTCATCTCTTTAAAACATTAACCCTCCTTTTATTTAATAAATTCTCTTTCACTCCACTGCAATATATGGGATGTTTCTGTGGACAATAGTGTTTTCAATTGAACCGTTAACCACTTTCAGGATCTAATTAAATTTCCATATGCCCCATTGGATATCCAATACTACATGCTTCACTACAAATATATACATTCTTGGTTAATATTATCATATTTTAAACTATATAATTGAATGATAGTATGCCCTATTTTTTTGGGAAATTTCATAGGTATTTTATTTAACCCATTGTATCATGAATTAGATGATGACACTTTATGGGGGATCATACAACTCCATAATGTATGTGTCAATAAATTTCCATGATATATATTTGTCTATATTTTTTTTACAACTATTCCAATTATCGTTTTTACCCATTCTTTTCCTTAAAATTCTGTTCACATAATTCAGTTCAATTACATGGAATCTAATTACCCTAATATAACTCAATTTTATTACTGGAGATCAATCATATAAATGTGATTCCCCTTGGGTGCACAATGTATACTCCTATGTGAAACCAAAAATTATATTAACAAAGACACCCATTTGTTTTTTTATTGGATTCTACAAGGGGTTCAATTAACACAATTATTTGAATTATAAAATTATAATATGGAAGGTTTATTTATTATTTATATTATTATTATTGAAATTAAATGGTTAATAATATAAAAATATACATATTCATTTTTCATTGTTCAATTAAAATTAAATGTCTTTAATTAAATGAAAATGATATACTCAAATGGTTAATGCATAGCCCATAAATATTTTTTAGGGTTCTAAATGATTATGGAAAAAAATTTGTTAAATGATTGATGAAACATGAGACAACATTGGATTCTAGAGGTAATTCCTTGAGCACTCATAGGATTTCATTCATTATTCATTAGTCTGATTTACAAGGTAGAAACTAAACATAGAATCATGTCAATGTAGTACACATGCCTGAATCCCCAATTTAGTACCTATGACTCATTTGGTTTATTTTATTTTATTATAATTACAAGGATTCACTCTTTTGATTCAACTGAAACCATTTGATAGACTATATAAGGGCCTCTACCCTTAAGATTAATCATGCATACATATTAATTATCTATGTAAATGTTTCATGGAATAAGTCAAAAACATAATTACAATTGAATTTCATTTTTATACCACTTGGTTTATATTGAGTCCCGTATATCTATGATTCATTGTTTATTACAATGATCTTTCATGCCTGGGTATGGTAAATGATCATATTGTTCACCGTGGGTCCTTTTTTAAAACAATTACATCACAGATGCCTTGGTTACACCTTGTGTCCCAGTAAAACATATTTTATCTACTTGGATACCGTGGTTATATATATAAGACCATGTCTAGTATTAGGCTAATTATTTATATGAATCCATCACATGCCAATGTAGGTATTGTTATCCATGCATCACATGAAGAGTCTATTCCTGACATGGTAATTATTTCATTCATTTTAATTACATTTAATAAATAAATATATATATATATACATATATAAATTTAAATTCATATACATGACTTGTTTTAAACTACATTGGTGGTGGAATACTAAGTATATATCACACCCTTTCAGGCTATTTATTGGTACTCATACATATTTTAAGGACACATGAAGGGATAATAGAAAATTATTGATATTGTATGATTGATTTTATTTTAGTATGAATCTTAGAGACATTGTGTGAGTTGAGACTTGTGATTGTATTTGAGTTATTCTTTGTGTTTTTTGTAATTCTATGACACATGTATTGTTTTGTATTCTTACTTCCATTTATAAACGTTTTTTTGTATCATGATATGAAAATAGATTTTTATATAGTGTATATTATTATAGTTTAATTTATGTATATTATATAGATATTTACATCTAATACTCTAGTTATACAATTTTATCATCAGTCTACTACCATTAGTTAATATATATATATATATACATACCACTACTCCCTACCCAAACTATAGTTCCTAGTCTCTCCTAAATGATGTAATTTGACCTCGGTGAATTTAGACATCCTCTAGAAAATAGGGAGGAGCACATGAGTCAAGGTGGCAACAGATTCGGCTACTACTATCAAGTGATTCAGGCCGTGGTGCCACCTTTTCAATGTAAGAAAACAAATTTTTTTTGTGAATTAATTATACATGGAAACTAATAATTTTTATTTATAAATTATATATTATAAATTAATACTATATAATGATCATATTCCCCAAACATGACATCTCTAGTTCATTTTTCAACAAATAAGGGTGATAAAAAATATATATCACTAGAATGATGAGTCTAGTAAAACTAAAATAAAAATGTTCCAATTTGATTGAATTATGAAATTTGTAATTTTATAATCTATTATATTAATTTCAAAATCCTAATCAAATTTCATATATATATATATAATAAATATTTTAATGTGAATGTCATTATACATTATATAGAGAAAAATCCCAAAACCCCATATTCATTTTTTATATAGTTTGTATAAAAGAGGAACTATTTACTTAATTATTGATTTCATGTAAATTTCATGACAATAATATACATATATAAGTAATTTTACATACAATATAAACATATAACCTTGAATAAATAGAATCATTTAATTGGAGGTTCGAGATAACAATGCAAAAATTCCTGAAAATATAGTTACAATGACTTCCTAAAAATTATTATCAGTCAAATTTTCTTTATTTTTACATTATAATTGGATTATAGTAAATAAAAAATACATGATCTCATATATCTAATAATTAAATACTAATAAACATCCAAAATATAAAAGAAACAGAAAACTAATAAGTTAACGATAAATATATTACTCCTAGTAATAATATTTTATTTCCTACAAATGGAGATGATAAATTTAATTTAAATATTATTACGAATCATTGTATGGATTCTCATCCAGTGTGAATATAATATATATTTTTTCTATAGTGTCACACATTTTAGTACTTGAAACATCATAAAGGATTAATAAGTTTCAATAGCTGAGTCATGTATCAGTGTATTAGACTCAAATTAATCTTTATACATCCGAGATAAATATTTTTTTGAAGTCTTTTTATGTGTACAAGAATTTTAGAATTCATTAACACCTACAATTTTACACCATGAATCCCCCCTTTAGGTACATACACCGTAATATTATGATATCTTTTTGATGGATCGATTGATTAGTTCATTAGTGAATTATCGATGTATTTTGACATATTTGGGCCAATAAATGGTATGAATATGGTTAGATAAAAAATGATGGTTTTATTAGGTACCATGAAAATTGGGTGGGATTTATAAAGGCAGTACATAGTTTGGTGCATCATTTGAAAAATTTTGCAACCATTCCTTGAAAACCATGTGACCTATGGCATTGACACTTTTCATATCTACCAAATGGTTTTTCAAACTGTGGGACTAAACAATAATTCTATTCAATTAGAAAATAAAGGTATTTGTGGTTGGTTCATGATTGGAAAAAATGTGAAATAAACCTATGTGATGTTATTTAATTAGTGTTAATTTCATTTTTCAAACAAAAAAGAACATTTGTTTTCCTTCATTTATCTTCTAATAAACAAGTCTCTCATCCAAGGATACTCCTATGGAATATTTTTTGTACTAAATTACTCTACATGTTTCTTTTAAATGGATCATTTAATGTTGAATATAGTTTTTTCAATAAATACTCACCGTTATTACCACTATTAATTTCCCATATGTACCCACCATTCTATTCTTGAATCGTACCTTATATCGGGTGTATTTATGATATATATAAGGATTTTTACAGGATCTAATTGGGTTTCATGTATATTTTCATTGAATTTGATATATTTTTTAAAATACTAATTGACTATAGCTATTCATCTATCTCAATTCTTGGGTTCCACATTGAGTATTTGATGAGACCATGATTAAGGTTGGTGGTAACATAATGCAATTAATATTATTTAAACATTATTTTACTTTTATAATTTGAAATTAATTACAAATTTGGATGAATATCATGATTTTGGATTCATTATGAATGTTTTAAAATTTTATTTTCAATGTTATTCCTCATTGTAAAATTATTTTGAAATAATTTATTTTTTAAGGAATGTTTTTAATTAAAAATATTGATTTAAATAATAAATTTATTAATAAATCATGAGAAACAATGGCATGAAATGCTTTAGAGATTTAAAATGAGATATATATTCTTAAAATACATTAATTTCATGAAAAACAATTTGATGTTGGATATTTAAATGATTGGTATGTTTGGAATTTTAATGTGGGTGACTTATATTAGGATTGATGAAATGGATTAAGATAAATTATTTTCCAATGAATGATTTCATTAAAGCACTTGGTTTCATGGGTAGTTAGTTTATTGGATTTGGATATACATGATATCTAGGGATTAACTCCACAATGAAATGAATTGAAGATGACATTTATAACTAAAAATTACAAGGGTGGTAGGTTCATTCATTGGGGTTGAATAATATTCCCCATATTCTTGATATCTATGGAATATTTCACACATGGTGATATATTTGATAGAGAATCTGTTGAACCATGAGCCTTGAACTTAGAAACCATGATATCATAATTATTGCTTCAGTGTGGAAATTTTTTTAAATGAAATATAGATGAAATTTTTTATGAAATGGTTATTCATTAATATTTTTTATTTTAAATACTCATTATTATCTATTTTGATGTTAATTCATATTGGTTCTGTCATTATAAATTGTAATGGTCCAGACAATGACTCATTAAAGAGTTTTCTAACTACTCAGTTCCATCAAACTATTCCACCAAAATGGTGGCACCAGACACGGTCTCACACCGAAAGGGTGGCACTGCTTACGGTGTCCCACCGAATAGGTGGCACCATGACGGTGTCACTGTAACAGTTGCACCGTCATGGTTGCACACCGAAACGATGGCACCTATTACGGTGGCACTATGACGGTGGCACAATCACGGTCACACCATCATGGTAGCACAAAAAAATGTGGCACTACTTATAGTGGCACCGTGACCGTGGAACTGCTTATGGTCTCTCACCAAACAATGCCCTGCCCTTGTTTATTATTCTAGTTCCACTCCTGCGATGTATATTTTGATGTAGAAGTGTTTCCATACCCCATTAACACCCATTTAAATCCCTTAAATATTATCTAAAATCCCCACATGATCACGGGAACCATTTTCTTACCAAAATGTGTGCCTTTTTCCTCGGTGTCGCACCCTTTTCCCATAATTTCTAGTTCCATCCTTGTTTTTTATTTTATACTAATTAAAAGAAATCTTTTAATGCACAACTATTATGGCCACCTCTCCAATGAGAATTATTAAATAACAATTAATTCCATCATTTTTAACCATCCATATGTGTGGAGAAACCACAATCCACCTTTTAAACCATTTCAAAATACATATCCCGTAAATCCAGGCTCATGGCTTTTTATCGCACATGAATTCTTTCTTTTTCATGGCTGGTCTCTTTTTCTTGCGTGGTGCATTTGGTGTCCCCCTTTTGGAGGCTAGTGGTGTGCCTATGCTGGATCCTTTCTTACTCACTCTTGGAGTCCCCGAAGTTCCTCCCCAGCAAGTGGTGCATCCCTAGTTATTGTAACATATATAAAAGATTCGACCATTGATCATCCAAGTTGGGTTCTTCCTTTGTTTTCCTTTACTTTGTATCATGAATGGTGGGTATGATAATATTTCTACGGGGATGGATGAATCCAAAACATAATGATGATGATAAACAGACTTTTAAAGAAGGAAGGGGTGTGTTTTATGATGTTGTTTTACTCTTTTACCTTTTCTTATATGTTGTGAAATGTATGGGTTTATGTCCACTAAAAATCATGGGCTTTGGTGGTATTTCTTTGCGCACTAATGGACCCATGTCTTCGGTGATGATTGAATGGTAGTAACATGGAAATTGGTTAATCATATAATCTTGGTTAATTAAATGGATTTCTAGTGAACAAGAATCCTAGTGTGCTCACCATGGTTAACAAAACGGAAGGAAGGAACATAATAAATAATGTTTTTGAATCTGTAAAATGCCATTTATATGTCTTGGTAATAGATGTGCTTTTTCTTCTAGATTCTTTTGGGGTGACAAAGATGGGGATGGGATCCCCTATTGCGGTGCAGTTGTTGGTTTTTGGATCTAAGGCCGGGTGGGGCTATATGGTGGGGCTCGATTTGGTTCTAGTACATCGAGTGATCTCATGGATCCTTTTTTTTGTAGTGACTTTCAAAGAGAACTATGTGTGATTCTTAATCTACTACTTGGTGGTTTTCCTTCCTTGGCTTGTTTCTATACTTGTTAGTTTCCCAGTGTTGAATAATTATTTAAACAGAACCACATGAATGTGATAATGAGAATGGGTTTAATGGGGAATTGTTTTCTCTGAGTTGCGACATGGTGGTGGATTTTGGGTCTTTTATGAATGAATAGTAACGATGGTGTTTTGGTATGGGATAGTTTTGGAACCCCTAGGATGGGATGAGTGTCTGTTTTCATATATGAATACTTTAGTTATTATGTTTCTTATTTGCACCCAAAAAAAGATGAGCATGTCGTGTTGAACACCCACATTTTATGGGGAGGGTGTTTTTTCCAACACTCATATTACTGAATGGATATTAGCCCATTTTCTACTCCATTTATTTTGTATCCCTAGACTCTTGGTGTTGGTTGTGATGGACTGAGGTCCATTACAGTCTTATATTCTTCGGGCATGGTAGCTTTGGTCATTAGCCCCGGTGTGTGCGAGCAGGTTATTTCCCAAGTGTCTTCGGGATGAGGATCTGGTGTCTTTGGGCATGGAAGTAGTTGATCAGCCCTAGGTTTCTTAGGATGAGGAAATAGTGGTTCTGGCCCAAGTTGCTGGGGGCATGGTTACATTTGGTTTTTGTGACACAAGTGTTTTCGGGCGGGATGTGTGGTAGTGGTAGCCCAGGTGTATGCGGGCGAGGTATGGTAGTGGGACTGTGGTGAGAATGGAGGGGGAGGTCTGTAGCATTGGATTTCTTCAATGACCAGTGGGAAAGTGGCACGGGGTACCCAAACATAGATGTGTTTTTACTATTACCTTACTTGACTTTCCTTATTTTGGGAGTGTGCCTTATTGAGGTTTGGGAGGATAGATTCGTTGCTTGGTGCTTTGGTTACCTACATTTCTCATGAGGTATTTGAAGGCCTCCCCACTTGTTCATGATAGCTTTTGGTTTTACCTGCTGATTATATATGTATACTCACACAATGTACATAAAATTTCTTTCAGGTTTCCAAGAGGTCTTCAGGGATCGCACATGACCATACTAGCTCGGAGGTTAGGACAACAGTTGTTTCTATTTTTCATATCATTGGTACATTCCTTTGTATTTTTCTTGTACTTTTGTAGCACAATATTTTTTCTATATTCATATGGTAATGGATCTTTTTGGATTTACTTTTACATCAATCTTTGGTGTTGTTTGGGATTTTCTATATTATCTCCTGATCCAACTAAATAAAGAGGGTAATTCCTTCCTTATTACATGTGATTCTATACCCTTGGGGATAGTCGCAATTCTAGGGATATTGAAGGTGGGTCTCGGGGGTCATTGTCTCTCATTCAACTTGAAGAAGGAAGGGATTGGAAATATTCTATCCCTTCCCTCATCTTGGTGAAGGTGGATCATGACAGAATGGTATTAGAGGATTGGGTTGGACGAGAGATAGGATGATGTTCGAAGATAGGCACATTGAGGATTTCATGGGATGGTAGGGAAATAATGTTAGGAAAACATGGCACGTGAGATAGGCGAGGATGACTGGATATGACATGGGATTTTAAGCCCCCCTGTGATCTGATGCAAAGACTCTAGACCTACCAAACAACCAAGTGATGCTACACTGATTTCTTGGTAGAGACCTTAAAAAAGGAACATGCATCAAAATGAATTGTATTCTTGCGTGTCTTGGGTAATTTGGGAATCTAAAATAAATAAAACGTTTATGAAAAATTTATAAGTATCTTCTACACGACTCGAGCTTATAAATTCCTTGTTTACCATTCCACTATGACACCTGGACGGGGACCATGGGTAATGTAGGTGTTTGAGGCCCAGGGGGATGATTTGGATGATCAACAGAGGGCTGATCGGGAGGTGGAGGATGAAAAGTGGCTGAGGATACTATGTGTCTTTCAGTGGTAGATCATCAGGATGTACGAGGGTAGCATCTCGGATAGAGAGACATGGTGCAGGATCGTGGAGATGGTGATTGCATTCATCTTGTTCCAGGCTTTGACTGAGTACTGGGTTCTTGTGGCTGTATGCTAGATGTGGGGAGCAACACATCAGTGGTGGACACACTATCATGGAGAGAAGAGGGAGGATATGGTTTTGTGGACTAACCTTGAGTGGGAGTTCCAGGTGGATTTCCTCTCTGTCATGATGAAGGCTAAGAAGAGGCCAAAGATATTCTACCTTCATCAGGGGTGTATGTTAGTGAGAGAGTTTTGGATCATGTTCACGGATCTCCTTCGCATTTCTTGAGACCTCTTTCCAGATGAGGAGTTTCAGGTGAGATATTTAGAGGAGGCACTCTAACCTTTTCTCTAGTATGATGTTACTCCCGTCACTATACTGACATAAAAGGAGGTCCAGAAGAAGGGCTAAGTGGTAGAAAGGATGAACATGTTGGGAGGTGTTCCCCAAGAAGTGATCTAGTTGTGCTCGTCAAAGGCGAAGGCTATCGGTAGCAGGACTCCAGTGATAGGGCCATCCAGGTTTCGACTAGTGGGGAGAAGGCCCCTACAATTCCAGTTTTGATATCTCAGTCCTCACCCTTTATTTTCAGGCCTAGGGCTGAGATACTTGATCTTTGGAAGTTGTGAGAACCTTTGGAATCATTGCTTGGACCGAGGGAAGTATTGTGGGGGTGGTCTTGTTCAATGCTCACCTCAGTAGTAGCAGTTTTCAGCCAGGCCCTTTCAGTAGTAGTAGTATAGACAGTGAGCTCATGGTCCTTTGAGAGTAGACGTTGTAAGAGGAGGCTGAACTCTGGGCGCTCCTCTGGGACCTCAACCAAGGCATGGTTAGGGAGGCGGCTGATAGCCAAGGGGCCGAGGAGCTGGGCGTGGGTAGTTGCATGCCACAAAGGCAGAAGTTCTAGTCGGTCCATAAGCCATTCGAGGTATGATCAACATGTTTAGAACTCTTTCATGTTCCTGGTTTGATTCAAGAGCATCACACTTCTTTGTTTCACCCAGTCTAGCACATGATTTGGGCGTAGACATAGAGAGAATTTTTGTACCTCTGGTTTTGAGTACTCTAGTCGGAGGTCATACCACCATGTCTCGTCTTTTCCAAGGACGTAGACTGATGTTGGGACCACATCAGCCCAGTAGGGACCTTCTTTTACAGCAGATGTAGCTATATTACGTCATTTTGGGCATCAAATAACTGTTCTCTATGTGTGTTATTTTCGACTACTTTAGGACAAGGGTTGTGTTTTCAGATATGGGCGGCCGACGTGTGACTTTTTTCTATGAGCGATGTTTCTAATATGGAAGCTGTTGAGTGGATCCCTTTCTTGCCAAGTTAGCTGAGCCATCAGTGGACTCATAAATAGTGGAAGGTTTGTGGATTCTTGGTGAGTTCATGGATTTCTTTCTCAAGAGGTGGTGACTCTACCCCCTTGACATGATGTTGTGTTCAGGATAGACTTGCACCACGATGACCATATGATTTTGATGGATCTCTATCGGATGGAACCTTTAGAGTTACAGCTGATACGGGTTCAGATTGACAATCTGATGAAGAAGTGTTTTATCTAACCAAGCATGTCACCACGAGGTACTCCGGTATTGTTTGCGAAGAAGGATGTTGTTGGTCTTAGGCACTGCATAGACTACCAGACACTGAATCAGGAAACAGTCAAGAACCATTACCCTCTCCCTTGGATAGAAGACCTTTTTGAACAGTTTAAGGGGGATGGATGGTTCTCCAAGATCAACTTCTGGTCAGGATATCACCAGTTGATGGTGAAGGAGGGTGAAATCTCAAAGACTTCCATAAATTGTATGTATGGGAACTCTGATTTCCTGGTCATGTTGTTCGGTGTTACAAATTCACCAGCCATGTTCATGGGGCTCATGAACTCTATATTCCGAGAATATCTGCACTGGTTCATAGTCATGTTTATTGAAGACATGCTGATCTACTCAAGATTAGAGGAGGACTATGCTGAGCATCTGATGATAGTTTTAGGGGTCCTCCGACATCACCAGCTCTACAAAACGGTGTCCAAGTTCAAGTTCTGGACACGAGAGGTGAACTTCCTTAGACACGGCATGCCCGAATAGGGGATAACAGTAGACCCATCAAAGGTCGAGGCTGTTATTTCTTTGGCAGAAACCTTTAACATGGAAGAGGTTTGTAGTTTCCTACATTTAGCAGGTTACTACCAGAGATTCATGCCCATCTTTTCTCAAGGTTCAATGCCCATGAAAGCCTTGACCAAGAATGACCAGGCTTTTTTATGGAGTGAGCAGTTCCAGACAACAATTATTTATCCAAAGGGGATGGTAGTTAGTTCCCCAGTACTGAGTTTTCCTGAAGAAAGAGTGACGTTTGAGGTGTTCTATGATGCTTCAATCCAAGGAATGGGGTGTATGCTGATGCAACAGCATGTGCGATCTCTTATGGGTCTAGGCAGTTATTTCCCCATGAGCATAAATATTCCACCAATGACTTGGAGCTCGCAGTGGTTGTGTTCTCACTAAAGTTGTGGCGACACTACCTCATTGGGTAGCGCTTCATCATCATTACATATCACAAGATATTGAGGTTTATCTTCTCTTAGCGAGACCTGAACATGTAACATCAGTGGTGGATGGAGTTTCTTTAGGACTATGACATTGAAATTTCCAACACCTCAGGAATGGGGAACATGGTGGCTGATTCCTTAAGCAGGAAGTCATAGAAGGATGCGATTTGAGAATCGGAAGATTCATGGAAGGTGATGGAGGAGTTGGCTGCCTACACTTAGATGCAAGGTTGGAGGATGGATGATGTTGTCTATTCTAGGTGATAGAGCAGTCATCTCAATTTTAGTGGGTGGAGGAGTCTCAATGGGGGGACATATAGACTAAAATGATTCATGATCATGTTATCTAGGATGATGCGTCGGGAGGATGGTTGGAAGACAGGAAGAACTAGATGTTGTTTCATGAAATGTTGTTCGTCCTAGTGGGAATTCCTTAGAGGGTTCTTGGTGAGTTCCACAAATCACCCCTGGCAATGCACCCAGGAGTTTCCATGATGTACCAAGGCTTGAGGGGTCATTTTTGGTGTCCCAGGGTGAAGCGGTCAGTGGAAGAGTTTGTGGAAAAGTTCCTCATGTGTCAGCTGGTGATGGTTGAACATCGCATCCCAGGGGGTCTATTACAACCTTACGATGTCCCAGAGAGAAAGTGGAATGAAATATCGATGGATTTCGTTACAGGTCTACCCAGAGTTCAAGGGGTTTACGATGTTATTTGTGTATTGGTAGACTGGTAGACGAAATCAACTCACTTCCTAGAAATCATGGAGTCGAGCACTGTAGATTCCCTAGCACAAAGGTACGTGGATGAAGTGGTGAAGTTACATGGATTTCTCAGTCCATAGTCTCCGATATAGATACCTGGTTTACCTCACGGGTCTAGAATAGTTTACACTAGGTTTTTGGAACCCAGCTTTGCCTCAGAAATTCTTTCCATCCCTAGACATATGGGCAGACAGAGAAGACCATCCATACATTAGAGGTTATTCTACGATCATATGTTTTTGACTTCGGAGGATTATGGGTATGGCACTTGACTTTTGTAGATTTATCCTAAAACAATAGCTATCAGTCTACAATTAGCAAGGAACCATTTGAATCCTTTTACGGGAGGTCATGTCGCTCACCCATATGATGGACATAGCTCAGAGAAGCATGTGTTCTTGGCCCCGAGGTGTTACGGGCCATGATAGAGAATGTTCAGTTTATAAAAGAAAGGATGAAGGTAGCTCATGACCAGCAGAAGTTGTATGCTGATCATAGGAGGAGACTCTTGGAGTTCTAGGATGAGGACCACATGTTCATAAATGTCTCCCCTTTCATGGGAATTAGAGGTTTGACCGGGAGAGTAATATTTATCCCAGGTTCATCGGACCCTTGAAGGTGTTTCATCTTGTCAGTGAAGTGGCCTATTAACTAGCACTACCACTACCACTACTGAGGGTGCACAACATCTTCCATGTGTCTCAGCTCTGTTGGTATCTACACGATGATTCACACATCCTTGACTGGGGAAAACAGGATATCCAGGACAATGTGATGTTTTTATAGAGGCCAATGAGGATGGAGGATCTTGAGGAGAATGTGCTTCGTGGATGAACAATTCCTTTGGTTCGTGTGTTATGGAGGAATGGTGGGTTGGGTGGAGTACCTGGGAATGGGAGTCATTGATGCGTGCTCAGTGCCCATAGTAAATTTGAGTTTTGTTATGTTCTGTATTGTACTGGGTTTTGATGTAGTATTTGACCATGTTAACCATGAAATGGAAAGTTTTCCTTGTTTCTGGATGTGTGGGAAGAGTCCTAACTGTGGGGAGTGGAGGACTTGATCCCAAATCAAGACACATTGAATTAGATTCATTTAAACCCGTGTGGTCAAGCCAGTGCTGCACAAAGTGGATAACATCATGACATGGTGGAAGGGACTCCATAATCCATATTTCTGGATGGTATGACCATTCCATGTTCATATAGATACTTGAGGGAGAGGTGTTCCTAGATTACAAGGAGGTTTAATCATGAGAGGTATCTTCCAAGGTGGTTGTTCAAAGCTCTATTTTTTCTTTGGGTCTAGTTTTGATACTCGAGGGCGAGAATAGTTTGAGAGGTATCTGATGTAATGGATCCAACAATGACTCAGTTAGGAGTTTTCCAAAAATTTGGTTCCAAAAAATAGTTCCACCAAAATTGTGGCACTGGTCACAGCCACACATGGATATGGTGACACAACTTACAGTGTCCCCTCAAGTAAGTGCCACTGTGACAGTGGCACTGTAATGGTCACACCATCACAGTCGCACACCAAAATGGTCGCACCGTAACGGTCCCACCATCATTGTTGCCCACCAGAACAGTGGCACCACTTACGATGACACCATGAAACTGGTACTATGACCGTGGCACTTCTTACAGTGTCTCACCAAATGGTGTCCCACCCCTATTTCTTTTTCCAGTTCCGCTCCAACAACATATCAATTGATGTATAAATGTTTTAATACCCCTTTAAATTCCATTTAAATCCCATAAATGATATCTAAAATCCCCCCAAGAGTTGGGAGGATAATGTCTTACCAAATATTATGGCTTCTTCCTTAATGTCACACCCTTTTCTAGTACTTTACAGTTCCTCCCCTGTTATAAGTTTTCCTCTAATTAAAGGAAATCCTATAACGCACAACTGTTATGGTCACTCTCTAATGATAATTATTAAATAACAAATAATTATATCATGTGTAACCATCCAAACTTGTGGAGGAACCACAATCCGCCTTTTAATACATTTTAAAATCCAAATCCCATAACTCCAGGATCTCACCATTTTATCACATGAGAATTCATTATTCTTCTTAGATGATCTCTTTTTCTTCTGTGGTGAATTTGGAGACCCCCTACCTGAGACTAGTGGTTCTCCTATGCTGGAGACTTTCCTACTCACTCTTGGAGTCCCTCGAATTCCTCCCCTACAAGTCATGCATCCCCAGTTCTTGGCGTGTGGAGAAAAACATTTGTCGTTGAACATCCAAGTAGGGTTCTTCCATCTTCCCTCTTTACTATGTATCATGTAGGGTTGGTATGATAATGTTTATACGGGGATGGATGAAACCAAACCTTAATAATGATAATAAATTTGATTTTAAATAATGATGGGGTGTGTTTGATTATGTGGTTATACTCTTTTACCCATAGTTAAAAGTTGTGAATTGTATGGGCTTATGTCCACTGAAAATCATGGCCATTGGGGGTCTTTCCTTTAGATTAATGGACACCTATCTTCTATGATAATTCAATGGATGTGACATGGAAATTTTTTAATCAAGTACACTCGGTTGATTAAATGGATGTCTAGTAAACAATAATCATTGTGTGATCACCCCAGTTAACCAAACAAAAGGAAGGAACTTAATAAATGATGTGTTCAATTCTTAAAAACTCCATTTATCTCTCTTGGTAATACATGTGTTTATTCTTCTTGATTCTTGTGTGGTGACATGGATGGGGATGGGATCCCCTATTGTTGTGAAGTTGTTGGTTTGTGGATCTAAGGCCATGTGGGTCTATATGGTGGGGATTGGTTTGGTTCCAGTACATCGAGGGATCTCACAGATCCCTTTTGTTTTTGTGACATTACAAGAGAACCGAGTGTGAATGCTTAATTTTTTTTCCTGGTTGTTTTTCCTTCCTCAGATTGTGGCTATAACTATTAGTTTCCCCTTAGTGAATAATTATTTAAATGGATCCACTTGAATGTGATAACGATAATGGTTTCAATTGGGAATTGTTTTCCGAGAATGAGTTGTGATTGGTTGTGGCTGTTGTGATTTTTATGAATTAATAATAATGAGGGTGTTTCTGTGTGAACAAGTTTTGGAACACCTAGGTTGGGATGACTGTTTTTCACTATATTTATAATTTAGTTCTTATGTTTATTATTCTAACCCCACCCAAGTTGATCTCTTCTTGTTGAACACCACCATTTATTGGGGGAGGGTGTTTTTACCAACACTCCCTTGAGAGTTTTGTTATTATCTCCTTTTCTGATCCCATTATGAAGTAGCCCAAAAATCTTCCTGTAGGATGTGATTTCTTGAGGTCCATTATATCCAAATATTCTTTGGGTTGGGTAGTTGTGGTGGTTTCTCTAGGATTATGGGGAAAATTGTTTCCCAAGATTATTCAAGATGATGCCTAGGAGTCTTTGGGTGTAGCAGTTGTTGTTCGGGCCCATGTGTCTTTGGGAATGGAAGTAGTTCTTCTCAACCAGGAGGTTTTATGTTTGGTTGTTTTGGCCTTGGTGTTTGTGGGAAGGATGTGTGGTTCTGGTAGCCTAGGTGTGTGCAGGAGGGGTATGGCAGTGGGACTACGGTGATAATGGCGGGGTAGGTTTGACATGTAGGATGTCTTCAATAACCAGTAGGAAATTGGAGGTGGTACCCAAACATTGATGTGTTATTAATATTACTTTACATGACTTGCATTATTTGGGGAGGGTTCCTTGGTGAGGTTTTGGAGGATTGTTTCCTTGTAGGGTGCATTAGTTATCTCTTTTTCTCCCAGGGTATTAGAATTCCTACCAACATGTTCATGAGAGAATTTAGTTTTTCCTTACATGATATATCTGTATACTCACCCTATGTATATAAAACATCTTTTAGGTTTCTAAGAGGACTTCATGGATCATGCATGACAATACTAGCTTAGACATTGGGATAATTTTTTTATGTTTCTCTTTTCATAGGTATTTTTCTTTAGAGTTTTCTTGTACTTTTATATAACATTATTATTGGAATATGCATATATGAATGAAATATTTTGGATTTAATTTTACTTATATATTTGTTCTTGTTTGAGATTTACTATCTTATCTCCTGATCCTACTAAATAAAAAGGGTAATGCCTTCCATATTACACGGGATTCTATATAGTTGGTGATAGTCTCCACTCCGGGGCCTATTGTAGGTGGGTATCAGGGGTAATTATCTCTTCTTTAGCTCGAGGATGGAAGGGATTGAAAATCTTATATCCCTTCCCTCATATTGGTGAAGGTGGTTCATGACATACCTTCCATAAAAATGTATTCAAATGAATCTCTTATCACAATATGTGAAAATATTACCACTCCATATTTGATTCAAAAGTTATCATATTTTGTTTAATTTTTATGGATATCTTTTGGAATCAATGGTGTAATTTTACCTTTATAGTGTTTCGTACACTCTGATGTTTCCATTAGTGGTTAGTAGGCATTGTTTTTATGGTCTATGAAATGGTGAATCATTAGTTTATGGAACTCGGTGTTAATGATAATGGGATATTTGTAGTTTTATAAGATATGTGGATTATATGATCCACTTGTTACAATGATATATCAATATATAAATTTGGATAGTATTGTGACATATAGGTTTTGATAAATTGATTGGATTTTTTACTTATCTGCATGGTGATATTTTTTAATTTTTATGATTTTTTCCATATATATATTTCTTGAAATATATATTTTTTTATTCTCAATGATTTTTTCAAATGGTGAAATTGTTCCCATGGATCCTTCTTGATTCCCATGAGATATTCACTAGCATTTGTGGATTAGGATTACCCTTTAGGCCATATCTAGAATGAATATGTTGTCATTTTAATGGTTTAATGATGTTGTTTCATGAATAAGTATAATAAAAAAAATTCTCTTCATGGATATCAATATACTATTTATAAATACTTGGTAGAAATGGGATGAGACTTTCAGGACATAAGGTGTATGTTATAGTGGAGTTCTTATCTATACCTTATCATAGAAATCATTAAGATACCATGTGTAGTTGGGACAATTGTCTTCGAGAAATTTACATGACATGATTATTTATGTTATTCAAATTCATATTTCAGATTTCTGTTTAATTAATTATTTTCCAAATAAATATTCGGTGTTCTTGCACCTTCTAGGAGATGATTTCCCATTATATTTTTATGGGGTGTAGTACAAATACCCCAAGAAAATGGCGGATCCTGTTTCATTTGGGATATACTAATGTAAAAAAATGTTAACAATCTTGTTGTGTAGATCCCTGTAATGGTTTTTTATCATGTGATCTGAGAATTAGGTTATATAGTTGCGCATGTTCTTGTTCATGATTCATGATTGGAACCATGAATGAATGATAGTAGATATCAATCAAACGTGTTTCCTTTTTAGAAAAAAAATTCATTATAGGAAACAAACTATAATCACCATATAGTGGGTTATTTGGGATATATTGAATGACTCATTAAGTTTCTAGTGTTGTTGGGTTCAATTATGGTTGCATTTGTCGTCTTCAAACATTACTATCCTAGTAGGAGATAGTGGGATGTTGTTGATCTAAAAAATAACTATGAGAAAATAGAGTATATATACTTCAAGATTCATTTCATTAAGATATTTTATATTTAATTTTTGGAATTACCTATGCCCATAAGATTATCATACTTTAATAGGGTGAATGATTGGTGGCTAAAAATACCAATCCTTTTACAATACATTCTATGTTATCTCATTTGGTAGTGTGAAATGAGATGATGAGAGTAAAAATGTTTCATTTTAGAATTTGATCATATATTACACCTTAGATGATAATTTTTGAGAATATATGTTATGATAATGTTCGTGATAGAGTTGTAATGGAATATTTTCAATTATCTGGTAAGTCAATGTTGACTGGATTTCCTCATACTCAAAGTAGAATATTTAGTTTATACATTAAGGGGAATAAGAAGTGAAACAATAATCAGGGTGGAAACCCTAGTGCTATTACATGATAGAAATATTTCCCCAAGTCTTTTATTATGTAGATTAAAGGCCCAATAACTTGTATCTAGTGTGGAATGGTTGGGAACACAAAGTATTCTTTCATGAAGACACTCATGTTTTATGAATCATGTAGACACTCATTTGATTTGTAGAATTTATTAATTGCTTCACAACTTCACAATGTTTTATTAAGTCATTAGTAAAAATATGTTTTTTTACTAGTGATTTTATTAAATAAAAATGGGTTCCTATCCATATGAATTATCAGCGACACAAAATATTGTAGTGGTTGTGTCTCATGAAGGTGCTAATATAAGTACTGTGACAGTGAGAGGTTCCATTTATGTTTCCTTATCTTTTGTGAATTATTTATTTGATAGTAGTTCCTATCAGTCATTAATATTAACCTATATAATGGAAATATTTAATCTACCTATATACCATAAGAATTATGTGATTGAAATGTGGAATTCCTATTTAAATAAAGAGACAGAATAGTCTTTGAGGCCCAACTTGTGCATTCGTTCTATATGTTGTTGGCCTTTTATGGTACACATTAGTTATAAAATTGAGATATATGGATAAAATCAATATAATGGAATATATTTTTTTTCAAATTAATATCAAATTTACTATTATCATTGGATCGTGTTCTTTACTCCCCCATTTGGGGAGTTCAGTGCTTTTCATGGAAATTGGGGCTTCAGGTCTAGCTGAGTTAGACCATCACATCCAGAATTGGTTATGACGATATTATAGTTCTTATAATGAAATATAGCCATAATATTCCTGTATTTAATTTATTATAGTATACATTGTGAATTGATACATTTTTATATCATAATTTGTCGGTCCACTGCCATATATGGAGATATAGTTCATTATTGACTAAATTTCATGTACAAAACATGTATCCATTAACTCTCACCACATGGATCCATATGAATTGAATAAATTTAAGGATTTGTTAAATTACCTGAATTACTGTAGAGACCCGTAGCTTGACATACATGGACATTACATTACTTTTGCGGAATACTTAATACATAACAAAAACAGACACACAAGGACCATAATAGTTTAGTGTCTTTGGAAACTTTGAACGTAATCTTCTAATGATGTTGAAAGATCTTCAACATCTCCCATAACATCTTCCACTTTTTGTTTTCTTACCTAAAACCTTTCTTTAAATCCTGGGGAAAGGAAAACATATAAAGGGTGAGCTCAAATGCTCAATAAGGGTAAACAAAAGAAATATCAATCACATCATATACATAAGAACATAACTTTTGGAAATCTTAACCTGCAAAAGAGATCATAATTTCATAACATGGGATAAATCATAGTAGTGAAATGTAATCCCAATTATCATAACTTAAAACATGAAACTTTGTGGCATACACACATAATCATAGAGAATCATTTCTTATTATTCAAGACTCATTTCCAAGACTATCTTAGTGGACAAAGTCCATTTCTGAACCGAGTTCACTCCTCGTTTCAGTCCTGTTTCACTGAACCAGTTTAACCTGCCGTTCCAGCCATGTCTATCTCATGAGATATAAAATCTTTACCCAATGCATTGGAGGGAGATATAGGTCCCACCCATCTCATAATGATACCATTCTTATGTGTGCCACAAAATCATAAATCATACATAATTGCATAACCCATGTAATAAAAATGGGATTCTTAAACAACATGACATCATAAAACAATTCATATAAGATAAAAGAATTTATAAAAATAATTCCATCACAACATAATCAAATCAATGTAATAATAGGGATAGAAACCGAACCCTATATTATCTTAGATGGAAAATAATTTTGATAAAACACTTGAACTCCATTCTTGAGGAAAATATCTTTTCTACTCCAAAAACATTTTCCTTTCTTAACATGTCATACAATTTTAAACTAAAAGAAGTTGATTAAAAATAAACTTGAAAACTTGTAAAGGAATCTTCTTGTAAATAATGTTTTAAAAATCCATTCATGCCGTATAAGTTTAAAAAAACATTCTTCTCGTACTTTTGTCAGAAAAGTCAAAAAGTACCTCGTACGAAAAACGACAAAAGATTCCTTTCAAATCTTTTACTAAAAACTCACCGAAGGGTAAAATTGGATTTAAAAAATTATAGTTGGACGGAAATAATATTAATTATTTAGGAAACATGTATGTAGATGATAAAATACACCTCGGTAAATACCAAAGTATGAACAATGTCGGATAAAAATGAGATTGTGATATTTCCCTTACCTTAGGTCCGATTTGCTTAGTAAGTGTCCGAACCTCATGTATAATGATTTAAATAATGTTATTGAATTATTAAAGAATCATACTTATTTTTATGATATTATATATGGTCATATTCTTAGCTTCTTATTAGTAATATTTCATTACTACTTGTTATTCAGGTGTTTATTACTTTTTGTTCTTATGCGTGTTTTGTCGAATAAATTCTTATTTTTCTTTTTAGGTTATAGATACCTCATTTACAGAATGGTATTAGTGTAATATATATCATATTCATTCATTCAATTCATTTATATAATCATTATGAAATGAAGATCATGTAGAACGAGTCGCATCACATCGTGGAGATGGTATTCCGTACGTACGCACGAGCGATGATACCGTTCCCATGATCGTGGAATTGTATTGGAGTGTATATATACTATTTCAGAATAAATATCACTTTACAATAATCATATATAGTCATTATTTACACCATTATACCCATCCAAGTAAGGTGGTGGTGGAAAATAGATTACACCACGGCGTGGAGACGGTATTCCGTACGTACGCACACGCGGTGATTTCGTTTTCCGTAGGATAGATAGATGGTGAAATAGGGTTGTTTCATACTTATAATAAAATATCAGTATATGAGTGATACTTATGTTATTAATTCATAATGAAACAACTAAAAAAGAATAAGTGTAAGAAGAAATAAAGTTGAAAGAATCGGTAACAGACATTACCTCTTCTTTGAAGCGCCTCTTTGAGATCTCCTCTTAGGGCACCAAAATTGGTCTTTGAAGAAGACCAGGACCTCTAGGATGTTTCTAGGGAAGTGGAGAGGAGATATTTTCAGGGGTTGGCAGAGCTTTAAGGCTCAAAGTGGTGTGAGGAAGAGAGGGAGGAGGTGCCCTTTTATAATGGAGGAGAGGGGCACCTTTGGAATAACTAAAAATATTATTTTATTATAAAGTCAAATTCGGTTTTTAATAGCTAAAAATTGATATATTTCGATGATAAGGTGGGTATAGGTAGAAATACTCTCATCAAATAGAATTTAGACAAGTTTAGTTATCAATTTTAACCTTATCATTTAGATTTAACTTTAAGTTAGATAATTTAACTTTTATCGTGTCTTCTTGTTTTCTTACACTATAAGGTTAATAAACATACTATATCAAGCAAAACGAACCCCAAGTTGTTTATTATTAATATATATAACATTATCTAAGTCATTTTTCCTAACCTTAGATTTTTAGGAATAATATAACAATTAGTAATATAATATTTGTTTTAAAACTATTTATGTCAATTTTGACACTATTTAGTAATTGATTTTTGTGAAAATCATAACAGAATTATTAGTTCAAAAAAAGTTAATCACATTAATACTAACATGTCATATTAACCTAGAAAATTATTTTAATTCATAAAAAGTCTCAAATTACATTTATTTGGGTATTTATAACATCAATTATGTCAATATTTCATTAATAAGATAATTACTGTATCATCGTTGTGTCATAAATAAATTAAATTATTTAATGTCTAAAAATTACAAATAAAATACCATTATGTAGGGAATGTTTTTATCTTTCTAATGAATATTTATAGTTGAATTTATCTTATGTATAACCCCATATTAAAAATGATTTACTTATTGAACTTTGATTTTAACTATTTTAACCCTTCTTTAAATAAATTTATAATAAATGTCCTAATCTAATCCAATTGGTCCTAAATGGTCATATTTTATTCCTAAGGTTGTTTTGGGTCGAATTAAACTTATCCAATAGAATTAGGACATGTTTTAGGGTAATAATAATATCATTTTTACCCTTAATTACCCTATTTACTTTTAACCGCGGTAAATAAAAGTAAAAAGTTACTATTCACCAAAAATTATTTTCATCTCATTGAACCACATTTTATTCTTTGATATTAACCGTGTCTCTCGGATTTTCGAAATTCTACTCACAAAAGCGGTAAAATTAAGTTTTATGAAAAAATCTGTTTTTTTAACTACCACTTAGTGGTTTCACTATTCATCAAAAATTGAAAGTTTCTAGAAAAATACCAAAAATTAGGCCTAAGATATATTTGATATTATTAATTCAAAAATGTTTTTTAATTTACCAAATTCAATACATATCAGTTACATAAACTAATTTAAAAATTAATTCCCGTCGTGAAAACAAATAGAGTGTTTTTAAAAGATAATAACTATCAAAAGATTGACACTTGTTTATGTCTGGTTTAAATGTGAAATTACATCCAATGAACAACATTGTATTAAATTGTAAAAATATATTCTAAATATACTTTAAAACCACTTAAATTAATAATTTATCACTATTAATTATTTCGATTAAAAAAGTTGTTTTTAATTAAAATTTAATAATTTTCACTATTCATCAGAAAATGAAAGTTATCCGAAAAGTACCAAAATTTCACCCTAAGCTAATTTCGATATTACGAATCTAAAAATGAAGTCCATTTTGAAAAATAAAATTTAAAAAATTTCAAAAAGTGGTTATTACTATTCATAACGGCTAGTTTTAATAATATTTTAATAGCATATCGTTGTTTAGTGAAACTCAGTATTGCGTATGACGCAAGCTATTGAAGAAGGTTGCGATTGCGTGTAATGTAAGGCAAGTCAGGGATGCGTACTGTGCAAGATCCTTCTGGTGTAGCGTACACACAAGAAATTAATGAAATATATATATTTTTTTTCATAAAATCTCGGGGTGTTACATTCTACCCCCCTTAAAATGAATTTCACCCTCAAAATTTGTCGGGGTTATAAATGGTTTACTACTCGAAATATTCTTTAATAGAAACCCACATTGTAAAAAGGAATACCAAAACTTGGATTTAAAAATTAATGTATGAAACGTAACAGTTACCCAAATTAACTCATCACTGGGTTTCCACGTAGGAGAACATAGGGGAAAATATGGATATGGAAGAAAAATCTAACCATCAAGTTCTGATGGAGAGTGGTAGAGAACATGGCTATGAAAAATCCAACAATCACAAAGCCATAAATTTGTGATGATCTAAGGTACCATCTGATTCATCGGATATAAGGGCACTAGGACAACATTTTTGGTTTTCAAGATCATTTCCCTAAAGTTGAAGAATTTGAATTAGAATAAATACTTACTTTATTTTGGTACAATCTCACTGTTGTTCGTTCCTTGAACAATTTCCACCTCATTTCTTAAAGAAATGATGTTGAATTTGTTATTCGTGAAGTGTTAGCAGATCATGTGACAGAATGACGGTTCATTCCATCTGTCTCAAACAAAAGGTTAGAAAAAGTTATTAAATATACATAAGTCGATCTATAGTGAGATTAATCATATATGGTTCCTAAAATGGACTTATAATTCATATATCATACTTCTTAATATAATAAAACTAGTTTCTACTAAACAGGGACTTCCTGTAGGCCAATGGTAGGCGATAAAGGCCAGTCGCACTTCGGTTGTGGGTTCGATTCCCACAGCCTTGTCCGACGCGATGGGCTGTCGCTCGTCCTGCAGGTTATCCTTTTTCTAAAACTACATTACTATAACATCCCATCAATAATATCGAAAAAAGTTCTATCCTTAAACAATACTAACTTATGTCCAACATAATCATTTCCAATCTTTAGGCTTATCCAAAATACTACTGTCCAATCTCATATTATAGTGGAAACGATTACCAAAGAGTTCAAATAACAAGCATGTTAATACCATCATTGATCCCCGTATATCATGAGATAGGTCTTGTTGGTCACATTCCAAACATTCTAAGGCCTTAATCATGTAGTCTCTTGAAAAATGAATACCCATTGAATCTTAGTGAAAACATGAGTGCCGTCAAAAGTTAACTCTTTTCACATACCAAAACCTCAAACCATGATATAACTATTTCCTTATATCAATCATGAGATCATGAATACTGTAAAACATTTCATTTTCTCCTTATCCCTTCATTATGCGCATATCATCTTTTTTCCAAAAATATCTCAATCACTTTCCATGGTTACTGGTTCCATAAAATTATTGAAAACCACAATAGACCAATGCATAAATATTCTAATATTCCACGATACTATATACAACATTATTTTGGAATCCCATTACATAAACACTTAATCATTCCACCACATCGTTTTCATATTCAACATCGCCAATAGTGATCGCACGTGACTTCCCTTTTTTCCTTTGCCTTAAGTGGTTGCTCATGTTGATCATCACTAACCCTTGGATTAGGGAATTTATTAGCATAATGCCCCATTTCTTTGCACTTGAAGCATTGAAGTGTTGGTGGTGTGTTCTCTGCAGTCTTTTCTTTATTCACATCATTAGAAACCCTTTTTCGATTACTTCGACACTCAGCTGCTCGATGACCTTCTTTTCCACACTTAAAGCATTTTCTAGTCCCTTTAAGACAATCTCCACCATGCTTATTTCCACAATTTGAGCATAAGGAAATATTCATATTCTTTTCACCATTATTCTGAGATTTCTCCTTGAACTCCATCTTTCGTTTCTTTTCAAAACTACTAGATGGATAAGTAACACCAACTTCCATTTCTACCTTGATAGCACAACGCACAATTTCTTCATAGCTACTGAAGTCTCTTATAGATAATTCCCTTCGAAGATTTGGTTTTAAGCCACTAAAGAATTGATCAACTTTACTTTCAGGTTGGATGATAAAGCCAGATGCATACCTTGCAAGCCTTGTAAAATTCGCTTCGTATACACCAACAGATTCATCATACTTTTGATTTAGTTCAAGAAACTCCTTCTCCATCTTTGTTCGAAGAATACGAGGGAAGTACCTATTGAAAAATAAGTTCTTGAACTCTTCCCATTCCATGGACTCAATTTCATCTCTTGGCCTCATATTCTTGATAAGATTCCACCATTGATCAGCTTCACCTTCCAAACGATATACTGCTAAGATGACTTTATCATGTTCTGAACATTGAAGAATGGAAAATATCTTTTTAGTGGTACTGATCCATTTTTCAGCAACAAGTGGATCAGAAGGCCCACTAAAAGAAGGTGGACGTTGCCTCATGAAGGACTCAATAGAATAATGTTCCCTTCTCTGCTCATTTGGAAGTCCAAAATGATTCATAGCTTGTGTAAGTATAGCAATAAGATTTTACACTCCATCTCCCATAACATTTGTTTGTTCAGGAGTACAATCATTGCATTGTCCATTGCATTGATCAACACAGTTCCTTTGGGTTCCAGCCATCATCTAAATCCCAAAAAGATTAGTGTGAGAGGAAAAAATCATGCTAGGGAAAACAACATAATAAAGGGGGAGTACCTTCAATATCTAACATCTTAGGTTTAATTCTAAGATCGTTACCGTAATTATAGGACTATAACCTATACTTATACTTAACCTTAGGGACATCCCTAGACATACCTTAGAAATATCTCTAGGGATCTCACTAAAGTTCTCGCATCCTAGTTTCCAAAGGTTGACTAAACCTTTCCTCTGATACCAACTATAGAGACCTATAGCTTGATGTAAATGGACATTACATTACTTTTGAGGAACACTTAATACATAACAAAATAGACACACAAGGACCATAATAGTTTAGTGTCTTTGGAAACTTGGAACGTAATCTTCTAATCATGGTGAAAGATCTTCAATATCTCCCATAAGATCTTCCCCTTTTTGTTTTCTTACCTAAAAACTTTCTTTAAATCCTGGGGAAAAGAAAACATATAAAGGGTGAACTCAAATTCTCAGTAAGGGTAAACAAAATAAATATCAATCACATCATATACATAAGAACATAACTTTTGGAAATCTTAACCTGCAAAAGAGATCATAATTTCATAACATGGGATAAATCATAGTAGTGAAATGTAATGCCAATAATCATAACTTAAAGCATGAAGCTTTGTGGAATACACACATAATCATAGAGAATCATTTCTTATTAGTCAAGACTCTTTGCCAAGACAATCTCAGTGGACAAAGTCCATTTTTGAACCGAGTTCACTCCTCGTTTCAGTCCTGTTTCACTGAACCGGTTTAACCTGCCATTCCAGCCATGTCTATCTCATGAGATATAAAATCTTTACCCAATTCATTGGAGGGAGATATAGTTCCCACCCATCTCATAATGATACCATTCTTATGTGTGCCACAAAATCATAAATCATACATCATTGCATAACCCATGTAATAAAAATGGGATTCTTAAAAAACATGACATCATAAAACAATTAATATAAGATAAAGGAATTCATAAAAATAATTCCATCACAACATAATCAAATCAATGTAATAATAGGTATAGAAACAGAACCCTATATTATCTTAGATGGAAAATAATTTTGATAAAACACTTGAAATCCATTCTTGAGGAAAATATCCTTTCTACTCCAAAAATATTTTCCTTTCTTAACATGTCATACAATTTTAAACTTAAAGAAGTTGATTAAAAATAAACTTGAAAACTTGTAAAGGAAGCTTCTTGTAAATAATGTTTTAAAAATCCATTCATGCCTTATAAGTTAAAAAAACATTCTTCTCGTACTTTTGTCGGAAAAGTCAAAAAGTACCTCGTACGAAAAACCACAAAAGATTCCTTTAATATCTTTTACTAAAAACTCACTGAAGGGTAAAATTGGATTTAAACAATTATAGGTGGATGGAAATAATATTAAATATTTAGGAAACATGGATGTAGATGATAAAATATACCCCAGTAAATACCAAATTATGAACAATCTCGGATAAAAATGAGATTGTGATATTTCTCTTACCTTAGGTCTGATTTTCTTCGTAAGTGTCCAAACCTCCTGTATAATGATTTAAATAATGTTATTGACTTATTAAAGAATCATAATTATTTTTATGATATCATATATGGTCATATTCTTATCTTCTTATTAGTAATATTTCATTACTACTTGTTATTCGGGTGTTTATTACATTTTTTTCTTATGCGTGTTTTGTCGAATAAATTCTTATTTTTATTTTTATTTTATAGATACCTAATTTCCAGAATGGTATTAGTGTAATATATATCATATTTATTCATTCAATTCATTTATATAATCATTATGCAATGAAGATCATGTAGAACGAGTCGCATCACATTGTGGAGACGATATTCTGTACGTAAGCACGAGCGATGATATCGTTCCCATGATCGTGGAATTGTATTGGAGTGTATATATACTATTTAAGAATCAATATCAATTTACAATAATCATATATAGTCATTATTTACACCATCATACCCATCCAAGTAAGGTGGTGGTGGAAAATAGATTACACCACGACGTGGTGACGGTATTTCGTACGTACGCACGCGCGATGATTTCGTTTTCCATAGGATGGATAGACGGTGAAATAGGGTTGTTTCATACTTATAATAACATATAATTATATGAGTGATACTGATGTTATTAATTCATAATTAAACAACTAATGAATAAGAAGTGGAAGAATAAATAAAGTTGAATGAATCGGTAACAGACATTACCTCTTCTTTGAAGCGCCTCTTTGAGATCTCCTCTTAGGGCACTAAAATAGGTCTTTGAAGAATACCAGGACCTCTAGTATGTTTCTAGGTAAGTGGAGAGGAGATAATGTCAGGGGTTGGCCGAGCTTGATGGCTCAAAGTTGTGTGAGGAAGAGAGGGAGGAGGTTCCCTTTTATAAGGGAGGAGAGGGGCACCTTTGGAATAACTAAAAATATTATTTTATTATAAAGTCAAATTCGGTTTTTAATAGCTACAAATTGATATATTTCGATGATAAGGTGTGTATGGGTCTAACTACTCTCATACAATATAATTTAGACAAGTTTAGGTATCAATTTTAACCTTATCATTTAGATTTAACTTTAAGTTAGATAATTTAACTTTTACCGTGTCTTCTTGTTTTCTTACACTATAAGGTTAATAAACTTACTATATCAATCCAAACTAACCCCAAGTTGTTTATTATTAATATATATAACCTTATCTAAGTAATTTTTCTGATCCTTATATTTTTAGGAATAAAATAACAATTAATAATATAATATTTGTTTTAAAAACTATTTTATGTCGATTTTGACACTATTTAGTAATTGATTTTTGTGAAACTCATAAAAGAATCATTAGTTCAAACAAAGTTAATTAAATAAATACTAACATGTAATATTAACCTATAAAATAAGTTTAATTCATAAAAAGTCTCAAATTACATTTATTTGGGCATTTATAACATCAATTATGTCAATATTTCACTAATAAGATAATTACTGCATCATCGTTGTGTCATAGATAAATTAAATTATTTAATGTCTAAAAATTACAAATAAAATACCATTATGTAGGAAATTTTTTTAGCTTTCTAATGAATATTTATAGTCGAATTTATCTTATGTATTACCCCATATTAAAAATTATTTACTTATTAAACATTGATTTTAACTATTTCAACCCTTCTTTAAATAAATTAATAATAAATGTCCTAATCCAATCCAGGTGGGCCTAAATGGTCATATTTTATTCCTAAGGTTTTTTTGTCTAATTACACTTATCCAATAGAATTAGGACATGTTTTAGGGTAATAATAATATCATTTTTACCCTTAATTACCCTATTTACTTTTAACCGTGGTAAATAAAAGTAAAAAGTAACTATTCACCAAAAAATATTTCCATCTCATTGAACCAAATTTTAGTCCTTGATATTAACCATGTCTCTCGGAGTTTCGAAATTCTACTCACAGAAGCGGTAAAATTAAGTTTTATGAAAAATTCAGTTTTTTTAACTACCACTTAGTGGTTTCACTATTCATCAAAAAATGAAAGTTTCCAGAAAAATACCAAAAATTAGGCCTAAGCTATATTTGATATTATGAATTCAAAAATGTTTATTATTTTACCAAATTCATTATATATCAGTTACATTAACTAATTTAAAAATTAATTCCTGTCATGAAAACAAATAGCGTGTCTTTAAAAGATAATAACTATCAGAAGATTAACACTTGTTTATGTCTGGTTTAAATGTGAAATTGCATCCAATGAACAACATTGTATTAAATTGTAAAAATATATTCTAAAGATACTTTAAAACCAATCAAATTAATAATTTATCACTATTAATTATTTCGATTAAAAAATTTGTTTTTAATTAAAATTTAATAATTTTCATTATTCATCAGAATATGAAAGTTATCTGAAAAGTACCAAAATTTCACCCTAAGCTATTTTTGATATTATGAATCCAAAAATGAGGTCCATTTTGAAAAATAAAATTTACAAAATTTTAAAAAGTGGTTATTACTATTCATAACTGCTAGTTTTAATAATATTTTAATAGCATATCGTTGTTTAGTGAAACTCAGTATTGCGTACGACGCAAGATATTGAGGAAGGTCGTGATTGCCTATAATGTAAGGCAAGTCAGGGATGCATGTTGTGAAAGATCTTTTTTGTGTAGCGTACAAGACAAGACATTAATGAAATATATATATTTGTTTTCATAAAATCTCGGGGTGTTATAATTACAAAGGCCTCATTCAACCCATTATGTCTCCTAGGGATGCAATAGTGATTTTTATCTAAAATTTTGATGGAATCATTAACTTGTGTTCCGATTACTAGAAGGTCAATCAGTTCAAAATCATGAAGAAGTATTGGTTTTTAAATATTAATGATTTTTTCGATAAGTATAATGTTTTGAATTATTATTCTATGACTTATCTCATGTATAACTATATCCATCTTTGGATGAAGTAATATGATATATAAAAGAATGATATAAAATGCATATATGATTAGTATGATTATCTTATTTTGTAATTCGAATAGACAAATAATCCTTCTATGTATATGATATCAATTAATAGGATTTTAAAACCATAAATTCTTTTATTAATTATGGGATTTATGGATTAAATATTTGTTTACTAAAAAATCATGGAGGATCATTTGTTTCATTTGAGATGAGTTTTTTATTTCTTTTCGAATCTTGAATTTTTTTCCAAATTACCAGAGTTGAAATTATACATTGAAAAATTGATATATATGCAGAATGTGGTTTTATAATGTATTATATTTGATTATACTTAAATGGTGAAATTTTTCATTCCATTGGTTGAACCACATGAAGCCTTTGAGATTTGGATCTTTTGGTGATTTTTAGGGTATTATCATCATTTAACGAATTATTTCTCTTTGTCACATTCTTTAATGAAAAATGTCACATAAAATGGGTTGATGTTAATTTGGTATTAAAATTATTTTAAAATTTTAATGAGTTTATTTTCTATCTAAATTCATTCAATTTCTACATCCTTTAGATTCTATGTATGCCTATGTGGTATTCTATGATTCTTTTCATATAATATTGGGATATGTTCTCAAATATGGTGATAATGTTCTAGATTACTACTCTGATCAGATTTTTTCTAATGATAATCCCTATCATAGATATGGACTATAACTTAGCTCTGGGATATATGATCATAAGATATTAAAAATACATTTTTTAGAAAATATTGAACACTTAATCTGATCAAATGAGCCTTAGTTATATCAAATCACAAATGTTTTTTTTTATTTTTTATCAGAGTAGATGTATGAAGTTAATATAATTTATTGATAATTAAATTCAAGACAATCATAGAATTGTGAATTTTTTTGGGAACTCTTTGGGCAGGAATATACCATCCTTGACTATGAAGGTATCATCGGAGGAGTGGAATCTCAGACTCCCTTTTCTCACATGAATATAAAAGTATGGGATTATAGGAAAATGGTTTTAATGGAGTGTGATTAGTTAAAAACTATATCATCAATATGTTATTCTAGGAATAAAATATTGATTATGAGTGTTGAGGAATCTGGGCTTCCTTATATTGCTGGGACATCCTAAATGAATTGTATTTATATTAGAATGGAGTACTATTTATAATTTTTTTTCATCTAGTATGATATGAGAAATGATGTAATTGGGGATTTTCATTATTCTCATTGAGTGGTTCACCCTTTCTTGATGAAAGTTTTCAATGATATGATTCAATATTTCTCATGGCTAGTTATGAAATGTGATATTATTTAATTTTTTTATATTTTTCATAACTTCTAGGAGATTAAGACCAAGAATCTAAACCTCATGGTTTTCTTTAGTAGTTTTAAATGATGATTTGGAAGTGTAAGAGGATATAAAGGGATTTAATATTGGAATTATATTTACACATTAAGGATATAGTTTTAATCTTTTTGAAATTGAATTATTGACCAAATCATTTCATTTTATATTTATTCATTATACCACCCATTTTGACGATTTTAGAGACAAATATGTGAATGGGATTCTCATTTTACCTGGAGTTAATTTTTATATTATTTATAATATTGATCAAATATTCACATATTTTTTTGGAGAGACCTCCATGAGATAATGGTATCTTATTTAAACTAGAGAATGATGTATCATCCTTATAGAGGTGGTTAGAAATAACAAACTATAATTATTATTGAAGAAACTACTTATCCTTGAGCCCTTAAGTATAGAAGAGATTGGTAATACCAATTTGGGTTGGTTTATTTTTTAATTTATAATATTTATTAGTTATATAATAAAATATCACACATTATGGCAATGTGTATCCATATTTATAATACAAAATTTTTTAGGTTGGACATTTCTGAAGCGTCCCCTATGGGGCCAACCATGGTCCAATAGTTAAAAATAATGATCTAGAAGATTTTTTTAGAATAGTAATGGATCATATAAATTATAAATCATTTTTGGATATTCATAAAACACAATTAATGTTCATTTTTGTTTAAAATTTATTCTCAATAGTTTAAAATCCATTATGTCACTAAAGGATTGGAAAACGGGGGGAAATGGAACTAAGGTACATGGAACTATTTATGTTTTTAAGAAAAGTGGGAATGTAGATTACCATATCTTTCACGAACCAGCCCGGGTCGACCCTGAACCGGTCACCCGAGCCGGTCCGCGGCAAGTCCCGAGGGGCGTTCCCGATCCCCCCGGGATGGCAACAAGTGTCGGGCATTAAAAATTTCAATCATTGGGAATGATTTCAGCCCAAAAAAAGATCAAAGGAACGAATACAAACTAAATAAAACAGACCAACACTAACGACATAAACAAAACTACATCCCAACATACCTCCATGTGACCTCACGGGTCACCACCCAACTACAAACCAACGTCGCTCCATCACTGAGTGACTCAAGCCAGGAAAACCTGAATACAAGGAACCTGCAACTGAAATGGTAAAAGATAGGCGTGAGCACAAAAAGTACTCAGTAGGTGAGCCCCACAGCAAATCCAAAAAAACACTGCCAGTAAATAAAGAATCTACATATTCCAGGTTTGAACTACAATGTATAAAAGTAAGCTTTCATAATGTTTCACTTGAAAATCAAAACACGAGACGTTTCTCTTATTCCTTTTCGAAATTTGGTTCCCTTTCATTAGTTTTAAGCTCATTCTAAAAATCAAAGTGTTACATTTTCAAATATTACACAAAGAGAATAAAGTATTTTTATTTGAAAACCATTTTCCCAAAGTCTAACAGTATAGGCTGTGAAGGATGACTGAAAGTAAACAAGTAGGGAAAACAAGTGCAAGTAAAGGTAAACAAGAAAGGAAAACCAAGTGAAAGTAAAAATAAACCAGAAGTTATCAGCAATAACTATGGGCGATCCTAAACATCCCCAGAAAACCCCTGGACGTACTCGGGTTCAGACTACCTTCCGGAATGGTACTCTATAGTCAATAACCAACTGGCCACCCTAACAGCCAACCAGTGGCACGCCCCACAAGGCCTTACCTACCAAGGGGGGACTAACCCGTCTAATCGGGGTTAGCCAGCAACCGTCACTCGATTCTCTAAAGGACTCCCAGGAACCCACGGTAGTTTTAATAATACTGTGTAAGTGGGAGGCCCTCGCCCGCGTGACTCATCTCACCGCACTTGCCAACCCCTTACACGGACATCGCTACATGACAACCCTCGAAGGGAAGTCCCCCTGTAGAGATGCCCTCATAAGTACGTATGTATATATATATATGTGTGTGTATAATCACTTCACATTTAATAAAGTGCCAACCGGGATGTCATATCATTTACATTTTGACCATTTAATACTAAAGCATTTCTAAAGGGACATGAGACACGCCATTTCGTTGAAAACTAGAAACACACTTAGAACTTTATTTAAGAAACTCAAATCAGCATATTAAACCTGGAACACATTTGTTTCACAAGTAGAGTCACTTCCCAATAACCAAACGCACCCCACTTTTATCAAGAGCCAAACGAGCCTTTAATCACTTTTTGAAGGAATAATATTTCTCAAATGAAATCCAAACTTTTAATCACGCGTCAAAAGAAAACATTTTTCAACAACCAAGAACCACACATAATGTTTCCAAAAAACAAGTTTAAAGGTCATACGACATTTCCTCTAATCAAGGTTCTAAGAAAAACACCATTTTCCTTAAACAATACACCTACTAATTTATACACACCAAAAACATTTCAAAACACAATTTCACATTTCATAAAGAACCATTTAGCAATATTACCATGGAAGCACAAAATTGAAACCAAGAAATCACTTTCAATGAACGCTAGAATTTAAACAGCTTTTATCAACAGATCACCACACTATAAATAACTACTTAATATTACTTTTAAATTTACTAAAACTCAGTGAAAAGACAAGGAATAAATAAATTCTAAATTTAAAGGCGAGTGTGATGGGAGACCTACCTCAAGACGCAGCTCGGAACGAAAAACGACACGGCGCAAAACTCCCGTTGCGTAATGGTCGCACCGTATTACGCCGTCAAACAGGTCCTAAAACAATAGACCGTTACACATGTTCAACAATAGTAATAACAATAATAATAATAATGTAAAAATAATAATAATAGTGATAACCATAACAAAATAATAATAACGTAATATAGTAATAATAATAATACTAATATAATAATAATAACAATAATAATTTAGCATAATTATAATATAATAATATAATAATAATAACAATATTAATATAATAATAGTATAAAAATAATAACATCATAAGAATAATAATAATAATAATAATAATAAAATAATAATTAAATAAAAATAGTAACAATAATAATATAATAATAATAATATAATAATAATATAATAATATTAACATAATCATAATAATAATAACAATAATATAATAACAATAGCATAATAATAATATAACAATAATAATATTATTAACATGATAATAATATTAAAACGTTATTAAATAAAACGTAAATGAGATTATTAGAAAAAAAACAAACTCAAAGAGAAGGAGCAGAGGGGGGGGGGGGGGGGAAACGCGCAGGTGGTGCCAGACGGCGGCGACAGGAGGGGAGCGCGCAGGAGGGTCGTTGGGACAGGGGTGTCACCACCGGAGGGAGCCCGGACGGCGGCGGTTGGGCTGGAGGTGCAAGGCCGGAACGGGGGGCCACGTGAGGGAGCGGCCGAGGCCGGGGAGAGGTCGGGATGAAAAAAAACAGGGGCCGGCCGGTGGGTGTCGGAGGCGGGTCGCCGGGCTGTTCGTCGGAGGAGGCCAGGACAGGGGGGAGAGGGAGCCGGGACGACGGCGGTAGGGAGTAGGGAGGGCGGCGCTATGGTCGGTGTAGCGAGCCTCGACGATGGAGGGCGTAGGAGGAGCTGGGGGCCGCGCGGCGTCGCGCCTGGGCTGAGCGGGAGCCGGCTGCGGAAGCGGGGAGTCACGCCGGAGGGGAAGGAGGCCGGCGGTCGGGCTGGTGAAGGAGGTAGGGACGGGGGCCGGGGGTGCTGGTGCGGCGGTCAGGGAGGTCGCCAGACAGGGACGGCTGAGCCGGATAGGGGGTCGCGCGCAGGGGAGTGGTTGCCGGATGGAGGTAGGCCGCACCGGATGGAGGTGGGGAGCAGTGGGGCGGAGCCGGGCTGAGAGGAGGCCGGTGCGGGCAGCGCCGGAGCAGGCGGACAGGGACGCAGCCGTGGCGCTCCTGGGCGGAGGCCGGGGGCAGGGTCGGCGCTGAAGGAGGGGGCCGCCGGGGTGTGCGGTGAGAAGCTGGGAGAGCAGAGGGGGAGCCGCGCGGGGGAGAGAGAGAGAGAAGAGGGGGGCGACGGCTGAGTAGATTAGGGTTAGGTTAGTTTTAGGTTTATAATATATATATATATATATGATAATAATAATAATAATAATAAATAATGAAAAAGAAAATAATAATAATAATAACAATAATATGATAAATTAATTAAATAAATAAATTCAAATCTTAATAGTAATAATAAAAATTTATAAAAATAGTAAAACTTTATAATAATAATAATAATAATAATAATAAAATAAAAATTAGATAATTATAATAATAATTATTATAACCAAAATATTAAAAATAATAAAACCATTTAAAAATAACACACACAAGTATATACATATATACATATATATCTATATATAGATATATAGATATATATATATATATACCTATATATAAACACATAAACATAGATACGATAAACATATATATATATACTTATATAGACATAACACATATAAGCATATATATATATATACCTATATAGACATATGTATATATATACATACATATACACATATATAAACATATATACAATAAAAATAACTACAATAATGATAACACAACTTAATCAGTAATAATAATAAAATGTCAACATAAAAATTTTAATATTAAAAAATGCCGGGTGAACACATAGTCACCCGGGCCGAACACACGGTCACCGCTAGCGATGCGATGACCGCGCACCGGCGCGAAACCGCCAACACAATTAAACCTCAAAATTTTTAAATCGGGACCAAGAAAGAAGTAAAATAATGACATCTACGGTCGGGGTGTGACAATTCTCCCCACCACAGACACTTTCTGCCCCCAGAAAGTCACCAAGCCAAAAGTCAGCCAAAATTCAAGTCTATGCCCAAACAGAACTAATGGAACTGAAGAGAACTGAGATTCTCAGGATGACCTTACTCCACACAGGTCACACCCGACCCATTCAAGAGAAAACTGAGATCCAAGGTTGATGGGAGAACACAAAGGAGTTCTCCCCACCACAAGATCTCAACTTGTGCAGAAAATTTGACCATCTAAATAGAAAGTCCTAGGAAAGGGGGGTCGATGTGGGAACTCCTAACCGGTTGAAACCAACTCTTATAGCACGAGTAAAAAAAACAACACCTTCATCAAAACATTGAATCCTCGACTATGGTCAACAAACTTCAACACCAGGGATAACCCACAGAAAAAAATACATAACCAGACATCCAACCGGAGGCATGATCCATTGAAGTCCACGAATCATAACAACATCCGACAAGCATAACTCAACCCAGGTAAACCCACACAAGGTCTAACGCACTTTACGAAAGACACACGATTAACAAGATCACATCCACACAGACAAAATTGCTTGGACTATAATTGAACAAGTTCATCATTACTTCATAGTGAAACAATGTACTTACAACGACTTTGAAACTTTAGTAGAAGATAGACAAACATAAAAAGATTTCTAATTGTTCCACCACCAACATGGAACACAAAACCTGGACCAGAGCTTCACAACCCTGGGAACTCCTGACTGTGCGCGAGCTTCACCCCATGACCTGTGGTTGTGGCTCTGATGGCTGAAGTATCTTCTACCTCACAGTCAGGTACTGACATTCTCCCATCACAACGTCCTCTTCAAGCGACTCTTCCTGCAAAACTTCTCCAGATGACCCAGACAACCGCATCGATGACACGCCTTCGGAGGGTTGCGACAAGATGGCTTTAAATGCTCGAAACGACCACACTGAAAGCATACCATCGAACGATCTGATGAACTGGAAGCTGGGACCAAAGGGGATAACTCCTTAGGAACAGGTATCTCTGGCGCCTTTTCCTCACCAGAGGGGGAACTCTTACGAACAACAGGGGACGCTGAAGTATTAACCACCCGCACACCGGAAACCAACTCAGCCAAGAAAGCTTTCTCCACCAGCTTCTCGAAACAAAGGTCTTTAGAAGGGAGGACTCGCTCCTTGATCTATGGACGAAGACCCCCGGTGAAAAGAGAGGCCTTCATGAGTTCATACGACACCACCTCTGGAGAAAATGAAATCAATTCCTTAAAATGGTCAACATATGCCTTCACCGTCCATTGGCCTTGTTGAATATGCACAGGCTCTCTCTTTTTCTCCAGCTTCACTTCCTCAGGTACAAACCATTGGATGAAAACTGTTTTAAAGACATCCCACGTCATTTCACCTTGCGTTGACGGTGGGGTAACCATCTCCCACTGGTCCAGAGATGGACCCTCAAACAACCCCATAATTGCACGAACCTTAACATTATCGGGAGTTCCCAACGTTCTAAAGACATGCTCCACTTCCTCGATCCATTCCACTGCCTCTAACGGACCTTGATCACCATGGCGAGTAGGCAAAGTCCGAGGAGGAAAAAAAACTGGGCTTGACTTATCTGATTCCTTAGAGAACTTTCTGGGTGGCATTTCCTGAGCGACATATAAAACACGAAGCCAAAATCAATATCAAACCAAAGAAACATCAACAAAAGCACCTTCATCAAAACAGTCAGCACAAAGACCAAACAAACACAAACACAACACAAAATAAAATCTCCTTTTTAAAATACCCTTTTTATTTTAGACTTTAAAACCACCCTCTTTCAAGACTGCTTTCCAAAACCAATCCATTTTCAAACCAAAAACTTTCCAAAAACCGTTTCCCCTTTAAAACCAATTTAGAAAAAAAGTCAAGCCTTTAATTTCAAATACGCACTCAGGTAATCTCATGAACCGTTGCACATGTCTTCATCCACTTTCCATTCATACTCGCACTAACATGAAATTTCCACGCATTCTCATACATGTGCAAACATTCCTAAAGAGGTCATGAGGTTTCACCCCAAATCATTCTTAACCAATTCAAGCAAACAACAGATTTCCAAATCAAGAGATTTCAGTTTTAAAACCCATTTCATACATTTAAAGTCTTTTAAAAGAAACCAGTCCAATTTTTCAAAAACCTTTTTCATTTCCAACAACGTACTTACACAGACAAAAAAAAGAAAGCAGCATCCAAATTTACATCAACCACTGGAGTGAGGGACTAGTAGTCACGCTCAACCTAGCCACATGGTAGTGGGCCATGTCCCAAGTCAGCGTCGGCCACCCGGAGGAATTCAAACCGTGTACTCAGACTCCACATGGGTCACTACTCCATGTGAAGTCACGATGTAACGTCGGCTTGCCTCCATTGTCATCTCTCAATCCAAGACAAACCAGAAAGAGACAAAGATAAAATTCCCGGACTACCCCTGGCGACTCGAGGTGCGGAACGGGCGAGGGTTCATGACGTCCTTCCCGTACCTACCTCTCAAGTCCCGAAAGTCCTAATCTCCACCTACTAGACAACCCAAATAACGAGAACTACCTTTGATACCATTTTGTCACGAACCAACCCGGGTCGACCCTGAACCGGTCACCCGAGCCGGTCCACGGCAAGTCCCGAGGGGCGTTCCTGATCCCCCCGGGATGGCAACAAGTGACGGGCATTAAAAATTTCAATCTTTGGGAACGATTTCAGCCCAAAATAAAGATCAAAGGAACGAATACAAACAAAATAAAACAGACCAACACTAATGACATAAACAAAACTACATCCCAACATACCTCCATGTGACCTCGCGGGTCACCACCCAACTACAAACCAACGTCGCTCCATCATGGAGCGACTCAAGCCAGGAAAACTTGAACACAAGGAACCTGCAACTGAAATGGTAAAAGATAGGAGTGAGCACAAAAAGTACTCAGTAGGTGAGCCCCACAACACATCCAAAAAAACACTGCCAGTAAATACAGAATCTACATATTCCAGGTTTGAACTACAATGTATAAAAGTAAGCTTTCATAATGTTTCACTTGAAAATCAAAACACAAGACGTTTCTCTTATTCCTTTTTGAAAGTTGGTTCCCTTTCATTAGTTTTAAGCTCATTCTAAAATGAAAAGCGTTACATTTTCAAATCTTACACAAAGAGAATAAAGTATTTTCATTTGAAAACCATTTTACCAAAGTCTAACAATATAGGCTGTGAAGGATGACTGAAAGTAAACAAGCAGGGAAAACAAGTGCAAGTAAAGGTAAACAAGCAAGGAAAACCAAGTGCAAGTAAAAATAAACCAGAAGTTATCAGAAACAACTATGGGTGATCCTAAACATCCCCAGAAAACCCCTGGACGTACTCGGGTTCAGACTAAATGTCGGCATGATAATCTATACTTAATAACCAACTGGCCGCCCTAACAACCAACCAGTGGCACGCCCCACAAGGCCTTACCTACCAAGGGGGGACTAACCCGTCTAATCGGGGTTAGCCAGCAACCGTCACTCGATTCTCTAAAGGACGCCCAGGAACCCAAAATAGTTTTAATAATACTGTGTAAGTGGGAGGCCCTCGCCCGTGCGACTCATCTCACTGCACTTGCGAACCCCTTACACGGACATCGCTACACGACAACCCTCGAAGGGAAGTCCCCATGTAGAGATTCCCTCATAAGTACGTACATTTATATATGTGTATAATCACTTCACATTTAATAAAGTGACAACCGGGCTGTCATATCATTTACATTTTGACCATTTAATACTAAAACATTTCTAAAGGGATATGACACAGGCCATTTCGTTGAAAACCATAAACACACTTAGAAATTTATTTAAGAAACTCAAATCAGCATATTAAACCTGGAACACATTTGTTTCACAAGTAGAGTCACTTCCCAACAACCAAACACACCCCACTTTTATCAAGATCCAAACGGGCCTTTAATCACTTTTTGAAGGAATAATATTTCTCAAATGAAATCCAAACTTTTAATCACGCGTCAAAAGAAAACATTTTTCAACAACCAAGAACCACACATAAAGTTTCCAAAAAACAAGTTTAAAGGTCATACGACATTTCCTCTAATCATGGTTCTAAGAAAAACACCATTTTCCCTAAACAATACACCTACTAATTTATACACACCAAAATCATTTCAAAACACAATTTCACATTTCATAAAGAACCATTTAGCAATATTACCATGGAAGCACACAATTGAAACCAAGAAAGCACTTTCAATGAACGCTAGAATTTAAACAGCTTTTATCAGCAGATCACCACACTATAAATAACTACTTAATATTACGTTTAAATTTACTGAAACTCAGTGAAAATACAAGGAATAAATAAATTCTATATTTAAAGGCGAGTGCGATGGGAGACCTACCTCAAGACGCAGATCGGAATGAAAAATAACACGGTGCAAAACTCTCGTTGCGTAATGGTCGCACCGTATTGCGCCGTCAAACAGGTCCTAAAACAATAGACCGTTAGACAGGTTCAACAATAGTAATAACAATAATAATAATAATGTAAAAATAATAATAATAGTGATAACCATAACAAAATAATAATAACGTAATATAGTAATAATAATAATACTAATAGAATAATAATAATAATAATAATTTAGCATAATTATAATATAATAATATAATAATAATAACAATATTAATATAATAATAATATAATAATAATAACATCATAAGAATAATAATAATAATAATAATAATAATAATAATAATAATAATAATAAAATAATAATTTAATAATAATAGTAACAATAATAATATAATAATAATATAATAATAATAATATAATAATATTAACATAATCATAATAATAATAACAATAATATAATAACAATAGCATAATAATAATATAACAATTATAATATTATTAACATGATAATAATATTAAAACGTAATTAAATAAAATGTAAATGAGATTATTAGAAAAAAAACAAACTCACAGAGAAGGAGCGGAGTGGGGGGGGGGGAAACGCGTAGGTGGTGCCGGATGGTGGCGGCTGGAGGGGAGCGTGCAGGAGGGTCGTCGGGACAGGGGTGTCGCCGCTGGAGGGAGCCCGGACGGCGACGGTTGTGCTGGCGGTGCGAGGCTGGAACGGGGGGCCGCGCGAGGGAGCGGCCAAGGCCGGGGAGAGGTCGGGACGGGGAAAAAAACTGGGGCTGTCCGGGGGGTGTCGGAGGCGGGTCGCCGGGCTGTTCGTCGGAGGAGGCCAGGACAGGGGGGAGAGGGAGCCGGGACGGCGACGACAGGGAGCAGGGAGGGCGGCGCGATGGTCGGTGTGGCGAGCCGCGGTGGTGGAGGGCGCAGGAGGAGCCGGGGGCCGCGCGGCGGCGCGCCTGGGCTGAGCGGGAGCTGGCTGTGGAAGCGGGGAGTCGCGCCGGAGGGGATGGAGGCCGGCGATCGGGCTGGAGACGGAGGCAGGGACAGAGGCTAGGGGTGCTGGCGCGGCGGTCGGATAGGTCACCGGATGGGGACGGCTGAGCTGGACAGGGGGTCACGTGCATGGGAGGGGTCGCCGGATGGAGGTGGGCCGCGCAGGATGGAGGTGGGGAGCAGTGGGGCGGAGCCGGGCCGAGAGGAGGCCGGTGCGGGCAGCGCCGGAGCAGGCGGACATGGACGCGACGGTGGCGCGCCTGGGCGGATGCCGGGGGCGGGGTCGACGCTGAAGGAGGGGGGCCGCCGGGGTGTGCGGTGAGAAGCTGGGAGAGCAGAGGGGGAGCCGCATGGGGGAGAAAGAGAGAGAAGAGGGGGGCGGTGGCTGGGTAGATTAGGGTTAGGTTAGTTTTTGGTTTATAATATATATATATGATAATAATAATAATAATAATAATAAATAATGAAAAATGAAATAATAATAATAATAACAATAATATGATAAATTAATTAAATAAATAAAATCAAATCTTAATAGTAATAATAAAACTTTATAAAAATAGTAAAAATTTATAATAATAATAATAATAATAATAAAATAAAAAGTAGATAATTATAATAATAATTATTATAACCAAAATATTTAAAATAATAAAACCATTTAAAAATAACACACACAAGTATATACATATATACATATATATCTATATATAGATATATATATATATATATACCTATATATAAACACATAAACATAGATACGATAAATATATATATATATATACTTCTATATACATAACACATATAAGCATATATATATATATACCTATATAGACATATGTATATATATACATACATATACACATATATAAACATATATACAATAAAAATAACTACAATAATGATAACACAACTTAATCAGTAATAATAATAAAATGTCAACATAAAAATTTTAATATTTAAAAATGCCAGGTGAACACATAGTCACCCGGTCCGAACACACGGTCACCGCTAGCGATGCGATGACCGCGCACCGGCGCGAAACCGCCAACATAATTAAACCTCAAAAATTTTAAATCGGGACCAAGAAAGAAGTAAAATAATGACATCTACGGTCGGGGTGTGACAATATCACCTTATCAACATAGAAAAAATTAAAATTTAATGTTATTATTGTATCATAGCTCAATTAATACCATTTTAAAGCTTCAAATTTTTTAAATTGGGATTAAATTTATTTGAATCTTGATATGAACGTTACTGAGAAGCCCATTTGAATTATTGAATTTTGAAGAAGGTTATTTATGTGATGTCAATAAGATATTATTATGATTTATGGAATTTTTTTTCTTCAAATTATCAAGATACATGGTCACATGAGATTATGGTTTGAGATTAGTGGAAAAATGTTTTTTACTATTATTATTAATTATGCTTTCATGGAGTATAAAAAAATATGATTTGGAGATTTTTAACATATTAACTGTCACTTCGGGGTACCTACATCCCTTTATTTTTACAATTATTTGATAGTGTATTTTACCTTCTTTTGTTGTAAATTATGATTTTAATTATGTGTTTTTTTTCCTTTTCATGGTTAGAACATTAACAGAGAAAAATTCTAGGTTTTTTTAGGAAACCCCGATTATGGGTCCAAAGGGGGTGCATGGTTTGAAAAATACATCATACTCACCCCTCAAACAATTAAAACCAAGGAAGTGATTTTTTCACTATAGGTGAATTTTTTTCAAATCAATGTAACAAAAATGTGGGTAAATCCCAGTAGTGTGGAAATCTAATAATAGTTGTAACATGGTTTTATATGCTATTTTACCAATCAATGTGTCATTATTTATTAAATCAAAATTTATTTTTCATCACCAGAAACTCATCCATTCTGACTGAATTATCTTGTATTGTAATAGTCTCTTCACCATGGATACAAACCTAAATATTTTTGTTATTCCATTGTTCCTTGTCCTTGGTTGATTCTAGTCCTCCATCTCTCTCCATTTCAAAATATGTTGTTTTTTGTTTGATAATAATTATATTGATGTAAGAGTCTTTAAAAGGAAATTAAAATGAATTTTAATTTTTTTTCTTTCATGATTTTAAATGAACATATAATTGAACCAAATGAATTATTTGATTCAAATGATAAATTTTAGCATCTTATTACAAATAATGTAGGTATCTCTTCAACTATGATAGGGTTTGTATTTTTTCATTGAAGGGGTAGGATTTATAAGGACATGGGATGATACCTATAATGATGAAGTCATATATTTTCTTATCTATCACCTTTAACATGCCATTTCTATAGGTTGAAGAAGGGTTCCATGCCATGTAACTATATTAGATGACGGGTAATGGTTTTTGGGTTCACTGTTTGAGTGGTGAACACTATAAATGTTACATGACATGGAGACTCGTTACACGCTCGGACTTAATTAATTACTAGTTTATCATTCGATGTAATGTGATTTTAGTGGTTACTAAAATTAACTATTTCATAACATGTAGTGGTGTTTCAGGTAATGTAATACCATATCTATCAGTTTTAAATCAGAAGGACGATCGATCACCCTCTTTTTTTCATTTCTAGATTCATTAATCTCAACCTATGTCTAATCAATGTTTATTCTTGATCCCTCCAACCCTTTTGGGTCCATTAGTTCTGCATTTGATCATCATTTCTTTGGTGGTTTGAATTCCTTGGTAAGAGTTTTCACTTTTTTCCTTATATATTTCCCTTTATTCTCCTTTTAGTTCAATAGATTTTATTGAATTTGATATATCTATTCTTCTTTTTGTTGGATCACATTTCTAGGATGAGTTTTGGGGACTTCTACACCTCTTTTCCCATTGATGGGTTTTGTTGTGAGTGTTGAGTTTTAGGAAAATGTAAGTGATTCGGTCCCATTTCACCCAATTTATGAACCTTGGATTGTTTTATTTTTACAATTTTTTTATATTCAATTTCATAAACATGTCTTCAATCGAATTAATGAAAAATATTTATAGTGAATTGGTATGTTTGAAATCATTTTGGAATGAAATTTTGGAAAACTCCCAAATTCCATTGATTTAGGGTGTCATTATAGAGATTGGTTTCTTCATTTAATTTAGTCTAAATAAATAATTTTAGGAAACTATTTCGATTAAATTTTTTAATTTAATTGTTGAAATGAATTGATAAAGTATTGGACATGGTATGGAATTTATTTCTATCATGAGATAATCAATTAAGAAGATTTGATACCAACATTGTAGTTTTACCTTGTTTAAATGTCATGATTTTTATTACAACCTATTTTAGTGTTAAATATAAATTTTCCTTTGAAATGGGGAATGAAATTTAATATATATTTATAAGTATTAAAAATTATTTCCCATCATTGATTATGTATGATAATATACATAACATTGGTAGACTAAGAGTAATTTGAATTCACTCTATGACTATAGAATGATCTAAAACAGAAATGAAACATGTCACATCTATGATGGGATGGTGAAGAGTCTCCTTTAGCTATTTTTGATTGGACCTATGTGTATGAAAATTATTAAGATCATGTATAGTGTATGGATACCTATATCCAAGAACATTCATATGTATTTGGTATTCGAACATTTTTATCACTTGATTAATATTTTGGATTTAGATATATGAAAATCTTGTTATAATTATTACCATTCCTTATGAATTAATATAAATTTTTTATAATTTTTTTTAGTTAATTGTTTTTCAAAAACTCAGTTACTTGTAAGTATTTTTTTAATGTATTTTTCATCATTTGTTCTGTATAGCATGATTTTTTTAAATGTTCATTAAAATTCCAAAGATTTTTTTTATTAAAATTGAATTAATTCCTATTGTTATTCGATTAATGGATAATATTATGAAATAATTGGTGAGACCCTACTAGGATTTGTATCTCATATCATACATGTGCCTTTGGGTGTTTGTAGATTATCACCTTACAAGTTCGAGAAGGGGAAATGCTATCATGGAGATTTTTACAACTATTGAACATTAGACATTTTGAGTAGTGTCCAATGGGACATTGGTTATTTTTCCTTGTTTTTCAAATTAGGTTGTATCACATTGGGATGTAATTCATGTTTACTTCTAGTACATTACTTCTAGTGGAGTTTAATTTGTTATGAATTTTGTATGGTTTCTTTTGCTTCTACAGCGTTTGTGGCAACACTGTAACGTCCCAGTTCTGGAAACCGCCCGGAGACGCCCCGTACCCGATTGGTCACATGGCCTCAAGTGAATTTCCCCAAATTCCTGAGGCTGCCAACTAGCAGCAAAGGCCTTGGGTATGATAGTGGGGAAACTATGCCCTCATTGGTAGAGTAACATAGTGGAAGTAAACAAATTAAAGTAACAAAATCATTAATAATCATTAAAAAGAAAACAAAGTAAGACTAACAGTAATAAACTAGGGCACAAAAAGATATATATATATATATATAAGGATTATGCAAGATACATATTTCTAGGAAAAAAATCGAAACACATCACAGCGATGGATTAAAAATAGTACTAGACCAAAGTAAAAAAGAAACACAGATAACAGATCCTCAGCATCGCAAGCCTCAGCTTCGTCCCATGCTCTATAGCTCCAAAGTAGTCATGTACAGGAAGTAGAACAGTGTTTTACCTTATCTATACTGACAAAAATATAATCTGTTTGGGACCAAAAGCATTTTTCAAACTAGATGTGAGACTAAATCCCAGTAGGCAACCACCATAAGACTTGTTCTTAACAGTTAGTGAAAATATGGTAGGTAATAAGTAAAAGGAAGCAGTGAACAAGAAAGTACTCAAAAGTAATCAATCCAAAGTTTCAATGCATTCAATTTCATATACCAGGAAATAGATAATCAAAGCAGGTAAAGAAAAACATTTAACCCTCTCGGAAGTACTCGAAGCCAATCCCCTATGGTTCAAATTATAAGGATATAACAAAGACTCTCTGAGGAAGAAATCACAATCCATTCCCCTTATAGTCTACTATAAATAAAGAATCACCAAGGAAGCACTCACAGTCAATTCCCCTCATAGAAAGAAGTGATTAACGACTATCTGAGGAAGCTCTCACAGTCAATTACCCATATAGTCAAAAGTGATTAACGACCCTCTAAGGATGCACTCACAGTCAATTCCCTATGTAGTCAACAACACCAGGTTCTCATAGCCCTGTGTAAATCAATCGAGCATAGTAATGCAATACTACCAAGGTAACTTGCAAGAACTAGTTGGATAAATAGTCTACAACATAACAGTATGTCAGAATAAAATTTACACCATCCTTCCAGACTAGGCATGGGAAAAACAACAAGGCAACCTAACATGATAAATAGGACCAAACAGACTAAATATAACATGCATCAGAAACCACTTCCAAAGCATAAAATCAACCCTATTCCCATTCAATTATCCTTTACATAAGCACACAAGCATGGAAGGTAATTAACAGGGATATAAATGTAAACACACAATACCCCGTTCAAGGGTATTGGACAAATTATCGCATATTACTCAAATACATTCTACATAAAGGAAAGACCATCTACCTTGGTGTTGGGATATCTGGATATGTGAACCTCAAGCCTTGAATTGCCCAAGAACATGGTAGATCTACAAAAATGCTCAAAACGTTTAACCAAGGATTACATAAAAAATAGGAGGAATCATGGAACAAATCTTTAGAATAAGGAAGATCTTACTGAGGCGATCCCAATGCAATCAATGACGGTCGAATCAGAGATCAGATGCTCAGTTGGGGGCTTGGAACAAGATCATGGTCATACGGGTTCTCAAGGACGAACGAGGTCTAGAAGAAGGCATTTTGGAAATTAGACGCAACCCCGATACATTTAATGAAAAAAATAAAATACATGGCATGTACATTGGATGTAGATGGCGTGTACCATATGTTTTCATACTCCTCTTTAGGTGGTCTTATGGTCACCCCCACACGGCCGTGTGTTCGGCCATTACCCGACCAACAAACGGCATCATGTGGCAACTGAGTACATGATGTGTACATCAAAAAAATTAAAAAAATTCTATATTTCTAAAAAACGACCAGAAAAGGAAAACATAACTGAAAACAAGATACGAGTTCTTACAAACATCCCCCATTAAAGAAATTCATCCCTGAATTTCCCTGGAAAGATATAATAGAAGAAGAAACCCTGAACATCTACGACCACTACAATCATACATCCTCCTACCTCTCCCAAGTCTCATCCAGTACTCTCTGGTACTACCATAGCACTCGTAGCATAGGAACATACCGTCCACAGAGAACATTCGTACTTCCATAAAAAATCTGGATATGATGCTCCTCAAAAGATGTATCCACTTCCAACTCATTCTCCTCTGGTTGGAAGACATGAGATGAGTCTTAGAAGTATCGCTGAAGCTGAGAAATGTTAAATATGTCATGCATTTCCCGGTCCCTCTGAGGTAACTACAACTGATAGTCAACTGGACCAACTCTCTCCAACACCTCTAACGTCCCGACATACCTCAGAAAATGCTTACCCTATCTCCTAATCCTTTTTTGCCCCAACCTCGGTGTGACACGTAGGAAAACCTGATCCCCGACCTTGAACTCTAGAGGTAATCTCTGCTGATCAAAATAAGATTTCTGTCGAGACTCTGTGGTAGACATCCTCTTCGAAATCAAATAATTATAATTTTTGGTCTCCTAAACAAAACAAGGTCCCAACATAGTTTCCTCTCCTGCCTCTAGCCAAGATAAGGGTGATCGGCATGGCCTACCGTATGAAGCCTCATAAGGTGCCACCTGAATCGTATGCTTGGACTGGCCATCTATCTTGGGATGGAAAGTCGTACTCAAAAGTACATGTGTACCCAAATCCTTCTAAAGCCCCTTCCAAACCTGAGATGTAAAATGTGCATCTCTGTCCGAAAACATGGAGTGTGGAACTCTATGTAAGCGCAAAATCTACCATATGTACAACCATACCAGCTCATCAACAAAGAAGGTATCCTTGATCAGAAATAAGTGAGCAACCTTCTTGAGTCTATCAATGACAACCCAAACTGCATCATTCCCTAGAGGAGACCTTGGAAACCCAGTCATGAAATCCATCAGGACATCATTCCCATTCCACTTGAGAATGGGTAACTACTACAAAGGCATTGCTGGTTGTTGATGATCCGCCTTCACCTTCTGACAGGTGGAACACTTCATGACGAAACCAACAACATATATTTTCATACCAGGCCACCAATACTAATGGTGTAGATCACGATACATCTTGGGGACACCAGGATGAAATTCCCAAACTGAGGAATGAAAGTCCCACATTATCTCCTCACGTATGTTTGCTGGCACCCATACGCACCCCTGGAAATGAAAGATCTCCTCCTTGCATATGGTCCATCTAAAAATAGGGTCCTCTCCTAACACACTTTCCCATAGGACTAGTCCTTCAGAATCTGATATCTTCCTTATTCTCACTTGGTCAAGTTGAGTAGAGGTAACAACTACAGAAGAAAGAAATGTCTTCACCGGTATGTCCTAAACCTCCAAATGCATCTCAGAGAATAGATCCATAAGCTCCCAATCACTACTGTCCTCTTGAACTACCTGTATCTGAGTCCTCCTATTTAGTGCATCAGCCACTGCATTACTTTTCCAAGGCGTATAGGAAATATCGAATTCAAAAGATGGAAGGTACTCGACCCACCTACAATATCTCAGATTCTGGTCACGCTGAGTGAAGATGTACTTGAGGCTTTTGTGGTCGGTGAAAACCAAAAAATGCTTCCTAAAAGATAATGTCTCCAATAGCATAAGGCATAAACAAATACGGCCTACTCGAGATCATGTGTTGGGTAATTTCTCTCATGTGGCCTAAACTGCTGAGACCCATACACGACAACTCCTTCCCCCTGCATAAGATCAACTCCCAACCCGATACCTAATGCATCACTATAAATAATATAGACCGTTCTCGACTTTGTCAAGACTAGTATCAGTGCTGAAGTCAATCTCCCTTTCAGCTCCTAAAAAGCTGACTCATAACAATCTGACCACAAAAACCTTGCACACTTCTTAGTCAAACCCGTCTGTGTTGCTATTAAGAGTGAAAAGTCTTGTATGAAACGTCTGTAGTAACCAACCAGCCCTATAAATCTCTATACCTCAAAGATGTTCTTTTGCTGATCCCAGGAATCCACTTCTCTAACTTTATCTAGGTGGACTGATACTCCTGACTCTGAGATAACATGACCCAAGAACTGAATCTTGTCCATCCAAAAGTTTCATTATGAGATCTTAGCATATAACTGATGCTCTCTTAGTGTACTCAGAACAATCCTAAGATGGGTAGCATGGTCAGTTCGAGTGTGGGAGTACACAAAGATATCATCCATGAAGACCACAATGAAAGAATCCATGTATGGATAGAACACTCGTTTTATCAGTTCCATGAAGACTACATGCGCATTCGTGAGACCGAACTACATAACCACATACTCATATAGACCATACCATCTCTGGAAACTGTAAGAGGTATATCAGATGAGATAACATGCAACTGGTGCTAACTGGATCTCAAGTCAATATTCGAGAACACCTGGGCTTCTCAAATATGATCAAAGAGGGCATCAATCCCCGAAAAGGGATATAGGTTCTTGACCGTCAACTAGTTCAGTTTAGGATGATTCACACGAAGCCTAAGGGTACCATCTGCCTCTTCGCAAATAGGACATGTGAACCCCATAGAGAAGTACTAGGTAAGATGAAACCCTTTGCCTGCAACTCCTCCAACAGCCTCTTGAGCTCCTGTAACTCTGGTGTATCCATCCTCTAAGGAGGAATGGACACTGGTGCCACTACTAGCATGTTATGAAAAGAAAAGTACACCTCTATCTATGGAGGAAAATATGAAAATTACTCTAGAAAGACGTCCCTGAAATGATCCACCACTAGAGGAATGTCTAATAGTGAAGTCCCATAGTCATCCAGATATAGACTACAAATTTGGTATTTAACTCCTCCCAACACATGATGTTCGGGTCCCGTTATGATCACCTAGACATCCCATTGTCCCTTATGAAGATAATATCTACCTTCTGTTGATGTGAAACTCACCCTATGATGATAACAGTTGATAAATGCCTGGAAGGGAACTAACCAATCCATTCTAAGAATGACATCACTGCCCTTCATCTCTTGAATGTAGAGGTCCCATAAAAGCAACACCCACTATAATCTATAGGGAAGTCCATACACTGATGCACACTAGCAGTTCTAGTCCCTAAAAGAGTGTCTAGCATCACGATATAAGTAGACGAAAATATGCAGAGCCCACGGCTCTCCACAATTGCAAAAGATATAAAGCTATGTCAAGCCCTGATATCTAAAAGAGCAGAATCTAAAATTGAGGCAACTAAGATCGTACCTCGAACTGTAGAAGGTCCAGGATCCAGCTCATACTAGTTTTTCTCCACTGCAAAAGTCTGGCTTGTACCACAACCCTATTACCCTGCCTGACCACTCTATGCTGATCTGCGGTGAGGTCACTGAAAAATGGGCGACTCCACCTCGTCCTCAACGGCCGGAAGAAACCCAGTTCCCAGAAAGGTGAGGAACTAGTGATTCTTCTCATGAATGAGGAGTCATATAAGAACCCATGTCACCAACTAAAGGTGAAAATAACTGATAAAAACATAGAAGATGACCCATGTTTCCTCAAGATCGGCATTCTACTGGGTCCCTCGGGCAATGTGGACTCGTATTCCCACACTTCCCGCACTGGTAGCACACTACCTGGCTACCAGAAGATGCATCCCACCTACTTAGATCTCTAGGTGTAGTCTCCCTATGGTAATTCATTCTATCAATTAGAGGAGCACTAACACTGGATGCCGAACCACCCTAGATCATAGCGCTAGAACCCATCAAATTGTACTCGGTGATTAGAGCCTGGTTAACTATAGAAGATATTTAAGTCAACATAAAGATATTCACCTGAGATCAGATATCCTCCATGAGACCATCCTCAAACAAAGAATAACTCATCTCCCCCTAGAAAGGGTGTAAAGCGCTACAGATCAGTGAAGTGAGAGGAAAACTCCAAAATAGAAAGATTACCCTGCTCCAAACACATAAACACTCGGGCTCAATTGGCCCAAAACGTCTCTAGGTAGAAGTATTCACAAAAGATGAGCTGAAACTCATCCCAAGCCATCTCTTACAGTTGTCCCGCCTATGAGATCACATCCCACCACCTCTTGTTGTAGTCTCGAAGCATCTACATAGAGAGTTGCACCATCCTCTCTGGTGGTATCTCTAGAGGCTCGAAGATCGTCAGTATGGATTCTTTCCATGACTATATAGCCTTAGGTCCTCTTTCCATTATGAACGTGGGAGGATGCTACTGCTAGAAATCCCACGTCAGCTCTGCCATTGATGGGCAGGATGTGGTGCACCCTAAAAGGTCTGTATCATCCTCATAAAGACCTCTTTGAACTATGCCTCAAAAACTGCGTCAGGTATAACAATGGGTGCCAAGAATGGTATGACCGGACAATATGATAGAATTCCTTGATCTTCCATGTCCAGTGTCTGATCGCCTCCTGTAAATTGGGGTACGACCAGAGAACGTCTCGGTGGCATTACTCTGCATGGTCAAACAAACACCTTAGAAAAAAATTATCAAGGACTAAAAAATGAAAGTGTAAGATGGGAAAAAGAGAAAGAAAGCATTCAAGTTTTCTAAAACAAGACTACATGGCCTGTATAATAACTACATGGCATGTTCCCTTAATCCTTTCATAGAGGCATGTAATTCTGCCAGAACTGGTCGTGTAACACCCCAAAAACACGGCGTGTTATCCTAACACATGGTGTATACTTGAATTCTCTTCCCCTGCCCGAGTCCTTTTACATGGATAGGACACAAGATGATCTTAAACCAAGACTAAATGATGTGTTAGTTTCAGGCACAATGTGTAATAGATGATCTTCACTAACCCGTGTTGTTAGATACACAGTCAGTTTCCAAATTACACTACATTGCGTGTTCCAGACAGACAGGATGTGTACTAGAAAAGACTCAATTGACCTGTATTGTTAGTGACATGGTCAGATACTTGGATTACACTACACAACATGTTCAATAATGAAATGGAGTGTATTGATTATGTTTTTATCCATCGATGTTGTCAGTCACACGGGTGGACACGAGGTCAACACAACACGATGTGTATAGACAGTACACGACGTGTTCACCCAATGATATCCCTATCCCATGTCTCTGTCCACACGGCTTGTGACATGGTTAGAGACTACATGGAATGTACATACGGTACACAATGTGTACATAATAAAAATAGTTTCTTCCCAAAAAGAAGAACACATGGCATGTAATCAAAACAAAACAGTGTGTATTTTTGGTTTTTCAGGATAGTAAGCGCAAAAACTACTCCAGAGCCCAAAAAAACACTGAAACGAACACCAATGTGAAAAATTCAGATCCGTGAGGGCCCATACTCCCTTCAAATCAATGTTTGGAATCTTATACATGTTATAACAAGAAAAAATAAGGCAATGTCCCACCAATTCCGATCCTTGAGGGCCTATAACACCTCAAGAACCAGAGTTTGGCATTCATTCAAGTAAAAACACCACAACCCAGTACCCTATCAAACATCAGGTATTCTATCAAGGCATATATCACAACAACATGCATATCTAGCACAACATCTATCACAACAACAAGCAATCACTAATGCCCACTAAATGGCAAGGAAAGTATGTAAGACATGTGATTTCTGGAACGTGCCTATATGATGCATGAGATGGAATACCCTCATCTCATCGGGTTGCAACAGAAATTGAACCTCAATAATGTCAACAATAATATAAAAATACATGTGATTCACCCAACGGTGAAAATCAAATCAACTGTAAAATTGAAAAACTAGAAAAATTGTAATAAATGTGGTAGATTGGCTTTTCCCTATACACAGGTAAGCTACTCCTGGGCACAACTCATTAACAAGTACCTATTCCATCCTATCACTAGATAAAGGATCCAAACTGTATGTTAAGAAGAAAATAGTTACTCTGTTACCACATTGTAACATTCTAGTTATGGAACCCACCGAGAGACACCCCATACCTGGTTGGTCACAAGGCCTCAAGCACATTTCCCCAAATTCTAGAGGCTTCCGACTAATAGGGAGGGCCTTGAGTGTGATTGTGGGGAAACTATGCCCTCATTGGAAGAGTAAACAAGCAGAAGTATACAAATGGAAGTAATGGAAGTAGTAATAATCATGAAAAAGTGAACAAAGAAAGACTAACATTAATAAACTTGAGCACCCATATGTATATAAGGGTGATGCATGATTTATATGTATAGGAAAACATCCAAACATGTCACAATTCTAGAATAAAAATAGTAATAGACCAAATTAAAAAATATTGACAGATAATAGTTCCTCAGCATCGCAAGCCTCAACTTCGGCCTATGCTCTCTATCTCTAAAGTACTCAAGTACCTGATGTAGAAGGGCATTTTCCCTTATCTGTACTTACATCAATATATTCCGTTTGGACCCAAAAGGATGGCCCAAACTGGGTGTGAGACTAAATATAAGTAGACAACCACCACAAGATTTGTTTCTAACAGTTAGTGAATATATGGGAGGGAATAAGTAAAAGGAATCACTGAACATGGAAGAACTTAGCCGTAAACAATCCACAGTTTCAATGCATTCAATTTCATATAATAGGAAATAGCTAATCAAAGTAGGTAAACACAAATAGGTAACCCTATAGGAAGTACTCAGAGCCTATCCCCTCTGGTTCAAATTAAAAGGGCATAATAAATTCATTCTGAGGAAGCACTTGTAGTCAATTACCCTTATAGTGTAATATAAATAAAGAATCTCTAAGAAATCACTCACAGTTAATTACCCTCATAGCCAAAAGTGATTAATGGATCTCTAAGGAAGCTCTCATAGTCTATTTCATTTATAGTCAAAAGTGATTAATGACTCTCTGAAGAAGAACTCATAGTTAATTCCCCTTATAGTCAACTACACCAGGTTCTCATGGCCCTAGGTAAATCAATTGAGAATATTAATGAAATACGGACAAGGTCACCCTCAAGAAATACTTGGAAAAATAGTCTACAAAATAATATCTTGTTAGAATACAATTTACACCATCTTACAAGACTAGTCATGGAAAAAACAACAAGGCAGCCTAAAATAATAAACAGGACCAAACAGTCATAAATAGAACATGAATGGGAAACCAATTAAAAAGCATAAAAATCAACCACAATCACATTAAATTAACCTCTACAAAAGCACATAATCATGGATGGAAATTAATAGGGCTAAAAAAGTAGACACACAATACCACGTTCAAGGTTATTCGACAAATTTTCACCTATAACTGAAATACATTCAATAGAAAGGCACAAAACTTCTACCTAGGTTTTGTGAGATCCCTATACATGAACCTCAATCCATGAATCTTTCTTGAATAAGGTATATCAACAAAAATTCTCAAAACGTTCAACCGAGGATAACTTGAGAAAGGGGAGGAATCGTGAAACGATGCTCTAGAAAAAGGAAGAGCTTACCAAGGAGATCCAAACACAATTGACGGTGGTTAAATCATAGATTGGATGTTTAGTTGGGGGATCAGTGGAATATCACGGCCGTATAGGTTATCTCAGACGAACTAGGTTGAGAAGGCCTTTCTGGCGATTAGACACGACCCCAGTATGATTAATGAAAAAAATAAAATACATATCATTTACTTTGTAAGTACACTAAGCGGTCTCTTGGTCACCCCCTGTTGGGAAAAAATCCCTCAAGGCATCATTGAAGTATTTTTGAGGTGATTGTGTTTGTTGACAAAGTGGACATCTGCGTGGTGATTGTTGACAAAGAAAAATGATGACATACAAATTTGTTGACAAAGAGGATTTCATGATGTAATGTCGAGTTCAAGAGTTGAGGTCAAATATCCATGGTTGATTCAAGAACGTCGACAAAGAGATGGATGATCTGGAGGCGGTACAAAAAGAATAGATATAAGGTGGCACCGTTTTCCAGTATTTGAAAAATTTTTGGGCCTGAATATCGACAAATAAAGAAAATTGGTTTTTCGAAAAGGGACTTGAGCGCCGTGTACATGAAGGCTTGGAAACTTGGGCGCCATATGTTTTTCATGATTAGATCATCAAAATATGGAAAATGGATAAGTTTCGTGCAAGTATTGGTGGTGTCACGCAGGTGACTTGCGCGCTGTGAAGAGGCTTGTGCACCGATGACTTGGAAGCTTGAGAACTTGCGTACCTATGGTTTTTCAAGATCATAAGATCAAAATATGGAAAATGAAAGAGGTTCGTGCAAGTTTAGAAGTGGGTCGTGCATGTGACTTGTAGGGGAAGAGACCTGCGCACTGAGACTTGTGTGCCGAAGGGAGAGTTGTGCGCCATCACGCAGGGGTGACCAAATGCCTATAAATACTGGACCACCCCTCTTCATTCACCATCGAAGTTCAACAATTTGAGAAATCAGAGCTCCCGCCACGTAGGTGTGGTGGACACGCAAGTGGTGTGTGGGTCGTGCAAGTGAAGTTGAGCGCTAGTGGTTGAAGTTGCGCGTCAGTGTGAGAAGTTGCACGCCAGTTGGCAGTTGCGTGCCAATATTGGTTTGGGCATAAAAGGAAGTGAGTCACACAGGTTTCGGGTTGAAGAAGGTTGTGTCGCGCAAGTGTCTGAGGTAGACTTGCGCGCCAGTTGTGACTTGTGCGCCGATACTTGCACATCGAGATAGACTTGCGCGCCAAGTAAGGTTTATTTCCATAAGTGATTTTCGGGCTGCGTGGAAGATGGAAGTTTTCCCGATACCTTCGGTGCAAAGAGATATTCATCTAAGGGTGAAATTTTTACTTCATCAGAGTATCTACATACACAGGAAGATGCATTCATTCATGAAAATGAAGAGACCTACAGGTCTATAAACTGTGAGTGGATCCTTTCTAGAGTAGTGAGCAAAGGAAGAGGAAGAAGGTGATCCTCTCCACCAGTAGTGAGCCAGAGAGAGAAACAGGGAGTGACCCTTGGGAAAGTAGTGAGCTGACCCTAAGCCTTGTAAAGGCAGTGATCCTGGGACAGAGTGACTATGCTTGAACCTTGTAATCCACATCTAGTGAAGTTTAGTGGAATTTGGTATGATCGAAAACTAGTCAGCGTATGCTCCTTGGATGTATCCCTTTGCGTTGAACCAAGTAAAATTGTTGTGTCCTGTGCATGCTTGACTTTCTATTTACATTGTGTAGCAGGAAAGAGAGAGAAGAGTGTTTTTCTTAACAGTGAAACAAGATCAGAACGGGCATTAATTTTAAATTAGTCATACCCTGATTCACCCCCCTCTTAGGGTATTCAGCTTTGTGGACCTAACAATTGGTATCAGAGGGAATGTTTGATAGTTGTTCTTCTCTCAATGGAGGTCACTAATCATAAAGGGATTCCGATCTTCGACGGATGTAATTTTCAGATATGGAAGAATCAAATGAAACACTGTTTCCGATCTTTGGGAAGGGATGTGTTTTCAGCAGCTATGCATGGTATCACATCTGATATTAATAGTGGTGCGTTATAAGAAGCTGAACATAGAGAGTTGGATGCTGATTCCAAAGCGATCAATGCCTTAGGGGGAGCCCTCTACATCCCATCTATTTGAAGGTGATGTCATGAAAAATGTCACATTCCATGTGGGAAAAGACTTTGAATATATATGAAGGGGATACAAAGGTGAGAGAGGAAAAGCTGGAAGTGTTGTGGAACAAGTATGAAGATCTGAGAATGAACCCGAATGAGTCTGTTGATGCATTCCTTGGCAGGGTAAATGCTGTGGTAGAATACATGAGGGGTATTGGAGAAATTATCGAAGATATAAAAATTGTGAAGTGCATATTGAGAAAAATTCCACCTCAGTTCAATCTGAAAGTTTCTGTTTTGGAAGATAATGACCCAAAAGAACTGACATTGGATAATCTGCACATCAATTTTGTTGCATATGAAATGAGAAACGATGATAACGAGACTGTGGAAAAGGGTAAATCCAAATAGGTGGCATTCAAGGCCATGAAGAAGCTCACCATTGAAGATTCTAATGAGGAAGAAGAGACAGATGAGGTGATGTCATTCCTTTCTTCAAATCTGCAAAGAGAAAGAGGAAAGTTTAAAGGGAAACTTCCACTAGCATGCTTTCGATGTGGAAAGGTAGGTCATCTTGCGGCAAGATTCCCCAAGAAGTTTCAAGATAATGTTAATGATGATGATGAAGTTGAAATTCCCAAGAATAAGACTTCAACATTTGTGAAAGGGAAGAAACAATTCAATAGAAATTTTTTCAAGAAAATGAATCTTCTTTCACAAGAATTTGAAAGTTAAGATGAGTCTGAGGATGAAAAGGTTGAGGAAATAGAAAATTGCAGAGATCGTGGGGTAAATGCCTTGGTGGAGATTGTTGGTAGTTCTCAGAAAAAGGAAGAAGCTGACACTCAAGAAGAAGAAGAAATTCAAGGGAGAGTTGATATGGAAGCCTAATTGGAAGCAACTCTTGAGAAGATAGACATTTGGGGATCCAAAATGAAGAAATCCAATAAAGTGGTTCGTGATGCCAAACTCTATATGAAACACAGGATGAAGAAAAGTCTGAGCTATTAGAAGAAATTGAAAGACTAAAATCCTCAACACCAGAGATCTCAGAAAATATTGTTGAGTATAATCTTAAAATGAAGGAACAAAAGAAGGAAATTGATTGTTTGACTAACATAGGAAAGGATTAGGTCAGACATATCAAATAGCTTGAAGAAGAAGTGGTCAGTCTGTGACAAAAAATTAAGGATCAAGAAAAACTCTTGACCCCTAATGTGATATCAGAAAAGAAGGCCATTCAGAAGACAGAGAGGATGAAAGAGAAAGCTTGTAGTTTAGCAGGAGTGAAGCAGTAAGAAATATCAAAAGCTAAGGCTAATTCAGGGCTTAATAAGAAACAAAAATCTGTGGCAGTTGAAGTCAGACCGCAAGAACCCGTCCTGAGATTGAAGGTGGATTTGGGCACAAAGCAGAATCGGAATATTCAGAGATCCCAAGAGGAAACTTGTAGTGCTGAAGTAGCATGAAGGAATGCACCTTATATCAGGTGTTATTGTTGTGGAAAGATGGGACATTCATAGTATGTGTCTTCCATAGACAAAAGATATCGAAGGGAACAAGAACAGAGATGGCAGTCAAACAGAGAACGGTTTTCCAGAACATATTTCGAATGACATTGTTTTTGGTGTGTAGGATTTGGGCATATGGCTAGGTACTGCACTTGGACCATTCAGAGAAATGTGCCAAAGCAGAATCAAAACGTTAGCAAGAAGCAGATCAATAAACCGAAAAGTGATTTAAAAATACAGAATAGATTTGCGGCTTTGCAAGATGAAGTTGTTCCATCATACTCTGAGAAAGAATAGAAGCCTCAATCCATGCCGAGTATGAAAGAAAAAGTATGGACCAAGAAGAAAAAAATTGAGAAGGCTGTGGTGGAAGAGATTTCCCTTAAAGCATCAGATCGCTTTAGTGTGTGGATCCTTGATAGTGGTTGCACATGTCACATGATGGGTAATAAGGATCTTGTTACAGGCATAAAATATAACAAAGAAGGAGTTGTCAAATTTGGAAATGATGAAGGCCTGAAGATTGTTTGCTCAGGGAAAGCCAAGTTTGGGGGCAAAGAAATGAGACGTGCTGATGTCTTGGTAGTAGAGGGTCTTAGTCATAACTTGCTTAGTGTCAGTCAACTATCTGACTCTGGGCACTCTATCCAATTTACTAAGAAGATGTGTATTGTTAAAGGAAAAGATGGAGCAGTCATTCTATAGGGAAAAAGAACAAAGGGAAATCTTTACCTGGTATGAGGGGAAGAATATTCGTGCTTTTTATCCAGAGAATAAGAAAACCAGCTGTGGCATAAGCGACTTGGTCATCTATGTCAACCATCTATGGAAGATCTGGTAAAGTGTGATGCTGCTAGAGACCTTCCCAAACTATCACGTGATCGCACTCATACGTGTGATGCTTGTCAACAAGGGAAGATCATCAGAAATACATACAGGCCAAAGGAACAAAAATAAACTGGAGTTCTCGAATTGGTGCATGCTGATGTATGTGGGCCTATTTCACCATGAGCTATAAATGGGAAAAGGTACTAAGTTCTTTTCATTGATGATTTTAGTAGAATGGCCTGGGTGTTTGTCATTACCCATAAGAAAGAAGTGTTCAGCTGCATAAATCAGTATAGGAGAGAATCGGAAAGGATTCTTGGGCAGAAAATTCTAAAGTTTCATACAGATAACGGTACAAAATTCACAAACTGTCAGGTCAAAGACTATCTCGAGAAACACAGGATAAGGCGTCAAGTTTCTTCAGTGTGAACTCCCCAACAGAATGGAGTGGTTCAAAGGAGAAATCAGATCATCAACAACATGGCCAGAATGATTCTTATTGATAAATACCTACCAGAGAAATTTTGGAAGGAAGCAGTTTTGACATCGGTCTATGTTTCGAACATGTCTCTGTTGTGTCCGAAGCGAGGGAAGACTCCGTATGAACTATGGTACGGAAATAAGTCAATGCTGAAATACTTTCAAATCTTTGGAAGTAAGTGTTTCATTCTCAACAAAGAAAATCACAGGAAGTTTGAGGCATGAGCAGATGAGGGGATATTCCTTGGCTACTCAGAGAAAAGTAAAGCATATAAATGCTACAACAAAAGGCTGGGAAATTTTTTTGAGATCAATGATGTCACTATAGTTGAAAATGAACAGAATACTCAACGAAATGGTGACTAGTTTCTGGATGAAAGTGATGAGGAACTAACTAACATAGGGGGAGTAGAAGTGGTAGAGGCTGACTCAGAAGAAGATGATGATGATGAACAAGAAAGTGTCAAGTCTGTGTCTGCAAGGAAGCCAAAGAGTCGAGATGAAATTGATAGGAAGAATATCATTGGTGATCAGACAGCTCCAGTTCAGACTCTAAGAATGAAATCATTACAACAGACATCATTTTTATCTCAGGTGGAGCCGAATTGTTTTTCCGATGTAGTTGAAGATGAAAACTGGGTTCATGCAATGAATGAAGAGCTTGATCAGATTGAGAAGAACCCGACGTGGGAGACTGTTTCTACGCTAGCAGACAAGAATGTCATCGGGACTAAATGGGTCTATCGCAACAAGATGAATGGAGATGGAACTGTGATTCGAAACAAAGAACGACTAGTGTGCAAGGGATACTCCCAGATAGACGGAATAGATGTAGATGAGAAATTTGCACCAGTTGCAAGGCTGGAGACAATCAGATTATTTTTGTCCATAGCCGTGCAAAGAGAGTTCAAAGTGTTCCAGATGGATGTAAAATCCACATTCTTGAATGGGGTTCTGGAAGAAGAGGTGTACATTGAGTATCCAGATGGTTTTCTCATTCATGAGGATGAGAAAAAATTTTTCAGGCTGAAGAAAGCATTGTATGGGCTGAAACAAGCACCAAGAGCATGGTACTCAAGGCTTGATCAGTACTTGAAGAAGCTTGGTTTTCAGTGTGGAGGAGTTGATTATAATCTCTATTTCAGTAATGATAGTAATCAAATGATTATGGTGCTGGTGTATGTCGGAGACATAATTTTTGGCGGATCAGATGAAGCTCAGTGCAGACAGTTTCCCGAATTCATGAAAAATGAGTTTGAAATGTCAATGATTGGAGAGCTAATGTTTTTCCTTGGTCTATAGGTGACATAAGGAAGGAATGTAACATTCATTTCTCAATCTAAATATGCCAAGGAGGTTCTGAGAAGGTTTGGAATGGAGAATTCCAAGGAGATGAAGACTCCGGTTGCTACCCGGATGAAATTATCAAAAAATGAGGATGGCAAGGCAGTTAATATAATAGAATAAAAGAAAATTATTGGAAGTCTATTATACTTAACTACAACGAGGCCTGATATTGTTTTCGCCACATGCCAAGCACCGAGATATCAGAGTAATCCCAAGGAAAGAAACATTCTTGCAGTGAAAAGAATACTTTGGTATATCTAGGGCACCGTGGATTTCGACTTGACATATACTGACAAATCTCAGATATAGTTATTGGGATATACTGATGCAGACTAGGCCAGTTCAGCAGATGATAGAAAATCAACGTCAGGTGGTGCATTATATCTTGGTGGGCTATGTATTTCTTGGTTAAGCAAGAAGCAGGATTGTATTTCATTGAGCACCGTAGAAGCTGAATATATTGTGGCCACTCAAGCATGCACACAGTTATTGTGGATGAAGCAGCAGCTTGAAGATATGGGAGTTGAAGTGAAGTCTCCGATCGGAATCCAGTGCGACAACTCAAGTGATATAAATCTTAGCAAAAATCCCATCCATCATTCAAGGACAAATCAAATTGATATTAAGTATCATTTCATCAAGGAGAAGGTGGAACAAGGACTTGTGAAGTTGGATTATGTGCCTACAGAGTTACAGGTTGTAGATATTCTGACAAAGGCCTTACCCAAGGAAGAATTCGAAAGTCATCGACTGGCTCTGGGAGTTCAGTCGATTCCCCACACTTAAAAGTGTGTGGATGTGGAACTTCCCCCACTCCCCCAGGTATGATGTGTTTTTCCCTAATGTGATGATTTGTTCTCTACTCTGTTACAGACTACAAAGGAGTGACCTTTGGGTTCGTTGACAAAGGAGGAGAAAAAATTGATTGTTCAAGGGGGAGACAATGTGGAGATTTGATAAATCATGAATGATATGGGGAGAAGCTGAAAAAAGGAGAAGATAGATTGGGGGAGTTGAAGCTAGTTGAATTTGCTTAGCCAGAGATTAGCTTGGACAGCACTGGAAATAAGGCTAAAGAGGTGTTGAAGCTGTGAGAAGAAAGGGGGAGTGTATTAAATCTGACGATGCTAGATGTTATCGATCAAAGAATAGATATCACGACAGATGAGGATCGTGATAAAAGCAAAAGAGAGATGTTGGAATGTTGTAAAAATATTTCCAAACAAAAATTGGTCTTCCAACAAGTCCTTCAACAATCGGCATCAGTTTAGTACAAATTGGTATCAGTTTGGTGTCAACAGTGGCTGTCAGAGATGAAGTGATTCATTGATGAACTTTTCATTTACTCTTGTTTCTCACGCCGAGCATTTCTCATGTGGGCTTAGAGTATGTGTTGAGTAAATCCTTGATTGCTATCAGAATTGCAAAAGGCGAATGGTGGCTGAAGAATGAACGATGTATATTTTTATGGAAGAGTTGTCAACAAACCCAAAGGGGTAGATTGTTGGGAAAAAATCCCTCAAGGCATCATTGAAGTATTTTTGAGGTGATTGTGTTTGTTGACAAAGTGGAAATCTGAGTGGTGATTGTTGAAAAAGAAAAATGATGACATACAAATTTTTTGACAAAGATGATTTCATGATGTAATGTCGAGTTCAAGAGCTGAGGTCAATGATCCATGGTTGATTCAAGAACTTCGATAAAGAGATGGATGTTCTGGAGGCGGTACAAAAAGAACAGATACAAGGTGGCGCCGTTTTCCAGTATTTGCCCAATTTATGGGCCTGAAAATCGAAAAATAAAGAAAATTGGTTTTTGGAAAAGGGACTTGCGCGCCGTGTACATGAAGGCTTGTAAACTTGTGTGCCATATGCTTTTCATGATCAGATCATCAAAATATGGAAAAGGGATAAGTTTCACGCAAGTATTGGTGGTGTCGCGCAAGTGACTTGCGCGCCGTGAAGAGACTTGCGCGCCGATGACTTGGAAGCTTGAGAACTTGCGTGCCTATGGTTTTTCAAAATCAAAAGATCAAAATGTGGAAAAGGAAAGAGGTTCGCGCAAGTTTGGAAGTGGGTCGTGCAAGTGACTTGCAGGGGAAGAGACCTGCGCGCCGAGACTTGCGCGCTGAAGGGAGAGTTGCGCGCCATCGCGTAAGGGTGACCAAATTCCTATAAATACGGGACCACCCCTCTTCATTCACCACCGGAGTTCATCAATTTGAAAAATCAGAGCTCCCGTCGCGTAGGTGTGGTGGATGCACAAGTGGTGTGTGGGTCACGCAAGTGAAGTTGAGCGCCAGTGGTTGAAGTTGCGCGCCAGTGTGAGAAGTTGCGCGTCGGTTGGAAGTTGCACGCCAATATTGGTTTGGGCGTAAAAGTAAGTGAGTCACGCAGTTTTTGGGTTGAAGAAGGTTGTGTCGTGCAAGTGTCTGAGGTAGACTTGCGCGCCAGTTGTGACTTGTGCTCCGATACTTGCATGTCGAGATAGACTTGCGCGCCAAGTATGGTTTATTTCCAGTAGTGATTTTCGGGCTACGTGGAAGCTGGAAGTTTTCCCGATACCTTTGGGGCAAAGAGATATTCATCTACGGGTGAATGTTGTACTTGAACATAGCATCTACATACAGGGGAAGATGCATTCATTCATGGAAATGAAGAGACCTGCAGGTCTATAAACTATGAGTGGATCCTTTCCAGAGCAGTGAGAAAAGGAAGAGGAAGAAGGTGATCCTCTCCACCGGCAGTGATCCAGTGAGAGAGAAATAGGGAGTGACCCTTGGGAAAGCAGTGAGCTGACCCTAAACCTTGTAAAGGTAGTGAGCCTGGGACAGAGTGACTGTGCCCGAACCTTGTAATCCATAGCTAGTGAAGTTTTGTAGAATTCGGTATGACCGAAAACTTGTCGGCGTATGCTCCTTGGACGTATCCCTTTGCGGTGAACGAAGTAAAATTGTTGTGTCCTGTGCAAGCTTTACTTTCTATTTACTTTGTGCAGCAAGAAAGAGAGAGAATATTGTTTTTCTTAACAGCGAAACAAGATCAGAACGGGCGTTAATTTTAAATTAGTCATACCCTGATTCACCCCCCTCTCAGGGTATTCAGCCTTGTAGACCTAACACCCCCACACAGCCGTGTGTGTGGACATTACATGACCAGCACACTGCTTCAAGAAATAATTGAGTACACGACGTGTACTCATAATGTACACGGTGTGTACTTCAAAAAATTTCCATAAATTCCTCTTTTTCTATAAAACGTCCAAAGAAGAAAAACATACCTGAAAAGAAGATCCATGATCTTACAATGACAATTACTTCATTCAGTATTTATTATTTTTGGTTCTAGTCACCTACTAGTGGGGATCGTGAATTCCTTCTTGGATATTTCATGGCCTACTTTATTATCTGGTTACCAAGGTACCTTGTACTGTTCGTGATAAAGTGGTATCAAATGAGGTTGTTATTTTATCTTAACATCTATATGAAGTTAACTAATTTTTAGGGGGAATCAGAGGTAGATGAGATTGAGTGCATAGGAATGTCTCAACACAATTAACCATAAGCCTCTAAGGTTTGTTTGGGGAATACTCCTGGAGAATTAGATCTAATATTTTACCTATTTTTATTTTGATATGTTGACATCCAAATCATTTTTGTTCTATATGTTGGCATTAATTTCCTTTGATCCATAGTCTGAGTATTAATATAATGACTTTTGATGTTGTGTAGCATCATGACTATGAGATGATATGAGAATCACATCCTAGGGGAACATTATACTAAACCACATTGAGTGAAATCTCTAGTGAACCTGAATCTGGTTGAAGGGATTTTGAACACTATCCATTCTTTATGGCATGAACCACCTTCAGTTCCCATCCCTTCTCCAGCAATGGAACCACATAAGGATGTTCAAAAAGATATTTATCAAATTTTTCTTTTCTATAAGGTACCAGTTTTCAAATGAATCACTAATCCTATATATGATGAGAAATAATGGGAAAGATAGAATTTCCATTTGAATTCTTGGAGACAATGAATGTGATCATGGAGTAGTAAGCCACCTTTGTCCTAGCGAGACAAAGTAGGTGATAGTGGTAAATTATGGTGATGATAAAGAAACATGAATGATTACAGTGGAATGACTATAAATTTATATTCTATAACTAGTTCCATCAAGAGGCGGTGGGGTTGGAAAAGGATGTCATGTATTTTATTCTACAACAGGCTTATGGAATCGTGATAGTGTATTCAAATCACTTCACTAAAATCTTGTAGTTAGCACATAAAATTTTACGAAATGAGAGGTTGGAGGATCGATGGGTTGAGTTTGGAGTTTGATTAGATACTTGTTATTAGGTTATCTTGAGAATTTTTCCCACTTATGATGATGTGATAGATAAGGAGATGATTGTTGAAATTGACATGGAAAAAAATTTAGGGTTGATGGGAGTTCCATTTAACCCAGTGGTAGTATGAGTTTCTTGAAGGGGAAGAGGAATTTTGATTATTATGATGGATGTTATTGATGGAAGTGTCATTACCGTCCTCCTACAGCTCTTGAAGAAACTCCATTTATTTTCTATTAGAATGGAATACTTGGAAAATCTAAGAGTTTTTTCATAGAGGCACCCATGAAATGTGGTTCTTATGGTAAATCAGGGCACTTGTAAATAATGTTCCATATCTTTTATTCTCCACATGTGGAACATGATAACAATATCCCCCTAAAAGTGTGGGTAAATCAGATGCTTCACATATAAGAGTGTTCTAGACACATGAATCTGAAGTGATGATACTTCACGTAGTGGAAAAGTCTCTAGAGGAAATAGACATGGGTCCAATGACTATAAGAAGTACAATTAATATTTGTCCTTCATTAGAGACTACTCTATTTGATATTCAAGCATCGAATTATTTTATTTCTATTAATATTACTAATCAACTAAATCATCATAGGGAGATTTATCTGTTGTAATAGATATTACTAAACCCATTGGAAAGAAGAGAGAACAAGGTCTCTGTAGTACTACTTATGTCATCTCCCTATCAGATGTCAAGAATACATGGATTTCTTTGTCCCTCAACATGAAACCTATTGAGGTCATTTTCATAATATATTGGATCATTTTTCATAGATACCACATTTTTTTATCCTCTTTGTGTGTACCTTATTAAACATAGTGGTGTTCCTATTTTCACTCATGGAGAATGGAACCTAAGTTCACGAAGGGTTGGAAACTCATATCTAGAGTTGGGGTAGCAAATGCCAGTGTTTGTTTTGATCTAGAGTGGGAATATTAGAGTGGTTATCTACCTACATTTTTCATCAAGTTTCCCAATGCGTTTCCTTCTAATTTATCTTCTTTTCCAATGGTACGGGAGGTCGATATTACGATTGTATAAATTCTTGGTACACAAATAGTTTCAATTCGATTTTACTAGTTGGTGACTAATGAAATGAAATTGTATAAGTCCTAGTTAGATTATCTTCTTGAGAAAGGTTTTATATTCCCAAGTGTGTTTCCTAGGGTAGATCTAGTTCTCATACCAAAGAATATATGAAGGTTCTATACACATATTTTTTGACTACTAAGAGATCAACAAAGTTACGGTGAACAAAAATTAACATTATTCATGGATTATTGATCTTTTTGATTAGTTTATTGGGGTGAAGTGGTTTCCATAGTTGGACCATTATTCAGGTTTCCATCATTTTAGGATAAATTAATTTGACATTATGAAAATTTCCTTTCAAAGAAAGCAGAACCGTTATTAGTACATTATTATGCCCTTTATTATAAAAAATTCTCCTTTAGTTTTTATAGATTTTATTAATATGGATTTCCATGGGTATCTTTATACGTGTGTGGAAGTCATTTTGGATGACATCATAGTTTAATCAATGTACAAGAAGGATAATGTACATCATTTTAGAATAGTTTTGATTCTTCTGGGGAATCAATAACTTAATTAAATGAAATTGATTTGTGATTTTTGGATTTAGGAAGTTAAATTCATGGTTCTTGTGGTGTTAGGAAAAATAATATCAGTTTATCCTAAGAAGTTGAGTCTTGTATGAATTGGGTGAAACAGAAAAATGTCTTAATGATTCAAATCATTTTAGGTTTATCAAGAGAGAATCTTCACTTTTACAAGTACTTATCAATGATTTGTTCTCTAATGACATCTCAATCTCGGAAACGAGTGATGTTTCCTTATAATTATAATTTTCCGAGTAACATTGTTGAGATAAAACATCTCTTAACTACGGTGTTGTTGTTGAATAATCAAGAGGTCGAGAAGGGATATGTGTTATTCTATGATGAATTGAGTTCAGGAATGGTATATGTTGTTATACATTAAAATCAAGTAATTTCATATGGATCTTGTTAGCATAGGCCACAAAAGATGAATTTCCTTACACAAGTCATTTAACATGAAATTGTAATGAATAATTAAAATATTTGGGGACATTACCATTATAGATAAAGGATTACTATACATTTAGAACAAATGAGATTGAGGTTAATACGCTCTAAAATTGATTTGAATCTACACCAGTGGATTTGGGTGGAGTACGTATAATCTTCATACTTTTACATCACTTATACCGAGGTAAATGGAATGTTGTTTCTGAAGCATTGGGAATGAATCATCCAACCCAAGTAGTGAGAGAATCTCTGGATGAGTGGAATTTGATTTATATCATTGAATAGTTTCTAATTGGAGTATATGAATCAGGGCATGAGGTTTCTTTAGATATCATTCATTTATCATACACTCGTTGTGAGATGATTCATCATGATCAACATCATTATGATGAATTAAATCACAATAGAAACTCTCTTTATGATGGGAAGATTGTTTTGATGTGGTCATTCTCCAAAAGTGTGATATGTGTTATCGGAATCTCATTGTTGGGACATTGGTGGGAAGGATGGATATAATGCGGTATTGTAATAATACCTAATGGGATGTAAACCCAAGAACCACTATGATGTTCTTTGAAATGCTGTTACAATTATGGTGTCCTAGTATGAGACATATGGTTTTTAAGTTTGTTTCTTACTATTATACAAGAAAAAATGTTAATTACGAACACTAAAATCCTTCAAGATTACTTAAGTCACTTATAGTACCAACATGGAAGTGCAACAAGATCTCAATAGTCATTGTGTTTATGTTGAATCATACCAAAAGAAGTAAGAATGTGATATGAGTTATCCTACATTGGCTGGCCAAGTCAGCTGACATCATACCCATTAGTGTTACATCCACTAATAAAGACTTTAAAAACCTATATGAAAATGGATTGTTCATTTACATTACATTATATCTGATATAGTATCTGATAGGGATCCTATGAAAACATTTCACTTATAGAGAGCCCTTAATGAGTTAGTGGTATCTCAGGTTCATTTGGGAACAACCTACAATCTATAGTTATAGGGATTGATAGAATGAACTATACATATTATTGAGGAAACAATTCACTCTTTTGTTATTGAATTTGGTAGAGAAAGGGATGATAAATTTAGAATGGTTGAGTTTTCTAGTAATAATAATTACAACTCCAATATCAGAATAGATCCTTTGGAGGCCCTGTATGGGAATCCTTGTAGATAATCATTCTATTGGTCAGAGATTTTTGAATGATTTTTGGTTTCACCAAGTTTGGTCCAAGATACAACAACAATGATTTACTTAGTTTGAAATAGAATGTTAATGGATCATATCCAATATGAGTCTTATGCTGATTGTCACCATAGAACATTGGAATTCGTAGTTGGGGACTAGTTTCTTTTGGAAGTTTCATCCTAGTTAGTTTTTTAGTGGATTGGGGGGAAATTGAAGCTTTCTCCTCATTTTGTGGGAACATTTGAGGTTGATTAAATGGTTGGGAAAGTAACATAACATTTATAACTTCCAAAAAAGCTAAAATTGATACATAAAATATTCCTTGTATCATAGTTTATAAATTATATATCTAATCCATCTCATTTTTTGAGATGGTGTGATCTTAAGATTGATCCTAATTTATCTGTGACTGAGCACCCAATCAAGATAAATGATTGTGAGACAAAGGTATAGTGTGGTAGGACTATAACTTTTGTTCATGTGTTATGGAAGCATTGTTTTAATAATCACAAGATGTTGGAATGTAAGGAACATATGAGGACTTGTGGCCTTATCTTTATATCATGGACTATCCCTCATAGGCAATCTGGGGACAAAACGTTTTAATACTGGTGAGGTTGTAACAACCCATTCCTAATCTGATAGGAATTCCTTTAAAAATAACAAGGTTCTTCTTCTTCAATGACTAGTAACGGATTTTAATGAATTTGTATGATACAAAAAATTATCAATTCATAGATTTTATGAACACTCAGCATTAACTAGTCATTTATACAGGCTACAGGAGGGTTGAAAGCCATGTATCTAGATTACAAAAACAGTAATGGTTACTGGGTGAATATCAAGAATGGTTCACAAAATGAAAGTTACATGATGTGTTGTGTGAATAAATTTCATGAGTTAATGAAAGATAGTTTTTTATTTATAGGAATCATGTTTTTTGGTAGATAGGTAAACTAACAATTTTATGTCATGTAAGGTGGTTAAAGGTTGTGTAATACATATACTGCAATTTTTAATTAGGATGAATGACTAATAAATCACTTTTGGTTCATTTAAAGTGTTATTTATCACAACTTATGGCATTCCCCATGGGATCTTTATGATGTTCAACCCTTCTGGGTCATTTGTTTAAGCGTTTGATCATCCTTACATTGGATGTGTGAATTCCTGGGTAAGTGTTTCCACATTTTGTCATATAATTTTCTTTCTGCTCCTTGATGTTCAATAGATAAAACTAAAATTGGTGGATCTAGGATTCATGATGTGTTATTATTTTAGGTTGAGTCACAAGTTCCTCTACTCCTTCATTCTCATTGATGGGTTTTGTTGCGAGTGTTGGGTTTTGGGGAAAAGGTAGGTGAATTTGTTCAGTGTGTATAAATAGAATGACCTTGATTTCCCTGATTTGCATCATTTCTTGATTTAAATTAAAAATTTCAATCATTAATTAAATTGATTTAAGAAAACACAATTAGAGTGAATTGAGATTTTTGAAATGGTTTTGGCATGAAAATTTGGAAAACCAACAATTCAATTGAATTGGGGTGTGCTTAATGGGAATTGGGTGATTTAAATTGTTTTTCAAATTTTACATTTGATGGAAACTATTTCTATAAAATTATAGAATTTAATTGTGGATATTAATTTTCAAATTGAAGGAATTGGTTTTGAATTGATTTCAACCTTTTTAAAATCATATAAATGTTTTTAATAGAATCCAGGTGGTATTATCTTGATTAAAAGACATGTTTTTTTTAAAATATGTTTTGATTTAAAATGGAAATTGGAATTTGAAAATGGGCACTGAGATATAATTGTATTTTAATTAGATATGAAATGAATTGAACATAATAAATTGTATTAGAGCGCATACATGCCTTAGGTAGATTGTGAGGTAATAAGATGCAGTCAACAACTATATGACTTTCTAAATCTTAAATGCAGCTGGTCACATATCTAATGGGATGGTGATGAGTCATCATTATCCAGTTTCTTTGGTACATGTGTGTACACATATATCCCTGATCACATATATATTTATAAGACCTATAATCTAGAAATGTCATACAGATTTGGTCGATTACCATGTTAATCACTTGTTTTATATTTTAGATATATTTTTTTGATAAAGTTGTTAAAAACATTAAATTCAATATAAAATTATATAAAATATTATATATACATATTTGTTTTATTTATTCCATTTTTTTTAAATATTATATAAAATGTGAATCATTTTCATAATACATTTTCCATAATTTTAACTATATAGTTTGATTTGTTTAAATTTCATTTAAAATGCCAAACCTTTTTCCAATTAAAATTGAATCCATTGATTTAGTAATCTATTATTTGATTCTATTATGGAATCTAGAGTTATATACTACAATTATTTTTATGTCACACCCTACATGTGTCATTGGGTGTTTATAGATTATGTCCCTCCAGGTTTGACTTAGGGTAAATGATCTCCTGGTATAAGGCCTTAGCCATCAACATTATATAATTTATATATAAGTCGATATTTTGTCTTTAAATCACAATGATGGTCTTTTCATGTCTATAGATTTATAGAGTTAGGTAATAACATATACATAACATAATGTATATTACAAGTAGACACTTCTACACACTATCCTTTTATTCATAAAACAAAAAATCATTAAAATGAAATATGACATCATTTCAGGGTTTAACCGCATAACTTTTCCTTGATCCCATCCTTGACACTATTCTTAATTATTTCATGTGAAAGACATTTAAAAACATTGAATGGGTGAACAATCTTATTAAAGTATACGAAACTAATGAAACATGTTATTCTGTCAAAAACATGAAAACCATGAATGCTTTACCATAATGTAATACTTTTCACATTTAAGAAGTTAAAAAAACACTTCATTGAATAATATATCATTACATAACCTTTTGGTAACCAAAATATTACCATAAATCCCATATATTACAGCATATAGCATATGAAGGTAACTTGGGGACATAAACATACTTAAATATAATAATAATATTGTCGACTTACCACACATATCACAAAATGGATGAGCCATACGACTGACTTCCATACCCAATGCATTGGAGTTTATAATTTAACCACCCATCCTTGGTTTATCACAGAACCACACGTGATTTTTTATAACGTATCAAACTATCATTTTATTATCATTTAACCATCCGTCAAATGTCCAAGTACCATTATATAATAATTACACATAAAATATTGTAAATATCAACATTTAAAAAAAAAGTTCATTTGGAATCACAAGAAATCATTTAAATATATAGAAATACTCAAAATAAATCAAAATATCAATTTCAATACCAATGCACCAAAAATAATAAGGTATTTCATTTCCTTTAAAAAACATTAAGGCTTATTAAGGAAGCCTAATATGAAAAAACGATTATGTCGGTGGAGAGGTCATTATTACTGTATAAGTTAAAAAAATTTCCATTTGTCATTTAGTAAATTTCTTTATTGAAAAATGATTCCCTTTAATTGTAATTAAATTTCATAGTGGTTAGACACTGTATAAAAGAATTTCGTGTATAAATCAAAATATTCCACAATGAAAAGAGGTTGAAACGAAGTCCCTTACCTTGTGTCTGATTCTTCATGGATGTTTATTGTTCTTATTGAATAATAAAGATCATTTAATTTAAACATGATTAAGAACCATTTTATAATTTATTTTTCATTATATATCACTTATTACCACATTATAAAAATTACATAATTATTTATGTTAATATCAGTCATTTGGTCGATATTGAGTACATGAGACGAAAACGATCTTGTTATAATTACAATTTGTCAATGTAGTGAAAAGTCTATTATCTCTAGAATATTATTTCTATTTATCATATATATCTATTATATATGTATTTATAATAGTCCATAACATTTGGAGATAAGAAATTAAATTCACCGTTCATGGAGATGGTAATCCAAACATACACATTAAAAGTACTTTCATTTCTATTTCATATTTAAAGGAAAGAAAACATAATGATTACATGGTATATTATAATTATTATATAATATAATATCTTATATTTGTTACATATGTTCATTAACACCATCTTTTACTCTTTCCATGTATGGCATGAATGAGTAATATCACTTTGAGGGGGCCATAGTCCGCACTTCCTTAAATAAAATTATCATGTTTAGACATCATGAAAAGCATAATGATATGTTGTAAATAAAAATTTCAGGAAAACAGAGACAATACAAACTACCTATATATCATATATAAATACAATTCCATCATAATGGACACCACGATAGATGGGGGGTGGAGTCGAACAATCATTGTTTTGTGAGGCAGCAGTTCATCATACACAAAAACAGTATGTTCATATCCATTAGATGGGGTGTGTGTAAGTGTAGTTCGAATAACTATCAAAAAAATCCTGGTATGATGATTATACTTATGTTGTTATGTAATCAATTAATAAGAATATAATATAGAGTTAAGAAGTAAAATAAGGGAAATGATCTTTAGAGAAGAGGATACCTCTAAAACGTGTAGCTCCCATTGATTTGAGCCAAAAGGCATTCATGAATTGTGTTCTGCCTAAGGTAAGGCTTCAAGAAGTAATAGAGGTCTGTCAAGAAATTATTTGGGTAGAGTTTGTATAATCTAAGGGGCTTTAGATATGTGATTAAAAAGGTAGTGGTGATGACCTTTTATAAGAGGGAGGAGGGGCACTGAAGGGATTTCTTGAATTATAATTTTATGATAAATTGATTTTCGGTTTTAAATCATCCCAAAGTCAATTATCTCAAATATAAGATGCTTTCTGGTATATAATATCTCAATCAATAGGTTTTATAAAATTTTAGGTCCCAAATAAAACCTTATCATTTAGCTTTACCCCATAGTTAACTAATTTAACTATTACCATGTCCTCTTGTATATTCATACTATATGGTTAATATAGTTACAATAAAATTCCGATAGAACCTCATGCAGTTCATTGATGATATTTTAAACATTATCTATGTCATTTGGTAGAATATAGTATTTTTATAATTATTATATATTTTAGTAAAATATTATTTTTTTAAAAAATCCATTTATTTCTATTTTTATTCAATTCATATCATGAATTTTTAAAAAATATATAACAACTTGATTATTTCGACAAAACATAAATAATTAGAAGAAAAATTTACACTAGCCCATAAAATTCCTGTATAGAATAAAATGTTTCCAAATAATTTTTAAAAAAATTATAATCTCATTTATTTAAATCATTCTTTAATAAGGTTATCACTACCTCATCATTGTGTCATAATTTTTATATTATATTTCTAAAAATAATAAGTAAAAAACCCATGACATAAGAAATATGTTTACCTTTCTAATGAATGTTTTATTCAAATAGATCACTTATATAACCCAATATAAAAGAATGTTTTACTAAAACTTACATGTTTACGATACATTTTTCTTTAGTCAAAATTATTTCTTATAAAATGACATCTTCCCATCAATGTAGCTCAATTGAGTCCCAAAATCAACCTAAGGATTCCCATCAATGGGAGTATATATTAAATATGTTTATGAATTGGTTTAGGGTTATTTAATATAATTATAATATAATTTATTACTATTATATATCAAATTTACCCTTTAACCATATTAAATAAAATACTTACTGAAGTTAATATTCATAATTTATAAAAATAAAATGTAGTTTTTTAGATAATTTGGACCCCGGGATTCCAAATATGGAATATATATTTCCAAATTCACAAAAAAAAATTATCAGTAATTAATTGAAAATTAATTTCTATTGTCAAAACCAAAAAGCATGTTTTTAAGAAGTGATAACTTTTAAAAGGCTCAAAAGTGTTTATTTTAAATTTCAATTTGAAATAAAATAAAATGACCATAATTTAATTAAATGATAAATACACAATCCAATTATTCAATATAACCAATTAAAAGTACAATATAACTATATAAATAAATTATATGAATAGACTCTTTTGAATTAAATTGCAGTATATTTTTTCTATTAATTAAGAAATTAACATTGTCAGAAAAATACCAAATTTTCATTCAAAGTAAATATTTATTTCCCTATTATATGTACAATTTTTTTACGTAAAATATAATTTATAAAAATGAAAAAAATCCAGATTTAATAAGGGGTTTCTATCAAAATGCGGTAGAACTGCATTTTTAGAAAAATATTCCTTTTATATGAAAAATTGTATTTGTTCTTATATCAAATCTAGAAAAAATATAAGATGGATTTAAAAAATAACATTGAATATATATATCATTTATTTTTAATTAAATAAAAATCCATTAAAAGTGATATGAAAACAAAATTATTCTCATTTAAATAGGTTTCATTTAAAAACACACCATTTAAATTAAATTAGTTTTTATTTCAACTACATATAAATTTGGTAACAAATGAATCATTATTTAAACATTTGTAAACCATATTTAAATTTTTTGTTAATGATATTAATTTCCCCTATTCCAATTTCTAGGAAAGATCAACAATTTGAAATAATAATAAAATTACTCTATTATATTTTTGTATAACTTAATGTTTTGTTCAACGTATGATTTTAGAGAACCTTGCTGTTGCGTGTTGAGTATGCTAATGGAAGAAGAGTACCTTTAACATAAAATTAACATAGTATTCATAGGTAGTAATGGAATAAAAATTATTATTCTATAAATATATCTATCATTAGATCTTCCCCTTTTTGGAAATTTCATCCTCAAAATTTTGAAATTGGGTTCAGAAATATAATTGAAAGTCCCACGTAAGAAATAGTTCAATACTACTATCACATTAAAAGAATTAAGGAAAAGTACAGAGGATAGAAAATAAATCACATACTAGGATTACATGAAAACATGTATGTGGAAGAGAAAAATAACCATTATGTTCAAATTGAGAGTGATAAAAAACCTGATTAGAAGAAAGATAACAATATGAAAACCACAAACTTGCGATGGTTTAAATGGTCAATGATTCCCTAGAAGGAAACGTAAATAGTAAAAAATTTAAGTTAATTTTAGTATTTTTTTAGAACTCTTTTACTACATATAATATTAACGTAAGTAAATATATTTTCATTTCATGTAGAGTTGCATCCTATAATAAATTTCTATCAAAAAATAATATTTTCTCCAAATAGTTAGTATTCAAGATGACATGGTCACACCTGAAGTGCTTGAATCAACTTTAATAGAATCACATAATCATCAAAAGATGAACTATATATATTTATACTATTGTTAAACATTTAAAAAAACCAAAATGGTTAGTAAAAGATCAAATAATCCCTAAAAGGATAATCCATTATAAAAAAATAAATACTACTCTTAATCTCCAAAATTCAACAAAAAATAAAAAAATTTCAACGAAGACCATTCGATACACAACTGTCCTTAAAATTATTCTATAAAATCCAAACTAAGATTGAAACCCAAATCTCATATGAATTTTATCACATAGTCTTAAATAATAAATCAGAGCATTTATCTCAAAATAATATCTTCTACTCTTAATTTATCTTACATAAAAGTAATTATCCTAATCACATATTATCAAAGATAGGTTAATCATTTCCATAAATAACACAAATCTATAAAATTTCTCAATTAAAATAGAAGTTATTCCAAAATAAAATTCCACCATTTTTCCTCAAATGAAATCCCATAGTGTTTTATTTTCCTTGGGCATATATTTGTTCCCAAAAGAGTGAATTTCTTCCAAAGAAACATTTATCACATAATCACCAAATAATTTTCCAATAATAAGGATATTTATTTGATAAAAAATTAGTTCCAAAAATAAACTTATTATTGATCCATAAATTCATTTCACACTAAATAATATGTCATAATGATCAGGGACTTCACTTAGTCTAGTGGTATGTGATAAATCCCAGTTGAACTTTTGTTAAGGGTTCTATTCCCATGGTTTAGTCTGACGTGATGAGTTGTCACACGGTATGTGTGTTCCCCATTAAAAAAATATAATTCCAATAACATTAAAAAATGATATAAAATCCTTGAAAATATCCACAACATGTTTTATCCTCAAAGTATTTTCCATACCTCACATTTTTTATCCCAAAAACATATAACCCATAATTACCTCAAATTCAGGGATCAAATAAATACTAATAGTTCTTTATAATTAAATCCACAAAACAAAAGATAATTATTACTCAATTAATTTTTTTTAAAACAAACATAATTGATACAAATACTATATATCTTCTTAAGAAACCCCATCATTAAAACATTTAAACATAACATTTCCATAGATCTAACACAACTCTTGAATTACAAAAATGTAGACATCTAAATAATCAAACATTCATCAATATCCTTTATCCATGTTTTTCGATATTATTTTTTATATGTCTTTCCCATAAAAAATCCTGTATAATGTCCAAAGATATCAATAATGTTAAAACATGAGCTATGAAATAATACATACCTTGCATAGGTCATCTTCAGTTTCCTCATCATTAATTGGAATGAAATTATATATTGGTAAACATATATTTTAAGGCAATTCTAATCACATTATGTAACCTTCTTCTAAGGAAATCTATTTGGTAAATGACCATGAACAACACGTTTAAATCATTTAATTGATCCCTCATAAGGAAATTCTTTCCCTTTCCGAGAGTAAACTGAATGCTTCCTTTTATCCATGGAAGTTTATTGCTTTATGACATCGATTACCACATCTATAACAACTTCCTGTACAATTGAAGCATTTTCATAGGTGGTTCTTTTCACATCCATGAAACATAGGTTTTAAAATATACTTATGTTTATGAATATTACCTTAACATCTATAGGGATTAATTTCCCACATATATGATGCCTTAGAAAAATCCCCAAGTTCCAAATGGTAAATCATGACTCTAGATAGTTGTTTAAGAATAACCACAAGGGTTCAAATTGCATCTCCCATTTCATTCGGCTTCTTATTCAGAAAACCATCATAGTTTCCTTCACATACATTGTTAAATTAAAAACCCTGCTAGATATAGACATTTACACTAAACCTGAAAAGGTTTGTGCAAGTATATTAGCAAAATCATTATATAATATCTTACAAGGAGGGTAAACACTAAGATATAAAAATATTTATTATCTTAAACTGATTATATTTATCTAAAATAACTATGACTCTTTATAATATGGTAACCATTTTTGGTTATTTTACTTCTTCAAAAATAACACCCTAACCACTAATGTTTTGTAACCCTACATCTGATACCAACCATATGTCCCTATCATTAAACATTACGTAATCTAGAGATATGTTGATAATTATATTTTAATTCACATTGAGGATATTTTTAGGTTTTTAAAATTAGAGTGTTATTTCATAAATTATACATAACATCTTGAATATTACAAGTAAACACTCATACTCACTATAATTTTCCCATAAAACAAAAACCATTTAAAACAAAATATTACATCCTTTCATGTTTTAACAGAATAACATTTCCTTGATCCCATCAGAGATGTTATTCATTATTATGTAATGTTAAAAAAATTTAAAACATAGATGATAATAAAAACACAATTAAGGAATACATAATGAAAGAATACTATTAGTCTTTCGAAATCATTTAATCCACTAAAACATTATCATAAAGTAAAAACTTTCCCCATTAAGAAGTAGAAAAAAACATAATTGAATATAATCTCAATAAATATCCTTTTTCTAACCAAAATTTTACCGTAAATCCCATAGAAAGAAACACATATCACATAAATGTAATGTGGGACATAAACATACTTAAATGGAATAACCATATGGCCAACTTCCACACGTATCACTAAATGAAATAGCTATATGGATGAATTCTATACCCAATGTGTTGGAGGTTATAATGTAACCACAAATCCTTGGTTTATCACAGAACAACACATCATCTTTTTTATTACACAACCACCTGTATTTAGTTTATCATGGAACCACCCATCAAATTTTCAAGTACCATTATATATTCATAACTCATAAAATTTTGAAAATATAAACAATTCACTAATAGAATTTCATTTGTAATCACAAGAATGATTTTCAAGATGTTGATATACTAAATCTATTTTAAAAAACCATTTTAAATACCTATACACGTAAACATAATAAGGTATTTCTTTTTCATTTAAAAACATTAAGGCTTATTGAAAAACCAAATGTTAAATAATTATTTCGGTGACAGAGAGGTCATTGTCGCCGCCTAAGTTAAAAAAATTCATTTTATAATTTATTAAAATGCTACATAGAAAAATTATTCCCATTGAATGGAATTAAAATTCAATCTGATTTATACAATGTATGAAACAAAGTCATTTATAAATAAAAATATACCTCATTGAAAGGAGGTTGAGACGACATACCTTACCCTGTTTCTAATTCATCATGTATGTTCCTTGTTCTTCCTAAATAATAAATTTAATTTATTTTTTACATCCTTAAGAACCTTTTTCAAGTTTATTATATCTTTGTATATCACTTTTTACAATGTTATAAAAACAACTTAATTATTTATGTTAATATAAGTCATTTTGTAGATATTGGGTACATGAGTCGAAAATGATATTGTTACAATTTTAATTTGTCCATGAGGTCAAATGTCCATTATCTAAAAATAATTATTAATATATATAATATATATCTAGTATATATGTATTTATAATACTATTTAAAATTTTGATAAGAGCAATGAAATGAAATGTTCATGGAGACAGTAATCGGTACGTACGCTTGAACACTACATTCATTTCGATTTCATATTTAAAAGAATGAAAACCTAATGATACATAGGTATATTAAAATTATAACATTGGATAATATTTTATATATGTTAATTCTATTCATTAACTCCATCATTTATATGTTTCATATGTAACATGAACGAGTCATATCAATTTTAGGGGGCGGTAGTCAGCACATCCTCAAATTAAATTATCTTGTTTACACATCATTAAAAGAATAAAGATATGTTGTACAAAAATTACATAAGAATAGAGAAAATATAAATGTAATATATATAATATATAATAACATTTATATAATAATTGACACCGTGAGAGGTGGTAGGGGAAAATTGATCAATTATCATTTCGTGAGGCATCAATTCACCGTACACAGAAACTATTTGTCTGCATCTGTTAGATGGAGGTGTGTGTATGTGTAGTTACAATTACTCTCATAAAACATCATAGTAAATTTAGGATACTAGTTTTGTTATGTAATATAATAATAATAATATAATAGAGAGTAAATAAATAAAATAAATTAAATGAAGTTTAGAGAAGACGCTTCCCCTAAAACATGTAACTACCTTTGATTTGAGACAAACAACTTTCTTTCATTTAATTGTGCCTATGGTAAGGCGTATATGAGGTATAGAGGTATGTTGGGAGCTTATTTGGGTAGATTTTGGATGATCCAAGGGGCTTTACATGTGTGATTAAATTGGTATAGTTTATGGACTTTAATAAGAGGGTGAAGGAGAACTTAAGATATATCTTGAATTATTATTTTATTATAAATTTATTTTAAGTTTAAAATTTCCCCAAAGTAATTTATTTTAAATACCCGATTATATTGGGCCGAAAAAATATTATCCAATTGGTTTTTTATTGGTCTAGGCCACAAACATATACTTATATTTTAGCTTTAAACATTAGTTAATTAATTTGACACTTACAAGGTCTTCTTGTATATTAATACTATATGGTTAATATAGTTACAATAAAATGCCAATAGAACCTCAAATGTTTCATTAATGACATTTTAATCATTATATTTGTCATTTTTAAGAATTTATGATTTTTAGAACTGTTATATCATTATATAAAATAGTATTTTTTTTAAAACCCAATTATGTTAATTTTTATACTACTCATATTATGACTTCTATACAACCCATAAAAACATGATTATGTAGAAAAGAATTCATTAATTAATAGATTAAAAGTCATAATCATCCAATAAATTCATGGATGTCATAAAATGTTTTTAAATAAATTTATTTTAATATTTATACTCTCATATATTTAAATCATTCATTAATAAGGTAATCAATACATCATCATTGTCTTGCTAAAAAATTTATTTATATAATGTCTAAAAATTGTAAATGAAATTAAATGATGTATAAAATCTTTTTATATTTCTAATTACTATTTATAATAGAATTTTTCACTTATATAACCCCATATAATAAATGTTTTACTAAATTAAACATGTTTATTTTACATTTTTCATTACAATAAATTTATTCTATTAAAATATAATTTTCACATCAAAGTGGATGCATGGGGTCCTAAAATAGATCCAAAGATAACCATAGTTGGAAATATCTAATATAACAGGATTATGACATGTTTTATGATTGTTTAATATTATTATGATATAAGTTTATACCCTTATTTACCAAATTTACCCTTTAAACATAGTAAATAAAAGAATTATTGAAGTTAATAATCATAATGTCTAAAAATAAAATGTATTTATTTACATATTTTGAAACTCTTTATTTGATATATGGAATCCATTTTTAGAAATTCAAAATAAAAGAGTATAATTAATTAATCTAAAATCAATTCATTTGTCGAAACAAAAAAGTGGTTTTAGAAGAAGTTATAACTATCAAAATATTGATAGGTGTTTATATCCAAATTCAAAGTGAAATTACATAAAATGAAAAAATTGAAATAAATGATAATAACATAATCCAATTATGCTTTAAATCATAACAAAAGGACAATCTATGTATATAAATAAATTAGATGAAAAATCAGTTTTGAAATAAAATTTAGTATTTTTTCATTATTAATTAAAAAATGAATTTTAGTAGAAAGACACTAAAATTTCATCCAAAATAAATAATGACTTCCCACTTCTATAAAAGAAGTTTATCTTTTCATATATTTTCATGACCCATCCTTTGGGACCCATGCAGTAACTACACCTAGCCTGCCTTTCATAGGCTAGGGGATGGCGATTAGCACTAGAAAGGTGTATCCCTTAAATGGGAATGCATTTCTTTTTTAACCAGTATAGACACACATTCCCAGAACACAACAAGAAGCAACCACACTTACTAGAATGCAATAAGATACAACCACAAAGTAAACTAATGTAGTAAAAGTGTTCTGAATGTAAATAGGTTCCGGAATACAAGCCCACCTATAAAAGTACAAGTATGACTGGAATTACAATAAAACTGAAAGAAAAAGGAAAACAACTACTGGGTTATCCTCTGAGGTTCCTACCAGTAGTGTAGTTATAGATTTCCTCCTCATCACTCCACATCCATCAGTCTCCTCTGTGTCATGTAACGTCGAATGGTCTACCTCTGAGCTTCGTTTATCACAAGCTCCCTTAGCCTCGATCAATGTTGTACGCCGTCAGCATCAGACACGAAAAGGTACAGGCGAAGCCTTTGTAGGGGTGAGTATAATGATACTCAGTATGGAACCTAAGAACCCCATAGGTCTCCAAGTGTTCCACAAAGAAAAATCCACAAAGCATGATATCAACTCCACTTAGGTATATGCCCATACATATACTTAAGTTATTAAGATACACTCATCTCATACATTTGGGAAGGAAAACACATAGGTTAAACCATGAAGTTAGAAGTACCACACTAGTTTCACCAAGAAGATAACCCCATGAAGGTAACTTCTCAAAGGCAGAAGTAATACACAAGTAACACCACAATGATAGAAGTTCCCCACATGTAACACCATGAAGATAATACCACAAAGGAAGAAGTACCAAATAGGTAACACCACGAAGATAGAAGTACCACATAGGTAATACCATGAAGATTGAAGTACCGTATAGGTAACACTACGAAGACAGAAATACCACACAAGTATCACCCTGAAGATTGAAGTACCACACAGGTAACACCAAAAAGATAGAAATGCCACATAGGTAACACCACGGAGATAGAAGTACCACAAAGGTAACACCACGAAGCTAGAAGTACCCCATAGGTAACACCATGAATATAGAAGTACCACACAAGTAACACTATGATGATTTTACCACGAAGGTAGAAGTACCACATAGGTAACACCACAATGCCAGAAGTACCACTAATGTTACACCACGATGATCGAAGTACCACATAGGTAACACCGTGAAAATAGAAGTACCACATAGGTATCACCATGAAAGATTTAAGTACCACACATGTAAAATAATCAGCTCACAATAAGGAATAAGTTAAGTATAAGGGTACAAATGTTTAGTTGTAACTAGATCATCCTATTCTATTATGAAGCACTACTGCTGACCCACACAGGATCGATAGGTAAATAACCCACACTGAACCACAGAGGATGGATATGTAACTATCCCCCACTAACCCACACAAGATCCATTGGTAACTAACCATGATGAACCACACCGAATCCATAGGTAACTAACCCCTGCTGACCCACATAGATCATTATGCCCTAACCCAGATAGAACCGATGAGCGCTGACCCACACAGGATCTGAACCTCACTGGATCAGTATGCGCTGACCCACACGGGATTGTTGAGCACTGGCCTATACAAGATCTGACCAACAAAGGATCGATATGCGCTGACCCACAATGGATTTCTCAACACTGACTCACATAGGATCTGACCCACACATGATCTATAGATGCTGACCCACATAGGATTGATGTTCCTTCAACAAGTTGCAGCCTACCACAGTTTTCTCTCACTAAAAATGAATGATTCTGAGAAGTTCCTCTCCACAATCCATTATTAAATACTTCAACTACCACGAAATAAGACGAAGAAGTATCCCAATGGTCTGCAACATCACAAGGGACCCAACACGTCAGACGACGTGTCCATTGGATGCTTGGTCTGAATGTTATTAGTGTTTCTATTCTGAGGGCCCAGTTCGATTTGGGTTTCATCCAACCCAGCCATACTCCAACATTATCAAAACATCATGTGGAGTATACCAAAAGAACAATCTTGATTCAAGTATTCTGGGGCCATTGACGGTTCATCAAACGGATTCCCAGTTCTCAAGGTACGACCACAAAGGCGTATGTGGATCCAAATTTGCCCCGGTCTGGGTCCGGCCCAGATGGGACAAACCACAGAGAGCCCATACTGCTAGGTCGTGGTCTGACCCTTCCCGCAAATAGAGCGGCCCGGCCCGCTGGGCGCGACCTGCTCAGTGCGGTACACTCGGCGAAGACCGCTTAGTGCGGCTAGCTATGGCGCGACCCACCCTAGCTGCACTAGGGGGAGGTGCCCCAGTATTCCCAATGATCCATGGACTATTTGGCTAGTGCCTGCAGGCACGCAGGATTGCTGGAGTGGTCCCGCTCAGCACGCGAGACCCTCTGAAGTGGTCCTACTCAGCGTAATGCTGCCGACCTGCTCCCCACCCTGCGACGTGATGACACCGCTATCCACCTGCTGTCGGTCGAGTGTCGACCACCCTCCTGGTGAACGGATGAGGCTATGAAGACACAACCTCTTCCTTGACCGGCAGCATAGACGCCCTCCACCCAACCTCCATGCAGATGATCAGCGTGCCGATCATCTTCCAAATCTCTGCCGCGACCAACGGGCCACTTCCTCCTCCACTACCGGCAGTACGGATGCGCGGCGCCCTGGTTCCACGCGATCGGCTGGTGTGCCAGCCCTCATCCTCCTCTGCCGCCTACTTGAACCATGGCCAGCCAGTTTCTGGCCACCCTCTTCTTCCGCGGGTCACCGCAACTTCATTCTAAATACGAAAAATATGACGACCACATATTCACGGTCCTCGGGTCGAGGGCTCCACATCCATATGTCTCGCTCAACAAGACATTGTGTTTTCATTGCACTTAATTATTTTTCTTTGAAAAACACATGAAAAATGCACGAAGAACAAAAGAAAAGGGAAAATTTATAAGTGTGGAATGAAGGCCATGGTTGTTTGGCCATCGTCGTTGTGAATCAAGAATATGAAGAATCAACAAATAGTTTTAATCATTCCTAAAATTAAAACCCCTACCTTGATCATCAGTTGGAGGTGCCGTGAGGAGGAATATTATGATGGGGACGTCAGTGTTCGTTTCCCCCGCAAGATGCATCAGATCCGAGCTCGAGCATTGTCCACATAGCGGGTTTGTTCATCGTTGGAGGATTTCCATTCGAGTTCTCCAAATCTCTCCCATTTTCCAACGATCCCAACCAAAAGGCAGAGGAGACAACTTGAATTGAGTTAATATTTTTAATTATATTAAAGATGGCACTTTAATTAAATTAATTTTTTCACATTAATTGGGGGAATTCCAAGGGTTAAGTCACATTAAAGAAGAGTTTGGGTTGTCCCCACCTCCATGTATTCCAAACGGAGGTTTCATGAAAATAAAATAAAAGTTGTTGTTTTATTTTATTTTTATTCTTTTCACTCTCCCAAGAAAATATGGAAACCTAACATCCACCCTCGACCTACTGTGGTCGAGGTGAAGGTCTCCTAAATCGAATATCGGCGCTGCGAGTACAATAGTGTCCTCAGATTTCAATTTTGAGCACCAATTTCAATGTTACAAAACCCCCCTCACGCGTTTACCGAACATACCTGAAAAAAGTTCAAAAAAAAATTAACAGTCACCCTCGACCCACGTCAGTCGTGATTATGCTCTCCCTATGTCAAACATGCCCCAACGAACCAAATGGTAATTTCATATTTCAAATCCGAGTTACCATTTAGATGTTATGGATTTTAAAATAAAATAATTGTTACTTAATTATATTATTTACAGCCAGAAACATTCATTGGTGGCCCGCACCGATAATGTTAGTATCTTCTTAAAGAGATCATACCCTCACAAATTCAGTAGTGGTCTCATATTTTTAATTTGAGTTACCGTTTGTGAGTTATAAGCATATGAAAAAGAAAATAATTTTATTTAATAATTTTATTTACGGTTATGCCATTTTTGGGATTTCTCATAGGAGGCCCGCGCCGACTAAACTTAAGTCACGCCTAGGGTAATACTTTCATTTCGAGTGCAATGGTGTCCTCCGATTTATGATCCGAGTACCCTTTTAAGAGTAATTCCACTTATTTTGGAAAAAATCATCTTCACACTAACTAAAGATTTAAAAAACATCGATGAATCATTCTGGGTACTCCGTGCCTCAGAATTTTGGGCCGCCATATTTTTTGGTCTCGGAATAATTCTATTTTATTAAAAAAAATTATATGCAATTTTCAGGCTATTACATTATCCAAACCTTAGGGATTTACATCCACGAAATCCACAACATATACTATGGAAACAAATGGGGGTACTGAGAATGGATATGAGCCTCCTGCTCCCATGGCTCTCCTGAAGGTCCCTGTGCTGCCAGCGAATGAGCACCAGAGGTATCAACTGTCCACGAAGGACCCACTCCAGTAGATCCTCATTCTCTACTAAATCCTTCATAAACATTGCCCCATCGTCTAAGTTCGGCATTCCATAGTCGATGACTTGAGAAGGGTCATGCCTGTATCTCCTTAGCTAGGATATGTGGAAGTCTTCGTGTACCCACTCCAACTGTGGTGGTAGTTCCAAGCAATATGCCACCACACCAATCCTCTGAAGTATCAGAAATGTTCTGATAAACATCGATGATAACTTTACACCTCAGCCTAATCACCATAGTCCTCATCGAGGGGATACTCATAAGTAAACATGGTCCCTCTGGAACACTAATGGTCTCCATCTCTTTTCGGAATAAGAATTATATTGGGAACTGAGAACTCAAAACTCCTACTTCCATGAGGGTAGGAATGGCCGACTCAAGTGTGATCAGTTTCACCCTCCATTGCATGAGTTTGTCATGTGCTGCCTGGGTTTCCTTTTTCACAGACCAAGGAAATTCCAATTACAACGTTGTAGTCAAACCACTACCATTTTTTCTAATATAGTCAATCTGAGTATGGAATGTGGATGTCTAGTCCATACCCATACTAAGGTCGTAAGGCCTCAATGCTGCCACCAATAGGTTCCAACCGAAACTCTCGCTTCGAGGGTTAGATCACATCGTCGATGTGTCTGTGATTATTGAGTCTCCTCCCAACAGTATCTCCATACATGAGGGTCAAATCAACAACTTAACCATAAACACTAAGTCTTGGAAGAGATTCATGGAAGGTAGGAATTATTGGTACCTATGACTATTAATATGACAACTAGTAGTAGACACATTCCATTCATAAAATCATTCCTGGAGTACTTGGGTCGCACTCCTCGATCATATGTAGCAAATCCCTCCCCCCTTCCATAAAACTTCTTCTTCCCAAAACATTTTTACATGCCCAAGTCTCTGAGACTGGTGTCAGTTTTCTGTTTTCCCACTACTAACATTCACTGGTTGTATCCACTCAGCCAAAGAACATTCTACCGCAAAATTAATCTCTAGAAACCTAACATAGGTAAGAATGCATAGAGGAATAGTTCTGGCTTGGACGTCCTTAGACACACCGCACTCGGATGTCTGAGCCCCGAAGCCCAGACCATATCGTATTCATCGAGTACCAGGAATGATCTATAAGCCTCGATGAATACTCAGCTACTGACATGTCATCCTTCTGAAGCTGTAGAAGCTCTAAAGAACTCTCAGCCACCTCCTCTAGCTCGTCCTCAACCGCCTATGAGTTGGGCTTTCCTTAGAACCTAAGGTGTATCTGATTCTGAAACTCTTGAATGGCACAAAGCCTAAATGTGTCCTCTACCAGTACTGTCAGTTGTAACTACTTCCCAACAGGTAGTGATATAGCTGTCACACTACCGAAAGGTACTATCTCGGGAAACGGTCCTCGTACAAAAGCCTCATCACTATGCGGACCATCCTTATGGTCACTTATTAGAGAAGACTAGAAGCTAAGATCATCATATCCTCTACCGGTGTCACAACATGGAGGAACAATCTAGCTATAGCCTCCAACCAGTCCTCAGCTTCCTGGGAATCTGTATCGCCTCAAAACCCCAGAGGCCTCTTCCACTGGAACTTGTGTAATGCACTCAGTTGGCGTACATCCTCTACTAGTGGTGCTGGTGGTAATGGCTTCCCAATGAGTATCGATACTATTGGTACACCACCCGAAGGTGCTAACACCTTAATATGGCCCTACACCGAGGCATAATCACTCGTTTGGCCATCATTGAGTACTCTCTTAGGAAACCTAAGTGGTTGTCTAAGCGGTGGCATCCTGATAAAGAATAGGTGCACCACAATCATTATGTTATACCTAGTGAGCTAACTCGAAAGAATTCAATTTTTTTATAAAAAAAACACGTAATCAATGTTTTCGTGTGCTGATTCGGAAATCCGAATTCCAGGTCCAAGTGTATGGATACGTCAGCCACATCACCAACACTATATTCCCCAAACTAAAAACCACATTCATTACACTTAACACTATTTCCACTAAAAAAAGATCAGAGAAATAGTTATTTGGTGCAACTAAACTTACCTCTGATACCATTTTGTCACGAACCGTCCCTTGGGGCCCATGTCGTGACTACCCCATGCCCACCTTCCATATGCCAGGGTCTGGCGACTAGCATTGGAAAGTCATATCCCTTAATTGGGAAGCCATTTCCTTTTTAACCTATACAGACACAAAGTCCAAGAACACAACAAGAAGAAACCACACAGACTAGAACACAATAAGATACAAACACCAAGTAAACTGTTGTAGTAAAAGAGTGCTGAAATTAACAAGGGGCCAGAATACAAGCCCAACTATAAAAGTAAAAGTACAAATGGAAGTAAAATACACCTGAAAGAGAAAGGAAAATAGCAACTAGATTATCCTCCAAGGTTCCTACCAGTAGTATAGGTACAGATCACCTCCATAAAACTCCACGTATACCAGTCTCCTTCGCATCACGTCACGTCGAATGGTCCACCTCTGAGCACCGTCAAGTCCTAGCTCCCTCAACCTCGATCAATGTTGTGCATGAACTACATCAGACACGACAGGGTGTGGGATAATCCCATGCATGGTTGAGTATAACGATACTCAGTAGGGACCCTATGACCCCCCTAAGTCTCCTAGAGTTGAACATAGGAAAAGCCACAAATAAATACATAAACTCTACATAGGTACTTGCCTATACATATACCTAAGTTATCCAGATATACTCATCTCATACATGAGGGAAAGACAACACATAAGTAACAACTTGAAGGTAGATGTACCACACAGGTAACACCATGCAGATAACACTACAAAGGTAACGCCTTGAAGGTAGTAGTACTAAATGGGTAATACCACAATGATAGAAGTACCAAAAAGGTAACACCAAGAAGACAATACCACAACGACAGAAGGTACCACATAAGTAACACCACAAATATATAAGTACAACACATGTAAGACCATGGAGATAGAAGTACCACACAGGTAACACCATGAAGATAGAAGTTCCACATGAGTAACACTAGGAAGATAGAAGTACCACACATGTAACACCATGAAGATTGTAGTACCACACAGGTAACACCACGAAGATGATACCACAAAGTTATAAGTACCACATAGGTAACACCACGAAAATAGAAGTACCACACAGGTAACACCATGAAGCTAGAAGTATCACACAACTAACACCACGAAGATAGAAGTACCATAGATTTTACACCACAAAGATGTTAACACGAAGGTAAATGTACAACATTGTTAACACCACGATGCTAGAAGTACCAAACAGGTAACACCACGATGATAGAAGTGCCACACAGGTAACACCACGATGATAGAAGTGCCACACATGCATCACCACAATGATTGAAGTACCAAACTGTTAAAAGAATCAAATCACAATCAGGTATAACTTCAGTACTGATGAATAAATGTATAGTTCTAACTAGAACATCTTATTTTGTTACGAATCACTGCTTCTGACTCACATAGGATCGATAGGTAACAACCCTCGCTGACCCACATAGAATCGATAGTTAACTAACCCCTACTGACCCACACAAGATCAATAGGTAACTAACCCATGCTGACCCACACAGGATCAATAGGTAACTAAACCCCACTGACCCACATAGGACTGATAGGTTACTAACCCCTGGTGACCTTGACATGATCTTACACACATAGGATCGGTATTCCCTGACCCACACAGGATCACTGAGCACTGACCGACAAAAGATCTAACCCACACATGATAGGTATGCACTGACCCACAAAGGATTGCTAAGTGCTAACCCACATAGGATCTGACCCTCACTAGATATGTATGCATTGACCAACACAAGATCGCTTAAGGATGACCCACAAAAGATCTGACACACACATGATCTATAGATGTTGACCCATATTGAATTGTTGTTCTTTCTTCACACTACAACCTTCCATAGGTTTCCTCGCACAAATAATGGTTGATTTTAGAGACTTCCTATCCTCAAGCCATTGGTCGATACATAAACTTCAATGAAATCCCAAGAAGATGTATCCCAATGGTCCGCCACATCAAAAGGGACCCAATGCGTCAGACGGTGCATCAATTAGACTCTTGGTCTGTATGTTATTAGCATTTCTATTCTGAGGGCCTGATTGGATTCAGGTTTGATCCAACCCGACCGTACTCCAACATTATCCAAAATTAAAATGGTGTATATGAAAAGTATTTTCTTGATCCATGGATTCTGGTGCCGTAGATGGTTCTTCAAATAGACGATCGGTTAACAAGGTTTGGCCATAAAGGCATATCTGGGTCCAAATGGGCACGAGATCGGTCTGACCTAGTCGTACCACCCCAGCCTGGGCCGACTCAACCCTGTTCAAGCAGACCCGACCCTATTCGGGTTACCCGATCTGCTTCGGGTCCTACTCGGATGGGTTGGACTACAGTGGGCCCAGCCTTCTGGCCTGCGGTCCGGCCCGACCCGCAAAGGGGGTGTCCCGGCCCGTGCTAGGCACGGCCCACCAGTCATGGCTCGCTCTATGCGGCCCACCCGGCTGGGTACAGTTTTCCCGGCTAGGTTCGGTACGCCGTAGCGAGACCTGCCCTAGCCGCACTGGGGTGGAGGCACCCCCCGTTATTCCATACAGCCCATGGACCATTCGACTGGTGCCTGTTAGGATGCAGGACCTGCCGTAGTGGTCCTCCTCAGCGCAACGTGGCTGACCAGGGCTCCGTCCGGCTCTCCTCCCAGTGGTGTGACATTCCTATTGTCAACCTACAGCCGACCGGTTGTCGGCCACCCTTCGGGTGCACCGCTATGGTTACGCTGTTGGTACCTCTTCCTAAACTAGTGGCATGAACGCGTGGCGCCCTGAAAGCGTGTCGTCCGCCGTCCCCTTCTCTGGCATGGATGACAGGCCGTGGCCTCCTCCGTTATAGGCAGCGCGGACGCGCACTGCCCTGGTTCCACCTGATATAAATTTAATATAACAATTTGTATTAATATAAATATAAAATAAATAATGGTAGATGGTAATTGACCATATTATAATTTAAAATTTATCACAATTTTTATATGGAATAAATATTAAAAGAAATTGGAAATGTGTTATAAATTTCCAAACAATTATAGAATAGACATTTATTTCATGAAATCAAAAGTTAAATTTAATGAATAAAAACCAAAAGTACCATTTGTATCTCCCCAACACTTATTTATGTAATACAATGAAATATAATCCAACAAAGGAGATATAAGTAACATTTCAACATTGATATGTCATAATCATGTGATAAAAATAACAGTTGCATTTAAATTTATTTCAATGGATGGGTGAGATAAATTTATCTCACCATAATAGTAAACTTTATGTAAAATATTTTCTATAAAAAATTTGTCAAAAAAGTTTGATATACAAAAATAAAAAATATAATTGTGGAGTATAATTTTTTATATTTTTCTTATAACACTTATGACTTGATAAATTTGTTTATTAAAAATGATGTTTCTATATGATATATCAGTGAATAAAAATTGGATATATATTTATATTAACGACAATGTTAGATAAATATTATCTATAACCAACAAAACTATATTAATTTTCTCCTACATAGTTATTTTGAAATTGGTAAAATGAAATTTATCATAATGGATGGGTGATATAAATTTCAACTAAAATATTATGTACTATATAAGTTGCAAAACTATGTTTACTATTACTATATAAATTATATCTCAATGATATATAGTATAAATTTTTACTTAATGATAAAAATAAATGATTTTTCCAATTGATGTTATTTTATAATGTCCTCAACTAAATGAAATAGTTTTTTGATAAAAAAAGTGTACCGTTTTCCTAAATCCCCTATAATAATGTACATAAAAAATTAAATCTAATGTTATAAATTCTATACATTAAATGAAAATATTAACCATTATTCATTAAAATATAAAATAACTAGTTTAAATGTATATTTTTCTTAAACAAATTGAACCATTAAGCACAATAAATACATCAGAAACACTCCTAAAAACTAACAAGATTAATGAGGGAATAACATGTCAAAAAGATATAAGACCTAACATGAAATAGATCATTCCATTGTAATACCATAATTATTCTAGATGTGAAGGCGATATAATCAAAATAATCATATGTATTGACCATAGTAGATTCAAACTATATTTCAAACAAGCTGATGATATAACATGGATTGTAATAGAATGGAATATATATATAGATGGTGAGATCTCAACATCTCTAATGAGATGAATTTTGTTTTATTTTATATATTGGGTATTTGGTTTAAAATAATATGTTAGTAAAAAGTTTCAATAGTGGGGTCTATTTTTGGTGTTTGTCGATAATTATTTCATTAAAAAATAAATAACTCTACTGTGGAATATATAATAGTCAGCATTATCAACAAAATATTCCATATCACAATTTTTTATATGAAGAAATGGAAATAAAATTCAAATTTTAGGAATCTTTAAAAATGTGGTGATCAGTCCTTCTCTCTCTTACATTATTCTATAGATGACTTGATATTTTTATTTTATTAGTTTGACATTTGAATATATATTATTGATTCAATGGATTCTTCTGTTTCTCTATCCATAACACAGAGTTCATTAGTGTCCTAATAGATACCTTCTGTCGATACAAAATTCATTGATCATTTTCACAAATCATTTTTCGAAGAACCCTTTTGGGTTTCAAGAGAATTTTTATAGTAGATATAAACCATAATGGTTCAACATGTTTTAGAAGAAAAATCTATATCTAAACCCAAAATTTAATTTATAAATATCTATTAATTAATATATTTTCATAATTATATGTCTCCAATATTAATTTTTCTAATTACATAGTTTTTTTATTGGGGATTTATAAATAACCTAAAATTTTTATTTAACCCTAAAGTTTATATAGTTGATGATAGTTTTATCTGACATCTATAGAAAAAATAATTTATTAATTAGTGTTCAAATGAAATTTATATCATTCTATCATTATTAAATTTATTATTTTCATATAGTTATCTATTTTGGAGAAAATAATTTATGTATTTTCATTTTTTTGAAACATATATCACATAACCTTTGAAGTAAATGTTAGTTTAGGAGTTAATAAATGACCATGGTTGAATTTATTTTATTGTTTTATTTTTGGTTGGAAATATTTATCATAAATAGTGGGTTGTGTAAATATTTGGTCACATTTTATAATTAATCTACCATAAAACAACATAATTTTTGACTAAAACTTTTCCCAACTCATCGATGAGATATATTTCATATGAGAAAAATACAATCCATATGCCTATTTTTTTTATTATAACTCATTTTTCTAACTGAAAATTAATCAATTACAATTTTCACAAACCATTCACTTATAGGTTGGGATATTTTTAATGCCTTTTATTAATTTCATCACATAATAATTCCATTCAGAATATGATATTTTATAATTATAGACTTTTATGAATTTTATTTCTTAATTATATTTATTTTTAATGGGATGAAAATGTTTTTTTATAATTATTCTTGTTAAAAATATCTCTAATAGTGGGTCAAATAATGCTTATCAAACATAGTGGATATTAATGTATACATCTTATTAAATTTTATGAAAATAATATCTTAATATAGTGTTGGGATTAATATTAAATTAAAATAATAACATTAATTAGTGTATATATATAAATATTTGGAAGTTTAATTTTATATCATGTAATTCATGCATAGTAGTGTTAATTATTTTATGGATATTATATTTTATTTTAGAACTAACAATTTTATACAAATTTATCTCAACTATGTATTAAGATAAATTTTTGGAGAATGACATATTCAAAATAGGGAAAAACATTTATCATAAATGTTATTGACTATTATTGATAATTTTTATGGTAGGGACCCTAGATCATCAAATTCTACATTAACATATTATTGGTGAATGACTAATCCATGATGAAAATTCACTATGAAATTTACATCACTATATGGGTGTGATTAATTTCACCAATAGAACTAACAAATATAATTAATTTATACTCAGTGTGTATTGGATTACAAATATTAAAATGACATAACATATTATAATACATAATAACAAATTATTTAATATTTTTAAAATTGTTTGGGGAAATGGTAGTTTTTTAGATGAAATATATCCCATCTTGTAGCTATGTTAAATTTAACTTATCAATTAGATTTTTGAAAAACGGATTTGAAAAAATGGATTTAGTTTATTTTAATATTTATATAACATTTATCTAGACAGTATGATTTAATTTTCTACTATAAGGTTAAAACAATTTTGTTCACATTTTTAACTAGGGAAAATTTTTGTTATGTTTTTCTAAATTTATATATTATTTTTCAATATCAAATTTTTTGTAATCATTTAATTGATCCCATGATAGTATGCAACTATAATATATTTTTTTTAATATTTAACACAAGTAAATTCCATGACGGAATAAATCATAATAGATTATGTTAACCAGGAGTACTCATTATCTATAATATAATTTTTTGAACACTCTAATATGAAAAACTAACATAAATTTTCATTCACTATAAGGGGGATATAATGGTCACTTACTAAAATTACAAGTAAAATGAGTTTATCGTGGAAGAATTTGTTTTGTAGACAAGAATGAGTTATCAAATATTATCATTTAACGTATGAAATTATTGTGTATTAACTGAATGGGTGTGGGATGTGGTAGGTTTTTAGATGAAGTTAATCTAACATTTCTAACCAAATAGATTTCGATTCTCTATGAAGGTATTGAATAATGGATTACACTAATGGTAATCATATTGTTTTCATATTTACATGTCCTGTAACTAGAAATTAAGATATATATTTTTAATAAATAGGAATAAAAAAAATATTTTAATTTATAACTGAGAATATTTTCTACAAATATAACAATTTTCATTCATGAAATTCTGTTTTATTATATAGTGTATTACATGAAATGAATTGAATATAATTATTCGGCTAAAAATCATCCAAATTGAATTATGACCTATTCCCCTCCAGAAAATATTTTATTGTAATTAAATTAAATGAAACTGAATTGGAATAATTATTCATGGTTTTATTTTATGTATTATTTTTTCGCAATCATGATATAAAATTTTGTTGAAATATATATATATATATATATATATATATTGATACAGAAATATAATCAAATTATTATTCCAAAAAGGAATGCATCATGTTTATCTGATAGTTAAAGACATAAATAAAATCACTGTACAAATAATCATAATATATTTATTAATGAATAATATTTTTAGAGGAAAAATGATTAAGAGTTTCTAAATAATTTTTTTTAACATTATTGAGTTCAAAATTTAAACATTATAGAAGAAATAATTAGTATATTATATGGAAATCATGAAGAGGATATTGGTGATGTTGTTCTACTTTGATTCCATTATATATGTTCATATCTAGTTTTACCATGATGATAAACAATTTTTTGTGGTTTTAAGTGATATATTTGGATATTTTTTCAGAATACATTATATTAAAATGGATGAGTTTAATCCATTGTCATAGGATGCATCTAATTTATAATTTTCATGATGAGCCTCAAAAAAATTTTAATGTCATTTTCAATTTTTTTATATGTTAAAATAGTAATTTTAGATTCTATATAATTTAAAATTTTTTATTTTACATCGTGAATTCTATAATGTTTTTAACAATATTAGTTATGTAACTATATTAATGAATTTACTCCATTATATCAACCTGAAAGTCTGTTATTATATTAATTAGTATGTGATTGGAGGGGCCTTTTGTAGCACCAAAATTAATTATCTAGCCTCACAAAACGATCAATATTGGGTTTTTGATGATGGATTACACATTTTGTCACATTTAATGGGAAAATATGATGATGATTTTTTAGATGTCTAATTTCAGGGATTCTATCATTATTAATTCTGTTTTTGATATTCAAATTGAGTATTAATTTTTGTTATTATATACATGGTTATGTGTTTAATATCATGAAATTATTTATATTGGTTTTTTATCAACTATTATTACTTCCATATTAGTCTCATGTTACTGATTAGATGGAATGTATTTCAGTTATTTACCATTCTAAAATGTTTATGACTTATTTATTCATATTTTATATTATACGCACACCTTTAGAAAACATATGTTAAAAATACAATCTAATGTTGTATTCCCCATGATACCAGGATGTATTTTATGATTAGTATGCATGTATATTCTATAAAGAATAATATTGTTCTCAATGAAAAGAGTTTTTGAATTTCATTCAAATTTTACTTTGAATTTCATCTAAGTATCTATTTTTCCAATACCACTGAAAAATTATGTCATTTGGGATTAAATTCCATGTGTATAATTCCAATTTAATAATTTAGAAAAAAACTCGAAGTTACATGGGTGTTTATTGCAATAACATAATCATCAATCATTAAAAATAAAAAAATTCGCAAAATGTCCATGTGATCAGATACCGCTGGTATGGTAATTTATTTAGATCTCAATTGGAAAATAAATATAAAAATATAAAATTGTATACAATTTTGGGGATATAATTTTCTCATATAATGAATATATAAATATAACTTATTTGAAAAACACAATAAAAATATAAAGTTATATCATAGGGTTAGTGGTGTAACTTATAACATCCAAAAAATATTAAATATAAACATTAACAGTAAAAACTAAATTTTACAAAACAAGGTTATTGAGATAAATATCCCTTGGAATGAAAATTTAATAATAATTGAATTAAGAAACATTAATAAAAAAATATTTTTTCCATTTTATTGTGATATAACTTCCCCTTCTATGAAAATTCAATGAAAATGAAATTTGATAAAAATCCAAAATATGTAGATTTATCTAACTATGGTTTAAAGATGTCTCTATACTATTTTGAAAATTCAATGTCATCATAAATTGGTAAAATTAAAATATAATTTTTTTAATGTGATGGTGATAAAATTTATCATTTCTTTATAATTTAATATTTAACTAAAATGAAAATGATACTGAAAATTTTATGAAATTTTTTAGATGAGATAAATTATAAACTACATGACATTTCAATGATGAAAATCATTTAAGAAAACTATGTCACTATTTTCTTTTTGAAAAATATCCCCTACTAAGAAATCTAAATGAAAACTAAATGGATAATCTTAGTAGAAGAGGAATTTTATTTCACTATTTCAAAGAAATAAATTATTTCATCAATGATAATGGAAAGAGAATATAATTTAAAATTTATACAAACATTAAATTAAAACCCGATGTTGTTGAGAGATCATTATGAAATCTTGAAATATCTAATAAAAATAGATGAAAATTTATAAATTTTATAAAATAATGTCACTTTATTGGTGATAAAAATATTTATATTAGAAAATTATAATGTTCAAAAATGATATTTAAAATTAGATGTTATAACACTATTTTAATGATATAATTTTTTCTTAAAATTAAAATTCAATGATAATCTAATGTTATTATTAGAAAAAAAGAAGAAATTAATGTCACTTTAATGGGGTCATAACATTTATTTTCTATGAAATATATAATTCAACTGAGTTGGAAAAATTAATAATGTTACACAATGTCACCATTTTAATGAGAGAGATTTTTTACCCAACTAAAATAAAAAATGAATAAAAAATTAAAAGACCCATTAAAACATGAAATTTATCTCAATGTATCCATTGGATAATTAATCCCTATAAATTCAGTTCAATGATTACAAAAAATTAAATCACATTTGAAATAATAATATTTTCTCACTGTTAGTGTGGGAAAAATTATAATGTCATTGCAATTACAATGTAAAAAAAGGACAAAGAAATTTTGAAAAACTTTTATATCAATGTGTTACTAAGATAAATACAAATATAATAAAATTTCAAAGACTAAATATTATATGAAAATATAAAATTTATCTATCACTATTTTTGAGATAAATTTCTACTATAATGAAATTTATTATAATAAATTCTAATTAAAAATATGATTTTCCACATTAGATTTGTGGAAAAAAATTAAAGAAACTGAAATTATAAGATATATTACTTAAAAATAACAACAAATGATCAAATATTTATCCTGCATTATTATTAATATAAATACACCTCTATCATCAATTAATATTTAATATATCTAAAATCAAAATTTTGGAGAAGATTACAAAATTTAAAACGCAAAATTTATAATTATGGACAATTCCAATGACAAAAAATTATATGCACAAAAAAACTAGTATGTCAGAATGATTTTGAATATTCAATATAATAAAAAAATAAGCATTTTATAGGAACTAACATTTTATTTTAAGGTACGATTGATGTTAGTATTGGTTACTAACATTGTAGAATCTATTGTTTCTTGAAACATAATTACATATTACATTTAAATGACATAAAATTTCAATTAGAAAAAATGTATATTTCATTATCCATTATTTCTCCAGACTAATTCTCAATTTACTAAATCAATTAAACAAATTTGGATTATCACAAAATTGTTATTTATAGGAATAATCCTTGTTAATTAAACCTTTTAAATGATGTTTTATGTATAGAGGGATAAATATGTTTCCATAATGAAAAAATGAACTATAATTACAAAAATAAAAATATGGAAATAAATAAACTAAATTAAAATGGACAATTAAGTCATGGGAAACAGTTTTAGCATTTTGTTTAGATTCATGAGAGTTACACGTTTTTGTCAAATTATCTATACTATATATTTTTGACCTAAACAGTGTTCATCCTCTGGGATTAATTTATATATTGTTTTGAAGTTAATTATTTACTGATTTATTTTATCTATGTGTTTTTATTGAACTAAACTTTCCTATAATTTTTCAAAAATTTAAATTAATATTTCCATGAATGTTTTTATATATAACATTTAATAATTTTAGGATTTAATAAATTTATTCTTTACATTATTATTTGAAATATTTATACTCACTATATAAAATATCTTTCATCAACTATGAAATATTCCTATTATTGGCATTATCTTTCTACCATGGAAACATACCTATACATATATGGGCCAAATTTTTTTATTTTTACTTCATTAATAAAAATATATTTTAATGGAACATAAATAAAATGATCCAAAGTAATTACACAGAAATCATACAAATATATGATAGCTATGAAATTATTTAATAACCATTTATATGAAATAATATAATATTAATATTCAAAAAAAGCACAGTTATATTCCATTATCTAACTCCAAATGAGAATTTTCTCTAAAAAATTATATTTTTTATTGATACTAATATATATAAATGGGGTTTTATATAATTTATCTTTACCATAAATTAATCATTTAAATATCAATTAATTCCATGTGTGTATGCCTATTACAATTACATATTAAAATGTGATGTGAAATTAAATGTAATTAAAATTTCTATATATCAAAGATGTAATGATTATCTCACCTCATCAATTTCAAGTAATCCATTGTTATACTGTGACATAAAACTTGTATCATAAAATTATAGTTTCTATATCCATCAAACAATTAATTGATACCTTTTGAAATGTATTTTTTTGAAATTCATTCCAAAAATTGTTCATTAAATAAATTAGTTCCCAACATTTTAATATATTATATAATCTACAAAACCACTCATTATTTAATATACTATTTCTTCCAAAATAACCCCATTTCATTTTAATATATTCAATAGTAAATTTATTATAAATAAATATTTTCTTATTGGTATTGATCTCATTATGGTCTCTATTTACGTTAAACATCTAAGGGAATTTTATATTCTATTGAATAAGAACTATACATATCATGTTATAAGAATGGAACATTAAACATCATTTCTTCATTCCATTCATAGATATGTAAATAAATTAATCGATTACTTTTATGACATGTGACTAATCCATGTATGAATAATATAATGAATTTTTTTGAGTACTTTTACTGCAACAATCCAAAACATAATAAATATAAATGAGATTTAGAAATAGGTTACCTCTTATTTGGGTAACTACTTCTGGATTTACAAAATGGATTCTGTGGATGGATTTATTCTTAATGGGAGGTTTCAATATTGGAAAAAATGGACATTGAAGTGAAGTTTAACCATAATGATCTCATTGAGAATGATAAAAAACAAGATTAGGAAAAATATAACTCTCATAAAGTTACAAATTTGGGATTATCTATGGGACCATTTGATTCATCTAAAAAAAGGCACCCAGATAAAATTCTTTGATTCAATAACCTTTAACTAGAGTTGAATAATTTATTTCATTCATATATTTATAAAATAAGTAGACAAACTTTTATTCCATTTAGATATTCATCCTATAATAAAAATCTACCACAACATCATATTTCTCTCGAAAATTTAAAAAATTTAAAAAATATTATATTTATCTTACTCATATAGGGATTAAAAAAAGAATATATACTCTATTTTTTAGACCATTTAAATAATGAAAACTATGATAAACTTACCTGAACATCACATAGTCTAGTGGAAGGTAAGGCACCTTTTTCACCCTCTATTTGTATGTTCAAGTCTTATATCCTTTCTACATGCGATCAGTTGTAGCCCAACCTGTGGGTTTTCATTTTTCTAAAACTATAATTTTATAACATTAAAGAAATAAACATAATACATTAAACATTAAATAAATAATATTACATAAAACATTAATAACCAATATTTAACATAATCAAAACATACCATTAGAAATTTTTAAAATACATTTTTCATAATTAATAGTACAAAAAGTTCTGTAAATTTCTAAAATCAGTAGTAACAGGAGATTTTCGTTGAAAAACATAATGTTTCACATATTTGCATATATAAAATATATTAATACCTAGATCACATTAAAACCTTATAAAAAAATTCATTATTCCAAATATACAATGATGAAGCACTGTTGTACAATCCTTATACATCTTAGGATTCTTATAACTCTATTATCATAACCAAAATCATAAATCCATAAACAAAAAATAAATTAATTATTCCACTTCTACTGTAATAACAACATATGTTTTTACCAAGATCTATATTTTATTTTCTATGAAATATTTCCATTATTCATATAATAATCATCGCTATAATGTACTATATCTCTTAAATTATAACATTGACCATTGGTATCACCATTTATACACATATAATCATGAGCATGATGGCTATTCTCACCACAGATGAAGCTTACTCTTTTTCAATTTAAGCAAGCACTATGGAGTTTCCATCCACAATTATCACATATTTGAATATAAACATTTCCATTATTCTATTTATCTATATAATTCCTAGTCATTTTATTCTTCGCTAGTTTTCCCATATTTTCATATGACTTAATGAATTAATTTTTTTTCTTGAAAGTACATGAGACTATACCTTAATATGATGATAATTATTGAGAGACCAAATCTTTTTAGAGTATTTTATTTAACCTGTTAAGGAAATGAAAAATATTACTCTTTATATTAGGTATGTAGTTTGTATCATTACTTTACAACTCTATAATGTATTCATTATACATAAAAAAAATTCTCATCATCCATTCTCTTCAATTTCGTGATGTTCTCTATATATCTTCTCACTGTTTTTTTGGGAAATTTTTTTCCATGAAATGTTCCTCGTAATCATTAAATTACATGTGTTCTATTTCTTCGTCCTCTATAATGTTTTTTATCAATGACCACAATTGATTAACATCTTGCGAATGATGATAAATTTACCTGAAATCATTATCCCTTTCATTACATCCCAAAGCATGAAATTTCATCTCTTATGAAATTATCGAATTTTCAGATACAAAATGGATTTGTAGTCTGATTAAATATTTGAGTATGAAGCCTCATGAAGTATCCTATCATTTTCCCCCACTTTTTTGATTAGGATTCTCCACACAGTAAAGGTTATTGTTCATAAACTAAGTCAACTATCCCAGTGAACTAATAATATTCTCAGTAGTAGTTGGAGATACAGTTCCAACATCATTATATTGTATAGGAGGGACATATCTACATGTATCATGTGTGTAAATAGTATTAATTACATTCACTAGGTTCCATTTATAATCAATTGAATATATTAGATTATGTTTTTAATTACAGTGAATAAATTTTGATCTAGTAACACATAACATGAATTTTATAATTTAAGCACAACTAATGTTATATTCACAAAAATTGTTATTTAAGGAAATATATACGTTAATATATTTTATATTGATTTGTAATGAAAATGTTAATTATCCTAATAAAATCCCACGAGACTATCAAACCAATTGTACAGTAAGGGCCATTGTCATGTATTTTTCAGGCTATATAAGACCCAACACACCATACTAGAATCGTTACCCCTAGGTATATAAATTTCGAAACCATATCCACTTTTTGTACTGAGGCTGTATTTTCTTCTTCTTCTAGGATTACCCAAATAATATAGAACTTACAAAAACATTATTAATTTTTTCTATGACAATCATCAATGTATATATTATGGATATATTTCCTAATATAGTTTCCAAGGCTTCTACTAAACTTCCAATGACACAAACTGTAATGACCTAGACCCTAGAATCATAGAGTACGTGACTTACATTGTTACAATATCAAAGATAGAATATTCAAATCCAAATGTACCAATAATTTTCATTGTATAAGAACCAAATTACATACATAAAATTCACATTACAATCCATAACATAAAATAAAAAACTATTTATCATTGGTAATGAAATAAGTATCATTAGTTTAAACCTATTTAAAAATTTCGAAACACTCTATTGTTATCATTGGGAAAAAGAAAAAATATGAATGCGGTGAGATAATATTCTTATTAAGGGTAAGAGTATAAGAGATTCTATGAACAAGAATGGAAAAACCTACATGGAAAAGTAAATAATAGAAACAAAAGAAATTTAAATAATCAAATGATCTAGGAAACATAACGATTGATACTATTATCGTTTAATAATTACATTGAATATCAATAACAAATCCTATTATGTTGGAATCAAAATTTTTTGTCACATAACAAATTACCATCGAGGCATTGGATAAGACATATGAAAATAAATGGATAAGTCCTCAGTCAAACCCATTCTAGAAAATAAATGGGCAACACATTGACCAAGTCTATATGTAGTTTGTCTCATTAGTCATAAAGATTACTCAAGGTCCTATTACAGGCCCCTAAAATCTCATAATATGTCCTATACTTTTCACATATGAATATAGAAACATATAAACCCCATATTCATGATATGTATAAAAAACATTAACAATTATTAAACATAATCACAAAATATTCTAATAAATATGTTGAATGGTATCACAATATAACATCCAAAGATGAATTGATCATAACACATTAATATAACTTGGTAAACAATATCATAATTTATTCACCATAATAAAGCATAAATTCCAACAATTTATAATGTCAAATATATAAATAATATAATAAAATCATTTAAAATTCACAATAGAAACACCCATATTATCATTGATATTATTTATTTAATAAGACACAAATTTATAAATGAAATAATTTTATTTTCAAATAATATTTTCAACTTGTATTAGTGTATTCAAAATAATAAGGTTTCTTAATGGTGGAAAAAGCCTCTAGCAATGTATAAGATAATAAAAAATCATTCCATCCAAAAATTAATATTATACAACATTTGGAAAAGGAAAAAAAATTTCCATTGAAACCATTTTATGAAATGTAAAACATGGATTAAATTAGATTAAATTAAAAATTTTAAGGACAAATTAAAATCCTTATTGAAATAATTTTTAGAAATCACTGACATAGAAATCAAATATTCCACAACGGGACATAAATAGAATCAATATTGATTAATGATAGGATTCTGAATAAAACCCATACATTTATTTTACAATAAAGGGAATGTGACACAACACTACTGTTTTATGGTAATCCTAAAAACTATTGTGTTATATTACTGAAATATTATGTGGGAAAAATGATTTGTTAAAAAAATTGATAAATTTGTTTAAGTCCTTAAATAATAGTTAACATATTTGAACATTCAATATAATAGTTTTGGGGTTCTATAAATACTCGGGTGTTATTATTCCATGGAATCTCCCAAATAAAAACCGATAATGAACTTCAGTGAACCCGGTGCCAATTTGGGATGGATTTAGTAGATATGTGTGGGCTCAGTCGACTACCTCAACCCTTCGCATCAACCCCATTCCATGTTTGTTAAAGTTATTTTTTTATAAAAATTATCTTTCATTTTTTGATCATTTATGTGTTATATATATATATAGAAAATATGTCATTGAATAATGAAATATATAGAGTAATAAAAATATAAAATTTATCAAATGATAAAATATATATCTATATACATACTAAAGAAGGATTTCCCTAGATAATTTTTCCCCAAAATAAGAAGCCATGTCACCTAAAAAAAATTCCTCCCTCCAATATCGTGGGTCCCTTGTCTGTGTTCCCATTTCCAATGGGACTCCTCGGTCGGGATTGACCTCTAATACGATTAGGGTTTAGACCATTTCTACTCTGCCTCCCCCTATTCCTCCTCGACCTCCCGCGGCCTCTATAGATTGCTACACCTCCACCAACACATTTTCATACTATGGTGTCTTCCAAAACCCCCTTCTTCTACCTCCCTCCATTTTAGGGTTCCCATAGCGAGCTTCTTGCTTCTCCTCCCACTACTGGGTTTTTTGTTCCAATTAGGGTTCTTAAAAACCTCCTTCTTCCTCCCCGAATCATCTCTCCAACCATGCCTCTTCCTTCACCTTCACCTCCGCACTTCCTCTTCCTATATTTCCATCCCTCTCCCTGACTCCTTCAATCCTTGAATCCCCCTCTCGACACCGCTTCCCTCCTCGAATACCTCTTCGAATCCCTCCTTGACACCTCTCGACACTACCTCTCTCCCTTCCCCCTCTCCTTTCACGTCGTACATTACGTCGAACAACTACAACCCTTGCTAGATCGAAAGTGGATGACTCCACATCTTTACAACACTTATGTTATCATAATTGCATATAAATTTTCAAAATTCTATCAATCTTGATTTATTTGTAGTAAAACATTAATTACCAATACATTCATAGTATAAATCTTAGATTTATACACTCCAGCTGCCCCTTCCATATTTCTTCTCAGTCATTGATTATTCAACAATATTTCTTATGATTATACTATGGTTAGTTTTAGGTCTACGATTATATCTTCTTGGCTAGATTCTTGCATCTCCTATTCCTCCTGCAACATCTTCACACTTCAGGTATGAGATTAATTATGATTTAAATTTCTTCATGGAAATATGTGTAAATACATAATGGATTTTTTATTCATTTTTTCATGGATTTCAACTTAATGTAATTTTTAACATTGTATGATTTTTTGTGGCTTCTATTGATTTGAAAATATGAGATATAATTGAAGAAATTTTTTTTTCATGAGAAACTGTAGGTTCTGATGAAGTTGGTAACAGACTGCGCTGGGACTGTCACTACATTATTCGATTTATTCATTCTTTTATGGGTAAATTCATACCATATTATTTGATTAATTTACTCTCTCATGTCAACCTGTAGAGATGAAATTTTTCTAATGATACTACTAATGAAGGAATGAAAAAAAGTTTCTACTATTTTATCACAATAGTTATTACACCAACAATAGTTAACTACATCAAGCCACAACATTCATGCCAAAGGATTGAAACTGGCAAGTCCATATCATATCGTCTAACACTAGTATAAATACATTATTTTATTTGACACCATGGAATTCAATGTTTCTATGTTCCATTCTTTCCCATTCCCTCATGCATATTCATTTGGAGTTCAGATAAGATATTAATTTACTATTCCTAAACAGAAATCCTTAATTTTTCATTTCTCAAATCATTTCACTTGTATATTACATCAGGTGAAAATTTATTTGTCTAATTTTTTATTTTATGGTTCAAAATAACCAACTTATACTATGGAGAATTTTAGGTATGTGATTATATCTTCTCGGCTTGCTTCATGCAACTCCTATTCCCTCCCACACCATCTTCGCTCTTAGGTATGAGATTAATTATGTTTCTAATTTCTTCCTGGTATTATGTGTAAATTCATAGTGGATTTTTTGATTGATTTGTTCTATAATGTCAAAAGAATGGAATTTTTTAGTTTTTCTAATTTGCGTTGTGTGGATTTTATTGATTTTTGGATACGAGATCGAATTGAAGAACAATTTTTGTCAGGAGAAAGTGTAGGTTCATATTGAATTGGGAATAGATTGTGCTGGGACTATCACTACATTATTTGATTTATGAATGCTTTTATATGTAAATTAATTCTTTATTTTTTGATTCATTTATACTCTCATGTCAACCTCTAGTGATGAAACTTTTCAAATGATACTATTAACGAATTAATGATAAAACAAAGGTTAGTTTTCTATTATGTTCAGTTAAAAATATATTTTTTGTTATCATTCTTTAATGGCATCAAAGATAGAGTCACATGAATTCCATGAAAACCTATATCTATCAATGGTTGGTTCTATTTAAATTATCTTTTCTAAAGACTTGTATTTATAACTACATAATATAATAACACAAATTAATGGTTTTTTTATTCTTCATCTACAGTGCCTCAACAATCTATAACTCAGAAAAGAATTTTTGTAGGATAAAACCAGCGAAATCAAAGACTGTATGCCTTTAGAAAATATTCACTTTCATTATATAATTATGATGCCCCTATTCTATTCTAAACAAAATGTAGGTTGTACGACTGAGCTATTCATTGTCTAAAATATTCTTTGATAATTTCAGTAGCTATCATGACTGACGAAAACAATTTATTAGATTCATTACCTGCTTCCTCGACAAGGTAAGCATGACTCATGCATTAATTATTTCAAGACATTTATTATCTATTCTCAGCACCAAATAAGTACATCTCCTTTCATTGTAACCAAATATTCTAAGGTACCTTTTAACGCTTATACATACCATTTATAAAAATGTTGATTTTTTTCTACTCAAATTTGATATTTTTGTGAGATTAAAAAGAAACATATTTATCATTAAACCACATATATGATTTATACTAAAAACGGATTATCACCATATCAGTGATAGGTTAGTGGAATTGAGAAAAAGGTTTTAAACCTTAAATCGGCTAGACATGAATAACTCCAGCCTTTTAATGTTTAATGTATTGATTTGAGTCTGCCATACACTCAAAATTTGAATGATGGAAAATTTTCAAACCTAAACACTCATGATATATACAGCCCCTGCTAAGTGAAAAAATCCATTTGATGTTTTTTAGTTGATTTTCACTAAATCCAGTTTTTTTGGATTTTCAGCTCTGAAATAGTATACATGATTCAAGGATAACCTAATTGTTCTGATTGTTTAACCTCTCAACATTAATGCTTAAACATTCATCTCATTTTATGATTAATGATTTGTTTTTTTCTGAAATTTGATATTCTAGTGTCATAAAGAAACATATTTATCATATAAGTGCATATACGATCTACCTTAGAACCTAATTGCATTAAAATCATAAAATTAGTGATTGGGTGGTGACAATAAAATAATATTTATTAAAACATCCACAGATAAAACAAAAATATCTAAAAAATTTAATTCTCAGGAAGGTGATCTCAGATTGTGATGCATTCAAAACTATGTAGGATTCTAATAACAAAATCATGTATAGGTTAATCCATTATTTATACGAAAACATGTACATAAAAAGAGAGAATTTTATTGTCATTGTGAGAGATTTTAAGGGTTTTAATTTAATATTTCATCATATTTATATCTATTTTTAAAACTCTACTAAACATATGGTCCACCTAACAACTTAGATGGGTCAAACATCACATACCTTGCTATAATATCAATAAAATAAAACCTCAACTGGACATATAATATTTTTTGAGGTTTTTATTCCTCAATTGATAGTTTCACCTAATATAAATAATATATAGGTTTTACATAAATAAATATATGATAGATTTGGGGAGGTTAATCATGTACCCCTCACAAGAAACATTATGGAAGATCAAATGGAATGTTTTGGTTGGTGGGAAACATCCATGACTATATGTTAGGCTATTTCATATCTTCCATATAAAATATAGTGGGATTGTCAACGGAGGCCACTAAATACTTCCCACTAATGTATGAAATTTAAGGAAGAATCTCATTTCAGTATGTACCATAAAATTTCACTTTTCCTCATAACTATAATGATTTGTTATCATACTAGTGTTTAAATTCTGAGTATTCATTTTCATTTATTGATTTTTTTGGTGCTTTTAAATTACACTGTAATTATATGCCTTCACTGAGATGATGGAAGGGACAACAGATTTCCAGAACCTTCCTTCTTCAAGTTGAAGGAGAGGTAATGACCCCCGAGACCCGCCTTCAATAGGCCCCAGAATGGCGACTAGCACCAAGGGTATAGAATCACACAAAAAATGGAAGGCATTACCCTTTTTATTTATTAGTATCATAGATACGATAATAAATCCCAAAAACACCAAAACTGATATGTAAAAGTAAATCCAAAGATAACCATTCCCATATGCATGTTACAAAAGTAAATGCCACAAAGTACAAGGATACTACAAAGGTAAGGTACCAAAGAAAAGAAAAATAGCAACTACAACTGTCCCAACGTCTGAGCTAGTATGGACTTGTATGATCCCTGAAGTCCTCCTAGCAACCTAAAAAAAGTTTTATATAGTTAGGGTGAGAATACAAGTATACTCAGTAGGGAAAACCAAATACTCTCGTGCACAAGGGGGGAGGAATTCTAATTCCCTGTGAGAAAATAGATAACCAAAGAACCTAACAAGGAAAACTATCCACCCAAGCCTCACCAAGACACACTCCCTAAATAACGCATGTCAAGTAATGTATAATAATATAACATAGATATTTGGGTACCCTGTACCACTTTCCAATAGGTTATTGATGACATCATACACATCTAACCAATCCCACCATTCTCACCGCACTCCCACTGCGACACCCTGCCTGCACACACCTGGGCCACAACCCAACATCCCACACGTAAACACCGGGGCCAAAACCACCATCACGCATGAAAACACCTAGGCCAAAACCACCATGAATAACCACACCCTCAAAAACCTGGTCCAGAACAACTACTACCATGCCTGAAGACATTTGGGCCTCATTCCAAAGACTCTTAGGAAACAACCTGCTCGCACACACCTGGGCCAACCACCACAACTACCCTGCTCGAATAATCTTGGGATATAATGGACTTCAGGCCATCACAGCCTTCCAAAAGAGTCTTGGGATATTCGGGAAAGGGAGTAGAAAAGGAGCTAATAACCAGCTACTCATAGGAGTGTTGGAAAAAACACCCTCCCCCATGAAATGGGGGTGTTCGGCACTAAGTTCCCAACGTTGGTGGGGCACAAATAAGAAACATAAGAACTACAATTATATGTATAAGTAATAGGAACTAATCCCAACCTAGGGTTTCCAAAACCAACCTAAGAACAAAGACCCTTGTTACTATTCATTCATAGATAAAGGGCAAAACACTCACGGCCAAGTCACAACTCATTCCCAAAACCAACTCCCCATTTAACCCCTTATTGGTTTCATGTTCAAGAGATCCCATTTAGGTAAATTCTACACTACTGGGAAAATAACAGGCATAACCACAGGCTAGAGAAAGTGAAACACCCAAACATCAATTTAGCCATTTACACCTAGTTTTCTTGTAAAGTCACAATAATAAAGGGATCAGTGAGATCCCTCAAAGTACTGGAACCATACCATGCCTCGAGATGCAGCCCCACACAACTTCAGATTCATGACAAAAAGTTGGGCCACAACAAAGGATCCCATCCTCATCCATGTCACCCCTTAAGCATCAAATAGAACAAACAGACATGCCACTAAGACAGAACAAGGATGTTTCCAGACTCAAGTATATCATTCAATATGTTTTATTCTTTCTGTTTGGTTAACCGGGGTGATCACACAAGGTTTTTTGTTCACTGGACATTCATTTAATCGGCCGAGTTTACTTAATTACCCAAATTCCTATGTCGGGGCCATTCATTTATCACAGAAGACAAGGTTTCATTAGTTCTCAAGGAAAGACCACCAACAACCATGATTTTCAGTGAACATAGTCCATAAAATTCACAACATATAGAAATTATAAAAGTGTACAACATAAAAGTCAAACACTCCCCATCATTCTTTAACTATCTGTTTATTATCTTTTTTAGGGTTTGGTTTCATCCATTCCCACAGAACAATAGCATACCCTCCCCACATGATAAACAGTAAGGAGAGATTATGGAAGATCCCTACCTGGTTGATCAAGGATCGATGTTCTTCTCCATGCGCCAGGAACTAAGGATGTGCGACTTGCAGGGGAGGAACTCTAAGAACTCATAGGATGAGTGAAAAAACTCCAACAGAGGTGCACCACAAGCCTCAGGAATGAGGGAATCCAAGTTCAATAGGGAGAAGAAATAAATCCATCCAAGAGGAAGAAGAAGAAGGAATTACCGTGCGATATAAGGATGAGATCCCATTATTACAGGATATGGAATTTTTGAACCACTTTAAATTCGGATTGTGGTTCTCCATGCGTTTGGGCAGTTATGCACATTGGAATTAATTTTCATTTAAAAATCCTCCATGGAGGGGTGGTCATAACTGAAATGCATTAGATATTTTTCTTTAATAAAAAGAAAATGCGTAATAGGGGCAGAATTGGAAGGTACGGGGAAGGGCGTGACACCACAGAAACACCACATGTTTTGGTAAGTTTAGGGTTGACCAACTCTTGTGGATTTTAGATATTATTTATGGGCATTAAATGGATTTGAAAGGGGGTAGTAAATCATCTTTACAGTAAAAGGTAATTTGTGGGAGCTGAAAAATATGGAAACTGGAAAAAGAACGCCGCTCGGTGAGGACACGGTGCCACCATCATAGTGTCACCCTGATGGTGCCACCGTCACTATGCCACCATCATAGCGTCACCATCACGGTGCTAATGGGACTAGTGTGAGACTATCACGGTTCCACCGTCACGGTGCCACCATGACCGGTGTGCGACCGTCACGGTGCGACCGTCACCAGTGCCACAATCTTGGTGCCACCGTGACCGGTATACGAACATCAAAAGGAAACTGTAACTGGTTCCCTTGTGACCGATGCCACCATTTAAGTGGAGCCATGTTTTCACAATGTAATGGACCAGGTGGGTTCGAGCCATTACATCAGATACCTCTTAAACTATTCTCGCCCTCAAGAATCAAAACTAGACCCGAATAAAAGGGGGGTTTCGACAACCACATAAAAAGATACCTCTCATGAGTGAACCTCATTGACATATAGGAAGTACTCTCCCTCAAGTAACCAAGAAACATTCAAGGGTCACACTGTCCAGTCATATGGGTTAGGGAGTTTCTTCCTCCATGTCAAGATACTATCCGCTTTGGGTGGAAATGACTCGCCCACTCGGGTTTAATTGCATCCAACGTAATGCGTCTTTATTATGGATCAGGTCCTCCCCTCCCCATAGTCAATAATATTCACACACATCCACAAAATAAGGAAAACTGCTCGTTCCATAGTTAAAAAAATAAATCATTCCATCAAAAACAAGTACGAAAAAATAGAACAAAACACAAAACATCTCTGGGTACTGGGCACACATCTGCGTCTCCCGTTCTCAGGTACTTTCCTCAATCCTGCCATGCCTCCACAACACATGAACCAATGTAATGGTCCATCCACAGAGCACAATCTCCTCAAAACCCATGATCCATACTGGTCTTTCCACAAAAGTCACGTCGTCCTCGATATCCAGCTTTCCCCAATCTAGGACATGTGGAACGTCGTGTAGATACCATCGGAGTTGTGATACACGGAAGAAATCATGAGGTCTCAGTAGCGGCGGTGGTAGTGCTAGCTGATAAGCCACTTCACCGACCTGCTGCAGTACTTCAAATGGTCCAACAAACCAGGGAGAAAGTTTACTCCCCCTGCCAAACCTCCTCTGTCCACGCTGGGGGGAGACCTTCAGGAATACGTGGTCCCCGACCTCGAAATCCAAGGGTCGGCTCCTATTATTGTCATATGACTTCTGCTGGTCCTAATCCACATTCATTATCCCCCGTATAATCTGAACCTTCTCTTTCGTGCTCTGCACCACCTCCGGGCCAAGAACAGCTACTTCCCCAGCCTCGGTCCAGCACACGGGTGAACGACATGGCCTCACGTACAAGGCTCCGAACGGAGCCATGCCAATGGTAGATTTATAGATATTATTATAGTAAAACTCTACCTGAGGCACCTGTCGCAACCATGATCCCTGAAAATCTAGAATACATGCCCGTAGCATATCCTCCATTGTCTGTATGGTGCGCTCCTTCTGCCCATCTTCCTGGGGATGGAAAGTAGTGCTAAGACGTAGCTAGGTGCCAAAATCATGCTTCAATACCCTCCAGACTCATGAGGTAAACTGTGCATCCCTATCCGATACTATGAACCTCAGAACTCCATGAAACTACACCACCTCATCAACATTCCTCCGTGCCAAGGCATCCACTGCACCCGACTCCTTGATCACTAGAACGTGAGCCGATTTTGTCAACTGGTCCACAACTACCCAGATAGAGTCACAACCTCCTTGAACCTTGGGTAGAACTGTGATGAAATCCATCTATATGTCATCACACTTTCACTCGAGGACATCTAAATGTTTTAACAGACCGCATTGACCATGGTGTTCAGCCTTCACCTACTAACAAACTAGGCACTTGGCCACGGTCTCTGCCCCCGCTCTCTTTACCCCGAGACACCAAAATTGTCTCCTCAGAACCTGGTACATCTTGAAAACTCACGGGTGCACTACTAGGGGTGATTTTTGTAACTCACCAATATCCTCTTCAACAAACAACTTCCCTCGAAAAAGCATCTGATTCTGACAATCCTCCGTCCACCCTTCCGGAGAATCTCCATGGTTAACCCGGTTACACATCACTTCACTCTCTATGTCTCTCCACTGAGACTCCTCCACCTGCCATAGTAGAGAAGACAACACTGTCCTCTGATATAGGCAACCACTACCACCATCCAACCTCGCATCCAGGTGCAGGGAAGACAACTCCTCCATCGCCTTCCAAGCATATATCGACTCTCGAAACAAATCCTTATGAAACTTCCTGCTCAAGGAATTGGCCACCACGTTCCCTTTTCCAGAGGTGTAGGAAATATCAAAGTCATAGTCCTGATGGAACTCCATCCACCTTTGCAGACGTAAGTTTAGGTCCCGCTGGAAAAAGATATACTTCAAGATTTTGTGATCCGTGAAGACTATGAAGCGCTCCCCGATGAGGTAATTCCGCCACAAATTTAGTGCAAAAATGACTGCCACAAGCTCTAGATCATGGGTAGAATAATTACACTCATGAGGACGTAACTGTCTAGATCCATAAGAGATCACCCCTTGTAATTTCATCAGCACACACCTAAGGCCTTGTCCTGAAGCATCACAGAATACTTCCTACGTCAACCCTTCTTCTGGAAACCTTAGAACTGGGGCACTTACCAACTTCTCCTTTAGATAGCTAAAGGATTACTCACACTGCCCATTCCACACAAAAGCCTGTTTCTTCTTGGTCAAAGCTGTCAAAGGTGATGCAACTTGGGATAAGTGGGGTAGGAACCTCTAGTAGTAACCTGCCAGTCCAAGGAAACTACGAACCTCTTCCATGTTCTTGGGTGCTGCCCAAGAAAAAATTGTGTTGACCTTTGTTGGGTCCACCTCTATTTCCTACTCAGACACCACGTGCCCAAGGAAGTGCACTTTTCACATCTAGAACTTGTACATTGAAAATTTCCCATAGAGTTGGTGTTGTCAGAGGACCTCTAAAACTATTCTCAGGTGATCAGCGGGATCCTCCATTGATCTTGAGTAGATCAGGATTCCGTCAATAAACACAACTATGAACCGATCTAGGTATTCCTGGAAGACAGAGTTCATGAGTCCCATGAACATAGCTGGTGCATTTGTAACACCGAACGACATGACCACAAACTCAAAGTGCCAATATCTGCACCTGAATGCAGTTTTCGAGATGTCGCCCTCCTTCACCCTCAACTGGTGATATCCATACCGCAAATCGATCTTAGAGAGCCAACCTGCACCCCTCAGCTAGTCAAAGAGATCATCTATCCTCGAAAGAGGGTAGCGATTCTTGATAGTCACCTGATTCAGTCTCCTATAGTCTACGCACAGCCTGAGACCACCATCTGCCTTATTTGTGAATACGACTGGAGCACTGCATGATGATACACTTGGTCAAGAAAAACCCTTATTCATCAGATCATCAATCTGAATCCGCAACTCACGCAACTCATGAGGTTCCATCCGGTATGGAGCCATCGAAATCAGATGGGCACTAGGTTGCAAGTCTATCCCGAACTCAACAACACGTTGAGGGGTTAGAGTAGCCACCTATTTAGGGAAGACATTCATAAACTCACTGATTATCCCAGGAACTTCCACCATTTCTGAATCTACCAATTCCACTGAAAGCTAAGATAACAAGGAAAGGAGGGGCTCCTCTTGCCTACTGCTTTTCTAGAAACCCCGCTCGCCGATGTAAGTTACATGTCGGCTGCCTGAATCTGAAAACACGACCCTTCCTCGGAAGCAGTCAATGATGGAACATATAGAGAAAATACATTAAATGCCTAGTAAGAAATCGTATGGTTTTATATGCAACAGTAGGAGATCCCTAATAGACCGATGTTGACCTATCATCAGTCTATACCCTCAGAAAACATAAAATAGGTCGGTCTGACCTCCGACTGGTGAGCATAGCACTAGGGGAACTGGAAGTCTCTCAGCATCTAAACCCAGAGAACGGGCCCGAATGGGTGCAACAAAGGAATGCGAAGAACTTGTATCGAACAAAGCATAGGCAAGAGTACTAAACAGGATGATCGTACCTCGAACGACTTATGGCCATGTTGGAGATGCTTCCTCGGTGACGTGAAACATCCCACGCCCAGCTCCCTTGCCCCACAACTGTTGTCCACCTCCCCGACCGTGCCCTGGTCGAGGTCCTAGAGGAGAATCCTGAGGTCGGCCCCCACTTGAAACATCTGTCCTCGGAGTAACGGGATCTTGTTTCCCCTGTTGCTACTACTGAAAGGGCCTAGGTGGAAATTCCTTTGGTTGTGGTGGGTGTTGAACCTGCCCACCCACTTTGTACTGCACTCTATCTTGGCACTGATTCTGAAGGTTCCCATGTCTTCCACATACGAAGCATCTTGGTACTGGGCCCAAATGGAAAGGGCAAGGCCTGGGGGATTGGAACTGGAACTACTAAGGCCTGCTTCCTGCTGGTCGCAACCGAGAGGGTCCTGATGTTGGAGGCCTGCTGCTGATGGCCTTACCCTTTGACGAGCCAAACTGGATTCCCTCTCGTGATACACCTCCCAGCTTGTGCATCCTTTCCACCACTTAATCCTTCTTATGAACCTCCAAGTACGTCGGTTGGGTGAAGGGAGTAACATAAAACTAGAGATAAGGTCGAGTTCCTCTTCCAAGTGTCTTGACCAAGACTCCTCATCCGGAAATAGGTTAGGAGAAATGTGAAAGAGATACTTGAACTTGATCCCCAACTCTCTCACTGACATACTCCCATGATGGAGGGAAATTAGTTCTTTCTTCTTCTTAGAATTTATCATGGATGAAAGGAATTCTGCCTCGAAGTCCTTCTCAAAGTCCTCCCATGTAACCTCATCCTCCCTCTTCTCCCCAAGATAAAGCATCCACCACTGACGCGCTGATCCACAGGCTTATAGCCAGAGTAACCCAGTACTCCATTGGAGCCCAGATCAAGCTGAAAGCTATCAACAACTCCTCTAGCTAGCTCTCTGACTCCATGTCTTTAATTCTACCCTCGTACTTCCTGAGGGTCTACCGATGAAAGGAACAAAGCATCCTCTACCACTAATCATCGTCCTCCTCCTGGTTAGTCCTCTGCTGATCGGCCAAGTCAACCTCATGGGCCTCAATCTCCCGCACTACACGTAGTCTTCTCCTAGGTGCCATAGCTGCAAGGTAAATAAGGAATGCCTAAGTCCGAGTAGTGTAGAATATTGTTCCTAAATTTTCTTAGACTTCTTATTTATTTTAAATCCAAAAAATACCCCTAAAATGTAAGAACTAAAGTCATTATGATGCACGTACCTTCCCTAGGGTCTCGACCCTGTAATCAGTGTAGCCTTACTTGGTCGTTCGGTAGGCCCAGAGTCCTTTCATTGGATCACGGGGGGCCCTAAAATCCCATGTCCTTGCCGGTCTTCCCTGGCCTATTTCGTGAACTAATATCACCCAACACTGTTGCCCTACCATCCAATGCAATCCTCACTGTGACTAACCCCCAGACTTCATCCTATCTATCGACCTCCTTTGATACCATTCTATCACGACCCGTCCTCACCAATATGAGGGAAGGGACATCAGATTGTCAGACCCTTTCTTCTTTAAGTCGAAGGAGAGATAATAACCCCCAAGTCCCGCCTTCAATAGGCCTGAGAGTGGTGACTAGAACGAAGGGTATAGAATCACACAAAAGATGGAAGACATTACCCTTTTTCTTCATTAGGATCATAGATAAGATAGTAAGTCCCGAAAACACCAAAACTGGGGGTAAAAGCAAAACCAAAGAAAACCATTTTCATATGCATGTTACAAAAGTAAATTACACAAAGTACAAGGACACTACAAAGGCAAGGTACCAAAGAAAAGAAAAATAGCAACCGCAACTCTCCCAACGTCCAAGCTAGTACGAACCTGCATGATCCCTGAAGTCCTCCTGGAAACCTAAAAGCGATTTTATATATGTAGGGTGAGCATACACGTATACTCAGTAGAGAAATACAAAGACTCGTGTGCACAAGTGGTGAGGCATTCTAATGCCCTGTAAGAAAAGAGATAACCAAATCACCTAGTTAGGAAAAATATCCACCCAAGACTCACCAAGGTACACTTCCCAAATAACGCAAGATAAGTAATGTATAGTAATAACACATCGATATTTGGGTACCCTACGCCACTTTCCCACTAGTTATTGAAGACATCCTATTCATCGAACTAATCCCACCATTCTCACCGCAGTCCCACTACCAAACCCCGCCCGCACACACCTGGGCCACTACCACACATCCCTCCCATAAACACCTGGGACACAACCACCATCCCGCCTTCAAAAACCTGGGCCACAACCACCACTCGTAACCACACCCACAAACACCTAGCTCAGAACAACTTCTTCCACTCACGAAGACACCACGACCTCATCCCGAAGAATCTTATGAAACAACCTACCTGCACCCACCTGGGCTAACCACCACAACTACCCTGCCCAAAGAATATTAGGCTATAATGGTTCTCAGGTCATCACAGCCTACTTGAAGAGTCTTGGGACATTCGGGAATGAAAGCAAAAAATGAGCTAATAACCAGCCACTCATAGGAGTGTTAGGAAAACACCCTCCCCCCTGATATGGGGGTGTTCGGAACTAAGTGCCCAACTTGGGTGGGGCGCGAATAAGAAACATAAAAACTACAATTATATATATAGGTAACAGGTACTCATCCAAACCTCGGGTTTTACAAACCAACCTAAGTACAAACACCCTCATTACTATTCATTGATAGAATAAAGGCACAATACTCATGACCAAGTCACAACTCCTTCCCAAAACCAACTCCCCATTTAACACATTCTTGTTTTCATGTTCAAGTTATCCCATTTAAGTAAATTCTACACCACTGGGAAACTAACAGGCATAACCACAAGTTGGAGAAAGAGAAGCAGCCAAACAACAATTTAAGCCTTCACACCCAGTTCTATTGTAAAGTCACAACAACAAAGGGATCAGTGAGATCCATCAAAGTAGTGGAAAAAAACCTAGCCTTGATATGAATCCCCATAAAGCTTTAGATTCACGACCTACAACCGTGCCACAAAAAAGGATCCCAACCTCATCCACGTCACCACATAAGCATTGGAAAAAACAAATAGAAATGCCACCCAGACAAAACAAAGAAGTTTCCATCTTCAAGTACATCATTCACGAAATTTTCTTCTTTCTGTTTGGTTTACCGAGGTGATCACACAAGGTTTTTGTTCACTAGACAATCATTTAATCGACGTGTTTAAATAATTAACCAAATTCCCATGTCAGAGCCATTGAATTATCATAGAAGATATGGGTTCATTAGTGCGCAAAGAAAGACCACCAAAGACCATGATTTTCAGTGAGCATAGCACATACAGTTCACAACATATAGAAATTATAAAAGAGTACAACAAGAAATTCAAACACTCCCCATCATTATTTAACAGTCTGTTTATTATCTTTGTTAGGGTTTGGATTCATCCATTCCCACAGAACAATAGCATACCCACCCCGCATGATACACAGTAAGGAGAGACGAAGGAAGATCTATAGCACCCAAATATTTCATAGTGTGTTATTTTTTCAAAATAATTCAATATCTTGCACTACATGCAACACCAAGTTCAAGCGCACCATGACTAACCAAACTAGCCATTCAAAAGAGGTTACCAATAGTATTAACTGAATTTTGAACTTTATACAATCCTTAAAATTTTAGAATCCATATTATGAGTTTCTTAGACATAATTTAAGAAAAAAATCATTTTTTTTTCAGATAAAAGAAGTATTTTTCAGAAATGCACTTTTACTGACTTTTAATGGTGAAACCTTTTTAAATCCATTATTTTAAAACTTTTATATATTTAATTTGACTAAATAAATTTATTATTTAGAATGGGGACATAATTAATTTACAATGTAACACCCCAAGCTTCCTCGGTACACTTTTCCTTGAATAATATTGTAGCATGTGTTGTACACAACTTCGAGTTCTAACACACACCACAACCAATCAAACTAGCCCTTATGAATAGTAATACCTAATTTTTGAAATTTTATACATTTTATCTTTCAATATGGAATTTATTTTTGGATTCAGAATATCGAAATTATCATAGGATGAAATTTTGGTACATTTTAGATAACTTTTATATTTTTATGAATAGTGAAAATTAATAAATTTTTATTTAAAAGAACTTTTTAAATTGAAATAATTAATAGTTATAAATTATGAATTTTAGTGGTTTTAAATTATATTTAGAATATATTTTTACCATTTAATACATTTTTTATCATTGGACATAATTTCACATTTAAAGCAGACATAAACAAGTATAAATCTTTTGATAATTATTATTTCTTAAAAACACGCTTATTGTTTTGACAGCGGAAATTAATTTTTATTTAATTTCTGCCACTTCTATGTTTTGAATTAGGAAATATGGATTCCATATTTGGAATCAGGGTGTCTAAATTGTGTAATCAGGTAACTTTCATTTTTATACATTTTGAATAATTACTTTGGTAAATATTTTATTTACCATGGTTAAAAGGTAAATCCGGTAAATAAGAGTAAAAGAATAATATTATAATAATAATAAATTACCATAAAACGTGTCCTAAACTTATTGGTGGATACATGTACGACCATATACATCTTTGGGCTGATTTTGGGACCCCCTGGAGCCATTTGTAGGTGATAGGGACACTTTATATTAATTAAGTTAAAGTAAATTAAAAAATGACATAAGCATATATATTTTAGAAAACCAATTTTTACATAGGTTTATATATGTTATATCTTCGTCTATGAATAATAATTATAAATATAAAAAGATTTCCTACATAATGGTATTTTATTTATAATTTTTAGACATTAAATAATTTAATTTATTTATGACACAATGATGATACAGTAATTACCGTATTAATGAAATATTAAGATAATTGATATTATAAATACCCAAATAAATGTAATTTTAGACTTTTAATAAAATAAAATAATTTTATAGGTTACTATGAAATATTATAAGTGTTTATATAAATTTTTTTCTATGTTATAATGGTGTTATGAATTTATCAAAAAAAATACCCAATAGTGTCAAAATTGACATAAAAGAGTTTTTAAAACAAATATTATATTATTAATTTATATTCAATTTCTAGAAATCTAAGGTTAGTCCAAGAGACTTATATCATGATAGTTTTATCATTAATGGACCACTTGGTGGTATTTTAGAGGTATATAGTAAGTTTAATAACTATATAATATAAAAATACAAAGTGACATGGTAAGTGTCAAAGTAATTAACTAAGAGTTAAAACTAAAAGATAAGGTTAATAATGACCCCAACCTCTCTAAATTAAATTTTTTGAGTGGTTTTAGACCCATTACCACATTAACCTTTAAATAATCCACTTTGGAGCCATTATAAACCGAATTCAAATTTATTATAAAATAATATTTCTAGATTTTCCTAAGGTGCCCCTCCTCCCCCTTATAAAAAGACACCACTTGTAACCAATTATTCACACTTTAAAAGCCTTTTGGTTCGGCCAAAAACTTCCCAAATACTCTATCAACTTCCCTCACTTAATCCTAGAGGCCTTAGTTTGATCATAAAGCCAACCTAAGGAGCCCTTTTGATCAAATCAAAAGGAAGAACCCGAAGAAGAGATAATGTTTTCACCACCGTTTTTCAAATTCATTTCTTCTTCATCTTCTTCTTTATTTGTTATTCCCATTATAAAATAATAACTCCAGTATATCGTATATACTGTGATATTATTATAAATATGGAAAAACCATATTCAGTATTCTATCCATCCTTTGAATGACATGTCACCATATGTGCGTTTGTACGACTTACCATCTTCATGTTGTGGTGTAATTGTTATTCAATATATTATTATTTGGATGGGTATAATAATGATGTTTAATTCATGTAAATAATAAATGTAACATGATAATGATTCTTTATATATGATACACCATCCAATTATATATTATTTTAATATCAAAATAATGATATTGTCGCTCGTGCGTACGTACAGACTACCGTCTCCATGAACGCGATGAGATTCATTATACATCGTATCCATTCAAGACCAATTCTCATTTGATGACTAAGTAATGTTTAATAACATTGTATCATTCTGGATATGAATAAGATAAAACCTATCCATATCAAAAATGACTTATGTAACAAAACATATATAAAAAAACGAGTAAGTTAACACCAGAAACGACGATAATACTAAAGTATTATTAACAAAGAATTATTAGAAGATCATATATGATATCATAATTATGTATATGGTTATTGTATAATTTAATAACAATGTTTTAACTTTTATACAGGAGGTAAACATACCATCAACTAAGGAAAAGTTCATGTTAAGGGGTTATTTCACAATCTTTTCATTATCCGAGGTTGTTTATACGTGATTATCTACTGAGACCTCTTTATCATCCACATCCATGTTTCTTAAAAATGTATTCCAAAACATTTTTACTATTTACTAGAAAATGGGTTAAAGTCATTTATACCCTTGTTTTAATTTTATAAAATGGTTTGAAAGGGATCTTTCTGTCATTTTCCAAACAAGGTCATTTTTAACCTGTTCGACAAAATTATGTTAAGAATGTTTTTTAACTTATACGGCGGGTGAATCTATTTTCCACTGTTATAAAATCATATAAACTTCCCTTACAAGCTTATAATAATATTTTCAAATTAAATGTTTTATTTTATAATTATGTGACTTTTAAATGATTTAAAAAAAAGATATATTTCTCTCAAATAGTTTTGACTTCATCTATGGAAACATCATTTGATGGATTTTAAGATTATTTGAATATGATTTATTATGATACAAAACATGCATATTGTATTGAAGGTTTTGTGATATGTTTGACTGTGGATGTGTTATTTTTATACCATTCATAGTTTATGGAGAAATTATTGACATTTCGTATGCTAGTTTTAATACGAATGTTTATGTTATGTTTAAACCTGTTCATATGAGGAATGCATTGGAAATAATAAGTGACAGGTGGAGCCCGCTATAGATCCTCAATGAATCGGTAAGTCTCATGAGACAAACTATTGTCTTGGCATGAGGCCTTGAAAAAAATCTTATTCGTAGTTTTGGCACGAGGCCTTGGCTATGTGGTTATGATAGTATGAAATTATGCATTCCATCATTATGAAAGTGGTTATTGATATTGAATGTGATTATTTGACTAGTATAATATCCATGTGAATAAGTAAATGGAATTATTTCATTTTATCTTTGCCATATTATGCTGAAGTTCAGGATTAAAAGGCTTTTTTAGCTATACATTGCTATAAATGTTTATGCTTATTTATGAATGTTTCTGCTATATTGTTATCCTTATTGAGCATCTGAGATCACCCCTTTCAATGTTTATTTTTCCTAGGATATGAAGAAGTAATTTATGAATGACCTACAGGGATAATATGAAGGTATATGACGAAAAGATGTTGTTTTAGTAGTTTTCACTTTATGATGTAATGTAAACTTTATGAATGTATCTAGTTATTCCAAGGCTACTAAAGTAATCGGTCTTTCGAGACTTGATATTTTTTGTGATCATGCCAAAGTTATGTAATAATGTGCTGACTCTGGATAACTAGGGCAGGGAATTACAGTTGGTATTAGAGGAAGTTTATTAAAAACCTTGGAAGCTAGATTTAGATAAACTCTGGTTAGAGCACATAGATCTAAGATGGACTTTGAGGATTAGTATAGAAAAAATTCATAGAATTTTTGTACTGTAGAGATTTTGTGAGTTTTACGAGAAATACATCCCTGTCTGGATATGAGCAGGCAGAGGTGGCTCTGGAACATATGTACCTAGGGATAAAACCTGAAAACCCCACTTTGAGCTAGACTCGAATGGGAACTGGTGCACGACAATAGGCCTTGCTGAACTCTTGGTTACGATACTCCTGGGGGATATTCTTAGGATAATTCTCATTTTCTTTACAAACTATTATGATGGATTTATGAGTATATACTTTTTCAAAGAAGAAATTTTTATGATTATGGATTATATCTATAAACTGTTTAATTTATGTTAAGTGTTTTACAAGTTTGGGATAAAGTATTTCTATTCACAAACTAATCTAGTGTATTCTATTGTATTGAAATGGCACCCAGTAGAAGGAATGAGAACTCCAACAATACACATGATCCAGAGAGTAAGAAATATCATATCTTTCATGGTATTAAGCCATCATTTAGAAGGGAAATAGTCTCCCATGTATTACCATCATATGATGAAATAGTATCATGTGTTGATATGATAAGTAAAGAGTTCTCTGAGTCCTATGGATTTGATGAGAAGCAAGAGAAGAAAAGGATGGAAGAGAGAAAGATGGACAAAGGGAAGAGGGAAAAAATAATTTTCCAATATGTGATAACTATGGGAAGAAACACCCATAAACTTTCCTGAAGGTAATGTGAGTTTGTTATAAGTGTGGAGAAAAAGGACACCTTTTACTTGACTGAAAGGGTAAGTAAAAGGTTACAAATTTTCAATGCTTCATCTGCAAGGAGTTGGAACAATACGCAAACCAATGTCCAAATCATCAGAGTATGCCACAAATGATGCTATTGGATAATAATAAAGTTATGATACTACCATAAATGAAGATGAATGATTAGAGTTCTTATGTTGTGATTAAAGAATTATGTCATTTGAGTATTGTATCAACGATGTACTGGTTATAATAATTACAGACTATATAAGGATTGTACTATAGTACTATTTGATTAAGGACTTGAGATTGTGTAGAAACATGAACAGTGACTCAATAGTAGGTTAATTTTTTGGAAAATATATGGTTGAGAGAAAGATAAACCATAATATGGTTCTGATACCGAGGTAGTGATTTTGGAATAATACATGACTGATTTGGATAAATTATATTGACTATTCTTGACTACCATGAAACTGAATAATGATTTGTGTATTCCATCATTGTTGGAGTTTACATCATTTTTGGATTGAAGGAGTATATCCATTATTCATTAAGGAAAAAGGGAACATGAATGTAATCAATAAGGTTTTATGGTAATTCAGGATGTTGCAGTGTTTTAAGAGAATACATGATGAAGGTATTCACATGTTATTACGTGGAAAAAAGGATCTTCATTGTGTTTACCTTCTTTATAAATTATGTACTTAAGTATTTTGGATAGTTCTAGTTTGGATTATTTTTGGATTTCCATAAAATGAAAACCAGGAGGTCGGGCGGCAACTCATCGCGTCCAGCAAGGCTGTGAGACTTGAACCCGCAACCGAAGTGCGACAAGGGTGTATCACCAACAACTGGCCCACGCGATGTCCTAGATTAAATAATGTAGTTTTTTTTAAAATATCCGGTAAATGAATTATAAATTCATTTTTTGGTACCCTATATGAATAGGATAAATAGAATATATTTTTTACGTTCTATTATCTTTTAGAGTGAAAGATGAGTTTGTGGTTGAAATTAGTTAAAGGGTGAAACTCTACTTGTCATGAATATATTTTACTTTTTCTATGTAGAAATAAATTCATATACATTATTTAAGGGATCCTAAATCCAAAAATGTGTTATCCTAATTCCTTATGTTTTGTTGACCCGATGATATTTCAAATCATCATAGATTGGTGAATTTAAGGACCTCAATTTTACACTTGTTTTTGATTGATGACCTAAATTACTACCTATAAATATTTACGTGTTTCCTCCAATTATATTTCTCTAATTTACACCGATGTTCTCGAAACAGATATCATAATTTTGTGGTGACCCTTTCATTTCTCTTTTCCTCTTATTAAGACTAAATATTACTAACCCAATTTTCGATGTGGGTTTTTCCACAAAGATATTTTCTATTTTCAACCGTTTATTTTCGAAGAAAAATTTAAAATTGTGAGGACTCAATTTATTGAAGGAGGGGAGAATGTAACACCCCAAGATTTCATAGTGCGTTATTTCTTCAAAATAGTTCAATAACGTGCACTACACGCAACACCGAGGTCAAGCGCACTGGGACATACCAAACTAGTCATTCAAAAGAGGTTATGAATAGTATTAACTGAATTTTGAACTTTATATAATCCTTATAATTTTAGAATCCATATTATGAGTTTCTTAGACATAATGTAAGTACAAATTCATTTTTTCCAATAAAAGAAGTATTTTTCAAAAATGCACTTTTACAGACTTTTAATGGTGAACTCTTTTTAAATCCAATATTTTAAAACTTTTATATATTCAATTTGACTAAATAAATTTATTCTATAGAATGGGGACATCATAAATTTAAAATGTAACACCCCATGCTTCCTCGGTACGCTTCTCTCTGAATAATATTGTAGCGTGTGTTGTACGCAACTTCGAGTTCTAACACACACCACAACCAATCAAACTAGCCCTTATGAATAGTAATACCTAATTTTTTAAATTTTATACATTTTATCATTCAAAATGGACTTCATTTTTGGATTCGGAATATCGAAATTATCCTAGGATGAAATTTTGGTACATTTCAGATAACTTTTATATTTTGATGAATAGTGAAAATTACTAAATTTTTATTAAAAAAAACTTTTTAATTGAAATAATTAGTAGTGATAAATTATGAATTTGAGTGATTTTAAAGTATATTTAGAATATATTTTTACCATTTAATACAATTTTGGTCATTGAAAATAATTTCACATTTAAACCAGACATAAACAAGTAACAATTTTTTGATAGTTATTATTTCTTAAAAACACAATTTTGTTTTGACAACGGGAATTAATTTGAATTTAATTTCTGACACTTCTGTGTTCTGAATTTAAAACAATTTATTCAATATTTGGAATAAGGATTTCCAAATTTGTTAAATAGGTAACTTTCATTTTTAGACATTTTGAATAATTACTTTGGTAAATATTTTATTTACCATGGTTAAAGGGTAAATTCGGAAAATAAGGGTAAAAAATAATATTATAATAATAGTAAATTACCCTAAAATGTGTCCTAACATTATTTGGGGATACATGTTCGACCATGGGCATCATTGGGTCGATTTTGGGACCCCATGGAGCCACTTGTAGGTGATAGGGACACTTTAAATTAATTAAGTTAAAGTAAATACAAAAATGACATAAGCATATATATTTTAGCAAAAAAAATTTTACATAGGGTTATATATGTTATAGTTTAGAATATGAATATTAACTAGAAATATAAGAATATTTCTTACATAATGGTATTTTATTTTTAATTTTTAGACATTAAATAATTTAATTTATTTATGACACAATGATGATACAGTAATTACCGTATTAATGAAAGATTAAGATAATTGATATTATAAATACCCAAATAAATGTAATTTTAGACTTTTAATAAATTCGAATAATTTTCTAGGTTACTATGACATATTAGTATTGTTTATATAAATTTTTTTCCAAGTAATAATGATCTTATGAATTTATAAAAAACAAAATACCCAATAGTGTCAAAATTGACATAAAAGAGTTTTTAAAACAAATATTTTATTATTAATTTATATTCAATTCTTAAAAACCTAAGGGTCGGGAAAGAGACTTATATCATGATAGGTGTATCATTAATGGACCATTTGGGGGTCTCTTGGAGGTATATAGTATGTTTATTAACTATATAACATTAAAATACAAAGTGACATGGTAAGTGTCAAACTAATTAACTAAGAGTTAAAACTAAAAGATAAGGTTAATAATGACCCAAACCTGCCTAAATTCTATTGGTTGAGTGGTTTTAGACCCATTCCCAAATTAAAATATAAATAATCCACTTTTGAGCCATTATAAACCTAATATGAATTTATTATAAAATAATATTTCTAGATTTTCCTAAGGTGCCCCTCCTCCCCCTTATAAAAGGACACCACTTATAACCAATTCTTCACACTTTCAAGGCCTTTTGGTTCAGCCAGACCCTGCCCAAATACTCTCTCAACTTCCCTCACTTAAACCTAGAGGCCTTAGATTGATCATAAAGCCAACCTAAGAATACCTTTTGATCAAATCAAAAGGAAGAACCCGAAGAAAAAGTAATGTTTTCACCACCCTTTTTCAAGTTCATTTCCTCTTCAACTTCTTCTTTCATTGTTTTTACCATTCTAAAATAATAAATCCAATATCTCCTATATACTTTTATATTATTATAAATATGGTATAACCATATTCAGTATTCTATCCATCCTTTGAATGACATGTCACCATACGTGCGTTTGTACGGCTTACCGTCTCCACGTCGTGGTGTAATTGTTATTCAATATATTATTATTTGGATGGGTATAATAATGATGTTTAATTCATGTAAATAAAAAATATAACATGATAATGATTCTGTATATATGATATACCATCCAATTATATATTATTTTAATATCAAAATATGATATTGTCGCTTGTGCGTACGTACGGACTACCGTCTCCACGAACAAGATGAGATTAATTCCACATCATATCCATTCAAGAATAATTCTCATTTGATGATTAAAAGTAATGTTTAAGAACTTTATATCATTCTAGATATGAATAATATACAACCTATCCATAAAAACATGACTTATGTAACAAAACATATAAAAGAAAACGAGTAAATTAACACCTGAAACAATGATAATACTAAAGTATTATTAACAAAGTATTATTAGAAGATCATATATGATATCATAATTATGTATATGGTTCTTGCATAATTTAATAACAATGTTTTAACTAATATAAAGGAGGTTAACATACAATCGACTAAGGAAAAGTACAAGTTAAGGGTATATTTCACAATCTCTTCATAATCTGAGGTTGTTTATACGTGATTATCTACTGGGACCTTTTTGTCATCCACATCCATGTTTCTTAAAAATTTATTCCAAAGCATCTTTAATATTTAATAGAAAATGGGTTAAATTAATTTATACCCTTTTTTGGCTTTTATAAAATGGTTTGAAAGGAATCTTTCCGTCGTTTTCCAAACAAGGTCCTTTTTAACCTTTTCGACAAAATTAAGTTAAGAATGTTTTTTTAACATATACGACGGGTGCAGTTATTTTCCACCGTTATAAAATTGTCAAAGCATCCCTTACAAGCTTATAAGAATATTTTCAAAGTAAATGTTTTATTTTTATAATTATGTGACTTTTAAATGATTTAAAAAAAGAGATATTTCTCTCAAATAGTTTTGATTTCATCTATGTCAACATCATTTGATGGATTTTACGCTTATTTGAATGTGATTTATTATGATCCAAAACATCCATATTGTATTGAAGGTTTTGTGATATGTTTGACTATGGATGTGTTATTTTTATACCATTCATGGTTTATGGAGAAAGTATTGACATTTCGTATGCTAGTTTTAATACGAATGTTTATGTTATGTTTAAACCTGTTCATATGAGGAATGCATGGGACTTAATAAGTGATGGATAGAGCCCGCTATAGCTCATCGATGCATCGGTAAGTCTAATAAGACAAACTAGTGTCTTGGAACAATGCCTTGAAAAAAATCATATTTGTAGTCTTGGAACGAGGCCTTGGCTACGTGGTTATGATAGTCTGGCATTATGCATTCCATCATTATGAAAGTGGTTATTGATATTGCATGTGATTATTCGACTAGTATAATATCCATGTGAATAAGTAAATGGAATTATTTCATTTTATCATTTCCATATTATGCTTAAGTTCAAGTTAAAAAGGTTTTTTTATCTATACATTGCCTTAAATGTATATTCTTATTTATGAATGTATCCGCTATATTGTTATCCTTACGGAGAATTTGAGCTCACCCCTTTAAATGTTTTATTTTTCCCAGGATGTGAAGAAGTAATTTATGAATGACCTGTAGGGATAATATGAGGGGATATAATGACAAGGTGTTGTTTTAGTAGTTTTCACTTTATGATGTAATGTAAACATTATGAATGTATCTAGTTATTCCAAAGCTACTAAACTAACCGGTCCTTCGAGACTTGATATTTCTTGTGATCATGCCAATGTTATGTAATAATGTGCCGATTCTGGGTAACTGGGGTTGGGGCGTTACAGTTGGTATCAGAGGAAGTTTAGAACAAACCATGGAAGCTAGATTTAGATAAAATCTTATTAGAGAACATAGATCTAAGATGTACTTTGAGGATTAATATAGAAGAACTTCCTAGAATTTTGGTATTGTAGAGATTTTGTGAGTTTTCCGAGAAATACATGCATGTATGGATACGAGCAGGTAGAGGTAGCTCTGGAATAGATGTACCTAGGGGTAAAACTTGAAAACACCACTTTTAGCTACACTCAAATGGGAACTAGTGCACGAGAATGGGCCTTGCTGCACTCTTGGTTACGACACTCCTGGGGGATATGCTTAGGATAATTCTCATGTTCTTTACAAACCATTATGAAGGGTTTATGAGTATATATTTCCTCAAAGAATACATTTTTATGATTATGGATTATATCCATAAACTGTTTAGTTTATGTTAAGTGTTTCACAAGTTTGGGATAAGGTATTTCTATTCACAAACTAATCTAGTGTATCCCATTGTTTAGAAATGGTGCCCAATAGAAGGAATGAGAAATCCAGGAATACGCATGATCCAAAGAGTAAGAACAATCATATCTTTCATGGTATTAATCCATAATTTAGATGGGAAATAGTCTCCCATGTATTATCATCATATGATAAAATAGTATCATGTGTTGATAAGATATGTAAAGAGTTCTTTGAGTCCTATGGATTTGAAGGGAAGCAAGAGAAGAAAAGGATGGAAGAGAGAAAGGTGGATAAAAGGAAGAGGGAAAAGAATAATTTTCCCATATGTGACAACTGTGGGAAGAAACACCCTGGAATTTGCCTGAAGGGAATGAGAGTTTGTTATAAGTGTGGAGAAAAAGGTCACCTTGTACGTGACTGCATGGGTAAGAAAAAGGTTACAAATGTACAATGCTTCATCTTCAAGGAGTTGGGACACTATGCAAACCAATGTACAAATCATCAATTTATGACCCAAATGATGATATTGGATAATAATCAAGTTATGATACTACAACAGATGAGGATGAATGATTAGAGTTCTTATGTTGTTATTAAAGAATTATGTCATTTGAGTATTGAATCAACGATGTAATGGTTATAATAATTATAGAGTATATAATGATTGTTCTGCAGTATTATTTCATTAAGGACTTGATATTGTGTGGAACAATGAAAAGTGACTCAATAGCAGGTTAAATTTTTGGAAAATATATGGTTTAGAGAAAGATAAACCATAATATGGTTCTGATACCGTGGTAGTGATTTTGGAATAATACATGATTTATTTGGATAGATTATATTGGATATTCCTGACTACCTAGAAAATAAATAATGATTTTTATATTCCATCACTATTGGATTTTACAACATTTTTGGATTGAAGGAGCATATCGATTATTTATTAAGTAATAAGGGATCATGAATGTAATAAATAATGTTTTATGGTAATTCAGGATGTTGCAGTGTTTTAAAAGAATACATGATGAAGGTGTTCACATGTTATTACGTGGAAAAAGGGATCTTTATTGGGTTTACCTTCCTTATAAATTTTTGACTGAAGTATTTTGGATAGTTCTGGTTTGTATTATTTTTGTATTTCCATAAAAGGATAACCCGGAGGTCGGGTGGCAACTCGTCGCATCCGGCAAGGCCGCGAGAGTTGAACCCGATACCGAAGGGCGACAAGGGTGTATCAACTACCACTGTCCCACATGATGTCCTGGATTAAATAATGTAGTTTTCTGTAAAAAGATCTGGTATATGAATTATATATTCATTTTTTTGGAACCCTATATGAATAGGATATATAAAATATTGTTTTACGTTCTATTATCTTTTAGAGTGAAAGATGAGTTTGTGGTAGAAATTAGTTAAAGGATGAAACTCTACTTTTCAAAAATATATTTTTCATCTTCTATGAAGAAATTAATTCTTATACTTTATTTAAGGGATCCTAAAACCAAAAATGTGTAATCCTAATACCTTATGTTTTGTTGAACCGATGGTATTTCAAATCATCATAGATTGATGAATTTAAGGAACTCAATTTTAAACTTTTTTTTTGATTTATGGACTCAATCCCTACCTATAAATATTTACATTTTCCTCCAATTATATGTCTCTAATTTCCACCAATTTTCTCCAAATAGAGATCATAATTTGGTGGTGACCCTTTTATTTCTCTTTTCCTCTTATTAAGACTATATTTTATTAACCCAATTTCCGATGTGGGTTTTCCCACAAAGATATTTTCTATTTTCAAACTTTTATTTTCAAAGAACAATTTCAAATTTTTAGGATGCAATTTATTGAAGGATGGGAAAATTTAACACCCCAAGATTTCATAGTGGGTTATTTCTTCAAAATAATTCAATAACATTCACTACATGCAACACAGAGTTCAAGCACACCATGACTTATCAAACTAGCCATTCAAAAGAGGTTATGAATATTATTAACTGAATTTTGAACTTTATATAATCCTTATAATTTTAGAATCCATATTATGAGTTTCTTATACATAATGTAAGAACAAATTAATTTTTTCGAATAAAAGAAGTATTTTTCAAAAATGCACTTTTACCGACTTTTAATGGTGAACCCTTTTTAAATCCAATATTTTAAAACATTTATATATTCAATTTGACTAAAAAAATTAATTCTTTAGAATGGGGACATCATATATTTACAATATAACACCCCATGCTTCTTCGGTATGCTTCTCTTTGAATAATACTGTAGCGTGTGTTGTACACAACTTCGAGTTCTAACACACACCACAACAATTCAAACTAGCTCTTATGAATAGTAATACCTAATTTTTGAAATTTTATACATTTTATCCTTCAAAATGGAATTCATTTTTGGATTTAGAATATCGAAATTATCCTAGGATGAAATTTTGGTACATTTCAGATAACTTTTATATTTTGATTAATAGTGAAAATTACTAAATTTTTATTAAAAACAACTTTTTTAATCAAAATAATTAATAGTGATAAATTATGAATTTTAGTGGTTTTAAAGTATATTTATAATATATTTTTACCATTTAATAAAATTTTGTTCATTGGACATAATTTCACATTTAAAACGGACATAAACAAGTATCAATCTTTTGATAGTTATTATTTCTTAAAAACACGCTTTTTTGTTTTGACAGTGGGAATTAATTTTAATTTAATTTCTGCCACTTCTATGTTTTGAATTTGGAAAAATGGATTACATATTTGGAATCAGAATTTAATAATTGTGTAAATAGGTAACTTTTATTTTTAGACATTTTGAATAATTATTTCGGTAAATATTTTATTTATCATGGTTAAAGGGTAAATCTGGTGAATAAGGGTAAAAAATAATATTATAATAATAATAAATTACCATAAAACGTGTCCTAACCTTATTGGTGGATACATGTACGACCATGGACGTCTTTTGATCTGTTTTGGGACCCCATGGAGCCACTTGTAGGTGATAGGGACACTTTATATTAATTAAGTTAAAGTAAATACAAAAATGACATAAGCATATATATTTTAGAAAAACAATTTTTACATAGGGTTATATATGTTATATTTTTGACTATGAATATTAATTAAAAAGATAAAAATATTTCATAAATAATGGTATTTTATTTATAATTTTTAGACATTAAATAATTTAATTTATTTATGACACAATGATGATGCAGTAATTTCCGTATTAATGAAATATTAAGATAATTGATATTATAAATATGCAAAAAAAATGTAATTTTAGACTTTTTATAAATTACAATAATTTTATATTTTACTATAGAAAATTAGAATTTTTTATATAAATTTTTTTCTAAGTAATAATGCTGTTATGAATTTATCAAAAACAAAATACCCAATAGTGTCAAAATTGACATAAAAGAGTTTTTTAAAACAAATATTATATTATTAATTTATATTCAATTCCTAAAAATCCAAGTTTCGGCCAAGAGACTTATTTGATGATATTTTTATCATTACTAGAACACTTGGGGGTCTCTTGGAGGTATATAGTAAGTTTATTAACTATATAATATAAAAATACAAAGTGACATGGTAAGTGTAAAACTAATTAACTAAGAGTTAAAACTAAAAGATAAGGTTAATAATGAACCAAACCAGTATAAATTCTATTGTATGAGTGGTTTTCAACCCATTCCTTCATTAAAATTTAAATAATCAACTTTGGAGCCATTATAAACCAAATATGAATTTATTATAAAATAATATTTCTAGATTTTCCTAAGGTGCCCCTCCTCCCCCTTATAAAAGGACACCACTTCTAACCAATTATTCACACTTTTAAAGCCTTTTGGTTCTTCCAAACCCTACCCAAATACTCTCTCAACTTCCCTCACATAATCCTAGAGGCCTTAGTTTGATCAGAAAGCCAACCTAAGGAGCCCTTTTGATCAAATCAAAAGGAAGAACCCGAAGAAGAGGTAATGTTTTCACTACCATTTTAAGTTCATTTCTTCTTCAACTTCTTCTTTCTTTGTTATTCCCATTCTAAAATAATAACTCTAGTATCTCCTATATACTGTGATATTATTATAAATATGGTACAACCATATTCAGTATTCTATCCATCCTTTGAATGATATGTCACCATACGTGAGTTTGTACGGCTTACCGTCTCCACGTCGTGGTGTAATTGTTATTCAATATATTATTATTTGGATAGGTATAATAATGATGTGTAATTCATGTAAATAATAAATATAAAATGATAATGATTCTGTATATATGATATACCACAAAAGTATATATTATTTTATTATCAAAAGAATGATATTGTCGCTCGTGCGTACGTACAGACTACCGTCTCCACGAACGCGATGAGATTCATTCCACATCGTATCCATTCCAGAATAATTATCTTTTAATGATTAAAAGTAATGTTTAAGAACATCATATCATTCTGTATATGAATAATATACAACCAATACCTAACAAAAATGACTTATGTAACAAAACATATAAAAGAACACGAGTAAATTATCACCTGAAAAGACGATAATACTAAAGTATTATTAACAAGGAATTATTAAAAGATAATATATGATATAATAATTATGTATATGGTTCTTGTATAAGTTAATAACAATTTTTTAACTATTATTCTGGAGGTTAACATACCATCGACTAATGAAAAGTACAAGTTAAGGGTTTATTTCTTAATCTCTTCATTATCTGAGGTTGTTTATACGCGATTATCTACTGGGACCTCTTTATCATCCACATCCATGTTTCATAAAAATGTATTCAAAAACATTTTTACTATTTACTAGAAAATGAGTTAAATTCATTTATACCCTTGTTTTAGTTTTATAAAATGGTTTGAAAGGAATCTTTCCGTCATTTTCCAGACAAGATCCTTTTTAACCTTTTCGATAAAATTAAGTTGAGAATGTTTTTTTAACTTATACGGCGGGTGCAGCTATTTTCCGCCATTATAAAATCGTTGAAGCTTCCCTTACAAGATTATAAGAATATTTTCAAAGTAAATGTTTTATTTTATAATTATGTGACTTTTAAATGATTAAAATAAAGAGATATTTCTCTCAAATAGTTTTGATTTCATCTATGTCAACATCATTTGATGGATTTTAAGATTATTTGAATGTGATTTATTATGATACAAATCTTCCATATTTTATTGAAGATTTTGTGATATGTTTGACTATGGATGTGTTATTTTGATACCATTCATGGTTTATGGAGAAATTATTGACATTTCGTATGCTAGTCTTAATACGAATGATTATGTTATGTTTAAACCTGTTCATATGAGGAATGCATTGGACTTAATAAATGACGGGTGGAGCCCGCTATAGCTCCTTGATGAATTGGTAAGTCTAATTAGACAAACTAGTGTCTTGGCATGAGGCCTTGAGAAAATCTTATTTGTAGTCTTGGCACAAGGCCTTGGCTACGTGGTTATGATAGTCTGGCATTATGCATTCCATCATTATGAAAGTGGTTTTTTATATTTAATGTGACTTTTCTACTAGTAGAATATCCATGTGAATATGTAAATGGAATTATTTCATTTTATATTTGCCATATTATGCTGATGTTCAAGTTTAAAAGGCTTTTTTAGCTATACATTGCCTTAAATGTTTATGATTATTTTTGAATGTTTCCTCTATATTGTTATCCTTACTGAGCATCTGAGCTCACACCTTTTAATGATTTATTTTTCCCAGGATGTGAAGAAGTAATTTATGAATGAACTGCAGGGATAATATGAGGGGATATTAAGACAAGATGTTGTTGTATTAGTTTTTACATTATAATGTAATGTAATCATTATGTATGCATCTAGTTATTCCAAGGCTACTAAACTAATCGGTCTTTCGAGACTTGATCTTTCTTGTGATCATGCTAATGTTATGTAATAATGCGCCGACTCTGGGTAACTGGGGTAGGGGAATTACAGTTGGTATCAGAGGAAGTTTAGTACAAACCTTGGAAGCTAGATTTAGATAAACTCTGATTTTATCACATAGATCTAAGATGAACTTTGAGGATTATTATAGAAGAAATTTCTAGAATTTTGGTATTGTAGAGATTTTGTGAGTTTTTCGAGCAATATATCCCTGTCTAGATATGAGCATGTAGAGGTGGATTTGGAATAGATGTACCTAGGGGTAAAACCCAAAAACACCGCTTTGAGCTAGAATTGAACGATAACTGGTGTATGAAAATGGGCCTTGCAACACTCTTGGTAACGACACTCCCAGGGGATTCGCTTAGGATAATTATCATTTTCTTTACAAACCATTATGAAGGATTTATGATTATATACTTTCTCAAAGAAGACATTTTTATGATTATGGATTATATCCATAAACTGTTTAATTTATGTTAAGTGTTTTACAAGTTTGGAATAAGGTATTTCTAGTCACAAACTAATCTAGTGTATTCCATTATTTAGAAATGGCGCCCAGTAGAAGGAATGAGAAGTCCAGCAATACGGCTGATCCAAAGAGTATGAAAGATCATATATTTCATGGTATTAAGCCATCATTTAGAAGTGAAATAATCTCCCATGTATTATCATCATATGATGAAATAGTATCATGTGTTGATAAGATAAGTAAAGAGTTCGCTGAGCCCGATAGATTTGATGGGAAGCAAGAGAAGAAAAGGATGGAAGAGAGAAAGATGGATAAAGGGAAGAGGGAAAAGAAGAATTTTCCCATATGTGATAACTGTGGAAAGAAACCCCCTGGAACTTTCTTGAAGTGAATTTTAGTTTTTTATAAGTGTGGAGAAAATGGAAACCTTGTACGTGACTGCAAGGGTAAGAAAAAGGTTAAAAATATACAATGCTTCATCTATAAGGAGTTAGGATGCTACAAAAACCAATGTACAAATAATCAGAGTATTCCCCAAATGATGCTATTGGATAATAATCAAGTTATGTTACTACCACAGATGATGATGAATGATTATAGTTCTTATGTTGTTATTAAAGAATTATGTCATTTGAGTATTGTATCAACGATGTAATGGTTATAATAATTATAGAGTATATTAGGATTGTACTGCAGTACTATTTCATTAAGGACTTGAGATTGTGTGGGACAATGAAAAGTTACTCAATAATAGGTTAAATTTTTGGAAAATATATGGTTGAGAGAAAGATAAACCATAATATGGTTCTGATACCGAGGTAGTGATTTTGGAATAATACATGATTTATTCGGATAGATTATATTGGATATTCTTGACTACCTTGAAACTGAATAATGATTTGTATATTCCATCATTGTTGGTGTTTACAACATTTTTGGATTGAAGGATTATATCCATTATTCTTTAAGGAATAAGGGGTCATGAATGTAATCAATAAGGTTTTATGGTAATTTAGGATGTTGTAGTGTTTTATAAGAATACATGATGAAGGTGTTCACATGTTATTACGCGGAAAAAAGGATATTCACTGTGTTTACCTTCCTTATAAATTTTGGACTGAAGTATTTTGGATAGTTATAGTTTGGATTATTTTTGGATTTCCATAAAAGGACAACCCGGAGGTCGGGTAGGAACCCATCGCGTCCGTCAAGGCCGCGAGACATGAATCCGCAACCGAAGGGCGACAAGGGTGTATCACCTACCACTGGCCCACGTGATGTTGTAGATTAAATAATGAAGTTTTTTTAAAAGATCTGGTAGATTAATTATAAATTCATTTTTTGGAACCCTATATGAATAGGATAAATAGAATATTTTTTTACGTTCTATTATCTTTTAGAGTGAAAGATGAGTTTCTGGTAGAAATTAGTTAAAGGGTGAAACTCTACTTGTCATGAATATATTTTTTCTTATTCTATGAAGAAATTAATTCTTATACTTTATTTAAGGGATCCTAAAACCAAATATGTTTTATCCTAATACCTTATGTTTTTTTGAACCGATGGTATTTCAAATCATCATAGATTGATGAATTTAAGGACCAAAATTTTACACTTATTTTTGATTGATAACCTCAATCACTACCTATAAATATTTACATTTTAGTCCAATTATATGTCTCTAATTTCCACCAATGTTCTCAAAATAGAGATCCTAATTTCGTGGTGACCCTTTCATTTCTCTTTTCCTCTTATTAAAACAAAATTTTATTAAACCAATTTCCAATGTGGGTTTTCCCACAAAGATATTTTCTATTTTCAACCTTTTATTTTTGAAGAACAATTTCAAATTGTGAGGATGCGATTTATTGAAGGAGGGGAGAATGTAACACCCCAATTTTTCATAGTGTGTTATTTCTTCAAAATAATTCAATAACTTGCACTACACGCAACACTGAGTTCAAGCACACTATGACTTACCAAACTAGCCATTCAAAAGAGGTTATGAATAGTATTAACTGAATTTTGAACTTTATATAATCCTTATAATTTTAGAATCCATATTATGAGTTTCTTAGACATAATTTAAGAACAAATTCATTTTTTTCGAATAAAAGATTTATTTTTCAAAAATGCACTTTTACCGACTTTTAATGGGGAACCCTTTTTAAATCCAATATTTTAAAACTTTTATATATTCAATTTGACTAAATAAATTTAATCTTTAGAATGGGGAAATCATAAATTTACAATGTAACACCCCAAGATTCCTTGGTACACTTCTCTTTGAATAATACTGTAGCGTGTGTTGTATGCAACTTCGAGTTCTAACACACACCACAACCAATCAAACTAGCCCTTATGAATAGTAATACTTAATTTTTGAAATTTTATACATTTTATCGTTCAAAATGGACTTCATTTTTGGATTATGAATATCGAAATTATCCTAGGATGAAATTTTGGTACATTTTGGATAACTTTTATATTTTCATGAATAGGGAAAATTAATAATTTTTTATTAAAAACAACTTTTTTAATCAAAATAATTAATATTGATAAATTATGAATTTGAGTGGTTTTAAAGTATATTTAGAATATATTTTTACCATTTAATAAAATTTTGGTCATTGGACATAATTTCACATTTAAACCGGACATAAACAAGTATCAATCTTTTGATAGTTATTATTTCTTAAAAACACGCTTTTTGTTTTCACAGTGGGAATTAATTTTAATTTAATTTCTGCCACTTCTGTGTTTTGAATATGGAAAAATGTATTCCATATTTTGAATCAGGATCTCTTAATTGTTTAAATTGGTAACTTTCATTTTTAGACATTTTGAATAATTTGGTAAATATTTTATTTACCATGGTTAAAAGGTAAATCCAGTAGATAAGGGTAAACAAATAATATTATAATAATAATAAATTACCCTAAAACGTGTCTTAACCTTATTGGTGGATACATATCTGACCATGGGCGTCTTTGGGTTGATTTTGGGACCCCATGGAGCCACTTGTAGGTGAAAGGGACACTTTATATTAATTATGTTAAAGTAAATACAAAAATGACATAAGCATATATATTTTAGAAAAACAATTTTTACATAGGGTTATATATGTTATATTTTTGACTATGAATATTTATTAGAAATCTATAAAGATTTCCTACATAATGTTATTTTATTTATAATTTTTAGACATTAAATAATTTAATTTATTTATGAAACAATGATGATGTAGTAATTACCGTATTAATGAAAGATTAAGATAATTGATATTATAAATACCCAAATAAATGTAATGTTAGACTTAAATTCCAATAATTTTCTATGTTACTATGACATATTAGGATTGTTTATATAAATGTTTCTGAAGTAATAATTCTGTTATGAATTTATCAAAAACAAAATAACCAATAGTATCAAAATTGACCTAAAAGAGTTTAAAATAAATATTATATTATTAATTTATATTCAATTCCTAAAAATCTAAGGTTCATCCAAGAGACTTATATCATGATAGTTGTATCATTAATGGAACACTTGGGGGTCTCTTTGAGGTATATAGTATGTTTATTAACTATATAATATAAAAATACAAACTGACATGGTAAGTGTCAAACTAATTAACTAAGAGTTAAAACTAAAAGATAGGGTTAATAATGACCCAAAACTGTCTAAATTCTATTGGTTGAGTGGTTGTCGACCCATTTCTATATTAGACTTTAAATAATCCACTTTGGAGCCATTATAAACTGAATATGAATTTATTATAAAATAATATTTCTAGATTTTCCTAAGGTGCCCCTCCTCCCTCTTATAAAAGGACACCACTTCCAACCAATTCTTCACACTTTCAAAGCCTTTTGGTTCGGCCAAACCCTGACCAAATACTCTCTCAACATACCTCGCTTAAACCTAGAAGCCTTAGTTTGATCAGAAATCCAGCCTAAGGAGCCCTTTTGATCAAATCAAAAGGAAGAACCCAAAGAAGAGGTAATGTTTTCACCACACTTTTTCAAGTTCATTTCTTCTTAAACTTCTTATTTCTTTGTTATTACCATTATAAAATAATAACCCCAGTATCTCCTATATATTGTGATATTATTATATATATGGTACAACCATATTCAGTATTCTATCCATCCTTTGAATGACATGTCACCATACATGCATTTGTACGGCTTACCGTGTCCACGTCGTGGTGTAATTGTTATTCAATATATTATTATTTGGATGGGAATAATAATGATGTGTAATTAATGTAAATAATAAATATAACCTGATAATGATTCTGTATATATGATATACCATCCAATTATATATTATTTTAATATCAAAATAATGGTATTGTCGCTCGTGCGTACGTACGGACTACCGTCTCCACGAACGCGATGAGATTCATTCCACATCGTATCCATTGAAAACTAATTCTCATTTTATGATTAAAAGTAATGTCTAAGAACATTATATCATTCTGGATATGAATAAGATACAACCTATCCATAACATACACGACTTATGTAACAAAACATATATAAAGAAAACGATTAAGTTAACACCCGAAATGATGATAATACTAAAGTATTATTAACAAATATTTATTAGAAGATCATATATGATATCATAATTATGTATATGGTTCTTGTATAATTTAATAACAATGTTTTAACTATTATATAGGAGGTTAACATACAATCGACTAAGGAAAAGTACAAGTTAAGGGTTTATTTCACAATCTCTTCATTATCCGAGGTTGTTTATACGCGATTATCTACTTGGAACTCTTTATCATCCACATCCATGTTTCTTAAAAATGTATTCCAATTTTTTTTACTATTTACTAGAAAATGGGTTAAAGTAATTTATACCCGTGTTTGACTTTTATAAAATGGTTTGAAAGAAATCTTTCCATAGTTTTCCAAACAAGAACCTTTTTATCATTTTCGACAAAATTAAGGTAAGAATTTTTTTTAACTTATACGGTGGGTGCAAATATTTTCCGCCATTATAAAATAGTCAAAGCTTCCCTTACAAGCTTATAAGAATATTTTCAAAGTAAATGTTTTATTTTATAATTATGTGACTTTTAAATGATTTAAAAAAAGAGACATTTCTCTAAAATAGTTTTGATTTAATCTATGTCAACATCATTTGACGGATTTTAAGCTTATTTTAATGTGATTTATTATGATAGAAAACATCCATATTGTATTGAAGGTTATGTGATATGTTTGACTATGGATGTGTTATTTTTATACCATTCATGGTTTGTGGAGAAATTACTGACATTTCGTATGCTAGTTTTAATATGAATGTTTATGTTATGATTAAACATGTTCATATGAGGAATGCATTGGACTTAATAAGTGGTGGGTGGAGCCCGCTTTAGCTCGTCAATGCATCAGTAAGTTTCATGAGACAAAGTAGTGTCTTGGCATGAGGACTTGACAAAATCTAATTTGTAGTCTTGGCACGAGGCCTTGGCTACGTGGTTATGATAGTCTGGCATTATGCATTCCATCATTATGAAAGTGGTTATTGATATTGCACGTGATTATTCGACTAGTAGAATATCCATGTGAATAATTAAATGGAATTATTTCATTTTATCTTTGCTATATTATACTGAAGTTCAAGTTTAAAAGGATTTCATTAACTATACATTGCCTTAAATGTTTATGCTTATTTATGAATGTTTCCTCTATATTGTTATCCTTAATGAGCATCTGAGCTCACCCCTATCAATGTTTTATTTTTCCCAAGATGTGAAGAAGTAATTTATGAATGACCTGCAGGGATAATATGAGGGGATATGACGACGAGATGTTTTTGTAGTAGTTTTCACTTTATGATGTAATGTAAAATTTAGGATTGTATCTAGTTATTCCAAAGCTACTAAACTAATTGGTCTTTCGAGACTTTATCTTTCTTGTGATCATGACAATGTTATGTAATAGTGCACTGACTCTGGGTAACTGGGGTCGGGGCGTTACAGGATCCCTACCTGTTTGATCAAGGATCAATGTTCTTCTCCATGCGCTAGGAACCGAGGATGCACGGTTGCAAGAGAGGAACTCCGGGGACTCAAAGGATTAGTGAAAAAACTCCAGCACAGGATCACCACAGGACTCGGGAAGGAGGGACTCCATGCACACTAGGGAAAAGAAATAAATACAGCCAAGAGGAAGAAGAAGAAGGAATTCCTGTGCGATATAAGGATGAGATCCCATTTTTATCGGATATGGAATTTTTGAACGACTTTATAGTCGGATCATGGTTCTCCACACGGTTGGGATGTTACAGATGATGGAATTAATTTTCATTTAACAATCCTCCTGGGAGGGGTGGTCATAATGGCTATGCGTTAAAAAGTTTTCCTTAATAAAAAGAAAATGTGTTATAGGGGCGTAATTGGATGGTATGGGGAAGGGAATGACACAAAGGAAAAACTAGACGTTTTGGTAAGTTAAGGGTTCCCCGACTCTTGGGGGAGTTTAGATATTATTTATGGGCTTTAAATGCCTTTCAAAGGGGGAATTAAATAATCTTTATGGTAAAAGATAAGTTGTGGGAGCTAAAAAAGTCAGAAACTGGAAAAAGAACGCCGCTTGGTGAGGACACAGTGCCACTGTCACGGTGTCCCCCTAAAAGTACCACATTCACTGTGCCACCGTCACGACGTCACCCCCACAGTTCCACCGTCATGGTTCCACCATGACCAGTGCTTCCGTCACGGTGCCACCGTGACCATTGTGTGATCGTCATTGTGCCACCCTAACCGGTGCCACTATGAACGGTTCCACCATCACGGTGCCACTATGATTGGTGTGTGACCATCACGGTGCCACTGTAACCGGTTCCCTCATGAACGGTGCCACCATTTCTGTGGAGTCATGTTTTGGCAAAGTAATGGACCAGGTGGGTCCAGTCCATTACATACACATACTTTCTTTGTTTCAAATCTCAGGGTTTCAAATCATACATTGTCAAAATTTTAGATCAAATAAAAATAATTTGTTTAAAAAAATGAAATCTTTTATATTTAATTACCATATGATTATTTAGAAGCCCATGGGTGATGTTTTTTTATTTCTTACAGGGCAACATGATATTTCTGTTGCATTCTAGTTGCTATGTGAATGACTCAAAACAATTGAATTAAATCTTCATGTGGTTATTATCAGCCATTCTGAGTGGTGGCGTGTTATCAGAGAAGATGATATGGTAAAAACCACATAAGTTGGAAGAATACATAATATCTTGCCCTTTTTGGTATGACATTGGAAATTTTAATGAAATGAATCAAATAATATGAAAGGGAATGAATGATATATGATGATATCTTGAACGTAGTAATGTTACCCCACCAAGAATTAGAAATCATATTTGGCTTCTCATCTCATTTTCCTTACAATTGTTACCCCTTTCAAACATACCATTGGTTGTTTTTTCACCTTTTGGATGAATTTTATCTATTTTATTTTATTGGTTAGAAGGCTATTTATTCCTAGAACCATGGTATGAAGATAATTACTTGAAATGGGGAGAATTTGGATAATTTATTGTCGATGTCTGTGACTTGGAAGATGTTATTTCTAGGTGGGATGTTATAGTCACCACATATGAAGTCGTATCGGCTATTGGAATGAGTAAAGTATCCACACCGCAACAGGCTCAAGAGGTGCACCACACAGTTCATGATTGTCTTAAGAAGAATGTTTTGACAGATGTTTCACGTGCTACTCTGTATAATATAAATAGGTACTCTTAACCTAATTTGTTGTGCTATGCTGCTACTCATATTAAAATGTGCTTACATATGGATTATCCTTCATCTAAAATTTTCATATTTTTTATTAGAATATTTTTTCCGATACTCTTGAATGGTTTTCTTTAGGAATGTACGGATTTTTTATACAACTGAATGGAAACTACATAAATGAATCATCCTTTATGATAAACATTTTGAAAAAATAAGTGTCTTTTGTTATTTTCATGAAATAATATTTGTACATAATTTCTAGAATTAGCAATAGAAGAGTATGTAAAATAAATAATTTGGAGACCCATGCTCCTAAAAACATAGGGTACAATTTGGGGTCACCGGTTTTCATTGCAGGCTTCAAAAGGTAAATTTTGACTTCATCTATTTTGGTTTCTAATTAATTATTTTATGTTAACATTCTTTTTTTTGATTTTGTAAATTCAGTTATTCTTATTTTAAACATCTTTTCTATGTAGAAAAGTCTTCAAGGCATTTGAGGTTTGATATTTGTAGTGTGACATAATTTCATAGTGATATGGATACTTATGTTGTATGTTTTGAAATTTAAATTTCCATTTGAATGTTCTTTTAATTCATATCTGTTGGAATATTGTGCTGTATATACTAATGTTGTATAATAATTCTTTCATGTTCTTTTCATAATTTCATAGTGACATTAATATTTATGTTATTTATTTAATGTTCATTTTTGAATGTACCTATTTAATTTATTTCCATTTGTTAATTTTATTCATGTATTTGAAGTTGGATACTGATGTAGTTTTCAACATAGTGACCTATTTTGTTTTCCTTTATTTTATGTTTTCATTTTAGTTTGTTTAATTTTTTTTTCAAAAATGTTATTTTTTTTCAGTTTAATGTTATATACTATATTCAAATGTCGATATTTATGTATGTTTTCTTTTCCTTATAAAATTTCATATATTTTTTTTTATGTTTTCAAATAAATTTATTTTCCTTGTATATTCTCCTATATTTTTTCTTTATATTTTCCATCAGTCATTTTTAAGGCTTATTTTTTATAGTGTTGGTATACTTATGTTTTCCTTATATATTCTCATATATTCTCTAATATGTTTTCAATATTATCCACCATATTCTCCTATGTTATTCTATTTTTCTTATTTACCTATGTTTTCATTTCTCTATATTTGGTCCAATTATAGTTCAATATTATGTATCGCTAGTTTTTTCAATATATTCAATATTCATGTGCATTACTAACATTGAAATATAGTTTTGTCTTCTCGAAAATATGCATTGAACGTATTTCCTTGTGAACACATGGGTAAGTACTTGTTAGTTATAAAATAAAATAGTTATATATTGAAAAATATATAAATTATATATATATATAATCAAAGTAAGGGTAATTTTATTCAAAATAACATTATCAAATTGTAATTGAAATTATAATGGTAAATAATTATCTTGTGATAATTACAAAAAAAATTATCACAAGATAATTTAAAAAATGATAATTCTTAATGAATAATTATAATAATATAGTTAATCAATTTATTAACAGAATAATTATAATGTAATAATATAAAATTATCTTAAGAAAATTTATGAGATACTAATTTAAAATATTGTCTGTGGATATTTAATTATCAAGAGAATTTATTATAATTTAATTATAAAAATTATTATTGTAATGCTATAAGGTGATTAGCACCTGAAAAGTATTATGGAGAACTATCATAGGATAGTTATGTGTATTATGGAAAGATAATTAATAAAATAATTGTAATATATAATTGCATCAAATTAGCAATGTGGGATAAAGTATCATCGCATGTCATATTTTATTTCATTTTTAAGAGAATGAAATTATACTGGTTCCAGAAACCCTTAATGAACATTGAACATAGGCGTGTGGGAGCATAGGATAATATGGACATGAAGATGAGTATTTAACCACATAGAGTGGATTATCATTGACACTGAAATTATTTAACTTCAGGTTGGTGGTTCTATCTCAACTATCCAAATTAATTAACCATGTATGACATGGATTATTTCAACTATTTAGTGAAATTCAATGGATCAATTTGATATTCAATTGTTATGATAAAACCCAATCCCAATGAATTTGGAGATTTGGAAATAGTTGTTGAATTTAAAATGGGAAACCCTCACTTCCATTGAATTGCGGTATGCTTATGGAAATTAGTTATTTTAAATTGTTTACAGTAAACTGTGGATTGATAGAACCGATTTCAATTAAATTGATGAATTAAAATTTTGAAATGAATAGTGAAATTAATGGAATTATTTTTCAATGGATTTCAAACATATGAAATTGGATTAAAATGTTTTTATAGAAACCTAGGGGTTTTATCTAGTAAAAGATACATTTGTTTAAAAGGTGTTTTGGTTTTAAATTGAAAAATTGGCATTTGAAATGTGGGAATGGGATTTAGTTGTATTTTAAGTATTCTTGAAATAAATTTCCTATCATTGATTGTGTATGATAACATAAAATCCATAAGTATGTTTTGTATTATTTGGAAACACTCTATGATTACTATAACATTCTAAAACAAACATGCATCTGGACGCATACCTTGGTTGATGGTGATGAGTCCGCTATGACCACTATTTATAGGAATTATGTGTACTCAAATTATTTTTAAACCTTAAAGAGTGTGGATTCATATAGACTAGGATATTTGTACCTATTTAGAACATGGCCATGTTGATGTCTTATTTATATTTGAGATATTAAATTTATGATAATGTTTTTAACTTTATTCAAATTCCTTTTGAATTTATATAAATGGTTTTATAAAAATTTTATTTAATCCAATATTTTAGAACTATTTCATTAAATTTATTACAAATCCTTGATTAAAGTATTTTCCTTAATTTTAACTGTATATCAAGATTTTTATTGAAATATTCTTTAAAATGACATACCAATTTACTTTAATAATTGATGAATTCTTCTAGATAATAGTTAATTGGAATCTATTTTGGAATATTTGGTGGAATCCTAATGTGATTTGGAATAAACCCTATTGTTTCCATCTGGTGTATGTACCCATTCTACTTCCTTATTTTATCATGGAAAAAGGATCTCTTGGAGGTGGTTCCACCTGTTGATCTTTGGGCACAGTGAGATATGTCCTTGGGGACCTTGAGTTGTTTTCCATATTTCGGTACTTGGGTTGTAGTTCATTGTTCTTGTTTATTTATTCTCAATGTCAGGTTCATTACCCCCATTGGAGAATCTTTTGATATGCTTGTTGTATTGTTTCTTTTATTTCAGCATTGTTGGAGGGAAAATCATTCTCACATATAGATTGTATGATTTTATGTGCACTTTGTTGACCCATGATGTTTGGTAATGCCCTTAATTCTATGCTAGTGTAGGTATGGTTATCAGTTTAATAGGGTACCTGATTTCTTTCATGAATAAATTGTATCAGAGGGAGGTTGAGATTTTCTCTTAAAGTCAGTATGCATTAGTGAAATATTTTTGGGATACAGAATGTAGTTTTGATTGAGATCTTGGACAACTATCACCACAATGAACTTCAAGTCCCCAAGGGTGTTTAGGGAAATGCTTCTAGTGGATTACATCTATTGTTTTCCCTATTATGATTTTGATATAGTGGAATGTAAATAGTGTTTGTTTATCCTGTTGGTATTAATTTCCATCATTGATCTATTTGAGCATTATCTATTATCTTTATTATTGTATACTGATGTTATATAAAACCATTCCTCTAAGAATACTTATGAATCAGATCCTTGAAGAGCCTACTTTCAAAACTCTAAAATTGAATCATGTTTCATATTTGAATATTGTTTAGGAGATCATTCATACTATCCAATAATCGGGGATTTTACTACCACCAGTCACTATTTAGTCTCTAACTATGGATTTTCAATGGAATGTTCATTGATATCATTCCTAGGAGTCCCTTTTAAAGAAACCACATGTTTTCAAATCCTCCACTGATCATCAACATGATGAGGAATGGCTAGGATTTCCAAAACATTGATTTTATTTCATGGTAAAAGAAGACGATATCAAGGTGATATATTCCACCTTTGTGCGAGAGGGTCCACGTATAAGATGGTTGGAAAAAAATTGTAGGAATGAAGAATCATGAGTTATTATAGTGGATGCACTGAATTTATCTTTCCAATGACATGTTATATCCAAAGTCAATAGTTCTGGCCAAGGCTATCGTGTTTTTCAACATGAGTAGGCCAATGGAGCCAGGATTGAGTATTCAAATCACTTTTTTGAGTTAGTGTAGTTTAGTAATGAGATTATACCTAATGATAGGATAATGTCTTTATGGGTCTAATTTGGAATTCTATAAGACATCCATTCTCATGTTTTCATTCTAATGATTTCCAATTATGCTGATTTTCTAGATTGGGTGAAGATGGTTGAAATGGACCCAAATAGAATTTCAAGATGACGAGTCTTCCATTTTCTCGTAATGGTAGAGTGGGATATTTTAATGTAAAGATGTATAATGGTGACTTTTGTATTTGTTATCAAAATTTGTATCATTTTAAATTTTTTGATATGTTTTTTATAGTCCCTTTGATATTCTACTAGTGTGGTCATCCATGTCATTCAAAGAGAATATGGACTAAGGCCTCCATGAACTAGGGATCCTTTGGATATTTAGGGAACCTGAAATATTTTTCCGCAAATTTTCCACTTTCCATACTAAAACATGATCTTCAAGGCCTCCAAAATTGTGTTGAAATCAAATTATTCACATACTATAGGGTTCCAGCCATAGGCATCTAGAACTATGCTTCTCCACATAATGGAAGAGTCTCTAGACGAAGATGATACATGCCTAGAAATTGTGATAAGTACCATTACTATAGATTTGTCTTTAGTGGATTCCTTATTTGATACTGGTGCATCTCTCATACTTATTTCAACATATATCACTAATATGATTTATATTAAAATAGAGATTTTATCTTATATAATGGATACTACTACACCCCTTCTTATGACAAAAGACGATGTTCTATCTAACCCCTCTTGTGTCTTCTATCTATCATATATTGATATTTCATGGAATTATTTTGTACTTAAAAAAGAAATATCTTGATTTCATATTTGGTATAGATTGGATAATTTAAAATAATGTCTAGATTGACTATTATCTTCTATGGGTCTAACTTACTACACCGAGTGATCTGACTCTTATATTTTATAATGAATGGGACACATAGTTAAGAAGACCTTGAAATTATAATCTGGAGATGGGGATGTGATATCAGTGTTTGATTTGGATATATATTTGGATTCAATTTGTGGTGATCTCCCTCTAGTTGTTTTTATGTTTCCTAATTTGATTCATTCAGACATCTCAGGTTGACCACTATATAAAGAGGCTGAGTTTTCCATTGACTAAATTCTTAGTAATCAACTAGTTTCAATTCCATCTAACCACATGGAACCAGCTAAAATAAAATAGTTGAAGTCCTAGTTGAACACAATATCAGTGAATGAATTTATATGACATAGTATGTCACCTTTTCTGACACTAGTTCTCTCTATTATGAATGTTGATGGGTTTATTCACTTATGTGTTTATTACAGAAATCTGAATCGAGTGATAGTAAATAAAAATTATTATTTACCATGGATTGATGTTTTTCCTGATGCTTTGAAAGGGGAAAAATGGATTTTAAAGATCAATATACAATTGGGTTACCATAAACTGACATAAAATGAGTCTCAAACTCATAAAACTGCCTTCAAGATCAGTTATGGACATTATGAGTACCTTGTTATGCTATTATCATTAAAAAATTTCTCATACAGTTTTCATGGAATTAATGAAAAATATTTTCCATGAATATATGGATTCTTTTTTGTCGTAGCATTTGTGGATGACATCTTCATTTACTCTAAATCAATTGAGGATCATGTTCATTATCTATGAACAGTTCCGAGTCTACTATTAAATCAATGAATTTATTCCAAACATTCAAAGTGTGATTTATGGATTTGAGAAGTGAAATTAATGGGACTCATGGTTTTGGAATAAGGATTATCATATTATCCATGGAATGTGAGGTATGGTATGACTTGGGAGTAACCAAAAAATGTGTTCAAATTTCAAAGATCCTAGGGATTAGTCGTGTATTATAATCAGTTCATCAAGGACATCTCAAAAATGGATTCTATAATGACTAATATCCCTTAAAGTGAGTGATGTTTTATTGGAATGAATAATATTAGTGTTATTTTATTGATATAAAGTGTCTTTGGAATTATCCACTACTATTAACTATTCGGGAGGCTTGTAAATGCTATGGGGTATTCTGTGATGCATGAAGTTCAGGTTTGGGATTTTTTCATGTGCATTGTAATCATATGTTTTACTATGGATCTCATATGTTTAAGACTCACAAATATAACTATCCTACCTAAGACCCTCAAAATGTATTTGAAATGAAAAACATAAGTGTTGTGGACATTACCATAAAATAGGGATGTTTACTATGCATTCATACCACAAGAGATTTAGTTATATTATCTTTCAAAATGATTTGAGTCTATACTAAAGTATTTGGGTGGAATACCTGAAATATTTTTATTTTTACAACAACTATAGACCATGTTAATGGAATGTTGTCTTAGATTCATTATGTAGGAAAATCCAATACCATGCCATTACATAATATTCAGAAGTGTGGAGTCTGATGGATCCTTTTTCATAGATGAATATTGTTGTTCAAGGGAAATGGGATAATGCTTATTTATCCAACGTTCAAATGAAATATATACTTCTTGAGATGATTATTCTGCAATAGAATCTAAATGGAGAATTCCATATCATTACAAACAATCTGTATGGTGGGGAGACTGATGCCCAATTGTTGTTCTCCAAAGTGGGTGTTCTGTGTTATCAGAGCCATTACATTGTGCCATTAGAGACAATGATGGTTGTTCTGAGGGATTTCCATAATTCCCAATGGGTTCTGAACTAGATAAATCAATAATTTATATGACATACAATATTAGTTCTAGTGGCTAGGTATCATATGTTACATTGTGGACATTGTTTCACATTTTTATACATGCCCATAGGTGAATGTCAAGAAAAGAAATAGTAAGTTTTTCTTCAACCACTTCCAGTACCTACATTGAAGTTGGATGGAATCTTCATAGAAATTGTGGTAGGGTTTACTCATAGCCATATTAAGAAAAATGTGATAGGGGTTGTGACCAACAGGTTCACCATGTCGGCAAACATTATACTGATTCAAGATTCTTCCAAATATTAGATTTTGGGAAGTCACTATGGGAAAGGAATATTTTTGTTTAAATAAAGTTACATATTATATTATTTATAATAAATATCCTCAATTTACATCTCAATTTTGGAGAGGCCTTTATGAGGCACAAGGTTCACTTTTAAGTATGATCAGGAACGACCATCCATAGTCGAATAGCCTGATAGAGTGATCTATACTAATCTATGAGGAATTTAATTGTCATTTTGTTCTCGACTTTTTTGGGGATTGGGATGATCATTTGGGGATAATTTATTTTTATTAAAAAAATATTTATAAGTATATGATCATAATGGATCCTTTTATGTTCTTGTTTAGTCATCCGTGTAATTATCCATTATGTTGGTCAAATATTGGTGAATGTTTATTGGTTGGAATGAGTTTTCCAAGAGATGATACCTAATATTTAAATGATTTAATATAGAATTAATACATCATATATATGACACAAGTATTATGAGGATCTTAATTATAGACCATTGAAGTTATCAGTTTGTGACCAGGTGTTATTAATTGTTTCAACTTAGATGGGTCATCGACGACTTGAGAGGAAAGGGGAGCTTGTTACTTATTTTTATGGACCTATTGAGGTTGTTGAGATAGTGGGGAAAGATTCATATCATTTGGAACTACCACTTCACCTAATGTAGATACATAATTATTTTCATGTATCTTAGCTTTAAAATTATTTATCAGTCCCATCTCATGTTATGAGTGGCATGATCATGAAGTTGAATATGATTTATCTATGACTGAATGTCAATTCAGGATTCTTGACTCAAATACCACCATACTGTGATGGATGATGATACCTATGGTCCATGTGTTATGGCAGCATAGATCTGATTCTCATGAGACATGGGAGAGGAAGGAACTGATGAGAGAGAAGTGGCATCATCTTTTTTATTTGGAGGCTTCTTCAGAAGATTTAAGGGGAAATAAAGTTCCTATGGTTGTGAGGTGGTGAAATCCCATTACTATTTATAAGTATTACTAAAACCACTATTGTTAAATTTTTTACATCTTAAGTGGGAAAAATGATTTATCAGGGAAATAATTTGATAAATGTGATCAAGTTCATATATACCAATTTACAACTTCAAATATTCAATTAAGTAGTTTGAGGTTTATATTGATAATCAGTTGATATTCTACCTTGGAATCATATCATTGAAGATCGTGAATGATCTTATGTGAACCTTTTTCCAATTCCTGATGGCTTCTGTGGATCTACATGATCCCCATTGTCTCCAACGACCCTTCAAAATTCCACAATTCCCATTTTATTTTTCTTATTTTTTAAATTTATTTTTTTGTTTTATTATGTTATAGGGTTTATATATATATAATAAGGAATGTAATAATGGAAAACATAATAATAATAATAAGAATAATATAAAATTTATCAAATGATAAATTTTATATTAATTATCAAATGATATATATATATATACATGTAAGTATATATATACATATTTATAGATATATTTATAATCAAAATATGTTTAATTTGATTATAATTAACACTATAAATTGTAATTTAAATTATAAATGTAAATAATTATCAAGAAAAAATTACAAAAAATTATTATAAGAGAATTACAAAAATGATATTTTATAATTAATAATTAGAACAATATAATTACAAAATTAATTAAATGGGTAGTTATAATGTAATAATGAAAATTTATATTAGGATTATGTATAAGATATTATTGAAAAATATAATAATTGGATAATTAATTATCAGGAATAATTTTAGAATGTAATTATACAAATTATTAAAGGATAATTATAAGGTAATTATAATGTGAAAAATATTTTTGAAAATTATCATGGGATAATTACATGTATTATTAAAATAAAAGTATTAAAATATTTTAAAGGATAATTACACCAACTTATCAAAGAGTGAGAAATTTTCATTAGATGTAAAATTTTATTTCATTTTCAAATAATATAAATATTATTGGTGGATAGAACCCTTGATAAATATCGATAATTGGTGTGTCGAAGACTATGAGAATAAGTCCACGAGGAGGTGTATTGAACCACATAGAGTGGTTTATCATTACCGCTAACATAGAAGGCCATGAGGTAGGTAGTTTCATCCTGACTAGGAAAATTGATTAACCATTTATTTATTGGTTTATTTAAATAGATGATTTAAATTCATTTTTTCAAACATTATTTCAACTAATGGGATAAAATAAAATTCCAATGAATTTGGAGATTTGGGAATGTTTTTTGCATAAAAATGGGAAAACCCACAATTCCATTGAATTGGGGTTTTCTTATGGAAATTGGTTAATTTATATTGTTCATGTTGTATTGATGAACATGATTTTAATTAATATGATGAATTTTATTATGCAATAGAATTTTGAAATTGATGGGAATTGTTTGGAATGGATTTCAAACTTGTGAAAATGGATTTACTTGTTTTGATAGAAACCTAGTGGTTCTATATTATTAAAGCGACATGTTTTTTTATTAAAACATGTTTTGTTTTAAACAGAATATTGGTATTTTAAATGGAAAAATAAGATTTAATTATATTTTAAGTAGTCTTAAAATAAACCGTTTATCATTGATTGTGAAAGAGAACATGAAATCCTTGGGTTGATTGTGTGTTAGTTGGACACACTATATGATTACAACAATAGTCTAAAACATACATGAAAAAAGTCACATATCTTAGGGGTTTGTGATCAGTCCTATACAACCATTTTATAGTGGATGTATATGTACACACGTTGATGTGATTAATTAGAGTATGGAGTCATATAGCCTTGAAAATTTGTACCTATATGGTTGATGACTATGTTTCTCTATTAATTATATATGAGATATAATATTTATGCTTATTGTTCTAAAATTATTTACACATCTTTTTGAATTTATATAATCTTTTTATATAAAATGTTGTATTTATGAAATTATTTTAGAAATATTTCATCACATAAAAAGAAATGCATGTGTTTAATTTATTTTCCATCATTTGATCTATTAATTGTGATTTTTAAAAAATATTTTTCAAAATTCCAAATCTTATTACAGTAAAATTGGAAAAATAATATTTTATTGCTATCTGTTATGAAGTCTTTGGTAGAACTCTACCACACTTTTACTCACACCCTACATTTAACTTCGGGTATTTATAGATTGTTTACTTCCATAAATGAGTAAGGGAAAAAGATCAATTTGAAAAGGATACAGTTGTTGAACTTCGGAAATAGTGATTTGTGTCCTTGGGGACCACATGATGTTCACTTTATGTTGTTTCCTAGGATATAATAATTTGAGTGTGTTTATGCCCTGTCCTATTCTGATACATTATTCAAAGGAGATTTCTTTTGATATTCTTAATGTCTTGTTTATTTAAAATCATAATTTTAGGGGAAAAATAATTCCCACTCTCAGTTTGTATGATTAAAGGTTCCTGTCCTCAACTTATGGGGATCATGAACTCCCTTCAGGATATGTCAGGGTAGACATGGTTATCAGGTTACCAAGGTACCTGAGATTGTTTGTGACAATGGGAATCCATTAACCTCTAGTATAATGGTTTTATACATTCTAACAACTTATTATAGGACCATTTCAATACTTCAGATATTATATATTATCCACTTATAATATCGTGTTACTCATTTTTTTAGTAATAATTTTTTAATTCCAATATTTCGTGTGTAAACTAAGTAGTTTTTTGCTATTTTTTTCATGTAATTTTTTGTTCCCATTAAATAGATCATGGATTCATCACATTTAGAATATAAAAATTGATTTAAATATTATATATATTTAGTACATCTGTTTTTATGAAAATCCATAAAATTTAGAGTTATGAAATGAAATACCCCATTCATGGAGATCATATGTGACACCCCGACTCGGGAGCCACTGAATGATGCCCCGAGTGGGTTGCGCATATGCCCTCATGTGCGCCACCCCACACGGTAGAGGGCGCTGAAAAGAAGTGAGGGCATGGTACGTCAGTCCTGGGGAGACTATACCCTCAATTATCAGAATAAAATAGTAGTGGATGAAAATAAAAATAACCAAGTATGGAAGAATGTAAATAACCATAACAATACCATTAAATATGATAGTCAAAACCAGAAAATGCAAAACTCAATTGAAAGGTAACACATTTGATGACAATTTATGTTCCATGTGGTAATAATGAAATTAAATGTAAAGTAAAAATAAATCCAAAATGGGTCTTGAACTATTTCATGTTCCCTCTCCTATTCTCAAATCCCAAACAATAACCTATCCTAGGGCCTTTCCCTTATCTTGTCCTCCAACAACAAAGTCTACTCAGATGCTGATTAGGAATCCTGAACTCGGTGTGATTACAACATTGTAGGCTACCAGTAACATGGTCTAAAATGTGCCTAGACAAAAGATAATGTATGGTGATTTATGATGAAATAAATACAATGCATATTTTAAAGAGTAATCATGTTTTCATTTATTCTTTAATCATCACATTAGGAAACTTCAATTCATGTTTCCCATTTGATTCATCCTTCATTAGTATCATTCATTGGGTATAAGTCATCATGCTGAGCACCCCGAATCTTAGTTGAAGCATCATTCATTATTATAAATCATTATTTGTCAGTATCCAAGCACCCTAAATCTCATTCAGTGTAGGTCATCATGCCAAGAACTTCTTTTCTCAATCAGTGTAGGTTGTCATGCCTAACTCCCCATAATATCAAGATTGGATAAATATTGTGGAGGAACACCATATCCATGACCCATCATCTAATATTTATAGGAATCCATTCCAGGAACCACAAAATCACAGCCATTTAATCATTCTTTAAGTCATATGAATTTTTAAAATTATTCCTGTACTAATCCATCGATTAGTTAAACATTTCAAAACACATTAGTTAATTCAACAATTAACAAAGCACATAATCCATTAATTATTCATCAATTAATTAATCAATCAACACTATTATTATTACATAATTAATTCTTCATAATTATTTATCCATATAAAAACCCATCAAGTCATAATTAATTATCACAATTAATTCTCTTAGATCACATCATGAAACATAATTAATTCTCCTAATTAATTACCTTTACACAACATCACGAAACATAATTAATTATAACATTTGATTATTTTACCTAGCCAAAAATATTGAAAAATTAATTTCCCTATAATTAATAATCTTTTCACAATCAATCCAATATCTCATAAACAATATCTCTACCAATATAAAATCAATAAAAGACATATTTGGGAAACCCCAGATCATTTGTTTCATTGTTCAATTATCAATCAAATAACCAAGGAAACTCAATTCAATTTCACATTCCTAAATATTCTAATTTTGGAAATCAATCATCATGTGAATGTAGAATATCATATACTCAAAATAAAATTTCATAAAATACAACTATGGGAGTTTTATTTAGAAAACCTACTATAGATTCTTGGAGAATGTTAGCCCTATCGAATCCCCAAAATCTGAGCATCACAATGTCGTAGTTCAAGATCCAAATCATAATCCCTAAAACCAAAAATAAGATCAAATGCATAATTATCTCGAAAATATAGATCTACATCTTCAATCATAGATCCAAATAATAACTCATGGTTTTAGATCCAAGAAAAATGGGGAGATATTCCATGAAAGGAACTTGAAATGATAAGAGATAGAACCTAAGAAGCATCGAAAAGAAATCCCCTTACCAGGAGGATAAAAGATATTCAAAATGTGCTTTGAATCTGGATTAAAGGTATTTTTAGTGCCTTGTAATCTCTCCAGGAGGATTTGGAAACAACTAGAATTAATCAAGCCTGATCCAGTGATGATAATATGGATATCCTGGGGGTTCAGGTGGTTTTAAAAAGAATTTTCAGAATTAAAATCATTTGCGCAAGGATTCCAGGGAAGATGTGCATGGTTATAGAAAACCATGCGCCAACCACGTCGACCCCTCTTTTTAGTTTTCTTGATTGGAACTGTTTGGTCGCATGGTTTGTAAATCCGTGTGCAAACTGTACAGACCTCTCTATGTAGTTTCACATTCATGGCACGGTTTTGTCACATGATTTTTCAAACTGTGCAGAAATAGTGCATACCCATCTTCCATAGTATTCCATAAAAGTTCTCCAAAACACACCCGAAGACACTACTTCATGTTAAAGGAACTTAAATGCCTAAAAAATTATGTAAAAAGGTCCCCTATATGACTCAAAAAAAGATCGAGATCATAGAATATCCCCACCATATAATAGATCTTCCTCGAGCTGCACTCTCAAAATTCATTAAGATTTATAGACAAAATGATTGGACCATTGAGCCCTCATGTCTGCTTCACATTATCATGTTTCCATTTGAACATTTTCATGTTTCCATAACACATGAACAAACTACACTATCTTTCCCTATAATACATTCTCACTATGACCTAGAATATGTCTCAGATGCTCCTCAAAGGACGCATCTATCTTGTTGTCATCCTCTTCCACATAAATCACATGATATAGGTCTGGGTGATACCGTCGTAGTTGTGACACATGAAATGAATCATGAAAAGAGTTTCATTTCGTTAGAAGTACTAATCAGTACACCACTGACCTGATTTTCTCCAGCATATCAAATGGTCCATGACACTTAGGTGCTAACTATACCTTCCTCTGTATCCTATGGTTACTAAATCTAGGCGACAACAGAAGAAATACACGATGACCCTCTGATACCCCATTATTACGCCCCAACCTGGGAGGCACTGAATGGTGCTACATGCAGGTTTTCCATATACCCTCAAGCATGCCTCCCTGTATTCCAGAGGTTTCTAACTAACCGTGAGGGTCTGGTATGTCTGTCCTTGGGAGAATATACCCTCTATAATCATAATAAAACACTAGATGAAGAATGAAAATATTACCATATATAGAAGTGTGTAAATAACCATAACAATACCCAGACATATAATAGTCAAAACTGGAAAATACAATAATCAACTAAAAGGTTAAACATTCAGTGATAATGCAGGTTCCATGTGTCTACAATGAATTTCAAGGAAAAGATATAAGGCTCCAAATGGGTCCCAAACTGTGTCAGGTTTTCCCTCCTAAAATTACCCAAACATTCATTAATGAAACTTTTTCTTGATCCTATTTAATTTTTTATTATGGATAAATAAAACTTATTCCCTTTCAAGGTTTTCTGTTTTTAAATTTTATAATAGCATTATGAATAGTAATCATTTCTAATATAGTCGTTGAACAATGATCACATGATTACTTTAAATAAAGGGCTTTAACAAATCCAATTTACTCCGACAAAGAAATCAAATGACTCTTCCCAAAGAATGTATTCATTCAAATCCATTTTTCAGTTCTCGAAATGGAGGTAGCATCACTGGGGTTCCCTCTTGACCAAGCCTAAGCCATGATTCATCATGGCAAGCTCGAATAGAACAACAAATGTGATAAGTTGGAGTTGATTGAGATTACCACTCGAGCGATGTTATCTATGACACCCTAAGAGTCTATCACCATCAAAAACCATACCATTTATTTATATGAGGGTGTTATAAGGTGGTATGTATCAAGACCCTAGCACTATTATTACATACTTTGTTTTTGTTTAGATAATATACATTCATTTTATTATTATTACTTTGTGAATAGTTCTTTGAGCATAAATATTATTTTTTTATTATTCAATTAGGAAATATATTTTAATAAAATAATGTAATTTTTAATTATATAATATTTTTAAAAAATATTATTGATAAATAAAATTTTATTTAATATAAATGAATATATAATTTTTATGAAAATATTTCTATTTTTTATTAAGGGTTGAAAGGTGTTTTTGTCAAAACCCATTAATTTTTGGTAAATGTCAGGTTTTTTTAAAAGTAAAAAATTAAATATTAAGAAAAATATTTAGAGAAAATGAATATTATTTTTTGGAATCAGGACATCGAAATTTTCCAATGGTGAATTTTTCTTAATTTTGTGAGACAGTCAAATTTTTGGGTAAAAATAAAATACCATTTAAACATATAATATGTTTTATGACATCATAATGACCCAATAGTGATTTAATAAAATACTAAAATTGTAATTTTAGGGAAATATAAGTTTTATATTTAAAATTATGGGGTTTTAGATTTTTTTGTTTAATATAATGGTGCCTTAGTGGACCAATCGATAATTATAAATCAAATTAAATTTTAAAATTAATTTATTTGAGAGTATGACTCACCTCCACATAAGTAAGCCTAATATATTAGGATGTTCAAACATTGGCCTTATAAAATAATTTTTTCCAATCTCCTTAGGAAAAATCCATGGGAAAAACTATGGGTTGGTTTTTGGTTTTGATTAGTATAATGTGTGTTGTCCAAAACCCGAATAACAATGAATCCACTCCCTTTTCCTATATAATCCCACCCAAAATCCCACGTCCTCTCCACTAAAATCATTTGGAGTTCGACAAATCTATGCAATACTATCTCTAAAATCCTCCCAAGGATCCCCAAGCTCCCTATAATCCAATCTCAAGCCTCTCTAAAGCCTTTGGGATCAAACTTTCATGTATGGTATTTATTCCTTTCTCATTTTTTTGTAAAAATTTCATTATGTAGTTATACCCTTTTAATTTCAATAACAAATGATGGGGTATGATTTAGAACCTCCCCCATACTTCCCTAATTATGTTTTATTGATGTGATACCCCTTTCTCTCTCATTAATTCCTCCCATATAAACCAGTTACCATGCCGAAATTCTTTAATGGATTTCCCACTACTCATTTACATTCCAAAAATTAATTTTTATTAGGAATATTACTCCCATTACATATGTTGGGGAATGTATATATATTACCCCTTACATTCCATATAATGTACATATTATTAGACACCACTTTCTCTCTCATCATCCATTTTTAGGAAATCTTATGTCACATAATTATGCATCCGAAATTGCATTGTGATTTTCCAATCCATAAGTCATTGTGTAGCCAATACCATGCCCATTTATCTATCAAGGGGATTCACCTTTATGAACATTTACATATTTATTATAGTGTTTCATGTGAGAATTATGAATTCCTTTATTGTGGAATAAATGACAACGTTTAATTAATTCATGTTATATGATCAATGTGTCATTCTTATGATTGAAATTAAATGATTAAGAAGGGTGCACTCTGATAGCACTCTAATGCTTTGCTTAAAAATTGGTATCATGATATGTCAAGGTAAATAAGGGTTTACTCATGCTAATTCAAATTCAATTATGGTTTATTAATTCTCCATGTGCAATGATCCTTTCCCCATGCTAATATCATGTGAAATGGGGTTTCCACATTTCTATGTCATGATAATCATGCAATATCATGGCTTTGTGTTCATATTTATCTTATAATCCATTGATTTGTATATTCCTTAACATGTAATATATTCTTCCTTTTATTTCTTTTTTAATCCCTGACTAGGATTTATATCTCACATTTTTTTATGAATGTCCTCAGGTTATCCCATTTAATTCTAGGTACGAAAGAATGTGTGTGGTCATATAAAAGATGTTTTCAATAAAGATGTTTATTTCATGTTTTAAGTTGTTTTGTAATGTTCCTAATCACCAAATAAACTATACCTATCCATCTTCTATGTTTTATCAAGTGATGTTTTTATATAATAAATCATTTTTATGTGTGTAATAAAGAGAAAAATGGTTATAGTTTTTATCAGAAGATATATTTAGTTATTTTTGGGATTGGGATTAGAAAAAACCTACTAAAAGATATATGGATAAGACTAACTATAATAAAAACATCCAAAATTTTGGTGAGTAATGAGTAAGTGGTTTATCAAAAAAATAAATCCATGTATGGATACATGTAGGTAGAGGTGGCTTTGGCATAGATGTATCTAGGGGTAAAACCTGAAACATTTATTTGAGATAGACTTGCACGGGAACTGGTTCACGAAAATGGGCCTTGTTGTACTCTTGGATACAACACTCCAAGGGGATATGATTTTGTAAATTCATATTCATAGTATGAAACATTATTAGGGGAATAAAAAAAATTCCCCGTCGAATATATGTTGGGAAGTAGATCGTGGATAACATAGATTGAAGCCAATAAATTCATAAGATAAGGAAATAAAGGTAATTTATAAGTTACCTCTTTTTTATTGGATTACACATTATGTGTTAAATATAACTTTCATTTTATTTCATCCAATAGACAGTAATTGGATGTCTCGGGCTAACAATAGATGCAAAGGTCAATGTGATTATTTTACTAACGTCATTCCCAATATAATGGGAGAAGGAATCATTAACTTTTTCATGATAATCTTTTAGTTAACTCAAGTTTTTAATAGAAACATGGTTCAATAAGAACATTCAACCCCCACTAATAAGAAATTAAAAATCCCTATCGAGAGCTTTATGAGACAAAGGCCTCCTACATTTATTGGATCATCTGATCCCTCAATTGTCAAAAAATGGATATTCTCAATTGAGAAGATCTTCACTATCCTTCAATGTTCCAAACAAGAGAACTTTTTTCTATTTTTTTATCATACAGATGGTGTAGCTGATCTATGATGGACAATGATAAAAAATTTGAAGCCTGAGGAGGAGACTGTGGTGTTGTAATGGAAGGATTTTCGAGAACTGTTTTTCAGAAAATATTTTCTATGAACACTCCAACTTAATATAGTTGGGGACATCCATTCCATCAAGAAAAAAGGCGATTAATCTTTCAGAGTGTATGAGGGAAAATTAAAAAGGATTTCATAATATGCCGCCAGCATTGTTTTTAACACTGAATATATGGTTTTCTACTTATTTGGTGGGATAATAGCTAGCCTACTAAAATCCGAAACGATCTGTGACATAGAGAGCTATGAAGAAATTCTCCGATGTTCCCTAATAGTAGAAATTGATATCGTCGAATCTCAGGGGTATCATGGGGTTATGAAGTGTAACTTGGAGTTTAATTATAGATGTATGATGGTTAAATCCAATGGTGAAAAGAAAATCTAGCACCCCACTTTACAATGGTTCAGAAATAAGAACCCTGGAAATTTCCTAAAGGGGATGAGGAAAGGCATTAGGGGTGGAAGAGAAGAGAACCTGGTTATTAACTGCTGAGAAGAAAAACCCATGGCAATAACAAAGGAGAGGAATGCTCTGTTCGACACTCAATGCATTATTAATTTCATCATCTAAAAATAACCATGGAACATTGAAAACATTTCACTAAGAAAAGGGTTTTCCAAGGTATCCAACAGCCTCCAAGGAAACACTGTGTAACTTTGCCACCACTACCACCAAAGTGAACCCCACAATGAAGTGGTGATAGGTATAATAGTTATCCATTCAACAATAGAAAATTTACTTTTTTATTCCAGTTCTATGAATTATTTTATATAATGAATGTTTAGTAGAACAATCCAAAACCCCCACAAATCATGGAAGTAAAGATGTCAGTGAGTACGGAAAATGGTGAAATCATTTCATCCCATGAATATAACTCCTCCAGTTTCATAATTTGGGGACTGAACTTGCTATAAAATCTCATCATACTCATTTTTTTTTGGAATTTTATGAAATTATTAGCATGGATTAGCATTCCTTATATAGAGCGAACATAAATATCCATTAAGGGAAAATCACTCTCTATATGGCGAATCAACCCCCAATTCTGTAAATGTGCATGGAAAAGTATGGATCTTATTCAGCTCCATCATCTCAGGAGTGGATATTACTTCCTCATGAGCACACATATCTTTCTTAGATGACTGAGTCCATGGAAACAATCATCCATGTATACATTATTATTTTGATGAAATTCATTGAAGTGTTTCCTGAGGAATTTCTAGGTCTTCCTCATGAAAGTGGTATTCAATTCTCAATTGATGATATTCCCTTGGAATTAACAATATCAAAGACTCCGAGTATAATGGATGTTGTGGAGCTTGGGAAGATGAAGAAACAACTACATGAGGTTCTGGATAAAGGGTTTATATGGAAAAGTGATTCACCATGGGGTGCACTAGTCCTCTTCATCACAAACATTATTGGGTCAATGTTCCTTTTCATTGATTATCTTGAGCTAAAAAATATCACTATAAAGAATATGTATCATCTACCCCATGTTGAGGACTTGTTCGATAAGCTACGTGGAGTACAATACATCTCTAAGGTGGATTTGTGGTCGGGATATTACTAAGTAAGGGTGAAGGGGGATATCCTCATGAATGATTTTCATACAAGGTATGGGCACTATGAATTCATAGTAGTGAATTTCGGACTTACTAATGATAAAAAAATCATCATGGACATGATCAATTGAGTCCTTAGAGATTTACTAGACAAATTTTTGGTAGTCTTCATAGATGATATTCTAATATACTTAAAAACCAAGAAGGAGCATGAAGATCATCTAAGAACTGTACTAGAGATCATGCAAAAGGATAATATCTATGAAAAGTACAACAGGTGTGAGTTTTGGTTGATGGATGTCTAATTATTTGGTCATATAATCACAAGAAATAGGATATTTGTGGATCCCTCCAAGGTAGTTGCAAATGAGGGATGGATTAGGCCATCATCTGTAGTAGATATCTATATATTCCTAGGGATATATGGATATTATCATCTATTTTGCAAAATATTCTCATGATTTTCAAACCCTCATTACAAGAAAACTCAGAAGGGATTACCTTTTTCAAGCAGTAATTAATTAGATGAGATCTTCTAGGAGTTGAAAATGAATCATATCACAAATCCAATGCCCATACTACCAACTAGTGGTTATATTTTTAGGTTATTTAGTGATGCTTCGAAAGAAGGGCATGGTATGTGTGTTGATGCAGAATGAAAATGTCATTAACTATGCTTCAAGTTAATTTAATGTTCATTATAAAAACTATCCAACACATGATCTATAGTTGGTTGTAGTAGTAATTGATTAAAAAATATGGTGGTATTACCTCTTTGGAGAGAGGTGTGAAATATACATGGATCAAAAAACCCTCTTGTATATATTCTGTCACAAATAGTTGAACATGGACCAACAAAGATGGGTACATATGATTAGAGACTATGAATTCTCAACACATTACCACCCTGGGAATGCGAACTGTGGAAGATTCTCTATTTAGAAAGAACCCATCAATTCTATCATTGATTAGAATTGGAAAGGATCCAATGTTCTTATATTTGACGAAGATGTACAAGGGAATCATAAAGAAGGGAACATCATCAATCCTTTGAAAAATTATTACGCAACTGTCTCTTTGGAAAGGTTAAAGGATGCTCAAACGGATATGGGAATTCAGAAGAGTGTGGGAACTATTAGAAAAGGGAAATCCTCAGAGTTCAATTTTAATGAAAAAGTAATTGTGAGATTTTGGTCAATATTATCTGTTCCATAAAATCTAGAGTAAAAGAATGATCTTTTGGATGATGCACATAGTTCAAATTTCTCCATTCACTGGAAAAACACAATGGTGTAATGAGATCTCTAAAAGTATTATTGGAGGGATTACATGAAGATGTAGATCTCTGAGTGTACGTTAATGTGTCTGGTGTGTTAGCAAGTGAAGGTTGAGAGGTATAAGTCTAATCGGATGATGAAACTATTACCCACAACAACATTTAAATGGTTAAAACCCACCAGGTACTTTGTCACTGTACATCCGAAGACAACCAAATAAAACATTGATGTCTGGGTTGTTGTGGATTGTCTTACAAAGGCTACACAATCCAATGAAATTTGAGATGTTCTCTCATTGGATCAATTGTCACAGATATATATCATAGAAGTGGTAAGGATTCATGGAGTACCACTATCGATTTTATCTAATTGGGATCTTTGATTCACCCCTACGTTTTGGAAGAGTCTTCAACGTGCTTTGAATAATGAACAGAACATTAGTATGGATTATCATCCTCAAATTGATAGCCAATTGGAGTAGATTATACAATCACTTGAGGATATGTTGAGAGTATGCTCAATGGGCATTAGAGGAGGATGGGATCAATATATTCCTCTGGTTGATTTCTCTTATACTTATAGTTTCAAGTCATGCATTAAAAAGGATTCTTATGAATCCATGTATGGGAAGAGGTGCTGAACACCGGCACGTTGGGATGAAGATGGGGAGGAAAAAATACTAGGTCCATAAATGGTTGATGAAATGATGGAGATGGTTATGACCATTCAGAAGCACATTAATGTAGCTTAGAGTTGAAAAAAAGTCATGCTGAAAATCGTCGATGACACCTAGAGTCTGATTTTGGAGACATAGTTTTCATTCACATATCACCGTGGAAGAGAGTTATGAGATTTGGGAAGAGGGGAATGATTAGTCCAAGGTAAATTGTCCCTTTTTAGATCCATGATCGCATTGGACCAGGGGCCTATCAACTAGCAATCCCACTGAACCTATCTCAAGTACGTGATGTACTCCATGTATCACACATGAGGAAGTACATACCTGACCCATCACATGTACTTAATCTGAAGGCAGTACCATTAGATAATGACCTCTCCTATGAAGAGAAGAAGATGAAGATCATATATAGTAGGGGAAAGGTTCAAAAAAATAAGTTAATGCCCCTCGTCAAGGTGTTATGGAAAAACCATATGTTTAAAGAAGAAACATGGTAATTAGAGGAAGTAATGGTGTGGAGAAATGTTCATCTGCTTTATTGTGTGAAAAGGAAATTTCAAGGGTGAAATTTCTAAAGGGGGGAATATTGTAATGTCCCAAACTTTCATTAATGAAAATTCCTCTCGATCTAATTAAATTTTATATTATGGATATATAAAACATATGCACTTCCTTGTTTTTATGTTTTGGGATTTTAAAATACCATTAGGAATTGTGACTATTGATAATAGAGTTGTTGAACAATGATCACATGATTAGTATAAATATTGGGATGTATCAAATCCCATATAATCATATAAAGTATGTGATGGCCTCATCCTGTAGAATTGCTGCATACAAAGCCCATTTATTGGACTTGGGAAATGAGGTAACATCCCTTGGTTTCACTCTCTATCGATCCCAATCTAAGATTCAACACATTACACTTGAACGAAACCATCTACAAGAGAAGTGGAAGTTGATAGAGATTACCACCTGAGTGATGTTATCCATGCCACCCCAAGAGTCTATCACCATCACAAAACTTACCCTTCTTTCTTATGCAGTTATTACAATGGGTAATGAAATAATACCATATCTTTATGATTATGTACATTTTTTTGTATAGAAAATGTACATTCATTTTATTATTGTTACTTTGTAAATTGTTTTTAAAGAACAAATATTAATTTTTGTTATTATTGAATTATGAAATATATATTGATTAATTAATGGATTTTTGAATCTAATAATATTTTTATAAAATATAATTAATAAATTAATTCTTATTAAATATAAATGTTTGTATTATTTTGAGGAATACAATTGTAATTTTTATTAATGTTTGAGAGTTGTTTTTGTGAAAACCCATGAATTTTAAATATATGTATGTTTTAAAATTAAACGTAAAATTTCACATTTTTATTAAATTATTTAGATAATGTAAATATTATTTTTGGAATTAGGATTTAGAAAATTATCCAATGGTGAAATTTTCATAATTTTCAACGATAGTGGAAATTTTGGGTGAAAATTAAATACCCTTTAAATATATAATGTGTTTTATGTCATCATAATGACCTAATAGTGATGTAATAAAATAATATAAATTGTATTTTCGGCCAATATATGTTTCACCATTAAAATAATGTGATTTTATATTTGTTTGGTTAATTTCAGGGTTCCTTAGTGTACCCTCCCAGTCTTATAAAACATTTTAAAATTTTAAATTAATTTCCTTTAGAGAATGACTCACCTCCACATAAGTAAGCCTAATAATTTAATAATTTCTTCCATTTGACTTATATAATAATATTTTTCACTCCCCTTTGGGAAAAACCATGGGAAAAAACCATGGGTTTCTTTGTGGTTTTTATTAGTTTAATGTGTAGGGTCCAAAACCTAAATAATAAAGAATTCCCTCTTTTTTCTTATACAAACCAACCCAACCTCCCATTTCCTCTTTACACAACGCCATTAGAGCTAGAACAATATCTTACATCCTCCCTCAATAATCCTCCTAAGGCTCCACAAGCTCCCTAGAAGCCTCTCTCAACCCTCTACCTAGCCATTGAGATCATACTTCCAAGTAAGGGATTTCTACATTTCTCTTTTTTGTACAAATTTAATTTTGTTGTTATACCCTTTTAATTTTAATTAAAAATGTTTGGATATAATTTTTATACTACCCCATACTTCCCTCTACTTGTTTTATTGATTATAGACACATTTCTCTCTCATTAATTCGTCCCATATACACTCGTTAACATGACGAAATTCCATATTGGATTTCACTCTCATCGTTTACATTCATGGAATTATTTTCTATTAGAAATATAACTCCCATTACATATGTTGGGACAAGTATATGTAATACACACTTACTATCCATTTCATGTACATATGATGAGACACCACTTTCTCTCTCATCGACCATTTTTATGAATTCTTATGTCACAATGTTATGCTGCTAAAATAGCACTGTGATTTTCCAAGACAAAGTCATAGATAGTGAATACCTTGATCATTTCACTATCAATGGTATTCACCATTATGAACTTGTACATACTGATTATAGAGTTTCATGTGTGATGTTAAAATTCCTTTATTTTAGAATAACTGATGATGTTTAATGAATCAATGTTATATGAACCATGTTGCACACTTATGCATGAAATGAAATGTTAAAGAATGGTGCACCCTGATAGCACTCCAATGCATTGGTTAAAGATTAGTATCATGATACATCAAATTAAATGAGGGTTTACTCATTATAACTCATGTGAAATGAGGTTTTACTCAATATCTATGTTCAATTAGCCTTAGATGATGCTAATATCATGTTAAATGTTGCTTCCACATTTCCTTGTTTTGATAATCATTATATACCTTGCCTTTATGTTCATGTTTCTCTTATGGTCCATTTATATTCATATTACACAACATGTAATGTATTATTCATGTTATTATTTGTTTAATCCCTTAAAGGGAATTATAGCTCACCCTTTTTGTAAAGACCCAGATCTTCATCACAAGTATGGATCTTGTTTTTGGGTGTTTTGGAGAAAAAAAAGGAGATTATGGAAATTTAAGGAGTACACACAGTGTAAATAGGAGTACACACCGGGTACCTACTTGTCGTGGGTAGCCTTACACTGGCCATGTAATGGCTGAGTACATGGCCATGTTGGGTGACTTGGAGACCACCTAATGTGGAGCCCGGTAAAGGCATATACACGCCATGTACTTCTAATGGACACCACATGTACTTTCCTTTTTGATTTGTTAAATCGGACTGAGGTCGTGTATAACTGGAAGAAACACCTTCTTCCTGAATCCTCTCATCCAAGAGTGATCGTAGTGCACAATTCTTCTCTGATCCCCCGATCGACCATATACTCTTCGAATCAATCACCCCAGATTGCATTGGAATCGCCATGTTGTGTTCTTCCTTCTCCTAGAGCATCGTTCATTGATTTCTTCTCTTTCGTGAGATATCATTGGTTGAACGTTTTGGATGTTTTTTAGATCTAAATCTTTCTATGCCAATTCATGTGCCAACTCCATAGTATATCGATCATACAACATCAGGGTAGGTGATTTGGGCCTTTTTATAGTTTGTCTTTAAATATTAAGTGAAAATGTGCCCAATACCCTAGATTGGTGTATTGGGTGTTTAGGTATTTTAACCTTGTTGATGCCTATTATGCTGGTTTTCTCATGTTAGAACTCTTGTTGGTAAATAGAGTTATTACTCCAAGATATGGAGGTGTATTCCAATGTCTGATTTGATATTGACCGTCTGGTATTTCTTTTCCTATTAGACTTCTTTCATTCCATGACTAGTATTGTTAGGATGGAGTAAATTTATATGATGTTGTGAGATTCCATGTATATGTTTAGCCATGTAGTAATATTGGGTTTACTTAGGCTGATGAACATCGTTGGTGCACATTTTCATTATACAGGGTTGTGGGAACCTAGTTGGGAGAGACAATAGGGGGATTTGACGTTGAGGGCTTTCCCAGAGTGTCTTTTAATTATTTATCGTGATGTGAGACCATAGAGGGGATTGATGTTTTTTTCTCCCTTAGAGTGTCTATAGTTATCATTATGAGAGCACAACCGAATTAATGTTGAGTGCTTCCTTAGGGGGACTATAGTTTATTGTTAAATGGTTATAGGGGGAATTGACAGTGAGTGCTTCCTTAGAGAGTATTTTATTATATGAGACCAAAGGGGTTAGATTGTGTGATATATCCCAAAAATTTGTTATATCTAGTGTTTTTTATGTCGAACTAGAGGGGTTAGGCTATGAGAACATCCCATAGGGTTTTTTGTTTTCATTTTGATATTTTTAACGAATATAACTGAATTTAATTGAAACTATATGACTATTTACTTTTGAGTAGTTCCTGGTTTATTTCTCCATTTTTCTTATTGCCTACCATAGATACTCAGGGACTATTAGGCACAGATCATTGGGTGGCGACCTTCTGGTATTCATCTCACACCCTGTTTGGGTCATTATTTTGGGCCCAAATAGATCATATTGTTGCAGGTATAGATAAGGGAAATCACCCTTCTACTTTAGTAACATTATTGTTGTGGAGTAGGAGAGCATGGGACCAAGATGAGTATTGAAATTATTCTAGATTTATGTACTAATTTTATTTGTACTTTGGTTTAGTACGGTATTGTATCGTTTTTCCTTGTTTGGATGCTTTCCATGATATTTGTGACAAGCATTATTATTGATGTGTATATGGGTGTTGTAGTTGTTTAGATACTCAATCATCCATTATCTATTGTGGTATGGTAATATTATTACTTATGCTATAATTATATGTTTCATTATGTTGTGTTACTTTGTCAATGAGGGAATATTTTTCCCATTATCACAACCAAGTCCCTTGTAGCTAGTCTAGAGCATCTGGCACTTGGGGAAATGCGCTTGAGGTTATGTGACCAATGGTGTATGGGGTACCATTGGGTGGAACCCAGAACCGAGACATTATAAATTGTATTAGAGGGTTTCTTTTCTTCTTGACATAATATTTGGAGACTATAGATAAAGATAATAAGGAATAGGTAGTTAGTAATAGGATGTAACCAAGTGTAGCTGACCTGTGTATAAGGAAAATCCAATTTACCAGGTTTATTGCAATTTTATGGGTTTGCATTTATTATAGTTGATTTGATTTCACTATTTGTTGATTAAAATGTTTTTTGATATTATTTTTGATATAATTGAGGTCATATTTCTATTCCAACATGAGAAGATGAGGGTATGTTATCTCATGCATCATGTAGGTACTTTCCAGAGATCAGATGTCTTGCATTCATTCTGTGAAATTTCAGGTGCATTACTAATTTCATGTTGTCATGATAGATGTTGTGCTAGATATGCATATTGTTGTGATATATTTCTTTATAGAATACATACTATTTGACATAATATTAGATTATGTATGTTTTCATTTGGATGAATGTGAAATTTTGGTCCCTGATGTGTTGTGGGCCCTCATGGATCAGAATTTGGTGGATCATGTGACTGATTGTACTATTATGATTTCATATGACATGTATAAGATTCCAAACATTGATTTGCGGAGAGTATAGGCCCCCAAAAGATCATAATTTGACACTATAATGTTTGTTATATGTGTTTTATGTGTTCCAGAGTAGTTTATGAGGCTTACCATCAGGAATCCCAGAATACCCGGTGTGTATTGATGAATACATGCCATGTCTCATTCTGTTCAGGATGGAATTTTTTTTAAGTACTGGGAATGTACTTTAGGTAAACACCATGTATTATCTAACCAGGTCATAGTCTATATAGGTAGAGACATGAGGTTGGGAAATATTTGGTGGCACACGTTGTGTAATGCATGTATGCGGCGGCTTGTATAGGCCATGAGTCCACCCGTGTGATTAATGACACAGATAGATGAAACATAGGTTATACACATCGTGTCAAGAATGAAGACATTGTGTACTGTAACCCATGTATCCATCTATGTGACTAACAACATGGGTCTATGAAATCCTTTATGTAAACACTAGGTCTGGCATGAACACGCCATGTAGTCTCATTCTTGGAGAACCGTGTGGGTTAGTCATGTAGAAGAAATGGGGTTGGGGGAAAAGATTCAAGTACACACCATGTATTGGGAGAACACACTGTGTGTTTGGGGTGTTATATGACTAGGGATTCCAGGAGAACACACCCATGTGATTGCATAAAGGAACATACTGTGTAGAGGTCATATAGACCATGTATCCTAGTTTTGAAAAACATGAATGATTTCTATCTTATATTCCCTTCATGAAATTATATGTTTTAGTACCTAACAAGACCGAACTGAGGTGTCTGATTGACCTTGCAGAGCGATGCCACAACAACATCTACCGGTTGTATGCATGATTCAGGTCAGTTACCAGACACCAAACATGCGTAGTCAGGGACTACTACTAGATCCTCCCATTGGGCCCATATTGGAACTGGCCTTCATTCCAGAAATATTGATAATGCATAGTTTTGTGAAGGCTTCATGTGGTTTATGTAGAATTTCCATGGATCACATCATCCTTCCCTGACTATGTAATATTTGATGTGGGTATTTTAGCAGCAAAATCCTCCCACTTTCTGAGGGGATGGAGGACCTCAGGCTTCAGAGTCATGGTTAGAATCCATTCTATTGATTTTTGAGCATCTGGAAATGAATCCATAGAGGTGGGTGAGGATTGCTATATATTATGAGTTAGGATTCCTCCAAGAGATGGTGGGATGCGATCTCACAGGTGGGACCCCTTCAGGTTATGGTGTGTGATGACTTTCAACTTACCTTCTATGATTACCTTTACCCAAGGACTTTGAGGTCCGATAGAGCCTTAGAGTTCATGAGTCTGGAATAGGGTACTCTCTCAGTCATGGAGTATATTCTTCTCTCTTCATGGAGTTTGAGTTCATTAAACCCATTCTAGGAGGTGTTGAATTATTCTTGGTGAAGAAGTTCGAGGACAGTCTCAGGTGTGACATCAGATATCAGGTGAACATCTTCCGATTGACTTCCATTTCAACTATCGTCAACCAGGAACTGATCACAGAGAGGAAATTGAGGGATTCTAGATCCGTGAGCCAGGGTAGTTCAGAATACAAGGTTGGTTCTTCCACATATGATAGTAGGAAGTGCTGTAGGGAGTCTACATGTGGGGATCTGAGTAAGGAAGATACACCATCAGGTAGCCATGTGGTATGCCATATGTGTGGGATGATTAAGAATATGAGGACACATTGTCCGAGAGACATATTTCAGTGTCATTCTTGCTGCACGGTGGGTCATCTTCATCATTTCAGTCATCTCTTCTCAGTAGCAGTGGGTGACAAAGATTCTTATATAACTCCTCGTTAAGAAGAAAGAAAACCAATTTCTCATTAGTCTGGGAACTGGAGTGTGTTTGGATGTTCAGGCCATGGTGGAGGTCATGGTTGTGGTAGCAAGTCAGCAGGAATTTGGAAACAACAGGGTTGATCAGCATTGGGTGTTCAGGAAGGGTCGCAAGGATGTGGTACATACCATACTTTTGTAGTTGAGTAGACCACACAGGGTAAGGATCCCAGACCCTCTAAAGATCAAGGTATAATCCTTTTGGCCTCAGTTTTAGCTCTTGATCATTTCAATATAGGGGATTATAATAGATTTATATAATTTTATATTGTTTATATCCATGGGCTCTGTATCTTCACTTCTATGGACATTTTTACTCTAGATTCTCCATTGGGGACTAGACCAAATAATTTACATCAGCAAAAAAATATCCCTAATGAGGTTGGTGGCTACCAATTCTAATGGGACATCTATGTCCAAGAGATGACATAATATGATGTAATTATCAGGATGGAATAGTTTTTTCCTACCAATTTATTTATGACTTCTATCGTTGTAGGGAGAGTTTCACATCACCAGAGGGTGGTTTGTATATAACCAAGGGAGAATGAAATGTCCAGGCGAGCAGAGCGGGACCCGAGCATCATGGCGTGGGATGAGTTAAAACCAAGATTTCTAGTTTTTATGTGGATGACCAGGGGACATCATAGTTAGACATTCTTCTAGTGTTCTATCATTTTAGGGAAGTATTTCTAGATGAATTTTCATGTTTTCCTCTAGAGAGAGATGTGTACATCTCTGTTGAGCTTGTGCCTAGAGCGGAACCAGTGTCCATTCCTCCTAATTGGATGGCTACACATGACATACATGAGCTCAAGAAGCAGTTGGAGGAGTTGCATGAAAAGGGTTTCATATGACTTAGTATTTCTCCTAGGGGTTCACATGTCTTATTTGTGAAGAAGGAAGATGGTACCCTCAAACACTGTGTGAATTACAGGAAGCTAAACTAGTTGATAGTCAAGAACCGATGTCCCTTGCTATGGATTGATGATCCCTCTGATCTGCTTCGATGAGCCCATTTGTTCTCGACTATTGACATGAGATCCATTTATTGTCATTTGCATATTAGACCATCATATATACCACTTAAATACATTCGATGTAGGTATGGTCTATATGAGTATGGGGTTATGTCATTTAGTCTCAAGAAAGAACTTGTAGTTTTCATAGCACTAAAAAGAAATGTTTTCCATCCATACAAGGATTATTTTGTGGTAGTCCTCATGTAAAATATATTTTCATTCTCTCACACGCGACACAACCATGATAACCATCACGAGATCATTCTGAGTACACTGAGACAACCTCATTTATATGCTATGTTCTCAAAATTCTACATTTGGATTGACCAAATTAATATATTGGGTCATGTAATATCAGAGATAGGAGTATCAGTAGACCCAGAGAAGGTGAGAGTAGTAGTATCCTAGGAGTAGCCAAATAATTTTTTGGATGTACAAGGTTTTCTTGGGCTGGCTGTTTAAGACGAATGTTTCACTAAAATATTTTCACACATAGCAGTGCCTCTAACGGCCCTGACTAAGAATGGTGTGAAGAACTTGTGGTAAAATTTTTGTGAGTTAGCGTTTCAAGAGATGAAAGGGAATTTTACTTCAGCACCGATACTAGTATGTTCGAAGAAGAGAAATTGTTATACAGTTTATTGTGATGCATCAAGTAACGGGATGGGTGCTATGATTTTTCCGGGATAAGGAGTCATTGCGTATGTGTCTCGGCAGTTGAGGAAACATGAGAGGAATTTCCTGACGCACAATATCGAATTGGATGCAATTTTTCACATGTTACGTAGTTAAAGACATTATTAGTTGTGAGATAATTTTGTGGTTTTCATTGACCAAAAAACTCTCAAGTACATCTTCACTCATCGTAACCTGAATTTGAGGTAACAAAGGTGGGTTTAGTACATTACGTCCTTCGATTATGAGCATTCCTATATGCCTAGGAAAGGAAACACAGTGGGTGATGCATTGAGTAGGAGGACATAGATACAAGCAGTTCAGGAGTCCATCAGTGAGTAGTATCTTATACATTTTTTTAAGATGCATTTTCAAGTGCACAACAGATAGGGGAATAAATTTGTTTCTTCTATAACTATACCCTCTACTCTAATTGATCAAGTGCGATTGAGGAATCTATCAAACACGGAAGTCCTAGTATTATGGGATAATGTGTTAGGAGAGGACCCTATTCATAGTGGATTATAGGAGAGGATAAGATCATTCATTTTTAGGGATGCGTATGGGTGCCAGAATATATACATGGGGAGCTGATGGAGGATTTTCATTCTTTTGTTTGGGAAGTTAATCCTTGCATCAACAAGGTGAATTGAGATCTACACAATTAGTATTGGCGGACCGGTATGAAATGAGATGTTGCGGGTTTTTTGATTAGGTGTTCTACCAGTCAGTAGGTGAAGGTAGAGCATCAGTTACATCATGGATTTTTAGTAGCTACTCATTTCTGAGTGAATGTGCAATGATTCCATGATGGATTTCATGACCGGTTTACCATGGCCACCTTGGGGGAATGATGTTGTTTGGGTTGTTTTTGAAAGACTCTTGAAGGTTTCTCACTTCATTCCGATCAAGGAGACCTTCAGTGTTGATGATCCAGTAGGGCTGTACATTAGTGATATTGTACGTTAACATGGATTTATGCACTCCGTTGTTTCAGACAGGGATGGAAGTTTTAATTCTAGGATCTGAAAGGGACTATAAAGGGATTTGGGTACACATGTAATTATGAGTACAAATTACAATCCCTAGACTGATGGCCAGTCCGAGCATACAATTTAGGTTCTAGAATACATGCAACGAACATGAATCCTAGGTTTTGGAGGTTCTTTGTAGAAGCACATACCCCTTGTGAAGCTTTCCTAAAAAGAATTTTTTTCATGAAACTATACAGATGGTACCATTTGAGGATTTTTACAGTAGACCATGCCGATCCACCCTATATTGGATTGAAGCAGGAGAGGTAGCTATGCGGGGACCTCTTCTTGTCCAGGAGACCACAGAGCAGATAGAGATGATTTAGAAAAGGATATCTAGTGTACAGTCATGACAGAAGTCTGATGCTGCTCGATGAAGATGACCTATGGTGTTATAGGTCAGAGATCAAGTCTTTTTACATGTCACACTAAGGTTGGGACACAAGAGGATTAGGATACATGTCAAGATTTCATCAAGATATTTTTGAACATTTGAGGTTTTGGAGAGATTCACACCAGTTGCCTATCAGTTGTAGTTTCTTCATATGTATCAGGCTAAGAACAATGTCTTCCATGTTTCTCAGATATGTCATTACTTCTCAGACTCATCTCCTATTCATAAACCCAAGGAGGTTTAGTTGGAGGGAATATTGACTGATTCACCCAATTTGTGTATACATTTTAACATAATCTATTAAAAAATAAGAACATTTTTTCAGAAAATACCTACTGTTTAGTGAATAAATACATTGATCTTGGTGATCTTGTCAATTTTCCAGAGATTTATAGCCAAATACAAAAAACTGAGTAGAAATGAGCAAAAATTTACAACTACATTGCGTGTACTGATATACAAGCCGTGTACATTCAAGATCATACATGGGTTGAATAGACAAGTACATTCCCAAGTAACCAGAAACTAGTACATGCTGAGTTCACACTGTACACGCAGTGTATTCCAATCTAGAAGAAGTTGGTGGATGAGAAGAGTCGACACGCCCCTCTGGCCGACTGAAGAGTACACGTCGTGTTCTAATGATACATGTCATGTATACATTTCTAGAAGCAGTTGGTGGAAGAAAAATGAGACTGCACACTGTGTATGGCGGTGTTACACGCCATGTATATTTACCAACCAGGTGGTGCTGTGTTACAATTCAAAGAAAGCACGTTAGGCCACCTACCAGTGGAGAAAATGAAGGAAAAAACATCTTGACAAAAGTATACGTTGTGTACTTTTTCCACATGCTGCGTAGTTAATTATTCTATAAAAAAGAGGCCTTGGCCTCCAGTTTAAGAGAGGGATTTGTGTGGAGAAAAGGGTTGAAGTTCTGAAGCACAAATTTTATGCCTCCATACTACCATAATTCTAACATTTACATAAGAATAACTTCGACATTGATGTTCAAAGCATGATCACATCTGGTATCAAGAGTTATGTGTTTATCATTTTCTATATGGGTAACTATACATATAGTGTGTTAGGGTTGTGGGAGATGATGAGTTGCAATTTAAATTAAGTTTCTATGAATGTGTTTGTTCTATTAACCTCTTCTTATTCTTCTTAAATCACTTAATATTATCACTGGAAATTCTGTACTAGACCAAGGGTACAATTTTTAGGGATTCAAAACAAGAATACTGATAAATAATTTCATGAACATTGGATGTAATCGTCAAATCAAAATGGAGTAATCCAAATAAAGATATGTTAAACACTAACTATAGGACCAAGGATTTAGTTTTTCTTCAGCTCAAAATATAATGTTACTGGACCAAGGATACATTATTACAAATTGAACACAGAGTGTTGGGTTATTATGAACAACACTACCTCATAAGAAATTGGATTTTATAATAAACTTCTCATAAACACTTACCCCCAATGCATTTCTATATTTATTTGCATCAAAACCAATTTTACTGTATTTACTTACATTTCATTAAGTAATTTGTTATGAAAACAAAAAAATCAATTATTATTTTTGTATCCAATCATTCAACAAAAATCAACTCTAAATTCAGCAGACTTCAATAAAAAAATACAAACTAAGCTATGAAAGAAAAAATAACTTCTTAATTCAATTTGGATCGACCCCGTACTGGGGCTATACTTATTAGGGTAAATATAATTTTGGACACCGATAACATTCCTTCAATGAAATGAATCGCCAAATTATGGTGCCGTTGTTGGGGGATATAATGGAAAGTTAATTTTATTCATGTTTTAATTATGTTTGTATCAAATTTTATTGAAAATAAAAATCATAAATTCCAAAAAATATTATTTCTAATCTCATTTATGTTTATCTTTCTCTTTCCTCATTTATTCTTGGTGTTTTGTTTTGTTTTGTGCAGATAATTAGGTGTAAGACTGCTTACCTCACACGTTCCAAGAATGTTGAGTCTTCTGGGGTTTTCCCAACTGACCCAAAGATCGATCAGTAACTTTTGAGGTGCCAATGGGAACTCATGGATGATCACAATCACAACAACCTCATGGTGCAGAATGAGGAAGAAAATCCAGATGTTGTCCATGGAGCTGGACAACCACTAGGACCAGATGACAACCAGAACCAGTAAGCTCCACTCGCTCTAGGATAACATCTATTAAATCATCAAGAATTAAAACTGGAGTGAATGCCATTTATACATCTAGTTCAGGGGCTGTACTACGCCCCTCAGGACTAAAAATTCATACTAGTTCCCCTTCCTCAGCCACCACCTCCACACCAATCTCTAATAGAGTATGACCTAACATTAATCCACAGAGCTGATACGAGTATCATCTGTCTACCGGTGCATGCCCAACACTTCGAGATCAAGCCTACTATAATGCAATTGATCCAGAACACAATTTAATTTGGCAGTCTGCCCAGTGAGGATCCCAATTCCCATCTCTCTAGTTTTCTAAAGGTCTGTGACACGTTCTTCTACCATGGAGTATCTATAGACACCATCAATCATCACCTCTTCCCCTTCTCTCTAAGGTATAAGTAGAAAGAATGGATTAATGGATTTCCGCAATGATCAATCCTCACCTGGGAGGAGCTAGCCCTGAAATTTTTATCCAAATACTTCCCACCCTCAAAGACAGTGAAACTACAGAACGAAATCCCCAAATTCCAGCAGCATGACTCCGAGTCACTGTACTAATTATGGGAGAGCTTAAAGGAGATGTTGTGTAAATTCCCACACTATGGGCATCCACTTTGGATGCAGGTCCAATCCTTCTATGGAGGTCTGAAAAATAATACCATGTCTGTGGGGAATGATACTGCTGGTGGAACGGTAATGAGGAAGTCCCCAGAAGAACTCTTCGAACTACTGGAATACATGTCTACCAATAGCTTCCAGTGGAATTCTGAGAAGGGAGCACATAAATGAGGTATTCATAACATTGATGCAACTACCATTCTAGTTGACCAGTCTGATGACATGTCCAAAAAGAACAAAACACTCAATCTAAGGGGTACGTCCCAACTACATGGGGAAAACCATCCAACATGTATCGAATGTGGTGATATCCACATCATGAGAGAATTCATTCATTCTGCTAGAGGCCCATCGATAAGTGAGGTGAGTTTTTTTGCCAAAAATCGAGAGCCAAACCAGTACTAGTAGTACCAAAACCCGCCATGGTGTGATCAACAAAACACATGCTGGGACCAACAAAAGTAGATTTCTCCACCCCAACGATGGCCCAGCTACTACCAACCTCTATATTAGAACCAATAAAAGTGGTAGAAACTGCCCCAAAAAGGATCTAATTTGTAGCAAGGGCTCTAGAACCCTCATCCACAACAGTCGTGGAAGCCACCTCCTCCACCTGCTCAACAACCACCTCAGTAGTAGAATGCCTCAAGGTTAAAGGATCTCATTACCAAATTCATATCTACTGCTGAGACTGGGTTCCAAAATCATGACGCTTCAATTTGAGACCCGGAGAACCAAAGTGGCCAATTGGAAAACCAACTCTCGGGAAGGCAACTTGGTACTTTACAATGTCGCACGGAGAAGAACCCGAGGGGGGAGACCCATGATACCATACTCCAGAGTGGAAAAGATCTCCAACGGAACCAACCAGCATAGCCAGGTGCATCCACACCCCCCATTGATGAATAAGGTACCGATACAAACCCCTCTTCATCAAAAAAAATCAGAGAGGGAGACTTCACAGAATAATGGATAGAAGGTTTTCAAACATTTTTAACCTGCCTTACCCATCCTAAAGAGATGGAAGAAAATAAAGCCAGACCACCAGTTCAGCAAATTAATGGACGTGTTCAAGAAGCTGCATATAAATATTCCATTTGTAGAGACACTGATTTAGATGCCAACTTATGCCAATTTCATGAAGGAAATAATCTCCAAAAGAAGAAAGATGGAGGATCTATGAACCATCTCCCTAACCAAGGAATGCTCTACCGTCGTCTAGCACTCAATTCCTCCAAAACTCCATGATCCAGGTAGTTTCACTATTCTCTGTACCATTGGTCCATGTGAGTTTGGGAAGGCCCTCTGTGACTAAGGGGCCAATGTGAACCTCATGTCCCTTCGAGTTTTCAAGAAGCAAGGGCTTAATGATTTGAAGGCGACATGAGTAGCCCTTCAACATACTAATTGATCCATCAAACATATAAATGTACTACTGGGGGACATACAAGTATAAGTGGGTAGGATGATTCTCCCCACCGATTTCATCATCCTCGATATGGAGGATGGCCAGGAGACAAATCTTATACATTGAAGCCCTTTTTTGAAAATGGAGAAGGCACTCATCGATGCGCACTAAGGGGAGTTGATTATATTTTGGTATGTGACTAAAGAGTCTCCAAAAATGTCCTCAAGGCTGTCAGGAATGCATCATCTCACGATCATAATGGATGTTATGCAATAAATATCATGGATGATCGATTAGAGGACGATGTGGTATGTTCTTTTATTTTTGATAACTTTATCATTCCAGAAATTCATGTTGAAGAAGATCCAGAGGACCTACAATTCCTAGAATGCCAGGGCGGTGACTATTGGGAAAATTATCTACCATAAAGCTCAGGTAAATTTGGTTTGTAGGTCATACCAACAACCTAAAACAAAGGCCCTTAATAGGAGGAAACCTAGAGGATACATGCCGTGTACCCCTTATATACATGGTGTGTACCTTTTACTTTATGATTATTTTCTAAACTATTATAAATATATAAATTAACTACGAAATAAATAGGGATGATACTGGTGCTGATGGTATGGTCACTAGAGTTTATCCAAGCCGTCACAGGTTCGAATCGTCCCGACATACCTTCGGCACATGGTTCCTCCTTTTTATATTTATATTTCCCTACAAAGTGTGTGTGGTAGTTATATATATACATATATATATATATATATATATTTTCTTATATGAAAACCCATTATGGGGATGGATCGGTTGCCCAAGGTCATAACACGGTTCCAAAAGATTCAGGTTCGAATCTGGACAACCACCCCATTTCCATCACTTTTCATTTTAATAAATCCACATGGCTTGTTATTCAATATACGTCTTGTGTGTCATGTTTTTTCATCCTAAATTGTAAAGATTTTCTCCATAAAAGAACATAAAGCTGGTGATGTTGGAAGATTGGGAGAATCTCGGTCCTAAATCCAAAAGATCCGGGTTTAAGCTCAACTAATTTCCATGCATCAACCAATTTTGTAAAAATAAAAACCACACACCATGCATTTTCTTGTCCCCATGTATTATATTCCATATACATTATCAATATATTAATGATAAATTACAACAGTAGTATAACCTATGCTTTAGTAGTTGAGGGATTCTGTTCGGAATGGCCGATCACCGGTTTGAACCTCACCCCATGTACCAGACCAAAGGTTGTACATCTCTTTTTCCACTTTTAAGACACACGGCGTGTATTTCCTGATACATTACGCGTATAGATTTATTTTTAAATTATGTATATTCATATATATATTTACATTTACAATTTTAATTATTAATATTAATTATTATATAGTTTACTATAATAATTATATATATATATATATATAAACAAGATACAAGGCATGTAGACTGGATGTACACGCCTTGTACCTTGGCTATATACGCCGCGGACCACCTGAATTCAGCCCGTGTCATGTGGAGCCTTTCCACTATTCTTGTTTCATCCCCCAAATGACACCCAAACCCCCTTTTCCCAAATCCATGGATTTTGTTAGTTTTGGCTTTTGATTTATGACACATTGTGATCCTCAGTCTAGGTACACCCTTATAGACACTCTCTTTAATGTTATTAAAAGAATTTAGGGTGATTTTTGGATTATCCGACCACTTGGATTCTGTGGTACATGACCACAATATGAAGAACACATGCCATGTACTTTTTTACATTACCACACACTGAATTCTTCACAATTTGAATATACATGGTGTGTATGTTCGGTACACACCATGTACCATATCCTATAGTGCTCGAGTATCTTTTACACATGGCCTCAGTCACTATTTTCATGAACACAATGTGTGTGTGTGTGTGTTTGGTACATGCCATGTATACCATTTCTTTTTCCCCATCCATGTGTAGCACTTCACAAGGTCATTTCACCTATGTTCTTACACATGCCGTGTTTTCATTCCACACAACATGTCATGAATGATTCAAACTGATAAAATGATGGACGTGTCTTTTCAAATACACGACTATGTCCACTTTGCATGAACACGACATGTATGTTCGGTACACGCTGTGTACCCTTTCTTAGTCTCCCATGACCCCTCAGGGTGTTTATCCAAAGAACACGAGATTCTTCCCATCATACACTACACGGTGTGTACAATTATTTTACAGTTTTCTCACATTTTCATTGTTTCCTTTTTCTTTTCTTTTTCTTTTGTTTTGTTTTTATTTCTATTTTAGATTATGTTATACTGAGATCCTTCCCGTGGGAAGTGGCCCGCCTCCTCCAATGAGGGAAAGATGCCCATTTATCGTTGGATCCAACTTCAGCCCGTGACGCCCCCAGACACAGATGCTCTGGTATACAAGCTCCCTCCATTGGCCATCCTTCCACCACCCTCTTCCTCAGTGGAGGCTGTGCCTAGCACTATCGCACCATCACCACCCCGTACAGAGCCTACGAGCACCATAATTTCATCTCCACCTGCTGCCACACTTCCCTTTCCCCTTTTAGTAGCTGTTGTCCCATCATTGACCACCTCATCTAGCAGCTCTCCTTGTACTTTAGCAGATCCACCCCCTGAGAAAGTTCCTACTGCAGCACCTCCACCAGGGTCGGGGCCTGCAGGTGTCCTCTACCCTTGCATGGTGTTCCTGGTCACTGTCATGGAACATGATAGAGTTTGGAATTCTCTCGCCGCTCGATTCCGTTGAGCAGCCTTTATCTGGATAGCAGTGTCCCTCAGCAGCTGGGTATCTGTGGCGAGTTAGAGGATCTCCATGGACACACTTTGTTGCTCGTGATTTTCCAGGTTATCACCCTTATTTTCCCCGATTTATTTTTGGAGTTCGCAGCTTCCTTCGAGTTCGATGAAGATGAGTACTAGGAGACACCTGGTGATTCGATACCCATGGTTCAGTTTCTTCTAGGTGGTCACCATGACTGAGTTCGACCAATGGTGCAGTTTCTATCCTCATCCCATCACCCCACCCCCTATCTCATCCATGACCCGACCCGAGAGTTCTAAGCTCGTTGCTATGTGGTGGGAGATTGCTGGGCCTAACCACAACTATACCCCTACCTTTGAGAAGAGTACTCATATAACTGACCCCATCATTCGTTTCAACCACTAGTGCTTTAGCTTCACCCTTCTCACCTTCCATGAGGATATGGGGGTCATGAATGGTCATGACATGGATGTTCTTACCTATGTCATCTGGAAGGAATACCTACAACTACCTTACCTTGCTGCCTCCTACTTCAATTCCAGTTTTACCAGCTGTTAGGGCAACCAGAATAGTGAATTTTACGCCAGTCACCATTACCACAACATCGGGCTTTTTTAGCCTTCTCTATCACATGACCTGTTACGTTCCCCCCAGTAGATGGAATATATCATGTTTATTCACATGGGAATGGTCCAGAAGTAGGGGGTGCCTATGTCCTTGCCCAAGATCTACCCTGCCCACCTGCTAACCCTCCATCACCCACCGACGCACCTGCTCCTCCTTCCCCACCCCCTCCAGCTACCCCACCCCATCCACCTTCTTATGACCCCCTTCTTCTAACCCACCTACTTTTATTCCACCACCTACCCCTATCCCCGCACCCTCAGACGGTCTTCCCTTTCCCTCTGCCTTGATACAATGGAGAAGCAATTGGTTCGTATCAATAGCCACCAGGACCTCCTGGAGCACATATTGGGGATTATTCATCAGCATCTTGGTATTCCACTGCCCCCTCCACCTGCCTGTGCCTCGGTTCCTATCCCTTCATCAGCAGCTCCACCACCTTTTACTGCGATGGCCACAAATTCTATTCTACTATACACTATGATCCTAGTTGCTGCTAAAACTGCCGCCACCATTGTTTCCAGTCCAAGGATAGTTGACGATCTTCCTATACCGATTCCAACCCCTGTGGCTCATACTTCTACGACATCCCTTCAAGGAGCAGATTCTGAGCCTCCAGTTTCCATGGCTCCTGAGCCTTCTCTCCCAGCTAGTTCTGTACCGATTCCAAGTAAGAGATGGCGTATTAGGCCGCTTAACAGCAGAGAAAATGAAGGCAAAAACTCGTTGAAAACAGTTGACGGCATGTACTTTTTACAAATCCATGTAGTTAAGTTTTCTATAAAAGGAGGCATTGGCCTCCAGTTCAAGAGATGGTTTTGTGTTGAGAAAATGGTTGAAGTTCTGAGGGATAGTAGTTTTTTTTCCGTACTACCATCATTCTACCATTTACCGATGAATCACCTCCACCTCGATGTTCCAAGCATGATCACATCAGGTAGAAATAGTTTTGTGTTTATCTTTTTCTATATGTGTAACTATACACCCAGTGTGTTGGAGTTGTGGGAGATGATAAGTTTTAATTTAAATTAAGTTTCTATGAATGTGTTTCTTCTATTAACTTCTTCTTATTATTCTTAAGTCACTTCATCTTATCACTGTAAATTTTGTACTAGAGAAAGGGAAGAATTTATAGGGATTCAAAAGAAGAATACTGATGAATATTTTCATGACCATTGGAAGCAGCCGTGAACTCAAAATTCACTAATCCAAATACTGATTTGTTAATCAATAACTACAGCACCAAGGAGTTAGTTTCTTCAGCTCTAAATATAATGTTTACCAGACCAAGGAAACATTATTATAATGTGAACCCATAGTGTTGGGTTATTATAATCAACACAACCTGATAAGAAATTTGATTTGATAATCAAATTATCATAAATACATAACCCAAATGCATTTATATCTTTATTTTCTTCAAAACCAATTTTCCCATATTTACTTTCATTTCATTAAATTATTTTTTAAATGAAACTTAAAAACCAATTATTCATTTTTTATCCAAACAATCAATAAAAATCGACACTAAATTCAACAGACATCTCTAAAACAAAAATACAAACTAATATAAGAAAGATAAAAAATGTCTTGATTCCCTATGGATCGACCCCTTTCTAGTGCTATACTTGTTAGGGTAAAAAAAATTTGGGGCACTGTTAACATACCTTCGGTGAAAAGACTCACCATTGATCGAAGCATGATGGTTCTTTGTGGTTGGTCTATTCCTCTCATGCAGGTGCTATGGAAACATAGTCGTGTATAGGACATGGGTGGGGGAGACCAATATGTGATCATAGTGGCCGGAGCTATTTATGTATTTATATTATTCCCCACATTATTAAAGAAATTCGGTGATGAATTTCCATAAGGGGGATATCTAAAAGAAACCGGATCTTTGTCTCAGGTATGGATCTTTTTTTGGTGTTTTTAGAAAAGGGGGTGATTTTTCAAATTTAAGGATTACACGCCATGTACTTAGGAGTACATTTCCTGTACCTGGTTACCACATGTATCTATGTACAGGTCGTGTGACAGCTGAGTAAATGACCGTGTGGGGTGACATTGAGACCACCTAACGAAGGACCTGATAAAGGCATATACACATAATTCACTTTTAAAGGACATGCCCTGCACTTTTCATTTATTTTTTAAATCAGTCTAGGGTCATGTATAATTGGATGAAACACCTTCTTCTTGACTTGTCTCTTCAAGGAGTGACTGTAGGGGGAAAATCTTCTTTGAGACCCCGATCGACCATCCGTTCTCTAAATCATCCTTCATTAATTGTGTTGGAATCTACATAGTGAGTTCTTCTTTATTCTAGAGCCTAATTCCGTGATTTATATTCTTTAGTAAGTTATCATTGGTTGAACATTTCATATTTTTTTATAGATCTACAACATTATATGCCAATTCAAGGGACAACACTAGAGTATATCGATCATACAACATTGAGTTATGTGGTTTGTGCCTTTACATAGTTACTCTTTTAATATTATCTGCAAAAGTGCCCAATAACCTTGATTGTGGTATTTTTTGTTTTGGGATTTTAACCCTGTTGTTGCCTGTTATTCTTTTTTTCTTGAGTTAGTGATCATGTTGGTAAATAGATTTATTTTCCATGCTATGGGGGTGTTTTCTCATGTTTGACTTGATATTGACCATTTGGTCTAGATTTTACTATATGGATTCTTGCTTTGGATGCCTATTATTGTTAGGGAAGAGTATCTTTATCTGATATAGTGAGATTATTTTTAGTTGTTTAGCCATGTAGTACTTTTAGTTTTACATTGTCTAGTGATCATCATTTGTGCACATTTTCTTTACACAGGGATGTGGGAACATGGTGCAGTGAGACCATAGGGGGAATTGACGTTATGGTCTTCCCCATTGTGTCAATTATTTGTTTATCATGTTGTGAGACCATTGGGGGGATTGGCGTTGAGTGCTCCCTTAGAGTTTCTATTGTTACCATTACAAGACAACATGGGGAATTGACATTGAGTGCATCCTCAAAGTGTCTATTGTTTTTTGTTAAAAGGCTATAGGGGAAATTGACTATTATTGATTTCTCAAAGAGTCTTTGTTTTCATGAGACCAAAAGGGTTATACCATGTGAGCTATCCTAGAAGGTCCTTATATCTGGTGTTGTGTAAGTTGAACAAGAGGGGATAGGCTGTGAGAACTTCTTAGAGGGTTGCCTATTTTTGTTTGGATGTTTTTTACGAATGAAAATGAATGTAATTGTAAATATATGACTATTTACTTTATAGTACTTACCTTTTTATTACTTCATTTTTTCTTATTGCTTTCCATAGGTATTCACATACTGTTACACATAGATCTTTGGCTGGTTGTCTACTGAGATTCGTCTCACACCCAGTTTGGGTAATGATTTTGGGCCAAAAAATATTTTATTTCTTATTGGTATAGATAAGGGAAACACCCTTCTAAATCATGTACATGTTTTTTTTGGAACTAGAGGGCATGGAACAAAGCTGAGGCTTGTAATTCTCCTAGATTTATTTATTTGTTTTCTTTGTACTTTGGTTTAGTACTATATTCCAGCATTGTTACTTGATTGGATTCTTTCCTAGATATTTGTAACATGAATCATTATTGATGTATATATATTTGTTTTAGTTGTTTATGTACTAAGTATTCCATTGTTTACTATGGTATGGTAACATTATTGGTTCCTCTACTACTATATATTTCTTTCCACAACGTTACTTTTTCCAATTAGGGCATTGTTTCTCTCCTATCACACCCCAAGGTCCACGCGACTAGTCGGATGCCCCTAGAATTTTGAGAAATGTGCTTGAGTCCATGTGACCAACTAGGTATGGGGAACCATTGGGCAGCACCAAGAACAGGGACGTTATACTTTTCTTATTCAGGTCCTCAGGTTATCCCATGTAATGCTAAGTACGAATGAATGTGTGTGGTCATGTAAAACAAATTTTAAATAATGATATGTATTTCATGTTTTATGCTATTATGTAATGTTACTAAGCCCCAAAGACTCTAGAAATATTGATCTTTTAGGTTGTATAAAGTAAAGGTTTTATGTAATAAATAATTTTTATGAGTGTAATAAAGAGAAGGGTTGTTATACCTCCCTTGCTCTAATACCAAACAACAACCTACCATTGGGCTTTGACATTTCAAATCCTATAAAAAAAGTCTTCTCACGTGCTGATCTAGAAGCCCAAATAGGGTGTGAGTACAAATTAGTAGGACACCACCAATGGTGTCTAATATTTATCTAGTAAAAAGATTGTGCATGTTGATTTATGAGGCAATAAACACGATGCATAGTTTAAATAGTAATCACATTGTCATTTAATATTTAATAATCACATTAGTCTACTTAAATTACTAGTTCCCACTTGAATCGTCATTCATTTTTAACCATCCTTTGGTGTTGGTATTCAATCCTATCACCACAAATCAAATTTGAAATTTCATTCATTATTATTATTCATTTGGTGTAGGTTGTCTTGTATAGCACCCCAAATCTCATTTACCGTTGGTCGTCATGCCTAGCACTTCATTTCTCAATCGGTGTAGGTCATTTTTCCAAAATCCCAATAATATCAAGCTTGTATAACTATTGGGGAGGAACTCTATGTCCAATTCTTACCTTCTAATAAGTCTACGATGCCATGAATAGCGCAAAAAAATCTCATCCATTTAATCATTCATTAATTCATAATAATTTTTCATATTATTTCATTAATAATCCATTGATTTGTTAAACATTTTATTGCCCATTAGTTAATTCCACAATGAAATAATCACATAACCCATTAATTAATTAATCAATTAATTACTCATTCAATACCATTTTCATACCATAATTAATTATTCACAACTAATTATCCTTATTAAAACCATCAAGATATAATTAATTCTCACAATTATTTATCTTTGGTCACATCAAGACACATAATTAATTATCTTAATTAATTACCTTTATCCAACATCATGGCACATAATAAAATCTCATAAATAATTATCTTACCTAGCCAAACATATTCCAAAATAGTTTCTCTGAAATTAATTATATTATTACAATGAATCTAATATCTCAAATATAATATTTCATTCAATATCAACTCCCCAAAAGAACTATTTGGGAAACTCACATCATTTGTTCCATGGATCAGTTATCAATTAAATCACATAGAAAATCTAATCAATTTCACATTATTATGTACTACAATTTAGTAAATAAATAATCATGTTGATCTATTATATCATAAATTCACATTTACAAATTGTTAAACATGTCTATAGTTGATTTATTTAGACCACCAACCACGGTTTTTTGATAGTTGTTCGAACAACTGAAACCCCCGAAATATTAGAATAACCACACCATTGATCAATCTCTTTGTCTAAATTCCTAAAAAGAATTAAGATCAAAGGCATCATGATCATGAAAATCTAGATCTTGATCCAAAATCCTTGATCTAGATCATAAATCATGTGTTTATATCCAAGAAAATGGTGGATATCAATCATGAAAAGATATATAAAAGATAAAAGAATGAATGGTAGAGGAATCGTGATGAAATCCACTTACTAGGAGGAGAGAATAACTTCAATCTAGGCATTCATCCTCGAAGAATGGTGTTTAGATCAAATTATAATCTCTCTAGGAGGCTTTGTAAACACCTAAAAATTTTCAAGCCCGAGCCACGGTTGAAAATATGGAAGTCCCATGGGTTCGTGTGGATTTAAAAATAATTTTCAGATTTAAAATCCCACACAGAGAGTTTCCTAGGAAGAGGTGTACAGTTAGGAAAAACTGTACACAAACTGTGTGGACCACTCTATCTTGTTTTTCATGCTTGTAACGGTTTGGTCGCATAGTTTTTCATACCGTGTGCAAACCGTGAACATCCCACTATCCTTATTTTTCCTTAAAAGTTCACCCAAACGACCCCCAAGCCACTAATTCAAGTTAACGGATCTTATAATCATCAAATGGCATCGGAAATGGTTCCAGATATGACTCTTGAAAAGGATAGGATCATAACCAGTAGTTCATACATATACATAAACACTAGATTAGTTTCATTTTCTTAATAAAATAATGAATATCGAAAAAATTTGTTTTTATTATAATTATAATATCTTATTTAATTTATATATGTTACATATTTTTATTAAATCCATATTTTATACATTTTATGTATTGTGTGCATGTATCACATCCCATTGAGGGGGCGGTAGTCCATCTTCCTCAAATGATGTTATCATATTTAATATAAATGGAAATCATAATGGTATGTGTTATAGGATAATTAAAGAAGAAGAAAAATATAATAAATATCACATATAATATAGATTAATAGTGTTCCTATCATAACATACAACCATGAAATTTGGTAGTATAAAAATGAGCAATCATCATTTCATTAGGCAATAGTTCACCATAAACATAATGTGTTTATATGTAGCCCATTATATAGAAGTGTGTGTAAATTTAGGCCTAAAAATAGAATAAAAATATATCAATATATTGAGGATAATATTTTCTTTATATAATCTAGTAATAAATATATTTTAGTGTTCAAAAATTGAAATAAAACTAAATAGCTTCTAGAAATATGCTTCCTCTTATTAGGGGAATGTTTTTTGGTTTTCACCATTGTGATTCCTTGAATTGAGTAATTGAAAATGGGAGTCATGTAGGATGAATATAGGTTAGTTGGGAGAATTCATTTCATGATCTAGGTTGAGTAAAATTTTATTGAGATGTGTGAGGAAGTGACATACGTGTAGAATTATTATATTTGAGGTTATAGTCACTTTTTTAAACCTAAGAATATAATTAAAATGTAAATTAATTTCAATAAAAAATATCACCAATGTGATTAATTTCTAATCTAAAATTATTATGGTTCAAAATTCTCTCAACCAATCATTTTTAGACAATTTTTTTCTATTTATTACACTTATCATTTCGTTTTCACCCTTATATAATCTATTTGACTCTTACCATGTGAATATAGATTTCTAATTTTATGTGTAAATAAGGTTTCATTATAATTACAGAAGAAAAATAAATGTACCATATATAAAATATTAAACTTCATCCTAATCTATTGAATGGATTTTATTTTCTTATAAGTTTGATATCAATTAATAAATTATTATTTAGTTAAAATATGAATATATTTAATTCCGAAGGTATTCATTAAATTATTTTTTTAAAACATCATAAGAAAATATTTTTTTCAAAAAAATATTAAATAATCTATAACATACCAATGTGTTATAGAAATTTCTGGTTTTCCATTAGTTTCTAACAATTTAATTATTATAATATTTTTAATATCAATTATTTTTTTCTTCCATTATTAAATTAGTTATTTTATCCTCATAATAAATTGCTATAATTAATATAAACATTTAATTATTATAATTACTATTTATAGTCTAAGGTATCCTCTAAATAACCTTATAAAAAATGTAACACTTATTAAAACAAGAGTGTGTGTTTTTGGAATTACCTATGAATAAAATACTATAAAAGGGATAATTCCATAGAAGTGGATCAAATATTCCATAAAGGAAACCAAATTATTATTTTTGTAAAAAATATTTCATCCAATATATTTAAAAAAATTGTTAGGGTTATTTTATAATTTTTTTACCAAAAATTAATTAATTTACCCATAACCAATTTAGTTAAAATATTACTAAATTTACTATTAATATGCCCAAAAATAAATCAAATATATTTAAATTACTTGGACCCAATAATTCCAAATATTTATTCCATTTTTTTTAATTTAATACAAAGAATTTTCATTAATTAATTTTAAATAATCTAATTAATGGGGTGAAAAAATGGGTTATGCAAGATCCAACATGGAAAATATTGATTAGTTTTTATAATCAAATTCAATGTAAAATTGATTCCAATGATATAAATTTTATTAAAATATAAATAAAAATCTATTGGTACTTTAAAACCAATGAAATATATAATTTTACTCTATAAAATATTTTGACGAATAATGTTGTTTTTAATTGAAAATTTATATATTTCAATAATCATGAAAACATGAAAATTTTATGATAAATAACTAAAATTCAACCAATATATATTTTTATATTCATAATTAAAATAGGTAGAATAATTTTTCAAATATAATATATAAAATTTTCAATATTTTATTTAATATTTGTTCTCCATTAAAAGGCTGTAAAACGATTTCTAAAGAAATATATGTTTTTATGAATAAGATTGGGTTTCTTCACATTTCTGTGTATGAAAACTATTGGTTGAATATCAAAAATATTTTATGTAATAAAGAAAATATATATTTCATTATTATTAATTTATAATTGAAATTAATTTAATATATTAAGACAAAACACATATGGAAGAATAAATATAAAAATATTTCTTTTATATTCAATTGGGTTATATATTCATTTCTAATTAATTTTTACCGAGTGATATAATATTATATTTTCAAAAAAATATATTTTCATAGTTTAGGTAATACTATTCATAACATCTAGTTTAATGACTTTTATTTAATGGAAACATTTAAATAATAATTTTTCACAGTTTGTTTAAGCTAGTGGATGCGTACAACGAAATCTATCAGACTATTGGAATTTTTTTAAAATATATATACCATAAAAAATTTCTAGTGTTACATATATGACATTAAGTAGCCAATAATTTATATTTAAATATTCCTAGTAAATAAAGAATAAATATTTAAAATATTTTAAAATAATTTTGAATCATAGAATGATGTTTTGGAATGAATATATTTTTTATAGGCTAGTGGGTGTACGTTTTGGACATAGATAAGTTAAATGTTAAAAAATAAAATTTATTATGTGTTATTATACATTGTGAATAAAAATAAATTCCCTAAAACATTTTATTCTTTTATAGTAAAGACTAATTTAAATTATTAAATTTAGTTACTATAATAACATGGAAATCCGTTTGGACTCTAAAAGTGTTTATATGTGTTTTTATAGATAATATGATAAGAGTGAAATTTCATACTAAACTGGTCTTGAGGAATATATTTATCAAATTTTCCCATCTGGATGATGACATCGAAAAATAAAAATTTATATGTAGAAAAAATATCCTATTGAATTCTTAATAATTTATTTTATTATGTAAAAGAGTTCGAATACATATTCCAATAGTTCAACATTATGAATATTATAATTAATTCATATATTTATTAGGAATATTCTTCCTAAAAATTGTTGCTCAGTAAATGATTTAAGTTGGAGGGGTTTAAAAAAGTCTCACATTTTGATGTAATTATTTTGATAGAAACCAAATGTGAAGAAAACATAGGTTAGTATTTTATTATATTATATGTGATGTGAAAAGATAATAACCTTTATATGGTGTTATTAAATATTCTTAAAATAGTTTATGGATGTGGAATTAATCATTCTATATAGAAGATGGGGATCATATTATTTATATTGCATATTAAAATAATATATTTCGTGAAGTGAAATGATATTTATCATATCATAATATTACTTATCCTGAATTCATTTTCATAATGTAGTATTATTGGTTGTGATGACCTATTAAGGATAACATGAGATTGATTTCATATTTGAATTTTGAATATTAATTGGAGTTAAAAAATGGGTTTTTTGTGCTATTTCATCACCAATGTACACACCATATAGAGTGTCATAATAAAACTATTTTGTGTAGTGGAGATGTATGGTTCATATTTAGTCACAAAATCTAAGGTCTATTATATACCTATAATTAGAACATCATGAATTGAATCCCATGTTACCCAAGACTTGAGTGGTAACTAATCAAGGGATGATTGGGTACATTGTTTATCATGTCATTAGTTAGACCATAAAAATGAGGAGATATTTCCTCTCACATGAGAAGTAAAATATTTAGGACCTAAATTGATATATAAGGCGGATCTGTATATTTATAAAATGATAGTACATTTTATGTTATTATTTTTTTGGATAAAGTAAATGAGATTTGATCATCTATAATGATGTGTGACATGTAATGTATTCACTCACCAACATGATTTATAATTTGATAATAGATAATTCATCCAAAGAGTATATAATATTTATATACACGATGTCCAATGTCTACTCTATTTCATATATGAAAGGATTATATAATTAGGTAAACCATCAATCGATACAACTAGTGGAATCATGTATAAAGATACATTTGTTTCAAGGAGATCACATAAGATCCCTCTTTATATTGAGTAGTATTGATTCATGGCTTGAGATTTCACTTTTTTTTAATATTTATGAATTTTTTAGTTTATAGTTTCTTAATTCACCAAATTTTATTAATATGAAATATTGTGGATATAAGAAGAAGGATAATGTTTATCAAACAATGATAACTACCCTAAATGTGTTATGCTGTATTTTTAGAAGATCATACATATATATTTTCACAATTTTTTACATATGTTGCAAGACATAGTGTAAATGTGTGAAAATTTTAAAAAAATTATTTTTGTAAAATTTTAATATGAGATTTGGATATGATTACATTTTTTATTCCTAATAATTTTAAATTAGTTAAAATTGAAATATATTTATGGTAAATTTCGTTCTAGTAAGATATTGTTTATTTATCCACTAACATAAAAATGTAAAGAATTATTTATTGTCGTGGTTAATGATTTGGTGTGTGAATGAATAAAAAAGGGCAATATAAGATGGTTTATGTAAAAGGAATTATCAATCACAGTGTTAGTTCTCTAGTTAATTTAGTGTTTCATCCCAATAACAATAAAGAAATAATCACTTTTTCAATAATGATGATGAGTCATAGGATTTCAAATTTTGGGAATATAATTTATATTAAAAATTAATATAAGATTATTAAATAAAAATTTAAAATGGGATTAATGGTACTTTTTTAATTTTTATATTAAAATTTTATGAATATTTTGAATTTATTTTTCCCTAAATCTGAATGTTCAATCCTAATTAATATTAATAGATTTTACTATTTTATGATTTAAAATAGATACCTCCATAGCTTATTAAATTCCATCTGTTATTTTTCATATTAACATAAATAATGCTATATTATATAATTTTGTAAATATATGTCCGACTCATGCATATAGTGATAACCATGATTTGGGGATACCTCTTGAGAAAGGTGTTTCAGTTGTTCAATATTTATATTTATTAAACTCTTCTAAAATATATCGACATGATAGACACAATTTTAATATTTTTCTAATTTATAATTTCCTTTATAAATATTCATTCCAAACATATGTATATATATATTTTAGTTTTAATTAGTTTTTAGAGTGTTCTTAAAATATAATAAGATGTTACAAATTAGTATGAAACCCTTATCAATAAAGCACTTTAGATGAATTTGAAGTAACCATTTATAGTGTATTCTTGGGCATGGTTATATGATATTGGATAAAATATATAATATTGAATGAAAATTCATGATCCAATAAATAAATTTGATTCTAAAAATTACTATTAGATTAATGAAGCTATTAATAATCATCTAAAATCTTATGTGTAAAGGATTCAATCAATTGAAACATGTGTTCACGTGGTCATACTATAACCGATAAGAAGATTCATATGTTCAAAATTTCATTTATATGTAAATAAAATCACGTAACATATGGTATTATTGTTAGTGAAGTGTATGAATGATGAATTCTTAATCATGGTTATATAGAACTTTTGTAGTAAAGTAAATGTGTGTTAATTGTTACTGTGATCACTATAGAGAAAGCATTTATGAAAATAAATAAAACTACTTTTGGATGAAGGTAAACTGGTCTATAACATGATGGAAGTATTTTTGAGATGGTTGAAGAAGTATAAAAATGATTTCATGTGGCCATAAATAAATTTGAGGGAAAACAGTAATTATTCAAAATGAATTGAAAAATAATTTTTCATTTAAATTTATTATTCTAGGAAGAGTGTAGGACATTGAGATTTGTTTATAAATTTGAACTATTAAAGGTAAATAAAATTTAATGAGATTAAAAATGTAACAATGATGTGTCTAAATTTTTATAAAATTTATCCTAATTCAAATGTGAGAATTAGACATACACATTAAAATTCATGAGAATTTTAATTAATATGATGATTAAAATTCACACACTATTAGTGTCACCATAAAATATACATTTTCATAAAAATTTGGAAAATATTGTTTTTTCAAATTTTGAAATAAAAAATGACAAAGTCATATGATTTTTATGTTTTATGATTAATGAATTAAAAATCATAATCACTTGAAATAAAATATATTGAGTTATGATATGTACTAGAAGTTGAATTTAATGAATCAGATTCCCCAAATTGATGATATTTGGATCATGTCATAGGGATCTACAAAAAGGGAAACTATCCCATGCTATACTTTTTTTGGGGTTGTTTTGGTTAGATTTAATGGTTAGATGAATAATTATTAATTTATATATTTTATGATGAAATTGAAAATATTATAGTGTAATCCATTCTTGCAATGTGGTGATAACATAACCACACAATGGTAATAATTCAATGAATTTATTGGTCATCATATAATTGTTATAATTAATAACAATTAAAAGTGTGATAATGGGAAAATAATAATAAATACACCATGGTGATGAGAATTTCATGTGTATATACAACAAGTGATAAACAATTACATTTAAATATCATTTTTTATTCTATGCTCAATGTCATGGAACTCTCAAAGAAGGTGAGTTATCTAATATAATGTTTTAGGGATAATGCAGTGGTCATTTTTTGGTTACATTTATACAAATACCTTAGCCCATAATTATGACTGGGAACTGACATAGGGATATCCATGACAGTAAAAAAAATTTACATTAAGAAATTATTCATGGATCCATGGATATAGTGATTGATGATTTATTGATGAAGTGTAATTTTGGGGATGATAAAAAATTTTTATTATAATATTTCATGGATTAGTAAATGTATGATATTTTGGATATTTAAGTAGGGATAAATAATGAGTTTGAATGGAGATATAAATTTGATAGTTTGTAGAAAAAATCAATTGAGATAATCAACTATTTCAAAGGATCATGGAGTTTATATATTTATATTATTCAGAATGTCATAAAAATATTATTTCTATGAATAAAAATATTATTTGGTAAAAAAGGAACAAGTTCGAAACATTTATTGAACTCAATATATTATGAGTGTGATAATTAAAAAGAATTGAAATTATAATACATTTTTACATTACAGTATCGAAGAGAGGTGATAAGTATAAAAAAGAGGTTATATTTTCTAATGAAGAATATTTTTTCATGATAATTAATATATAGGATAATAATCTTGATCATTTAATATTTAGTGTTATTTTTTATGCTAGTCATGATAATCACCATTGTGGGATTTGGAATTTCATGAAAGTTAAACACATAAATACCTATAGGTTTATCTTGTAAATGATTATGTAATTAATCAAGATGTGTAAAAATAATTGGGTTAAATTGTAACAACCCGATATTCTATGATATGCATTATTTTTAATTTATTTGATGTCATGTGTTTTATGCTACAACAAGATTATCTTGTGCTATACGCCACACTGTATTATCTTGAATTATACGCAACACTATTCTTAGATTGTGTTACACACAATTTCAAGTTCGTTTTATAATAGTCATTCTACGCAAAATTGAGTATATATATATATATATTAAATGTATAAATGAAATATGGTTGGATTCTGTTATACGAAACAATGAAGGATTCTTGCACAACATGAAACCCTGACTTGGCTTGCATTAGAAGCGATCACGCCCTTCCTCGATAGCGTGTGTTGTACGCAATACCGGATTTCACTAAACAAAGATATATTGTTATAATAATATTATGGACTAGCCGTTATGAATATTATTAACTAAAATTTGAATTTTATAACATTATTATTCATCTTACATATTTTATAGAACATGGTATGAGAATAAAATAATTTTTTTGGGTAAAATATGTATTTTCAAAAAAATGCAGTTTTGCCGGCTTTTGATGGTGCACCCCCTTTAAATCTAGTTTTTGACATGTTTATAAGTCCAATTTGACAAAATAAAATTCTTCTTTGGAATCAGGAAATAAAAATTTACTTTGGATAAACTTTTCATATTATTCTAGTAACTTTCATATTTTGATGAATTGTAAAAACACGCGATATTTTAATTAAAAACAACTTTTTTCATCGCAATAATTTATATGGTTAAATTATAATATTGAATGGTTTTAAAGTATAAATAGAATATATTTTTACCATTTAATATAATGTATTTAATTAACATTAATTTTACATTGAATTCATAGGTAAAAACATTTCAATCTTTTGCAATGTTTTTACTTTTAAAACATGTTTTCTTAACAACGGGATTAATTTTAAATTAATTTCTGCAAATTTTGTGTAGTGAATTTATAAAAATGGATTCCATATTCTGAATCAGTGGGTCCAAATTATGTTAATTAGCTACTTTTTATTTTTGGGCATTATGAATAGTAACTACGGTAAATTTCATTTACCATAGTAAAAGGTAAATCGGGTAATTAAGGGTAAATATAATATTATAAAATTTCCATAACACTTGTCTTAATATAATTGGATTCTTATATTTCATCCTAAGGCATATTTGGGTCGAAATAGAATCCATTGGAACCCACTTGGAGGTGATTAAGACATTTAGATTATTTTATTTAAAGGAAAGTGAAATATGTCTCACTCAACTTTAATAATTAAAGTATTTTTAATATAAATTTATACAGAATATAAATTCGGTTATAAATACCCATTTGAAATATAAGATGTTTTTATTTATCTTGGTAATTTATTTGTAAATTTTAAGAGTTATTTAATTACCTTATTATCTTATACATTAATGATGCAGAAATTATTTATTTAGTGAAAAATCAATAATATAGTTTTTATTGAAATAGTAATACAGATCAAAAGGCCCAAAAATCTGCACAAAACTTATAAATAGTGTATATATAAACCCTAATCATCCACTGGCCGAATTTTTGACCATTTGGATCCTTATTAAGGCGACTATGAAACTTATATTATTTTATTTTAAATGATGCCAAAGTTGTCACCTTCATAATTTAATAAATATAATAATTTCAATATTGTCATTTTAAGATGATAAATTCGAGTAAAAGTATTATTGTGAAAGGTAATATATTTATCTCCATCATAGGATTTTATTTTTAATTTTTATGCAACAAATAAGTATATTAAATAATTATACAAAAATTTTGTAGTAATTATTTTATTAAGAGATAAACCAAATAAATGGTTTTAAAAATAATAAAATAAATATTATATGAACTATTTAATGTCCTCCACTAATTTAATAGATACTTATGACCTTTTATGAATATGTTAAAGCTTTTAGTTCGAACATATCTTCCGTATATAGTTTATTTAAATTCAAATAAATGAACAGTTTCAAAATTGACACTATTGTTATGTTATAAAAATAACATATTATAAAATTGTTTAAAAATCCCAAAAATATTTAAAATTTATAAATTAAAATTTATATGGTCGAAAATGTTATAAAGTGTCAAATTATGGAAAATTCACAACACATATGTAATTATTTATAATAATTTAAAATTTAGAATATTATTACCACAAATAATACTAAATTGATAAATAAGGATAAATCAAGTTGATAATGTTTAATATAAATTCCTAACATGTATAAATTTTATTTTTTGATGACATTAAAACCCTATCTCTTCTAATATTTGGATATGAGTTATTTTGGAAGTTTTTATGTGGGGTTGGGATTTAATATAAAATAATATTTCTTATATTTCCAAAGGTGCCCCTCTCCTCCCTTATAAACGGGCACCTCCTCCCTCTTCTTCTCACACCAATTTGAGCCTTAAATCTCGTCAAAACCCTTCCCATTTGACTTCCCCACTTCCCTAGATACATCCTAGAGGTCCTGGTCTTATTCAAAGACCAATTTTAGTACCCTAAGAGGAGGTTTCAAAGAGGCGTGTCAAAGAAGAGGTAATATCCGTTACCTTTTCGTTCAATTTTCTTTCTTCTTCAACTTCTTATCCTTTGGTTGTTTCATTATATTTTAATAAGATCAGTATCAATAATATACTGATATGTTATTATAAATATTAAACAACCCCATTTCACCTTCTATACATCCTACGGAAAACAAAATCACTACGCGTGTGTACGTACAGAATTCCATCTCCACGTCGTGGTGTAATCTATTTTTCCACCAACATGGTTCCTTCGGGTTCCAGCCATCGTCTAAAACCCAAAAATAATAGTGTGAGTGGAAAATACCATGCTCGGGAAAACAACATAATAAAGGGGAAGTACCTTCAATATCTAACATCTTAGGTTTAATTCTAAGATCATTAGCGCAATTCTAGGACTATAACCTATATGTATAATTAACCATAGGGACATCCCTAGACATACCTTAGAAATATCTCTAGGGATCTCACTGAAGTTTTTGAATCCTAGTTTCCAAAGGTTAACAAAACCTTTCCTCTGATACCAACTGTAGAGAACCGAAGGAACCGTGTTGATCAATGGAATGGACAATGCAATGATTGTCGTCCTGACCAAACCAATGTCATGGGAGATGGAGTGAAAAATCTTATTTCTATACTTACACAAGATATGAATCATTCTGGACATTAAAATGAGAAGAGAAAGGAGTAACATTCTGTTGAATCTTTCATGAGGCATCTTCCACCTTCATTCAGCGGGTCTTCTGATCCCTTAGTGGCTGAACAATGGATCAGTACTACTGAAAAGATATTTTCAGTTCTACAATGTTCTGAGCATGATAAATTCATCTTAGCAATATATCGTTTGGAAGGTGATGCTGATCAATGGTGGAATCTTATCAAGAATATGAGGCAAAGAGATGAAATTGAGTCCATGGAATGGGACGATTTCAAGAACTTGTTTTTCAGTAAGTACTTACCTCGTATTCTTCGAACAAATATGGAAAAGGAGTTTATTGAGCTTAAGTAGAAGGATGATGAATCTGTTGGTATATACAAAGCTAATTTTACAAGACTTTCAAGGTATGAATCTGGCTTTATCATCCAACCTGAAAGTAAAGTTGATCGATTTTTCAGTGTCTTAAAACAGAGTCTTCAAAGGGCATTAGCTATAAGAGACTTTAGTATCTATGATGAAATTGTGAATTGTGCAATCAAGGTAGAAATGGAAGTTGGTGTAACATATCCATCTCATGGTTTTGACAAGAAACGAAAGATGGAGTTCATGGAGAAATCTCAGAACAATGGTGAAAAAAAGATGAATGTTTCTTTATGCTCAATGTGTGGAAAGAAGCATGGTGGATATTTCCTAAAAGGTACTAGAAAATGTTTTAAGTGTGGAAAAGAATGTCATTGAGAAGTTTATTGTCGAATTAATGGGAAAAAGGTTGATAATGATGTGAATAGAGAAAAGACTACAGAGAAATATCCACCAACACTTCAATGCTTCAAGTGTTAGGAAATGGGGAATTATGCTAATAAATTCCCTAATCCATGGGTTAATGATGATCAACGTGAGCAACCTCTTAAGGAAAAGGATAATGGGAAGTCTCACGCGATCACTATTTTTGATGTTGAGTATGAAAATGAAGTTGTGTAATGATTAAGTGTTTATGTAATGGGATTTCAAAATAGAATCATGGAACCTCATTTATGGTACTGTGGAAATTTGGAATATATATGTATTGGTTTTCAATAATTATATGGTACTGGTAACCATGAAAGAGTGATTGAAATATTTTTGGAAATTAGAAGAAATGCACATAATGAAGGGATAATGAGAAAATAATATGATAGTAATCATGATCTCATGACTGATATAAGACTAAGTGATATTATGGTTTGAGTATAAATAATTTTTGGGATTTTGGTATGTGGAAAGTGTTAAAATTTAACAGCATTCATGTTTTCACTAAGGTTGAATGAGTATTCATTCATTAAGAGAATACATGATTAAGGTATTCACATGTTTGTAATTTGACCAACAAGATATATCTTATGATATATGGGGGATTAATGATGGAATTCACGTGATTGTTATGTGACATTTCATGTAATCATTTTCTTTATACTATGATCTTGGACCGAAGTATTTTAGATAAGCCTAAAGATTGGAATGGATTATGTTGGACATAAGTTAGTATTGATTAAGGATAGAAATGTTTTCGATATTATTGATGGGATGTTATAGTAATGTAGTTTTAGAAAAAGGACAACCTGTAGGACGAGCGATAGCCCATCGCGTCGGGAAAGGCTGTGGGAATCGAACCCACAACTGATGTGCGATAGGCCTTTATTGCCTACCACTGGCGTACAAGATGTCCCTAGTTAGTATAAATTAGTTTTAATTTTTTAAGTGGTACGAGATATGAAGTATAAGTCCATTTTAGGAACCATATACGATTAATCGACTTATGTATGTTTAATAACTTTTTCTAACCTTTTGTTTGAGACAGATGGAATGACCAGTCATTCTATCACATGATCTTCTAACACTTCACGAATAACAAATTCAACTTCATTTCTTTAAGATATGAAGTGGAAATTGTTCAAGGCACAAAAAATAGTGAGATTGAACCAAAATCATGTAATTATTTCTTTTAATTCACAAAATTTAGGGACCTGATCTTCAAAACCAAAAATGTTGTCCTAGTTCCCTCATATCCGAAGAATCAGATGGTACCTTAAATAATCACAAATCTATGGATTTGTGATTTTTGGCTTTTTTATAGCCATGTTCTCTACCACTTTCCATCAGAACATGATGGTTAGATTTTTCTTCCATATCCATATTTTCACCTATGTTATCCTATGTGGAAACCCAGTGATGAGTTAATTTGGGTAACCATTACATTTCATACTTTAGTTTTTTAAAGTTAAGTTTTGGTATTTCATTTTACGATGTGTGCTGCAATTAAAGAAACATTCATGTAGAAAACCATGTATAACCCCGACGAATTTCGAGGGCGAAATTCATTTTAATGGGGGTAGAATGTAAGAACCTGATATTTTATGATATGTATTCTTTTAAATTTATTTGATGTCATGTGTTTTATGCTACAACAAGATTATCTTGTGCTATATTCCACACTGTATTAGCTTGAAGTATATGCCACACTATTCTTAGATTGTGTTACACAAAATTTCAAGTTCGTTTTATAATAGTCATTCTACGCAACATTGAGTATATATATATATATTCAATGTATAAATGAAATATGGTTGGATTCTGTTATAAGAAACAACGAAGGATTCTTGCACAACATGCAACCCTGACTTGGATTTCATTACAAGCAACCACGACCTTCCTCGATAGCGTGTGTTGTACACAATACCGGGTTTCACTAAACAACGATATATTGTTATAATAATATTATGGACTAGCCTTTATGAATAGTATTAACTAAATTTTTAATTTTATAACATTATTATTCATCTTACATATTTTCTAGAACATGGTATGAGAATAAAATAAAATTTTCAGTTAAAATAATTATTTTTTAAAAAATGCAGTTTTGCCGCCTTTTGATGGCGCTCCCACATAAAATATATATTTTGACATGTTTATATGTTAAATTTGACAAAATAAAATTCTTATTTGGAATCAGGAAATAAAAATTTACTTTGGATAAAATTTTCATATTATTCTGGTAACTTTAATATTTTGATGAATAGTAAAAACACGCTATAATTTAATTAAAAACAACTTTTTTCATCACAATAATTTATATGGTTAAATTATAATATTGATTGGTTTTAAAGTATAAATTGAATATATTTTTAACATTTAATATAATGTATGTCATTAAAATTAATTTTACATTGAATTCATAGGTAAAAACATTTCAATCTTTTGCAATGTTTTTACTTTTAAAACACGTTTTCTTAACAACGAGATTAATTTTAAATTAATTTATGCAACATTTTTGTATTTAATTTAAAAAAATGGATTCCATATTCGGAGTCAGTGGGTCCAAATTATGTTAATAATCTATTTTTTATTTTTGGGCATTATGAATAGTAACTACGGTAAATTTCATTTACCATAGTAAAAGGTAAATCTGGTAATTAAGGGTAAATATAATATTATAAAATTACCCTAACACTTGTATTAATATAATTGGATTCTTATATTTCGTCCTAAGGAATATTTGGGTCGAAATGGAATCCATTGGAACCCACTTGGAGGTGATTAAGACCTTTAGTTTATTTTATTTAAAGGAAAGTGAAATATGTCTCACTCAACTTTAATAATTAAAGTATTTTTAATATAAAATTATATAAAATATAAATTCAGTTATAAGTACTGATTTGAAAGATAATTTTTTTTTCTTTATCATGGTAATTTATTTGTAAATTTTTAGAGTTATTTAATTACCTTATTATCTTATACATTAATGGTGCACAAATTATTTATTTAGTGAAAAATCAATAATACAGTTTTTATTGAAATATTAATACATATCCAAAGGCCCAAAAATCTACACAAAACTTATTATTAGTTTATATATAAACCCTAACCATCCACTGGCCGAATTTATGACCAGTTGGATCCTTATTATGTCAATTATGACACCTATATTATTTTATTTTAAATAATGCCAAAGTTGTCACCTTCATAATTTAATAAATATAACAATTTAAATATTGTGATTTTAAGATGATAAATTCGAGTAAAAGTTTTATTATGAAAGATAATAGATTTATATTCCTCATAGTATTTTAGTTTTAATTTTCATGCAACAATTATGTATATTAAATATTTATACAAAAATGTTGTATTAATTATTTTATTAAGAGATAAACCAAATAAATGGTTTTAAAAATAATAAAATAAATATTATATGAACTATTTAATTTTCTCCACTAATTTTCTATATACATATGACCTTTTATGAATCTATTAAAGCTTTTAGTTCGAACACATCGTCTGTATATCTTTAATTTAAACTCAAATAAATAAATAATGTCAAAATTGACACTATTGTTATTTTATAAAAATAACATATTTTAAAATTGTTTAAAAATCCAAAAAATATTTAAAAATTATAAATTAAAATTTATATAGTCGAAACTGTCATAAAGTGTCATATTATGGAAAATTCACAACACATATGTAATTATTTATAATAATTTAAAATTTAGAATATTATTATCACAAATAAAATTAAATTGATAAATAAGGATAAATCAAGTTGATAATGGTTAAAATAAATTCCTAAATTGTCTAAATTTTATTGGTTGATGGGCTTAAAACACTATATCATCTAAAATTCGGATATGAGTCATTTTGGATTTTTTTAAGTGGGGTTGGGATTTAATATAAACTAATATTTCTTATATTTCCAAAGGTTCCCCTCTACTCCCTTATAAAAGGGCACCTCCTCCCTCTCCACCTCACACCAATTTGAGCCTTCAAGCTCAGCCAAACCCTGCCCATTTCACTTCCCCACTTCTCTAGAAAGATCCTAGAGGTCCTGGTCTTCTTCAAAGACCGATTTTAGTACCCTAAGGGGAGGTTTCAAAGAGGCGTGTCAAAGAAGAGGTAATATCCATTACCTTTTCATTCAATTTTCTTTCTTCTTCAACTTATTATTCTTTAGTTGTTTCATTATATTGTAATAACATAAGTATCAATAATATAATGATATGTTATTATAAATATTAAACAACACCATTTCTCCTTCTATCCATCCTACGAAAAATGAAATCACCGTGCGTGCGTACGTACGGAATACCGTCTCCATGCCGTGGTGTAATCTGTTTTTCCACCGACACCTTACATGGATGGGTATAATGGTGTAACGAATAACTATATATGGTTATTATAACATAATACTGATTTTGATACCATCCAATCCAATTATATTCAATAATAATGGGAACGATATCATCGCTCGTGCGTACGTACGGATTACCGTCTCCACGACGCGATGAGATTCATTCCCCATTTTAACCATACATGAATGATTATAAAGTTTATATAATGAATAATAATGAAATATATGACATAATAATGCTACTTTATTTATGTATATATATATTTATGTCATTTATTTAGTTTCATTCATTTCAATAAGGAAACGAAAATAGCGTTCATGTGTACGTACGACCTACCGTCTCCATGAACGGTGTGTGTCATTCCTTTTATAAATCTATAATATATATGTATATGATGAATATATATTATATGTAAATAATTTTTTACATTATGGAATTATTTAAATCAGGATATAAGTAATAATATCAAGAACGAAAAGTCGAAACACATACGATAAATGAAATGATTTTACCCAAAACACTGCTTTAACATGGAATTTACAAAAGAAGGGGTAATATAAAGTCATAAGTGAAACATATATGATATCATAACAATGAATATGATTATGTAATAAGTAAATGATATTATTTAAATCATTATAAAAGAGGTTCGGATCTATACGAAGCATATCGGGCCTAAGGTAAGGGATAATTTTGTAAATATCATTTTTATCTGAGATTGCTTATTCGTAAGTATTTACTGGGGTTATTTATATCATCCATGTGCATGTTTTATAAAAGTGATTTAATGTATGTTTAAAGTCCTTTTTAACCATTTTTGACTTTTACTACATGGTATGTAAGGAATCTTTTTTTACCATATGAGGTACTTTTTTAATTTTCCAACAAAAAGTACTAGGAGAATGTTATTTTTAACTTATACGGCGTGAACAGATTTTTACAGTTTCATAACGCCTCATTTTCATGAAGCTTACTCTACATGATTTTATGACTATTTTCAACAAAATACTTTTATTTTAAAAGTTCATGGCATTTTTTAAAAAGAAAATGATTTTGATGAAGAAAGGATATTTTCCATGAACGAAAATAGCATTCATGCGTACGTATGGTTTTATAAAAGTGTTTTAATGTATGTTTAAAGTCCTTTTTAACCATTTTTGACTTTTACTACATGGTATGTAAGGAATATTTTTTTACCATACGAGGTAATTTTTGAATTTTCCAACAAAAGTACTAGGAGAATGTTATTTTTAACTTATACGGCGTGAACAGATTTTTACAGTTTCATAACGCCTAATTTTCATGAAGCTTACTCTAAATGATTTTATGACTATTTTCAACAAAATACTTTTATTTTAAAAGTGCATGGCATTTTTTGAAAATAAAATGATTTTGACGAAGAAAGGTTATTTTCCATGAACGAAAATAGCGTTCATGCGTACGTATGGTTTATGATTTGAATAGAAATGATCATGATTTTGATTGGATTGAGCAGTTCTAGGAAGAATTCAGTTACCTAATGGTAAAGCTAGTTAGTTATCTAGTGCTATGGTTTCCTAAAGAAGGGTTGATGTTTGAGTTGTTTTTTTGATTCCTCTCTTCTTTTTATGGGATGTGCGCTGATGCATCAGCGAGTAGTTTTCTCTTATGGGACTGTAAAATTATGTACTCACTATAGTAACCATTCCACCCATTATTAGGTGTTAGCATTTTTCGGGATTATGATTATGTTTAGGTAGAACGACCTCATGGGGGAGCACATTTTGGTCTTCACAGATCATAAGAGTTGGAGTTATATCATTTCCTAGCATGATCGAAATATGAAACGATGGAGGTGGAAGGAGTTTCTCCCTGAAAATAATTTTGAGATCTCTTACACCATAGGAAAATGAAATTTCGAGGAAAATTCATTGACCTGAAATTTTTAGAATGATGTTTATTGGGAATCATCCAATGACTGGAGAGTGATTGTGGAGTTGGAAGCCATGCACATAGATGGAAAAAGGGATGGTGGTAAAGGATATTTTATCAGATGATGGTGCAATACTCTATAATGCAGATTGTGGAGGAGTCTCAATGGTGAGACTCATATGCAGATGTGATGTGCTGTCATGTAGGCTATGGTGACGCTCCAGAGGGATGTTCAGATCTGAATGACGTTTTGTGGGATGTTTCATTGTTACAATAGTGATGTGTAATGTAATCCTTTGTGAGTTTGACAAATATTCCTTAGTGGTGTATCTAGGAGTTTCCATGATGTTCCTTGGCTTAATGTTTGATTTTTGATTTCTCGGGATGAAACAAGAAGAGGAAGATATTAGGGATATGTTCTTTATTTTAAAGAAGTTAAAATCCATTCACCATAACCCATGAGGTTGGTACCTACACATGGGAATCCACAAGTTAAAGTAGGATTACATTTCAATGGATTTATTCACTGGGTAACTATGGGATCATGGAGCTTATGATTCTATCTGGGTGATAGTGGATGTTTTGAATAAATCAGACCACATATTATAAATCAATAAGCCTATCATATTGAATCCCTTTTCGAAGAGGATATGGATGATGTGGTGTAGTTTCATGGAGTTCCAAGGGCCATTATATCATATTGGGACACCCAGTTTACCTCACAATTTTGGAGGGTATTATAACCTGCTTCTGGAACCAAGTTAGGCCTTTATACTGCATTCTACCCTCATAATAATGAGAATTCATATCTAGAAATGTAGTCATTGTATGAAATTTTGTGGACATGTATGTTGGAAATTGGTCGATCATGGGTGCATCACATTCACTTGGTAGATTTTTACTATAATAACAGTTATAATTCATCTATTGGAATGTCTCTCTTTGAGGTGTTTTATGGGAGGCTGGGTTTCTATTGGTTGTGTTAGTTGGAGTTTATGGAGATAGATGTTCTTGGTTTTGAGTTAATGTAGAGAACAACAACGAAGGTTTAGATTGTTTTTAGAGGACAAGGGTAGTGCAAGACTGACATAAGTGATGTGTCGATCATTGAAGGAGGTCATTGAAATTAGAGGACGTGAACTATGTGTTCTAGAAGGTTTCCACTCTACATGGGCTTTGGAGGATTGGGAGAGGGATTAATATTTCTTCCAGGTTTGTTGGAACCATTGAGGTTTTGAGGAATGTTGGCGAGGTTGCATACTAGTTGGAATTTTCACCGTTGTTAGAGAGGATCCATGATGTCTTCCACATCTACAATTATTGTCAGTATCTTAATGATGAATACCATGTCATTGGATAGGGAGATGTGGATATTGAGGATGGTGTGATATTTCTGTAACGTCTAGGGGCGATCTAGAATCGATGTTAGAAGGTGACGTGTTGATGGACCATTCCTTTGGTTCATGTGTTTTAGAGTCATGGTAAAAATAAGGAGGGTTCATGGGAGTGAGATACACAGATATGTTTCCATTTCCAAGATTTATTTTATTTTTCTCAATGATTTTCACTGTAATTAGATTTTTGAATTCTATTTTATAAGATATAATATGTTTTCCCATTGTCATTGGATTTGTTTGGTGCGATATGTGATACTGTTCAGATGTGCCGAAGGGGGGGGGGACCGATTCCTAATCGAGACACATTAATTGCAATGATATTAATCCCAAGAGGGAATGTGAGGGGTATCCTTGAGAGGATTGTACCTTCTCTTATAAGAAAAAAATTCACGAATTCATATGTTCGGGTAGTTTGGTTGTTGTGTTTGTTTAGGATTTTATTATGATCCTTTTAATTGATGTGATAAGGCATGACTACAGATGTCAAAGGTGATATTCAAGGATGCATATGTTTGTAATCCAACCTATGAAAAACAACAGTTTGATTATCATTGAACATTAATGTGGATTTTTTTATCAGTGATTCATGTATAAATCAAACCATGATAGGTACCTCTTGAGGTATTTTTTCAACACATTTTTTCTTTATGGGTATTTTTTTGATTCAAGAGGGTTATAGTCATTTCATTTCTATCTGATGTAATGTTTAGTTTCCTCCCAATCCATTAATATTATTATTTTTCGGTTGGTGAATTGTTGTGATGAGGCTCGGAGAGAGTTTGGAGAATTTCAGTTGCTAAAGGAAAAAAAAGAGGTTACACATTATTTAACTAAGATACACTATTTTAAACCCTATTTCATGACATATCTTGATATTTTCCTTGTGCGAAATAATTCACGGTTTGAAAAATAAAATAATTTGAGTGGAGACAAATTTTTCAGCAAAAACAAAACCCTAATTACTACATGATGTGAATGTGTATTACATGTCATGTAATATCACGATGGAATTATATTTTAAAATTTCTTTTAGGGAAAATTTTAATTCATTTGGAAATTCACTCTACTCCCTATCATTGCTGACGAACCCTAGGAATCACAATCTATTCATCGATCCCTATCCCTCTCTCATCATTCAATCAATATCATCGATTTCTTGTTTGTGATCATTGGTAATCAAGGTTATTCTCCCTTCGTTTTCACGAAAGATTCACTTGTTTTGGATCCAATTTTATAGCATATATTATCACTATGATGGGGTGTTAGTTTACCAAAAATCGTAATGGGGTTCCCTTCAGTTTTTTTAAACGTTGGTGATGCACTATCCTCCGATAGATGTAAATATTAAGAGAGAAGTAATTGGAGGTCCTTCATGTGATTCGTTCTCATTTAAACAACACATACATCACAATTAAGCTTGGGTTTCCTTTGTTTATTTTTATTTTCCATCAAGAGGAATGGGTTTAACATATCTCCACGTAGATCCTATTTCTTCCAAATTGAAAAATGATAAGAATAAAATAATTATAATTGCAATGGGCTAGAGGGAATTGATTTATATTCCTTTTTGGCCATGTTGTTATTTTGGATATTATGATATCTATAAGGGAGAAATTACTTGAAGAAAAATATTGATTTATTGGGGTCCCTGTATTCGCACAAAATGGTTTTTATATTGTTGGATTTTTGAGGAGAAAATTAATATTGAAATGGATTAAACACAAAATTTTACTAAATAATGGATTCTTAAGGAGTGTTTATTTTCTATGATAACCCCTGAATTTACCAGTGGAATTATATAATGGATAGAGTAAAAAATATAAAATTTTGTTCTGTTTGGATTATGATGTAGTGCGGTTGTGACCACCATTGTGTGGTTTTGGATGGCTTGGGCGGTGATGTGGAATCATAGGATGATATATGTAATCACTCTAGGATGGAAGATATGTGTTATTAATTATGGCTATGAATAGGTTGTGTGGTAATGTGTTGCACATCGTGGTTTTGTGTGGATAGTTTTTAAGAGACTACTTTGAAGATGGATGTTGATGGACTCCATGGGTACTTAACACAGAGTGTCTTAATGAATGACTTTTGTTGTGTTTCCTTTTGTGTTGTATTCATAGTATTTTCTTGGTTAGTGATGGAAAAAATAAATGTTTTCTGATGATTTTTCGAGTGACTTGGTTGATTTAGATAAAGAAATATATAAATGAATTGTTATATAAATAATGGAATTGGGTAATTGACTTTGTAGGGAAAATGAAATAGTTTCATATCTCAACACTTGGTGTCTAGAATTTAGAGGTAGAATAAAAGGTGATGGTGTAGTGACCTGGTTTCTTATTTTATGAACAATATGATTGGTATGAGTGTTTGGAATCATATATTAAAATTAATCTATTTTTCCATGATATTTTTTTATGCACCCCACCCTAATTGAGCACTATGTTCTTAAGACCTACATTATCATGGGGGATTGTGCATTTTCCAAATATCATAGTGGGATGATAGATAGATAGAAACATTCCACTCCTTGAACCTTCATCCATATTGTAGTTTCACATATTTCATTGGGAATGTTGTGGTTTATGAGGCCTATTTGTTTATAAGTCAGTTTTTCTTTCCATGTTGTCTTTGGGAAGAGATGGGTTTTTTGGCCCTAGTGACTGCACAAGTGTTGTGATGTTATTTGTGCCCTAGGTGATTACAGAATTGTTTTGTGGTGTTTTATTTCCCATGTTTCTTCTAGTGGGTTGTGATGTGATTTGTGTATCATGTGTTTATTGTCGATGTGTGATGTTGTTGTGAGGCCTTGGTGTGTGCATGTAGGATCTATTGTGTTTTGTTCAGAAGTGGTTGGAGAACCAAGATGTTTTCTATTAGGTTTTTAGAGTGACTAATTAGTTGGAATGCGATGTGGGGTAACCTATAATCGGTTTTATTTAAATTATATTCCATGAATTTCGTCATTTTTTGAGTGTTCCTTCATGAATTTGGGTTGGTTAGTATACCTGTTTCAGTGAATTATTTTTTCAACTATTTTCTCACAAGGGAATTAGTATTCTTTATTTAATTGTGCATGAGTGACTTTGGATTACCTTCTAAATATAAATTTTTTATTATCCTACATATATAAATTAATTTAATGTTTCCAATAAGACTTCGCAGACTGTGTTGTGTTGTACTTGTTCGGATCATGGCAGTTGTTCTATCATGACCTAGCATTACCTATGTTATTTATGTTGGAGAATTTTTTATTTTTATCAGTTTTATTTTTCCAAAGAATGAGGGATGGATTTTGGAATTTATTTATATTTTTTTTTTCATTTTTTTGATGATTCATCATATCTCCCAATCTGGTTTTCCTAAAAGTGTAATTCCTCGAATATCATATGAATTGTACACTTGTGGTTCTTATTTCCAAATCGGGGCCAACTAGATGCATGACTCAGGGGGGTTGTTATCTCCCTTTATCATTTTCTAGATCACTTGTGGTATCCATGGGGAATGATGTCATGGAATTTTAATATAACCACGAAACAATAATTTATGGTTTGTGGAATGAAATATAAAAAAATTCTTCTTGAAGGAAGTTATTTATTCATTCCATATCCAATTTTCACCTTCAGAAAATGGATTATTTGGTTGGATTTATAGATAAATAAAGAAATATAGTTTGGGTATACATATTTTAGAAGTTTATTTGGGATGGTTTTTGATGATCAAAAAGGGGTGGAGGACCATGATGATAGTAGAAGGAGATGAGTCCTTTTATAATTGGGGGAAATTGACCCATTGGTTATTCTTGACAATATTTGAGTGCTCCACACACATTAGCTATCCCCCATAGGTTATAAACCAATCAATATATATAATAATATTTCTATTGATCTAATTATGGAAGGATAATATTTTTTACTCAATTGCAGGGTCATTCTTTCAAGTTATTTTTTATGTGTAATCATTATGTAAGAATATTATCATCATAATCACTATAATTAATTTTAATTACATTTACTAATCCTGTTGGTCATGAATTTATTTTTCCTCAATATAAATATTAATCAAGGTTTTTATAAAAATATAGAATTCATTTTTTGACATTCTAATCACATAAGTGGTAGAAGTTAATTAAAAATTAATCATGATGACAGGATGAGAAATAAGGTTTTTAATGTGAATAAATGTTTAAAATTTTGATATGATTACTTTTATAAATTAAATATATAAAATAACCTAATGAATTTATTTGGATTTATATATTAACAATTTAACTAATTGTACATTAAAACCAATTAAATACATAATTTAAATATACAAATAAATTAGACGAAACTATTGTCTTTAATTAAAATTAATTATTTTTTAATATTCATGAATGTAAAAAACCTCTTCTAAAAGGGAAAAGATTTCATGAAAATTAAATTTTGATATGAAAATCACAAAAAATAGGTTTATTTTTTTATATGAAATAATAAATGTGTCAAAAACTATATTTTCAATTGGTTCTCCATTAAAAGAAGGTAAACTTTCCCTTTTAGAAAAAAAGACTTCAATTTTTCATAAAATTGGAATTATGTTTATCTAATACCAATAAATTCTATGGGATTAGTTGAATTTTTTTTCTTTTATATGTAAAAAAATTAGAAAAATATTCACAATAAGGGGTTTTTTTAATTTATGGATACAAAATGGTGATTGTATGTAGAAATTGTTTTCATTGGAAATGAATTTATCCATTCTCAAATAGTTCTTACATTAAATTGTAACTAATTGATAACAAAATAATTCATTTTATATACATGTTTAAACTATTATTTAAAAATGAAGTCAATATCACTGATAACATCAATTATAACATCTATGTGATAATTATAATAATATTTTAATATTAATATTAATAGTATATTGTAGAATGGTAAAACATGGTCTTTCATATAACACATGTTATCCATGAGATTCAATATTCTAATTTACATAAGAAAAACATAGTTTTGTGTGTATTTAAAGATGACATATGTATTTCATGTAGTGAAAGATTAAAATGGTGCCGTGTCTAATGCAAGAAAAACTTACAGTAATACCAAATATGACTTTGTCAACAATATAAATGGCCTTTATCAATGCTCGAAAAGTGATGAAATCCTGAGAAAAATTAAAATCTTTATTCTTTTATTATAAATAAAATATAGATAAAGGGAATATAATTATTACATATTATCACACAATTAATGTGATCCTTTATTAGTTATTTTGAAACTACAGAAATTACTGTCATTCATCAACATTTCAAAAAGCACTAAAAAATGTGTCTATTATCAGTGCTTTTAAAAGTGTTGATAAAGGGCTATACTATTGTATGTTTCAAAATAACACTATAGCACTAGTGAATTATTCTATAATAGTACACTATAGAACCATAAAGACACTAGATATCAACAAAACCATGTCCCAGTAGAGAATTTAAATGAAATAAAATTTAAAACACTAATACAAGAAAAAAAACTATATTATAGGCATTTCAAAGATTGTTTTATACAATTACATAAAAAATTATTAAATTCATTAAAAACCATAAGTGTTCCATTCTCATTAAATCCTAATTGCGACTCATGTTATTTTTAAACCAACCACCGATGCATGATCAAAAGAACACATATATATAAGAAAAAAACTATTTTGTTAAAAATAATATAAATAAACAAATTAACAAAATATTTTAATTTTGATAAAATTAATGTCAAATTTGATAAAATTGATGTCAATTTTAAATAAAAATACACAATTGGAGTCATACTATTCAAAACAGGAATTATATTCAGGTTTTGTTGATTCCAACACATCTCAAAACACAATTGGATCGTTGTTCTCAAGTATTAAAAAAATATGAATTCATTTTCTCAATTTTGAGTACGCCAATTGGATTTTTTACTAAAATTTGATTTTAAACTAGAAACACTCAAATTTGACTTGTTCTGATCACATCATGTATTTTTTTTTGAAACCAATTTTTACTCATTATAATTGACTTATACTTCATTTTCATAATTTTTTAAGAAATTTCGAATGTCTTTGATCAATTTTATGTGAGTCACACAAATTGAACTAAAATACTTATATTAAACAAATTACAAATGAAATTTGTAATATTGGGAACATTATAAACATTATTGAGGTGAGGAATATTCATACACATCACAAATTACTTGTGGATCACTATCGTAATGTTCAAAATAGTTATAATGCATTTTCATAGTTCCGCGTAGGTCAATTTTCCATTTTACTAAAATAGAAGACAAATTAAAATAAATAAACTCACTTTGCGTCACACTGGTTAAACCATGGGTTTCATTGAGGTTTGGATGATTACTACATATCAGAAATGACTTATGAATCATTTTCATTAAGTATAAAAATAATATGAAAGGTTTTACTCAGTTTCTGGTACCCTAATTATTATTATTTTTACTAAAATTCAATTAAAATCTAGAAACATGTAAATTGACTCATTCCAATCACATATTTTATTAGTTTGACATACATTAAATTCATACACATAAAAAATTAATTCTGAATAATTTTCCTAATTTATTAGTAAAACATAAGATTGTTTGAATGGTTTTCAATTAGTGACACTTTTTGAACTAAATTTGAAATTTTAAATTGATAATAGAGACACTAAGTTATAACAGTCACATCATGAATCATATTGAGATGTAGCTAATCCCTACAAATAAATAATTACTTATGGGACGTTTCTATGATGAATCAAAAAATATTATTGTTTTCCCTTTTTGAGTATGTCAGTTGTCCATTATACAAAAATTGATTATAATTTTAAATATAATGACACACTTGAGGTAATTCTGGTCACACCATGCATTAGATTGAGGCGAGTCTACATATTAAACATCTCAAATGACTTTTGTATAATTTTCCAGATGTATCTAATAAAAAATGATGTAGTTTCCTAGTTTTGAGTGTGTTAGTTTCCATTTTAACTAAAATGTCATTTTAAATTGGAATCACACACTTTTGTCTCATTCTGAGAACATCAGATATCTTTTTTTTATGAATCCATATTATACACATAAAAGGACATATTTATTGTTTTTCTAAATTATAATAAAAATTTGACGATGTTTGATCGATTTTCATTTCTTTACACTTTCTTAACTGAAAATTTAATTTTAAATAGATAACAAACACATTGGGTCATGCTATGAACATCATGTATATGATTGAGGTAAGATTGAATCCTATACCTAAAAAATGACTTATGAATCATTTTCATAAATTTTCAATATAATATAATTATATTTAGCCAGTTTTGATTATGTCAGTTGTCTATTAGACTAAAATTAATACAAAATTTAAAAACAGAGAAGTACATGGTGTCATATCTGTGAAACCATGGAGAGAAAAATATCTAAAGTGTTAAATGAAACACTAGAGGTATGAAAATAATTTTTTTGGTGTAGAATTCCTTGGACATTATTGTAAATAATGGAATGAAATATGGGAAAACAACCCAAAGTCAAAAAAATAATCCATTTGTATATGAATAAAAATTATTTTAGTAATAATAAAATGAATTAAATTAAATATAAATATAAAACAATATCTTAATTTTATGGATAATGATTTTACTACTGAAACATAAATATTACCACTATGATTGACCAAATATAGAATGATTAATCTTCTGAAAATTAATTGAAATAAGACAATAATCTTCTAAAATAAACAATCTCAACAATCTATACTAAATATTAAATCAAAATTCCATTATATAATTGTTTGGTAAAATATATAAAGTATATCATAATATTATCTTTACATCCTTCCAATGGGTTTCCATCATTATAGTTTGTTAATATGAGGGATTGGTAACATCATCATGAACAGAATAAATTGTATGTATGAAAATCCATATTTTTAATTTATAGTATGTTAATATAGTAGAGAACATATAGTAATATGAGGAAAAATGTGGATTATTAGAATACTATTACCCTCTCATTGAACTATCATTTATTTTAAGAAGTTTTCCGGAATTTTTTCCCTAAAATGTGAATCTAAATCACCACTATGTGATACCCTATAACAAAAAATACATTATCTATATTGGGGATGACATGATGTGATTGTGATATCAAAATAAATTGGTTATCCCCAATTGAATTTTCATTTTACCTAACAATTGTTTTAGTTTCTAGTAGTAGAATCCACCAATTATAGTTTTTTGGATAAGATACATAAAATAAATTCACTTCTTGTGATTCCATTATGAAAGAAATCATATTTTTTTCCTCTGGAAATGAAATTCATCATCACAAATTCCATGCCATCAACTTGTATTACAATGATATTGTCAACCCATTTGAAATGGAAATTTGGGACCTGAAAAGTGTTAAAATTATACTAGAATATCTATTTGATAATTCCAAATTATGACATATTTTTATAAATTGGATTTCTATCCTTTATACCAAATATGTGAATCACTTCATCCATAATTGTACCAATATTGTTTTCATCAAAATATAGTTATTGATTTATTTTATATAGAATGTCTAACCATTGATTAAAAAAATAATTTAAGATAAAACATATTCATTCGAACATCTAACTATCCATTGATGTCATTCGACATTGAATTCTAATTTTTTTATAATAAAGAATAAACTTGTTATCATGAACCATCCTATATACTAATGATTATTTGTATTTAATAACCATATTGCATCCCTTGAAGGATTAAAATATATAATATTTTTTAATGGGATTTAATGTATGGATCAACATATTAACAATTATGTAAAATATCATGTTGGGATTTATATCACTATATAAAGGTATTTTTTTCAACATTACTTCTGAAAATCCATTTTCCCAAAAGGCATTCACTTGGACGAGACTTTTGGAGGATGATTTTGTAAAAATATGATATGTAATCAGTACAATATTCAATTTATTTTGCATCTATACATCGTTCTATAGTTAATTTTTTTTTTCCAAACTCTGATTCATGAAATGCCCTTTTATAATCATCATAAACCATTCATTGGGGTACATCTATTTTTAATGGGAATGGAAACACAGTTGATCCACTCTATCTAAGTGAACAATCAGGTGGATGATTATATAATTGAATGATTGTGGAACTAAAATCTAACATTCACATAATATGACTACAACCCCTTTATTCATGATTGAAAACTTCACCCGATCTATAACATTGATACATATGGCCCTGAAAGAGACGCATAGTCTGGTTAATGTATGTTGTACATTTTGAGGAAGAATGCAATAGAGTGTAATATGAATTAAAACACATATGAAAACATGAAATTCATGTGATTTTAGTCCTTTAATCATCAAATTATTCATTGACATGAACTTATTGATATTTGAAGATTACCCTTGTGGAACTACTACACATTTAAAAAAAATTTTAAAAAAAAATATTTTTTCTTATCTATATAGAGTGTAATATGATGGAGGATTAAATTTCATCATTCACAATTCACATGGGTGAACTCATCCATTATCCCCATATAAATCAAGTAAATCCTTTCCTTGATTCTATATTTATTTCTTCCATGAGCATTTATTACATTCTAGTTATACAAAAAAATAATTTTTAATACATGAATAACATCATGAAAATTTAGGCCATACAACCATTTCCAGCAAGGTAATTCAAATAAAATTGATATCTTTTTCCAAAATGGTATTATATTGTCTTTCATATATTATTTACTGAAAATAGTTTCAATATACTTTACTTAATTGTATAGTTGATCCACTATTACTAGAGATGGTTTTTTACCTTGTTTGATATTCCCATCAAATGATTTCCTCTAGGATCTGTATTTTTGTCATTGAGGTAAAATTTATAATGACGTAAAAACACATTACTAGAGGAATGTTTCAACCAAAATGATTATGTGTTTTCTTTACAAAAATGGGACACCCCAACATTCCTTTAATGATATAGACTAAAAGATATAAATTATCTGGGAAGTTATTTTTCATTCCATAAAACCAGGGCCTCAATGGGAATTCTAAAATTTTATGAGCATCATACATTCTAAAACATGTGTCCAACATCAATTTCTGATCATCGACCAATGGATCGAAATAGATATCTATATCATTACAAGAATTCTACAGTCCAAATATACGTAGAGAAAAAAGAATGTATTTTCACCTCATGCATAACCATGGATCCATGTTATAATTTACCAACATTGAGGGTCCCGTACTATTAGTACTAATATATACACTGAAATGATTTATTGCATCTATATATAATTCCATATGAATGTTTCTCATCTCATTTCAAAATTCAGTATACATGTTATAAATTTTATTCCACTAAGGAAAATATACTACATGACATAACTTCCAATCATTATTGATTGTATCTACCATCAATGTAAGTTGTCTCATATTTTCTTGTCAACCATATAGTCTTCGAATCAAAGGAATTATAAGAAAATACCATTCATATTTTTGGGGAAATGATACTTTTTTCTTGTATCAATATGCACCCCACATATGGGAAATTTATGTGTGATTCATGGTCCCTGTAAAGAAATATTCAATCATTTGGTTATGAATGATTTTATTTTGATATCATTACAAATGAATTAAACATTTTATTAGCATCATATTTTTGGAATTTTAGTTTATTTTCATCTAGTATCATATCATTTTGGAGACCATGTAGTTTAATAAACCTGGTGTAACTCAATCTACTACCATATTTAAAGTAATATAACTTCAATATAGCAAACAATGTTGTTTATTTTTTACAATCACTATAAAATGGTTTCTTGGAACAACTATTTATCTCCTCAAAAAATTTGAACAATGAAGAAGTTCTTCTAGAATTGTAATTATCATATATTCTATGTGATCACCACCACCATTTACAATATTTTTCCTATCAAATGACCCATAAACCATAGTATCATCCTAATAGGCATAAACATTCCATTTTCACCATTTTCACTCCACAATTTATATATCTAATAAAATAAGTTTCAAATAAAATGGACTGCCAACTCTTTCAGAACGATTTTCCTTGAATAAAAACTATGTAAACATTGACAGAACATTTGAGAAGGGTCATATGTATGCTCTCTTATAATAACGATGAACTAATTAAATCCATTTTCATACACTTTTTTCAAATGGTTAGATTGAATCCATATTCATTTTATATCCATATTTTGGATTAATATAAAATTAATTTTTAATAATAAATAAATAAATACACATATGATATTTATTATCAATGGTGAAAGCTATAAACAATTTTAAAAAAGGAAAAAAAATTGGAATGTTTTAAAGAATTTAAATTGTTTGAAGAAAATGGGTAATTGAATTTCTAAAGATAATTACTCTACTATACTAGGTGTCATACTTGTAATTCATTCAAAGATGTTTGTAATAGAAAATTCGTCCTCATCAAATCATCACTTGGAATGTTATTATTGAATTTTGTAAGTTAACGCATCCTTCATTTCATGTGGACATGCACCTATGTCACTTGAAATACACAAAGTAGAATTCATCAATGGGATGGGTAATTATAAGATTACTACAATAAATAAAAGATATGGGGGATGAGATTCATGAAAAAATGGAATAAATGACTTTTAATGAGTTGAATTTGTTTAGGATAATAGTTGTCAACAAACGAGATAGGGGGATGACTCTCATATAAAAAATTAGAATAATAAATATTGTTTCAATCACATTATGACATTAATAAGTCCTTAAAAAACTGAAAATATAATATATGGAATTAAAGAGTAACTTGATATCTAAATATGATAATCAATAATTTATACATTAATTTAGTCAACAAGAAGGTATATGTGCTCCGAAAGTAGAACCAACTCAGTATTTCATCCAGTAGCTCCTCGAATATTTGTGGAAGTAGAAGTTTCTAGAAGGACAGATGATTTTTCGGGGCTTATAGTTGGGGAATAATTAAATTCGAAACACACTATTTTTTTAGAATTGTGGTATGATTATTTCTCTATGTGGAAAAAATTAGGTCATTTTATGACTTTCTAAAAGAGTGGAAGTCAGTTGAATACTAATTTTGGAGGCAGAAATAATAGTTCGGTTGCCGGATTTAGAGAAGGGATGATCGACCCATCTTTACTGCGTACCTCCAGGTACTAGCCTAAGGCATAGAATTTACTTGATAAGTTAACAATGGACTATCCAAAGGATGTTGATATCTTAGAACATTTGAGGAAGGATTTGGGAGATCCAGAGGTTGCTGGGCAAGACCCTCTTGGCTTAATGGAAAGTGGTGGGGGAAGTGTGGATGGCACATTGAATTCCAGCCACGTCACTTATTCCCTTTCACGAGTATAAATGATAAAGGAGTGTCACAACCAACTGGGGAGGGAATCTCTAAGGATGGACAAGACTTGGTAGAACCAAGACATGGCTACAAATAGAGTGTCGAATGATAATTAGTGACTTCAACCGAGACAGACCTTGTCTTGTATCAACATGAATAATTACTTTGATTTCATGAGTGATGATGGTTGTGAAGATGGAATTAGTAGAAGCCTCTCTAGAGAAGATTTAGGAAAGGAAACCTTAGATGAAAATGAAAATGACACTGCAATGGGAGATTATTGTATGGGTCTATATAGCCCAAGGAGGATGATAGTGAATAAGGAAAATAGGAATCTAGTGATTTTAATTTCCAACAATAAGATGAAAACTATGGGGCACAATGACTACTCAAGCCTTCTTAAGCTAATGAAGATGTGGTCAGATAAAAAATGGTTTTAACATCAAGATGCAGGAGATCCATGTAGAGGAGTGAAGCAAGAAAAATCATGGGCCAATTGGTGATGTAAATGAGGTTACAAAGGGGAATAATCTTTTAGAAACCTTCACAGTTTCTGAAGGGCTGGTAGTAGTACAGGAGGATGAGGACCTTCCTGGAGAGAATATGCTACTGCTTGAGGATGTGATATTGGAGGAGGAGTTGCAGACATTCTGGTCATTTATAATGGACATTAGTGGGAGGATACTATAGAACCTAAACATGTTCTAGAAATTCTTTTACATTTATGAGAAGAATTAAAGGAGAATGTCCTTATGATTATGTCTACAAAAGATGAAGCAGTGGGTATGATTGGAAGAGGGAATGGTATGGAATCTAATAGAAAGAAAAGTGATTGGTTTGTCAAGTAGGATATTATACTGATTATAGGATTCAATAAATGGAAGACCAATATTGATGAGTACCTGTAGGCTTGGGATTATCTAGAAACACACATTGAATGTCTAATAATAGAGGACCCATGCTTATAATCACCATTCTTTTCCTGGAAATTATGTTGGGAGAATTTTTATAGTAGACTTGTGTTAGTTTTCAAAAAGTATGGGGTATACTTTAGTGTTGTACATGGGTGAACTTGGGGTTTCACACATTTCCTTAAATGTGTTTTGAAAATAAAAGTTTTTATTTCTGGTCAGATTCTAGGGAGCTCCAAAAAAATGATTGAAAAAATAAATAATACACATCAACAAGATATATAAAAAATAGGGGAGAAAAAACTCCCACACTTTCAATGTCCATCCCATACTCATTTAAACACATATATATATATGAAATGGAATTTATGTTACACATAACTGAAAAATAAATTCACATATAAATCTTATTTTTTAAGGAAAATATATATAATACCTTCCTAATTTAGAGATCTAGAACATTAATTATTGAATAAATATTAATAAATTCACCTATACATTACATGTTTGGAAAATAGATATAAAAATATAGAAATATAAATATTTACACACATACAAACATATATATATATATGTGTGTGTGTGTTTTTGTGTGTATGTGCATATATAAATCAGTATAAAGGAAAGGTAAATTAATAAAAAATATATATAACCCTTACAACAGAATATCACATCATAGTAAAATAAATACTACCTCATATTAATTTTAAAAATATAGAGTTGTTGAAAATGAATAAATATCATATCACCCTTATTAATATTTCCCTTAAAATTAAAAAAGACAATTCTGATCAAATAATTCAATATAAAAAAACTATTAAACTATTAATAAATCATAATATAAAAATAAATACAATTATAAAACTGAATTGCAAATAATCATATTATATTACAACATCACACTATCACCATAATATAAATTGGTTTGATGAATAAATTGTCTAATTCATTTAAGATATTTATATCCAGAACATCCAATTTTTATATAGTGGAATAAATATTTATTTAATTGGATTATCTGTAGTCAAGAGATGATTCTATAAGACATCAAAACAATGAATGCATGGAGAGAAAGCTGAGAATAGATGTTGATAATGAAGAAAATTGATTCCAAAAAAATTTAAAAGGACAAAAACAAGATGTTAAAATTAAGAGTCAAGCAAAAACCATATCATAATAAAATGCAAAATACTATTCATTGACTAAAGAACGAATAACTGATTACATCATTGAATAAAAAATTAAATAAAATAACAATTACTGGAAAAAATCGTAACCTACAAAGGAAACACATGCCTACTTCACTTGAATGAAGAAAATATGAGACCCACAGATCTAGATATCATTTTTTTCTTTGGAAACCCTAACTCCAAGAAACAACAGGAATCAGATGATGTTTGAGAAACTAGAGACAGTTGGTTTGTGTGATTTAAGTCTTTTTATGTGATTCATGCTTCAATTCACCATGGAGGAGTGCTTAAATTGTGCGAGATACAATGGAATGCTTTTAATATGCTGATGAGTTCACAATTGGTTAGTTTTTTTAATAAGAATGGGACACTTTTATTTCTGAAATCAAAAAAGAACTGATAAATATTCCATTTATCATCACTTATGAAACATGTAATGATAAAATGTGTATTTATCAGTGCATTTTTAGAAATGATAAAGGTAGTAATTTATCATAGAAAAAATTTGAGCACTTATAAATATTGATTTAATCCACAATTTTTTGAATTGATGAATTCCCATATTCATAAATGTTAAAGAACCTATGCTAAAGATTTATTTTATCAGAACAGTTTACCAAAGCACTGATAAAGGATTTATAATGATAATTATAAATAATTTTTTAAATATTTTTATACTTAATAACTATATATATAAGTATAAATATAGTAATGATACCTCTTATTTAAAAATATTCATTTGAATTTTATAGATATTTAAAATTTTAATTTATTTTTGTTATAATATAAATATTTATCAAAATATTTATTACATTATATATAGTTATGTAAATATATATATATTTTTAATAAATATATATAAATATAAATATAGTAAATATATTTATATTTCTGTAAATTTATTATCAAATTATTAATTATTTTCATATATAAGTATTTAAATATATATAACTCTTTAATTATAACTATGTTAATAAATTTAAAACAATATTTAATTATTTACAATTATAATAATATTATTTTATAAAATCAGTTTATTAATTTATAAATATATTAATTAAAAAAAATTGAATAATTTTTTAGGAATATTTTTAACAATATTAATAAATATCAAATTTTAAGTGCATTCATGTATAAAATGAGTGAAATAAAGTAAATTAAAAATATGTACCAATAAAAAATATTGAAAAAATTGATAAGATTTTTGTCGTGTGAATTGTATAAAAAATGAATTATTTAGGTATATGTGATGTCAATATAACACACCTTTGATCTATGTTAAATTTAAAAATTAATCAACATTCAATTATTTTTCCATTACACTTTGCATCTAGTTAGTATTTGTAATTCATATTAATTTTAAATAATATACCACTATTCACTAAATATATATGACTATATAATGTAATGCGCACAAATATTTGATAATATATAAATCATATTTATATAATTTAATATATTCTATTTATTTACATTATAAATAATCATATAATTAAAAAAATGGTTAACATTTTTCTCGATATAAATTTTTTAATTTTAATTTCTTTAATATTCATTTTCTATATATCTATATATTTAGAACCAACTATTTATTACCATTTATAATTTATATATATAATAATCAATTAATTCATTTTTATCGATAATAATTTAATAAATTAAAATTGTTTGATTTTTTTAATAAAATAATTTTTTGTTTTTTAACAATTTAAAAAATTTCATTTTATTTATTCAGACCATTAGAAGCTCTACAAAAGAGCTGATAAAGGACACCTTTATGATCTCTAAACCAATAGTGTTGATAAAGGGTACCCATTATCAGAGCTAAATACATCAAATGTTTATTTATTATTAAAATATGAAGAATCACCAAAACAAAATTCAAAGCATTCTAAAATAATGAATCTCAAACGCATCTGCAATTACAAATACAATACCTACCTGTGGTAATGACCCCACTCTCGAGATGACCATCAAGGATTTGTCAAGAATACTCCCTCAGGAAAGGGCATCAACAACAATGTCAACCTCCCAAGGAATATGACAAACCACACATCCATTTCCAATCTCCAAGGCACATCCCTGAATGATGTATTTTAAACACCAAGGCACCTCACATTTCCTTCATTGGGCCTGAAATAGTTCCTTAGAGTCCGATTCTAGTTCTAAAACTGTTAAAGATAGCCTTTTTCTAAATACAATGCACTGATAAATGATGCCATTTATTAGTGTTAAAAATAAAGTGATAATATATGATACCATTTATGATTGAAAATATCGCTGATAAATGCTCAAATTTATCAGTTCTTATTTTAACTTCTAATAAATACCAAAAATATGAAAGTCCTATTTTCATTTAGTGTTATTCATTCATATAAATGCTATATTAAGGGAACTTATTTGTGAAATATATCTATAATATTAAATTATTTTTAAATATAATTAAATCACAAGTTTTTACAATCTATCCCCCTTAAAATGAATTTTCCATTGAAATTAATCAAGGTTTTAAATAGTTTTATACTTTAATGTGTATTTTATAGAAACTAACATTGTAAAAATTAATAAAAAACATCCAATTAAAATTTAATTTTTGAAACATAAGAGTTAAACAATATAACTAATTTAATGGTTTCTAGATACAAGAAAATAGGTGGAAAATGGGAACATGTATAAGGAAGATAAATCGAACAAAAATGTTCTACTGGAGAGTGATATAGAGCATGGTTATAAGAATGTCAATGATTAAAAATAAATATCCCAATTTTTTTTAGAAATGTTATTCATATTATAAAATGGGATCAAAATAAGAAAACAAATTCAAGAATATTCTCACTAAAGATGAATACTTTTTCATGTGAAGATATACTTACATAATTTATTGATAACGGAAACCTTTTTACCTTAATCAATATCCACTTTATCTGTTATCCCTTGAAATGAAGGAAACTTTTTCATTATAAAAGTGTTAGCAGATAATACAATAAAAAAAATATGATTATAGATCATTTCATCCATCGATATCATAAGAAAAAGGTTAGCATAAGTTATCCAATATCCATAAGTCCTCATACAGAATTTTAATAATCTAATATCGAAAACCTCATCTAATGTTTAACATAAGACATTCCATGAACTATTAAAATTATATCCCTTTAAAATGTCCAATGTCAAAAAAATTTAAAATATGGCCTCTAATGTTATCAAAAACATCTTAGAATTGATCCCATGTATATTAGAATATAGTTATTCATTTCCACATTCTAAACAAGTGAATAACTTTATCCAATATTCTCTTGAAACATTGTAATAACCTAAATCACCATTAATCTATATAGAAAACAATCATATTAACATCATCCAAATATCATTAGATAAGTTCCTTAAATCTAAAAATTCATTAATCTCTATACACGATAGCACAAACAACTTTTTCACTAAATAGTTTATCAGTTCGGATGTCATCATTACAATATAATTATCATTGTCCACATCAATCACCTGCTTACCTAACAAAATTTTATAATATCTAGAACACATTGATGGTTAACATACCTTTATCAAAATATCGCCTTTCTATTAAGCCAATTTTAGAGGATATAATCCCCATTAAAAGTTATTTTTAAAACAATTTAATGGAAAAATTGTATTTCATAGTTGATATAAGATAATTATTGAATTCAAATATGTATATACTTCAATAATCCAACGTTATGATTAAATATTTCCTAAAGATTCAACAACGTGTTCTTTAATAAACCATAAAATAATTTTCAAAAATTACACCTATTTTGTAATAAAAATTTATAAATGTGTGAAAATTAGATTTAAAATTGTTTCTCCATTAAAAGGTGGTAATATTAGCCTTTTGAAAAAATATCTAGTTATTTATTAAAATGGATTTATTCTAATATAATTCCAATAAAATATATATTACTATTGAAAAAATGCATTGGATATTTAATATGGGAATTTTATTAGAAACCCTCATCAAAAGGGTTTTTAAATTTTATTCTGATAAAATGGTGCGTGTACGTAGATGATTAGTTTTCATAGAAAATGAAGTTCCCTATTCTCTAGTAATTCATACGTTTATTTCTTACTATTTGATAACCAAACAAATCATTTTATTTTAATTTGGAGACCATTGTTTAATAATTTATTCAAATCATTAATATCATCCATTGTAATTGCTAGGTGATAATTATAATAATATTTTATTAATAATATTATAAGTATATTTTAATTTGGTTAAACTTATTATTGCATGTAACACAAGTTATAAAATGGAATTAGTGTTGTTATTAACACTAGCCTGATATAATATTGTGTGTATTTCAAGCTAATATATGTGTTTTATATAGTGAAAAAATATCTTGGGGGTTTGTATAACTCAATCCAAAAATACTTCATTGCTATAAAATAAACATTAAGTATTTTGTGATTTGATTAATTTTGAAAATATTAAATTAAATTGAAATATCAAAAAATATATTGGGGTTACATTATACCGCCCTAAAATTACTTTTACATTCAATTTCATCTAGGTTATAAATGGTTTAATAATTTAATGTTCCTTTCATCAAAAACCACATCATTAAAATGTATTTTAAAATGATATTTTTGACACATAACAGGTACCCATTGTAACTCATAGCTATGATTCAAAATAAGTTAACATAGGAGGAAAATTAAAACCTAGACATGGAAGATAAATCAAAATTTCTTTTTCTCATAAAGTGTGATAGAGAACATGGAGAAAAAAAGGTTAATTATCACAAACGTATAACCCAATGTGTCTTAAATAACATTAGTAATATCTTAAAAAATATACTGACATGGGAATAATTTATATCAAATCCCTTATGTCCTAATGATGAATATTATTAAATAGAATATATACTTACATGACTTCAGGAAAACCTCACCCACTGCTGTGGCTTGATCAATATACATTTCAAAACTTATTCCATGAAATAAAGGTGAATTTTTCATTCTTCAACTGTTAGAAGATCATCACATCCATAAATAGAATTATTGGGCATTCGACCTCACATTATCAGTACAAAAAACTATCACATGATATCAAATATTCATAAACCCTCATATGTAAGGATTATACTTTATTCTCTAAAACCACTTCGAATGTATAACATATGACATTCCATAAATGGTTAACCTTATACACCTTTTGAATGTTTAATGCTAAAAAAATTTAAAATAAGGTTGCTAAATATCTAAAAAATATCTTATAATTTACACCATATTGATTAGAATATAGATCATGATTTTCAAATTCCGAACACGTGAATACAATTACCATGTATTCTCTTAAAATATGGTAATAACCTAATTTTCAATAAATCCTTATTGAAAAATTCATTCTTATTATTCAATTTATCATTGGATAAAATAATTAAATCTAAAAATGCCATAATCTCTATCTTGGTTTGTAAAAAACACATTGTCAGAAAATTGATTTTCTATTCTAAGGTTATCAGTACAATCCAATTTACATTTTCAATATCAATAATCTCCTTAAAAAATAAATTTCTCAATATTAGGAACACAATGAGGGTTACCATCACTTAATTAAAATATTCATTTTCCATTAAATTACATCTCTAGTTCATTATCTCCATTCAATATATTTTCAAAAAACAATAATGTAACACATATACTTCCTAATTCATATAACATAATTCTTGAATTCCAATACATATTCACATCCATAATCCAATATTATGGTTAAACCACTACATAAAATTCAAAAAATTATTCCATAATACCACTTTCCTATAATTTGAAAATATGAATCTTCTCTTAGTTTTCCATAACATCAATTAAATATTGTTTCAAACAATTAATATAAACAATTCTACTTGGAAATCCTACACCATTTATATGTTGTTTGTGGTCTCTTTTTCATCAATAGTATACGAAATACTCATACCAATATCCTAATTCACATCATGATATATTCACTTAGGACATCAATTTGAATAAATCCCGTACTTTCAATATCTTATACATATAACGATAACAAAATTCCTTCTAGTTCCCACTATTTACAAAGTCTAGAAAGAATATTGAGAGAAACTAATATAATAGATGAGAAACACATAATCATGAAAATTTACTTATATTACATCTAAATCATGAAACCTAATTTTATATATATTACACCATAGTTTTATACATAGATACATCCAATAAAAAATCCCTTGAAATACCCCTAGGTATCTCATAGTTCTTTTATCAAACATTTTTCCAATGGATGACTAAACCATTCCATTGATACCAACTATAGTGACCCATGATTAACAAACATTGTTATTAAATCATTTTAGTTGAATATTAATAAAATTAAATAAATACATGAACAATGACCATAATATATTTTTTCATTGAAAATAGAGAATACATTAATCTAATTTGTGGAATGGTCTTCAATATATACCATAACGATCTTCCATGTTATAACTCCTTTTTAAAAAATGTCATCATATCCATGGGATATGAAAGATATTAAATGATGAGATCATATTCTTAGTATGTCTATAAATAGTGGTACATAATCATAACATGTACATATGTGTATGAGAACATGACCATGAAATTTAAAGATCATACCCTATATATAAAAGATCATAATCATAATTCATGTAACAATGTTTGGTAGTTCATAATAAATGAATCATTAGGGTGATAAATCATATAAAATAAATCATGAACCATATCATAATTTCATATATATGTTGAACCATCTTAAATATAATAAACCATTTCATTGGTCAAGGTTAACTACCATGACCATAAACATTGGCATGAACCTTTATGGGTTCCCTAGTAACCTGATTACTGAGATGGAATAGGCATGACCTAAAAGGGATAGGCAGTCCGCATGGATTTGTAAATATATCCAAGAATCATAGAAAATTAATGTTTGAATGAACGTGACAAGAAAATTATGGGAAGTAGTATGGACAATTCAATAGGATTACAAATGAAACATCAAAGAGAGACATATACCAGAAGTAAAACGTTTTAATATAACCCAATGTACAATATACAATTACCATAAAAAGCAGATATATAACCCACATCATAATGGAAATAACTCTTCATGTTCATATATCAATATATAAGACCACCTCCATGTCATTATTTTACCCTTCTTGAACCTAAAATGAGATAATTTAAAGAAACCTGTAGTTAGATGTAGGGTTTGAGATAAAAGACCAGTAGGTTCTCAATATTAATTCAAGTATAGATGAAAACATTTAATTAACCAAATAAATTCTTAAAATTTAGGTAAACATGTAGGAAATTTCAAATCCAGAGTAAAAAAAAATATTCTTTACATTTAAAATTATGTAAATTCATTAAAAAAAATTGATTAACAATTATTTTAATAAAATAGTTTATAAAAATTAAAATGGATTGTAAAATATCATACCAAAAAACATGGGCATATATATATATATATATATTTCAAATAGAATCTAGTGAGAAACATGGATATATGACTAATGTTATGATAGTTCAATTAAAAGAATCTCCATACACTCAACGTGATATGGAAATAAGATTAATAGCATGTCCCTTTGACACTAGTCAAGATGACTTCATCATCATCATTTTGGGGATGTCACATTCTAAATTTACATTTTGGAATATTTTCAATAATATTGTTTTTTTCAAACAAATCAATCACTACCAAATTGGGGCAAATTCACAAAAAAAAATGGTGGGAAAATTATTTTAAAACTCCATAAGATAAAATTTATCCCATTCTCCATATCAAATATACCAATCTTACACTGAAAACCATGATTGGGTTTTAATCAAAACAAGCCATTTCAATGATAAAACTGTTGGATTTCTATCAAAAACATTTCAAGAAATTATTATGATAAATGAATTTGAAATATACTATCAATTAAATTTTCATATATAAATTCAAAATTTTATTTCCACCATTTAAATTCCAAATAATCCATAAATTACCATAAAAACACCCAAAATCATTGGAAATGAGCATTTTCGCCAAATTTATTTTAAAATTCAAATTTCAAAACTAATGTCCCAAATCCTACAGAATATTATTTTAAATAAATTAATTGAATTAAATTTAATGTTATTGTATTTAAATCATTCAATTGAATTTAAATATTGATATTACGGGTTAATAACAATTGGGCATTATATTGAACCACCGACCTCGATATACCCATATCATGAAAATACAAACCATAATATCGATCCTCCAATGAAGAACTTCAAAAAAGAAAAGAAAAAAAAATAAAACATCTGTTTGAGATAAAAAATTGTATTATATTTACCAATATCATGGAGATCTGGAAAACACTATAAATGTGAAATGGGAGCAAGAAAAGAAGGTGATTAGAAAGAGTAACTTAATAAGGGGATGATAAAAATTTGTTCACCCATCTTCGATTCAGTTATAGAGAGGTCCAATGGCTCAAAAAGTACTATATGGAGTCTCCAATGATAATGAAATACCTATAGAGTATTAATATCCATTTTGGGACATAAACGGTTGGTGTAAAGAAAATGTAAAATAGTTTTTGGATTAAAAAACCCTATATGAAAGGTATGATGGGTAGGGCCACATAGTTAAAAAACCATATGCCCTATCTGTTTTCCCCTATTTTCAAGGTGAAGAGATTATACTATGTGGGTACCTGGTTTGTAAAATAATGAATTAGTTATGTAAAACCCCACTATCTGGGCTTCCAGGGTTTCCTTTTAGATGGCACAAAATTGTGTAAAACTATGGGCCAAACGTGAAGTAGCTTATATAATCTAAAATTTCCCAAGATCTCATGAGAAACATCCCCAATTAAATATCTACCAATGTATTACCAAAATAGAGGTTTAGGAATACCTGATAATAGTAACAGTTTGTTACAACCTCCGCAAGATAGAAACATTCAATCCCCAAAAATATTATTGATATTCTTTCAAACAAAAAAGTTGATGCCACTAAACTGTCATTAGTGCCTCCCTCACCCACATCTCATCATTATAAAACCATGCTTCCATATAAGTTGAATCAATGGTATCTTACTCTAATTAATAACCTTGTTTTTAAAATTGACTATCCAAACTAGCCACTCTTTCACAGATAAAAGAGGATAAAACTCAAGATCACACCAGCTCAGAACATAATGTAGAACAGATATATACATTCATTAATGAGATATGTGGAACATATTATGTATCAAAATGATCTATTGTGGATGTTATAAATATTAAAATACTTTTACAACTTTCTTGAACACCTCAAATGGTTCCACAAAAGGAGGAAAAAATTTCCCTTGCCTCACAAGTCATCAGTGATCAAACCAAGGTGAATCATTCAAGAGAACCTAGTCACCAACTATGAAATCCAAAAGTCTATGATGACAGAAATTATAATATTTATATCGGCTGTGCGACTTCAATATTCTTATATGAATCAACTAAATCTCTTCTATTATCTCTTAACCCAAACTTGGTGCAACCAAGGAAATTTTACCAATATTCATCCAACAAAATGAATATATGAATGGTTGAAAATAACATGAATTATATTGAGCTATTTTGAACATATAATGTTGTATAATGATATAAGATAACTAAACCAGCCCCTCATGGTCATGAAAAGTCCCCCCAAATTTTTTAAAAGAAGCATTAAACATATCCTCAAGATTCTAAATATCAATTTCTATCCATCCATCTGACTACAATGTATATTTCATACTAAAAATGACCTGAGATCCCAGTTCCTCCTTAAGGCCTATACAAAAAATTAAGTGAATAGAAGAAAATTATCAAATTATATAACTGATGGAACTCTAGTTGCATGAGCAATCTCTTTTACCTAATGATCTCTGAACTTAGCAATATTGATTTTATTAGGAATGTATATAATCAGAGAATATTTTGAAAACTGATCAATAAAAACCCATATCACATTCATCATTAAATATGTATTTGAAATCCTAAAAACAATTTCCATGGAGATTTTATATGTCATCAATTATGTCACTAGATCTTTCTGAAACAAACATGAAGGTTTTTTGTGCTCATACATGACCTATTGACAAGTATAACAACGTGTGAAAAATTATGATATTATACATCTCACACCTATCCACTAGAATATAAATCACATTTCATAGAACATATTTGTGTTTCTTGGGTTTACAGCCCATAGAGAGTTATAAAAATGACCCATCAAAGGTTCACATATGACTAATGACAAATCAATGTGATTCTAAAAGCATAAATTTTTTTGGCGAAGAATGCCCAATCATCCATGGTATCCCAACTGTAACAAAAGTATCTAAATATAGAGAGATATCATAAGGATATTTTTCATGAATAATCATATCATGTAGAGAGGATTTCACATTACACATTCCAAAGAAGCATCAAGCCCTGATTCCCTAACTTAAATATGAAACTATGAAAAGGGATCCAACAAGTTCCACTATTCTATTGATTCCTTCATTACTAGTGTCAAAAGTATCATGCTCAAGGTAACTTTTACACCAATCTATTTTTATAGGATATAGGAAATTTCAATGTTGAATGATAATAGGCAATCCACTCAAAACCACAAGAATATATGAAATTATTTTTTAGATATCATGTAATTCATGCTATTATGGTCTGAAAATATTGAAAACTATTTTATGAAATAGTATTTTATATAACTCATAAGTGAATACATCATGGAAGAATATTCAAGATAATGGGATAGATAATTCATTTTAGGTGGCCTATTATGATGAGATCCATAAGCAATGAAATGATTAATAGGTATATAGAACACATCCAAAAAAACTCGATGAATCATAGAAGACCGCAAATCTGGTTCTCACTATGGAAGAGTCAACACTGACTTATTAGTAAAATGTTTTTACAAATTAATAAAATATTATGATATATTTCATCCCATGAAAAAATGAATCCATTATGAGTCAGATCAATCAACATAGAAGCCACATTGAAGTGTTATTAAAAAATGTAGGAGAAATAACTAGCTAGACCGAAGAAACCACATTTCATGAAAACATTTTGAGGTCGTTCCCATTTTATTTCATCCATAACCTTTTTAGGATAAAATGAAATACCTTGATTAATAATCACATTTCCAAATAATTTAACTTCATGGATAATGATATCACATTTCAAATGCTTTTAATATATTAAGTGATTTCTCGATAGTTTTAGAACATCTCACAGATAATGCACATGATCATCCCGAAACATTTAGTAAATAATGATTTCATCCAAAAAACAACAACAAAATTATCAAGGTACTCATGGGAAATCCTATTAATTATGGAAAAAAATATTAATGGTGTATTGGATTAACCAAAGCGCCTAAAAAGCTCTTAAAAATGGTTGTACCTACTCAAAAATACATTATTAAGATTGTCAGATTCTTTTATTCTGAATAGACAATAGCTAGATAGATGATTAGACATCAAAAAACTTTTATCCCCTACAAAATTATCAAATATATCATAAAAACATGGTGAAAAATAACTTTTATTTATCATGTCTCTATTGAGTTTTATTTGTAATTAAAAAAAGGAATAGTGAAGCATAACCATTCATAGAAAAGTGAAATGGAATCACCCAAGGTGAAACACTCATGTATATAAAAAATTTCTCTAGAAGATCAACCTATTGAGTTTTTGAATCATTCATTTTAGCTGGTTACATATAGTATAATGTATTTGAATCATGGTGAATAAAATTTACTAAATTTATAGAAAACTCTACCTCACGTATATATAGAAAAAAAGTGTAAAGGAAACACATTGGGATACATTATGATAACTAGAGGGAGATCACCCCTCAAATATCTTGTGACATAACAAAGGATAACATAGATATTTATTTAACCCACTGTAGATTGTAATTACAATCTCTTCTCCACCTTGGGTCCCATTATCCTTGATATATATGACATATAACATCAAGTGTAGTAAAGATGAACCATAGAAAATAAAAATCAATCTAGGCATTATTTGAAATGTACCAGTCCACCTTTAGTATTACTATAAGAAATTTCTTATCAAGAACACTAATAAAACAAGAATGATATACATCTATCATAGAGGAATCATATCTGGGACTATAAAGACCCTCTTCTCTCTTAGTTTAATATGGTACAATAATATACATCATATAAGGTAGAAAATCAATAGGATTATTTAAAATATTAACAATATACGTTGAAATAAATGTATGATATGTACTTGTATAAAATAAAGAAGTCACTATTGATGGTTCTATAGAGATAATACCTCTCACAACCTCTATACCTATTTTCACTTACTCTTGGTACTCCTCTACAACATGACGAAGCATTGATACATATTTATGTGGTTAGAACCACTTAGTTCATGAATCATCTTGTTAAAACATAACTTTTAAGTGTTTTTAGGATCCCAATCCACAATTCTGAGTGGAATATTATTTTAAAAACATATATAGGTTAGACAACTATATGTAGGAGACACATTTCATGGGTTACTAATTGGAAACCCTATCTAAATGCCCAAGAATACGACACTAGTATCATATCAAAGGACCTCTTTGAGGAACCATATGAGTTGTAGAAAAAACATTATGTCAAGAACCACCCATAGAATCAACACTCATAATCATTCCCATAAATGAATGCATACTTCTACTAAGATAATAATAAACTCTCATGAAACTATATTTTTTACCGAGGTCCATCCCAACCATCTATGCTCTATCAAACACCACAACATAAAAATAAATCATAATTATTTACAATTTTGGGAGAATATCAAATCAATGTTCTAAATCTATCAATTGAGTATTTAAAATAAAATTTTATACCATCTCATGTGAAAATTTCCCTTGTTCAAAAAAATAGCTTGAATACTTTGTCACAGTTTTATTATCCTTATCAAGTTAAAAAACGAACATTCCCTGACTAAAACCATTGAATCGAGATAGAAATGGTAAGTGAAATGAGATTTTAGGGTTTTCCACTATAATACCCCATGTTTCCTCATTATCTCTATCTTTTCCATCCATCACTTTCTTTATCCCTCTATCATGAAGCTGTCAAACATCATATTGATTTCATTAGGGGTTTCCAAGAACCCAAACATATCTTTGATCCTACTCAACCATTATTTAACCTATTTAGGATAATTTTATCCTTTTAAATATAAGGTAGTTATTAAGTGAATCCTTAAAATTATTCATAATATAATCCATGTGAGGTTCATCATATAGAGGCTAACCAAGAACTAGAGGTGCTTCTTATCCAAAATCATAGACAATATGCGCAATCACCTCAAGCAAACTCAGGTTAGTGAGAGGATTTTTTTTATTTTACATTATCAGTAGAATCCTCCTAGATATGATTCACATGTATTATTAGCGTAATAATTCTTCAATACATCAATAGAGTTCATTAAAGACATCAAATTAACAATCAAATTGATTAATAAGTGGATGTAAATCCCAACTGATAACGATATATTGTTTTTATTTCAGTCTACCAAAATAATAACATGGGTTGGACAATATATAATCCTAAAGGTGTCATTACCTATCCACCCCAGTGATTTAAGGCTAGCGACGGTGAGATCTGGGCAGACACCTAGTTGAAATTGTCTCCAAATCCCCGACAAGATTACAAATACCACACACTAACATAAAAAACTCAATCTAGAGATCTAATTACACATTTTCAGGAACTATACATTATCACTAGCCTTTAAAAAATATTTTTACATGATTTTATTAATTTAATATGTATCAAAATATAATCCATGAAACACAATGTCTACTATAATGAAAAAATAGGAACATGAAACTGAAAACCTTGGACTAAATGAAATATTTCATCAATTATCATCCATTAATCGAACATGACTTCATTTGAGACCTTTTAAAAAATAGGATACCCTATGAATAACATTAATAGGGGAATGAGATAATAACCCCAGTTTGAGAATATACATAATAATAAATCTTAGTTCATGGGTTAGAAGGAATAAAATAATGATATTGAAAGGAATGGAACATAATGAAACATATGGAATAATAACATATAAAAAATGGAACATATAATCATGTAATCATTTTAATTTGGAATAAAAATAAAAAAACACATTAGAAAAAATCCAGGATAATTACACATAAAGGACAATGATTCAATACTCATTGCACATAGAGGATGTTGAATCAATGATACACACAAAGTCTGTCACACGTGAAGCATGAGTCAAGGCTAACCACCAAAACCGTTGCACATAATGCCTCAAGAGACTAATATTTTCCCAATTAATTTTAGTGATATCTTGGTGAACTAACCAAATCATGTTCCTAAATATTTTTTCCAAAAAAATAATCATACACAAGAATTCAGGAATAAACAGAAGGGTTACCAATGGAAATAATTTGGTATCATAATCATGTCATAATGAAAATTAAATGGACCTATCCTAAAAGTGTCCATAATGAAATGATTTAGATCAAACAAGGACATTTATAAAGGATAATAGGCATATATAATTATTAGTTAATTTACACTAATGTGATAACATGTAAATGAAATTATTGAAGAAAATTTATAAATAAAAAAATTTATTTTAGTTTAGGAAAATATTAAAGAAAATTTAAAGGAGAAAATGAAAAATGATTTTACAAGTAACCAAAATTAATAATATTTCATAATAAATTGTGGGATTTTAGAAAAATAATTTTTTCTAAAAACCTATTATTAAGTTTACTAGAAATTGGTTAAGAATTCAGGACTTTCCCTTAAATCATGATTTCTTATCGGGATAAATTGACCAGGGAACCATTAATAAAAAAAATATATATCCATGAAAAGGTACGATTGATGGATCATGATATATTATTATGGAATATATAATTAACCATTAAAATATGTACATAAAAAACATAATTCTATTTTGTTAAAAAAAGAGGAGGAGTAAAACGAAGGAAAATGGTTATTCATGTAGAATCCCTTATTTTAAGCCCTATGGTGTTCTTCACTGATCTTAATGTCCTAGATAATAAAAGTAGACTCATTAATATATAATTACATAACCCTTTATATATGAAAATTTTTATTATAACATTATTAATATCTTTTATGGACTATTTTTTATGCGCTAAGAGATTCAATTTCCTCATCTCGGAGCATTAGATTCTTTGGATTTCATTAACGGTTTAATTTTATATGTGTATGGAAAATCACGAATACTGAGAATAGAAGTGAATATTGGAACTTATATGTTAGTAATAAACATATGGGAAATTAAAATACCTTTTTCATAGATGTGATGATGATTCCGAAGAGAAATCATTCATGACAATCAATTGGGTTTATTTTGGGGTTTTTGATCACAATGAACCCGTCTTGTTTTATAAATTAACATCACAGGTAAAAAATGATTATAGAAAGTTAAAAAATAGATAATACATATATTTGTTTATGTTTCAACCATAAATATTCTTTTATGACCAGGATTAAAGATTTAATTTGAAGATAAATTCATTTTGTTCATGAAGGTGGTAAATCATAATGTCATTGATGAAGTTTTCATTCTTCTTATAAAAGGTGGGAAATGATAGATGATGATGAATAATTCAATCCAAATAAAAAAATTACATTAAATATATGGAACATTAGTTATCATATCATTTCCATCAGGGTAGGTGATGAGATATAATGAAAATAAAGGAACATGAAAAAAAATTAATAGAAAAGGAACTCGGTATTATCTCTTGATTCCATCTTATTAAGAATCACATTAGAAGATCCTTTTTGGTCATTAATTAATTCAATAATTTCATGGACATGGGGGATAGTATTGGGAGGATATTATATTATAATTTCTATAGGTCTCAATGCTTTATATGTTTGAGTAGAATAGGCGCTGATGGGTTATATTTATAGTGGAGGAGAGGGGTGTTTTGCCAATATTATAATCATTAGTTTATTATTTTGGAACAAGACTATGAATTGTTTTATAATTATCATGAAAATTATTATAGTAATGAAATATTGTTCTATATTGTTGGTCTTCAAATAGACATACATCATCTAGCACTCCATTACTCATGAATGCATCATTTATCATTAGTTAATGTATTTTACATTTCACCAAAAATAAATCTATTTTATAAAAATACCAAAATTCACCATAACCATTTGTTTATGTGTATAATTATAAAATGTACTCAATGTTTTGAAAATAATTTTATATTTATGATAAATTTAATTTTTAGTTAAAATATTAATTTACATGAAAAGTGGAAATTTTAAAATTATAACTGATTTCACAACACTTTGAAAAATTAAAAAAGTTATCATAAAATTAACCTAAAATTAGGAGACCTAAAAATATTTATTAATAAATATATTTTATTAAAATAATTTTTCTTCTAAATTATGAAATTATTCATAACATTGTAATTAAATATTTTTGACTTATAAAAATTGCAATACATAGTTATAAAATTTCAAATATTTTTTCACATATACTTTCACATAATATTATCATATTATCAAATATAAGATGTATAAATTTTATTTATATGTTTATTTCTGAAGTTAAAATTAAAATGACTACATTACGATAATTATGTGTCATGTTAATATATCAATGTTCAAGTTACTGTTCCTATAGTATATGTTCCTTGTCTTCTATAAATGATTTCTATTTTATCAATTTGTCCATTATAATGATTATATTGTTTTCTTAATATGATTTTATGTGATTATTTAATATGAAATAAATATAACAAGGGGATTTCATTGGTTACTATTTTAAAACGTTGCAATATTCCCCCATTATGAAATTTTAGAATAATATTTTTGTTTTAAATTCTATGAACATGTGTGGGTACTTAACTTTCATTCCTTCCTCTACTTCCCATGTGGCATCATTGTACTAATGGTTCTGGAAATATAATTTGACCAGTTTAGTAGTTTTTTTGAGTAGAAAATTATCTCTATGATTGAAGATCTTTACTGAATGCTCCTTGTAATAAATAACATTCTCCAAATCTACCACATGTAATGTCAGTATGTGTGGAGGATCGCGTTTGTACATCCAAAAGAGGGATATGTGGAATACATAATGTACAAGAGACATTGTTGGTGGATGTTCTAGATGATATGTCATAGCTCCAAAACTATCAAGGATCTCAATAGGACTGATGTACCAAGGAAATAGCTTCCCACTATTACAAAATCTCAAAATACACTTCCATCAAGATTTTTCAGGGAATAAAATGACTCCGAAAGTAAACTCTACATCCCATCAATGATTGTTTTCCTAGATATTTTATCGACTTTGGGATTCCATGTTATGTTGCTGAATTGTTTTCACCTTCTATTCTATTTCATTGATCATTTCATGTCCTTTTAGCTTATGTTCACTATGTTTATCCATATATTCCACGTTTGTTCACCTTTTCTCATAAAGGGCTTCATATAGATCTATTAGGATACTCTAGTTGAAAATAATATTGCAGGAGAAATCTAGTAATGGAAGATGTTAGTACCATCCTCATTTAAAGTCCATCAAATAAACTCTAAAAATGTCTTAAATAATTAGAATAATTAGATCATATTTTCCATCAATTTGGGGATGATAAGTCATACTAACATGCAGTTCATTTCTTAGATCATGTTGGAGAATTTTCCAGAACATCGATGTCAATTTCAGATTCTGATCAGATACAATAGATTGTGGAACTCCCTAAAGACTTACTATTTCATTGATATATATTTGTTTTTTATTCATTGATAATTCCACTATAATTAATGTAATGTGAGTTTTCATTATAAGACGGTCCATAGTAACTTTATAGCATTGTTCCTCTGGATGTATTGGGAGGTCGAGTGTTAACATCCATGGTAATGTTCCCCCACTTCCATGTGGCTATAGATAATGGTTATGACATCCCAGTAGTATTTTTCCATTTAGCATTCACATACTGAGATAATATGCCATTTTTGTATATTTAACAATCTCTTTTTTCATATTTTTCAACCGAATGTTCTCCCCAAGATATCAATACATCTTTCTGCTCCCTAGGTGAATAGTGAAGGTTGAGCTATGTGCATCATTCATAAGATCTATCTTTTTCCCTCGATCAGATGACACACATTATTGTGGCATAAATATTATGAACCCATCTTAATCAATCATGAGCGTAGAAAATTTACCATTCTTTATTTCTTCTACCATTTTTAAAATATCTACATCATTTCATTGGAAATCATATTTTTTCTCCATAATGAATGGTGGACAAATAATTTGGGACAATATTTTTGATGTTCCTCCTTTAAGGATTCCCATGGACATCATCTGTAAGTCTATGAAGATTGGATCCTTCTCAATTTTAATCACTGATAAACATGAATGATACTTTATATATAGAGAATATGACACCTTATTCTTCATAACATGATAGTTGTAGATTGAACAGTCTTTATCCTGGATTATATGAATCTTTATTCACAATCTCATATTAAGATCATTCTGTTTGAATATATATATGAGGATCTTTTGATTAGTATATATATCACTCTTATCCCCATAGAGATAACACCTCCATATTTTCAAAATGAAGATCACAACCACCAACTCCCTATCATGTGTAAGATAGTTTTTCTCATGAATTATAAAATACCTTGAGGTGTAGGAAATAACTATATCATTATTATTCAATAATTACCCTAATCCATTAATTTATGAATTTTTGTACACCACAATGAGTTATTAATTTTCATTAGTGGGAGTAATGTTACAGTGATTAATTACTTTTTTAGATCCTGAAATATTTCCTCCTATTCATGAGCCTAGACATGCTTCAATCCCATCTATGTTATCATGGTTATTTGGTTTCATAATCGTGATATTTTTCTTCACAATTCATTTTTAATAACCAAATATGCAATAAAAACTACGAATATTTGTTAAAGATGATGTCTTAAGCCACTCTTTGATTACCATTATCCTGGAAGGGTCCACAAATATCCCATTTATTGTGATAACATGCCCCAAGAATGATACCTCATCCATCCAAAAATCACATTTACAATAATTTTCAAAAAAACTCTCCATTCAAAATTTTTTCAATATAATATTCAAATTCATATGATATTCCTCAATGATATTCAAGTGTATTAGTATATCATCGATAAAATCTAAATATAATTTTTCGAGGTACCATCTAAAGAATATATTCATTAAATAAATGAAAATTACTGCTGGGTTAGTGATTCCTAAGGGAATCACTATGAAATCATAGATTAAATTCATTATTATAATGGAATTCATGTGAATATCTTCCTTCATCACCTTTACTTAGTTATATCCTGATTGAACGTCCCCCATATAGGAATAACTAGGTCCATCTAACTGATCGAACATGTCATTTATCTCTGGAACACGATACATGTTTTTTTTTCTTGCTTCAATTGAGCTCACAATAACAAATTCTGAGGAACAATTATCCCTCTTTATTCTTGTATAAGAGGACTGGTTCACCCCATGGTGGATCACTCATGTGAATAAAACTCTTGTCTAGATCCTCTTGTAAGTGCTTCTTCAGTTCTTCTAGGTCAATGATGTCCATTATATAAGCTGTCTACGATATATAAAAATGTCTAAGAATGAGTTCATTTGAGAAATTAACCTCATGATAAATAGAAAGATCAGTTAATTCTTCCTGGAATACATTATTGTAATCCCTAACAGTGTGCATGTCTTCGATCATTAACATCTCATTGTCTCAATCATTTTATGAATACTTTCTTTATCATAATTCAAAAATATGAACACTTGAGATATGGATTCTGACGGAGACTCCCCTTTCTCCTTACACATGTATATAATTGTAGGATGATTTGAGATGGAAATATTGATATCCATTTCCCATCAGTTGATGTTTTCTTTCTATAGATACAACCAATCCATGCGAAAAAATAACATCAAAATCCACCAATGGAAGTAAAAAAATATCTTCTAGGAGTTTCAGTCCACAAACATTAACTAGGGATGATTTATTTACTTTGGATGCAATAATTTCCCAATTAGATGTTCTGACGAATACGCCTACCTCTATATTATGAGTTGGTTTTAGAATAATTCTTCTAAATATTCAAGATATAAATTAATTCATAGTTCAATTTTTATTCATATATTCAATATTCATAAATGAATAACTAGAATATTGGTCACCAAATAATTACCCCAGTCAACCTGACCAATGGTGATAACATATTCCCTTCCTTTTTTACTTAGTGGATTTGGTTGATTACATCTGAAACCCCATGGATTAAGGAATTGGATTGAAAAATTCCTATGTTACTTGTAGGTGAAACACTGCACTACTGACTAAGTGTTTGTACAAACTAACTATTTTTCATCCAAATTTGTGGGATTCTACATGTTCCTTTGGTAGTTCATAGCTTGATACCCCATTATTCAGCATTTTCCACATATCTTAGTTCCCATTAAATAGTTCTCTAAATGATTCATACATCAATTTTGACATGTGGGATATTTGGTCTTCATTCCATCATGGGAAATATTTGCAGATCCACCTATTTTAGACTCTATTTTCCAAATTTTGTGACTGGGCCCAGGATAACATTGACAGAATCTGATCTCTATTTCATCTATGATGGAACAATAGAAAATAAACTCTTAACATCCAATGTCACGAATCTCTAATTGTGTTCATAGACTTGGCTTTAGTCCTATAATGAATCTCTCTACACTAATTTTAGTGTTAATTATAATGTTTGAGGTGTATCTTCCAAGACTAGTAAATTTTTCTTCATATTGCTAATTGAATCAACTTACATCTTCTTCAGCTTGAGGAACAATATTTCCATGTTAGGATGGAGGGTTCCAGAAAAATATTTATTGAGAAACTATTTCTTTTAATACTCATAAAACATGGAATCAATTTCTATCTTAGATTCCATATTTTTTATCAGTGTCCACCACTAATCAGATTCCATATCAAAACGATAGGCCACCATCACAATTGTCTCTTCTTTTCATCACTACAAGATAGATATTATCTTTTCAATAGAGTTAATCCCCTATTACATGAGTTGTGGAGAAAAAGATCCACAATAAATGAGAGGCATTTTCCACATGAAGGATTTTATGGACTCCTATTATCTTCTTGGATAAGGTGGGTGATCCACATGATTCAAGTTGTTTTTCATTAACGGATCCATATAATCAAGTACTATAATTAATTTTTGAGGACCCATTACCATCATATTTGTTGTATCATTAGGTTAATCATCATATTTCATATAAAATTTATTTTTTGAACATGTTCTTCCAATTCCCACTATTAACATAGAAAAATAAGCTGCAATTATCATATCGAATACATATCTATTAAGGAGAAAAAGGAAAAAATTAACATAAAAGGATAATATCTTAAACGAAAAGTTTCTCCTAACATGATATTACATAGGTATTAATCCAGGTTGTCAATGATCAATTTGCTAACATATATCCTTATGATAAATTTTTTTGTTCCCTTAATGGTGGTTTGAAATGAGCTTATAAATTTAACAATTCATTTCCCATAAGACTGTCCAACTAGGTGTGAATTAAGGATCATTGTGTTGTACCAGTTTACCCCCAGATAGGCCTAGAACACATTGTTATTGTTTTTAATCTTATATATATCTAATACAGAACCACATACAGAAGTATCATCTAGACAAGAATGTATTTTCTAGATAAACCATTTAATCTATACTTAGAAAAATATATGGATATGTAATTTATACTTACACTTATCTATATGGTTCTCAATAATGTTCTCTACTATTAATCTCTAAAAATACATAGGCTGTTCTCTAATATAAATTATATGACCCTAGACTTTTCTGTATATCATTTCCAAATTTTAATAATTAATTAACATCAAATTACAATCCAATGATTTTAATTTATTATACCATGCAAGATTGGGAATGTAAAACTAACAACATGGGACTAAATAAAAAATATTTATATTTATAATTAATTTTGAGCTCTTAAATTCCATTAAGTCCTTCCATATTCATAAGATAACCTTGTAATATCATGAATAAAGGGATGATCTAAAAATCCCTTTAATCTAATAATCAAATTAATAACTCTTATCACATTTGTTATTGGGCATAATAGAATGATATAAAGAGTCATGGAACATGTTAATCATATTGAATCATATCATATAGAACATCAGATCATATAATCATGAAATAATTATAATTTTGAAGAAAATTAAAATATGAATTTCTCATATGTAATTTATCATTACACATAGATGAGCATGACTTAAGGATTATTTCACATAGATGATAAAGTGTCATGGATAACCACCAAGACCATTTGAAACAGATAATAAGTCAAGACTATCCACCAAGTTCATTGCACATAAATTCTCAAGAGACTAACTAATATACAATGAATTTAAGTTCTATCTAGGTTCACCCCTCATAATATGTACATGAATATTTTTCACCACCAATTATGATACATAATAAATCAAGCATAGACATAAACGTTACCTATAAAATGAAGTTAGTATCATAATCATGTCATAAATAATACTAATAGGGTGTATCATAAATGTTTAAATGAAGGAAATGAGTAAATTCATATATGAAAATTTATAAAATAAAATATAAAATGTTTTTTATTTGTGATGTTAAACCAAAGGGTTTAAGGATCTATAGAATTAAAATTTTTTACTGTGGTTTAAAGGAAATATTAAAGGGAATTTAGGGGAGAAAATTTAATATTATTTTATATAAAAACAAAAGTGAATCATGAATATATTAATAATAAAATGAGTGATTTTATAAAAATAATGTTGTCTTAAAATATTTTATATAGGTCACTTGAAATTGGGTGTGAATTCAAGATGTTCCCATAAATCAAGTTTTCATATGTAGAAGAATTGATTAGGGAACCCTATAAATACATCTATATACATGAAAAAATAAGGACGAATGGATAGTTATACATGAGTTTGGAACATATAATTAGAATTTATGAGGTTTATATAAAAATAAAAGTGACTTTCATTTCGGTAAAATGATATGAAGAGTAACCCAAATGAATAATGGGGGTTCAGGTCAAATCCCTTACCTTAGAATGAAGGTGACCTTCAGTTGATCTTATTGTCCGGGGTAATAAATTTAGAATCATTAAATAATATATATGGAAAACATTCTACATGTTCTTGATTTATTAAATTATTATTATGTTAATTTATGTCTTTTTTGACAGGTTATGTGATTCAATTTCACTATTCAAGAGCATTAGATTATTTGGTTTTCATGATTGATTTACATGTATATATATATATAGATATATGGAAAATAATAAAAAATGGTTATAGTTGTACAGAACTATGCATACATGTTATTAATGAAATTATATAATATTAAATTACCATTTTTTCACATAAATGAGGATAATTCATTTGATAAATCATTTATCAAAATAGTTTTGGTTTATTTTGGCTAGTTTTCATCACAACTAACTAATTTTGTTTTATCATTTAATATCATGTGTACAAAATGATTAAAAACATTAAATAATATATATTAAATATATTATAGTATTTGTCTACAATAAAATGGTCTCCTGAGAAGCTTTGAAGTTTTAATTGAAATATAAAACCATGTCATCCACAAAGGTTGTAAATCAAAGCCTATGAGAGTATGTTTTCATTATTAACACAAATGGAGGTGGAAAGAGAGATGATGATGAATTATTCCAACATTATAATTTTTTTTTCATATGCACGGTACTAGTGTTATCATATTATTTTGATGAGGGGAGGTGAGGAGAGATAAAAAATGGAATGTAACATTAAATGAAATTAAAAGAAAATAAAGAGGGGTTTACCTCATGGATCCCACTTCCTGAGAAGATCCATAGAAGACTTGTTTTTTACTCTAATTAATTAGAAAATATCTTGGACCTAGGGAAGGTGTTTGGGAGGATATTCATGTTGAAATTGGTAAAGGTTAAAATCTTGATAGGTGTGAGTAGAATAGATGTGGGAGGTGGTATTTATTGTGGAGGAGAGTGGTATTTTCTCATTATTTTAATCCTTTGTTTATTATTTTATCTCATTTCTCTGAATAAATTTAAAATTGTATTAAAATTTTAAAATAATCATTGATATTTTATTATTTTGGCCTTACTATGTAAATACCTCATCTATGACTCCATTATTCATGTATTTAATTTTTATCGTAAGTTTTCATATTTAACATTAAAAAATTAATATATTTGAAAATAATAAAACAAATCACTGTAAGATTATTTTGATTTTATGATTCAAAAAAGAACTCCATTTTATGAAAATATCATTTTAAATTTTATAAATTGAACATTTTAATTAAAATATTAATTTTCTGGAAATAAATGATATTAATATTTTAACTAATTTTTCAACTCTTTGAAAATATAATTAATATATCATAAAATTATATTAAAATCATATAACATAATAATTTTAAATTAATAATACATTTTATGAAAAGAAATTTTATTTTTAATTAATAAATAATTCATAACATTTTAATTAAATATTTATAACCTTCAAAAATACCAATACATTTGTTAATATTTTTTAAAATATTTATTCAGGTATACTATGATCTAATTATATCATGTTGTCACTTAAATGATGCATAGATTTTATTTATAATTTCTTTTTTAGGCAATTATTCGATTGATCGGTTCACTATTCACACAGGTCATGTAACTATTCTAAAGGGAATATTACTATTCCTTTGTTATATATTCAATAACATATATAAATGAATTTTATATCATTAATTATTCATTTATAATGTATGTATTTTGTTTTTTAATGTGATTTAATATTATTATCCTACATGAAAATATTATAAGAAGGGGATTTCGTTGATAAAGGTTTTGGGTCATTACCAACCATCCTATATACCCTGGTAACTCAATAACTGAGCCGACATTATCATGTCCCATAGGGAATTCTTGATCCCCATGGGTTGTATTCTTGAACCCATCATCATATATAACGAAATTTGGAAATAATTATCCACAAAATTATTGATGTATGATTAACATGATAGTATGCATACATAAGAAACTCCACATGGATAATTTTACCATATGCCAAATGTGTATAAAAAACCCATAATACTAAAAATTTACTTGAAAAAAAGAATATATATACCATATCCTAACATAAAAATCTATCATTGTAAACCAATAAACAACTATAAAAACCACTTTGTGGTGCCTTTCCCTTGCAAGATCCTGGAACGATATAATCTAGAAACACCTGATGGCACAACATGGTTGTGAGATTAACCCCATTACGATGTCACCAATGATTATATAAAATATTCTAACATTTTTATTAACAAAATATAGAATTAAATTTCGTGTAAAAAATATTTGGAATCTCTAAAGAATAATTAAAACAATTCATCATTTTACATTTCAAATGAATGAAATTCACTAAACAAATGGATTACCAAGAATTTTATATAAAAAAGTGTTTATAAATTCATATTTAATGTGAAATACATTACAAAAATTTGTAATATATATAAATTAAAAATGAAAAAAAGAAAGAAACATGGTATAATTCCTAATGGTATGGTAGTTCGAGGTAAAGATTCTCTACACACTCAATGTGATGTGGAAATTTGATTTTACACATGTCCATTTGACACTGGTCAAGAAGAATTCTCCACCATTCCATCATAGAGTAGACATTCCACATTTATGTTTTGTAAAGTTGTAAATTGTAGAGTGCTATCTGAATAACTACCTAACTACCAAATGTTTGCATGTTATCAATAATATAAATCATTTATTAATTTATTTTTAGAATGCATAAAATTTAATTCATTCTATTTTCCATTTAAAATATTCAAATTATCCATCTAAAATCCCACCTAAAATTTTAATCAAAAAATTATTTTTTTCAAAATAAAAACAATGGGTTTATATTAAACACATTTTAATCCATTTTTACCCAATAAGAATTATAAATCAATTCACAAATCAATTTGAAAATTCAATTTCAAAATTTAATTTCATCAATATAAGTTTCACATTTATATTACAACTATTAAATTATTAAAAATCAATATATATTCATAAGTGCACCAAAACTCAAGGGAATTGGGTGTATCCCCCAAATTCATGCCAAAAATTTTATTTCAAAACCAAACAACCTAATTCAATGGAATTGTGTTTTTAATAAAACGATTAAATGAAATTTCATAAAATGGGATTTAAATATAATTATTGAATTTAAATCATGAAATTTATTTGTTAATAAAAACTGGGCGTCTTGATGGAACCACCTACAACAAGATCTATAGATCTAGACATTCCAAAAACTAATATGGACATGCCAACAATGACCATCTTCAATGATAATAAATGAATCAATAGTAATATTGAGATACAAAATAATGGTTATTAGATCTTCCAACATCATGGTGATCTATGGAACACTATGGAGGGGAAACGATATAGGGTAGGAGGAGGAGAACTGGAAGAGTAAATCAACCAGGATAAGATTGAACATCATTATCATTGCTTGGATTTGGTTTAGGATGGGTGTATATGGGAAATGAATTCTATTAGGAGCATAAAATGAGAAAGAAATATCTATGGGATATTAAAAGAACATCAAGGATCTAAAAGGTTGTTTTTGGGAAAGTAAAAAAATTAAAAAAACCCATTTGACTAGTTAGTAGGTAATGGCCACATGGTTAGACAAAACCATGTTCCCTCACTGTGAACACATTTATTAACGGATCATAGTTTCTACCATGTTGGCACTTGGTTTTATCAAACCATTTTCTAGCATTGAATGACCCCAATCTCAGGTTTTTCTTGTTTCTTTCTGAGATGGTGCATGGTTTGGAAAAATCATGCACCAACCATGTGCTTGCGCAAAACATTCGATGTTTATAATTTTCTCACCTAAAATAACATCAAAGGAAACCCAAATAAATCATTATCAAAATAGAGATTTAAGAAAACCTATAAAAAGTAATATGATTATAGAAATATGGTAGATAAAGACTTTACCATTTCATATATTAAATCAAGATGCTACTTTTTTGCATTATGGAATTGGACACACCTATTTCCTTATATGAACCATGATGCACCACATTCTTATTTTTGATCAAGTCACACCTATTTCTCATTTCCATATAGGAAATTGTTTTCCCATTATGTACTATGACATGATTGTTTCCCATTTTGGATCATTCCCATCAAATGTTTTCCACTAATTATATCATGTGATATAAATTATTACCCAATGAATTGGAAGGAGATATAGGTCCCTCCCATTACATAATAAAATCAAACATACATGTTCCACATGTTCATAAGAATTAATCAAATCATATAGCATGAAATTAAATGGGTATCATAAAAAATTTATCATATCATGACCTATGGTAAATAGAAATGTTTTATAATATTTTCATCATCGAATAGCCCGTGAAGACAATCATGTTTTATACACATTTTATCATGGTATAACCTATGGAAGAGATACGTGTTTCATAAAAAACATAAATTAATAATAATTAATTACTAAGAAAAAAACATATGATAATGGATTCCATAGATCACATCCCCATTAAATCATAATCTATATCAAATCACTCCATCATATTTTCAAAATAATTCTAAATGAAAATGTAGAGAATTTAATATAGAGAATAAAACATCCTTGAAGTTCATAGTTTAGGAATTAAATTATATTCAAAATTCAATTCCTTAAAAGAAAATTTTATTATATTTAAAATATTCATTAAAAATAATTTAAATCATTTCTTAAGTTAAATATCATTTCCCCGTGGAAAATTCTTTTTAAATCATAAATCATTTTTAAAACCGTATGAATCGTAAATTTACATGAAAATTTAAAATCGTTCTTTTGAAAACAATTTTAAAAACATTATAAAACATAAATAATTTTATAAAATCTTTTCCAAGAAAATGAGCATAAAATATCGCATAAAAAATTTATTACATTTATATAAAAATTGATTTTTGAGTAATAAAATTTTCTGACCGAAGAGAGGAATAATTAAATATGTTATAAAAACACTATATTAATTATCGTAAGTAACAATGAGTGGAAAAAATGGTTCCAATACATGAAGTTATCTTTTACAACATGAATATAAAAAATCAAGACAATTCATGTTATTTGGATCATAATATTTTTTCAATGGATCCATAAGCATAAACAATCCTGACAAAATAAGTGATTGTAGAAATAAACTCTTTCTCCCTTTGTGACATTGAAAGAGATTCCCCAGGAAATGTTATCATTAAATAAACCATAATAAATTACTGATGGATATAAATTCATCATATAACATTCCAAAATTTTAGTATTTCCATGTCCTAAAATAATTTAGTTTGATATCGACACATGGGTCTCAAATAAGACAAAATAGGATAAAATTACCTTACCTATTTGGTGAATTTCTAATCATAATACCCCATTAAATAATTTTTATAAAATATATATGTATATGCCAATATATTTAAGGATAATAATCCTATAATAAATTCCTGGGATGTATGTACACAACTAAGAGAAACATGTGGTGAATAAGTCATAATCCTCACATAAATATAAGTGAGACTAGATATCCACTTACTACATTTCTAAATTTTCAATCATGAATTCAAAGATAGAATTACAAAAAATTAATAATATAATATAAATAAAAAAGGAAATTATTAATATTATATTTCATGTGACATTATTACACCACACAAGAATTATACGTAGTGAATATAGTATATATCTCAAGGAAATAAAATTGATGCCATAAAACCCTTACATTAAGTGTTGAAATTCTTCAAACACATTAAAACGTTCTATATAATAAATAAAACTACAATATATAAACCAAAGATTTATATTATTATATATTATAACAAATATGATTTAATTATAACATTATATTTCCAGTTTATTAACTATTCCATCCGAATAAAATGTTTTTTTGTAATAACCTGCTTTTCTTTTTTATATATGTTTTCACATGTTATTTTTGAAAGTATTACATAAATAATTATTATACTATGTAAATAATAAAAAAAATAAATATATATTAAATTTATATTTTGTATATAAATATTTATAAAAATTTGTTATATAAAGAATTATAAAATTGAAAAAACCATTCATGGAGACGGTAGACTATACATACACATGAATGTTGTTTATGTTTTCATGTTAGATTGAAAGAATGTAATTGATATATATATATATATAAATAATATAATTATATAAATAATTATTATATAATATATATATTATAATTTTTCTAACACCATCTTTATTACATTTCATTAAATGTGTGAATGAATCACATCTCTTTGTGGAGGCGGTAGTCCACACGTCTACAAACAACGTTATCATATTTCCAAAAAATGGAATGAATGATGCTATATAATATCTAATAATTAAAAAAATTAAATAAATTATAAAAATATTTCATATAATATAGAGAAATATTTTACATTATTATTCAAAACCTTGAATAGGGGAAATGGAAGAATGAATGACATTAGTTTGCGAGGGGGTAGTCCTCTGTACACTCGAACAATGATCGTGATACCCATTTGAAATTTTTTTGTTTCAATGTAGGTAATAAAAATATAATTAAAATATATAATTATATTTATTAGTATTATTTTATTACATAATAATGTAATAGTTATGAAATATGAGGTGTGGAATGAAATAAAACAATAGTTCTTTGGAATGATGTCATCTATTGTTTGGGTGACTGATTTTGAGTTTTCCAAAATTTCTCCCACGGTTTGATTTCAGGCCAATGTTATGAATATATGATAATAGTATGGATATTGGGACCTTATTTTGGAAGTATTTTTAAGATAGAAATATTATTCATAGTTGTTATGAGAGGAGGAGACGAAGCCTTTTATTATTGGGGAAAATGACACATTTTTTATTCCTAAAAGTATTTTACTTATCTTTATATTTTTATTTCCTCAAAAGATTTAAAAATAATCCATTTTATATAATATAATTTTTATTTTTAAAATATATCATGAAAATAATTTTTTATATGTTTATATTCCTTATCATTCCTTATATTCTACGTTCAAGCATTATGTAAGATTGTTTTTACATTAATCAATGTCTTTAATTTTAATTAAATTCACCTGTATTTATAGAAAAAAAAATATTAATATACTATAAATTATAAATAACGTGTCATAGAAATATTTTATACATTTTTATTAATTTAAATCATATAAGTAAGATAACTAAATTTAATTTTTATATCACATTCAGGATGAGAGAATGAGTTTTTAAAGTAAATTTTTTTTCAAAATTTCTATATGTTTTTATATTTAAAATTAATATTCTAAATTACCCAATGACTTAAATTGGGTTAATAATGTTAAAATTGAAGTAATTATATTTAAAAATATTCGATTTTTTTCAATATAAATTAATTATACTATAAAATATTTTTGTTAAGTTGTAGTATTTTTCACTATTCATAAAAAATAAAACTTCTCAGAAAAATAACAAAATTCCTCCGAGGTCAAATTTAATATTATTATTTAAAAAATATTGTTTTTTAATATAAAAAATATAAATCTGTCAAAAATTATTTTTAAAAGGTATTATATTTTAAAAGGTTGTAGAATTACCCTTTTATAAAATATATATTTTTATTTATAAAATTTGATTCATTCTTATCTTATATCAACAAAATATAATGGATGAGTGACCAAAAAAATATTAAATATTTAATATATAATTTTTTTTAGAATTCATTAAAAGTGATTTCTTAAATTTATTATGATAATATGGTGTTTGAACATTGAAAAATATTTTTCCAAATAAAATGAATTTATTTATTATACAATAGTTCATATATTCATTTTTACCTAATTTATAACCAAGAAATCATTTTATATAATCTTTTAAATAATAGTTTCATGATATATTCAATCTAATTCATATCATCTATTATAATAGATTATTGATAATTATAATAATATTATAATAATAATATTAATAGTATACCACATTTTGGTAAAATTTGGTGTTGTGTGTAACACAATTTAACAATGGGGCATCTTATTTTATGTAACACACCCCCAAAATAGGGTTGTGTTTATCAAAATATAATCTATTTTTTTGTAGTGGTGGACTAAATTGTTGTTTCCTGTAACAGAAGACAACATTTATTATTTTATATAAAATCCATATTCATGATTGTTTCAAAATGAATAATGTTAAAATAATAAATTAATTTAAAAATAAATCTCACAAAATTTGGGGGCTTTATAGATTATTAAATACATCATTGATTACCTTGGTTATTCACTACTATTTTTTAAATTATTTTATACTATTAAGAGATATAATTTTTGAAAAAATACTCATTGATACTAATTTTACTTGGTATTACACTTCTCTTAATGGGAAAAACCTATAATTGATAATTGGAAATGGGAGGGGATGTTTGATAACTTTGAAATAAGAAATACAAGGTGATTAGAAAAAACTATATTCCCATGGAATTCATTATCAATAACGGGGAGATGAATTCATTAACATTATAGAAGATGAATTTGTTATAAATAAAAATCTAAAATGGGGGAGATTGAAGTACTAGAATGAAAAAGTTTTCTCAATTTTTAATAAGGATATGTAATGTGATGTTAATGTCTGTCAGTTTTCAGTATTATAATTTTGTATAATTTATTATATTAATAAATAACTGTTTTTTGATAATGATAAAATAGTCTACAACATATTGGAACTATTTTAAACATGGCTGATGATTCATCAAAATGAGTGAATGTGGAAATATATTAACTCAATAGAAATAAAGAGTTGTAATAATAGAATGAAAAATAATATTTTATATTAATTTGGATTATAATTTATTTAATGTAACATAAAATTCATAAAATTCAACATTTCAGAGTCGTTAAAATGAATAATGAGAAAGTGTATGACTTTTACAGTTGGGAATCTGACATTCAGAACCAATAATGTAATTTATATGCCATTTTTTGAATTAAGTATATGAATTCAAGGGAATATAAATTTATTGAATGAAGGGATATTTCAAAGTCATTATAATTTATGAAGACATAAAATGTATTGAAAAGTATAAAATATAGTTTTTCATGCTTCATGAATCATTGGGCATGGATTAGTGGTTTAAATACCAAAATAATATTTATATCTTTTCACCCTCTTTATAATATTATTTATCTCAATCCACCAGATATTATTTTTGAATGTCACATTTTTTCCAGTTATAATAATTGATGTAGAAATAGAAAAACATTAAAACGATTTAGTACAAAGAACTAATCATTTCCATGTTAGTTATACCCCACAAGATGAATTCCTCACTAAAATATTATACTCAATTATAATGGTTCACATAGAAATTTATTATACACCATTATATTAAATCATAGATTTAATATAAATTATAACCGTTTAAAATATACCACGTCTTCCATGGTTTCCAAGACCATCAAACCATATTCATTTATATAAATTCCCACAATTGTCTTCTCTTGTTACTAGAACTAACAGATGGAATTATTTTTTATAACCCCAATTGACTGAGTCCATATTCATAAAAAAAATTAACTTATTCCCTAAATTATATATGATCCACAAATAGAAAATTTATCATCTGTCTTGATGGATTTCTTCTTCATTTAGCCTATTATATCAGGTTTGATTATTTACTTTCTCATGTTGATCAGTAGAAATACTAGTCATATGACTTATTCAATACCTAGCACAATTTTAATTAATATTATAAATTTTATATACTCAACTATGTCTCCATCATAGAATCCTAGTTTGGCCTCACCGTACTCCTCTCCTTGACAATGGATATATCAACCTCTTATATGATATTAAATTTTAGAAAAATAGTTCTCAGTACCCTATATCAATGTATTTATTCGATATCCACACCAAAGATATATATATATATATATATGAATATTTTAAAAAAAATATCATAGTTAATGAATCTTTATTTTATTTATTCAAATAAAATGATCTTACGCGGTATAAATACAAAATTGACAATGGTTATGTAACTCTAGAATTATCTCTCAATTAAAAAAATCTAATTAAAATAAACATTTAAATCCATTGAATTCTCGAGCATCATTATTCCTTTTGATATATAAATATATGAATCCTTATACTTCTATTGAAATATTTCCATCATCTTTATGAAATTTTCAACATCACACAATATTCATCTAGTCAGATACATCACACAATCTACTCCATGGATCACACAATTTATATAGAAATCGACTACATGGTTATCAATTACACTAAATATATTAAATAGCAATATGGAATAACAACATAATTGAAATATCTATATGGATTAGTCATCATAGAGAATATGCTACATTACTAAACCAGTTTGAAGAATTTGATACATTAATTAATTGGTCACATAAATTTTCTACATGGATTAACTATCCAAGTGAAATGCCTAAAATGATATTTTTCTTCATGAATAATAAATTTTGTTATGGATAAATCAAAAAATAACTCAAATAACTACTTATATTCTTCATATAACATCCATCCCTTCCCAATCACTTCCACACTCCACAAAACAATTTATAAAACTCTCCATCAATTACCATTACATGTAATTATTTCCTCTGAAGAACATCCCATAATTCATCACACTTTTTTTCAAATTTTCATGAACTTCTCAATACAGTTTCATGAAGTTATATACTAAAATAAATTTCTCCATAGAACATAGAAGTAGCTCAATCATCATATGAACATACATTGTTTTTTCACTAATCATGAAATAAAATTCATATTCAATAATCCATCTTAATTATATATTTATCAAAAACAACACAAACATAAACATTTAAAAAATATAATACATAAATGGTCCAAAAAATATCCCACATTGAATTTATTAGAAATACACATACTCAATATCAATAGTTGTGATTATATTTATTATCTATTTCTAAAGCTTATTAAAAATATAATGTAATTTTTATTGTGAGATAACTCCCATTTCATCATTTTATTTTTATGAAACACTCATGAACACTAATAAAAAATTTCAACAAAAGGCTGATCGAACATGGCACCCTTACCAATGTGACTTGTTTTGATATACAATAAATCTACATGGGAAAACCCGATGTTGAAAACAAGATAGATATAACCAAGGATGTAATTTTATCCACAAAAAACAATTACCTTTAATCATGAATATAATTTCCTACTAATCATATAGGGGCCGTTTGAATAATATATTCTTCTAAAACTTAAATGTAACCAACAAGCATCATAATAATCTATCAAAACAGCCCATGTACAAGTCCTGAAACACCCCATTTTCCAAATATATGATATACAACACTAATCATTAATATTTTCCATGAGTAAATTGATAATATTTGTTTTTTGTGTGATCCTCATAACATAAAATATAGGTTCCATAATCTATCTATAATGAATAAATTCTCTATAATTTTGTATAATGATATATTCTTCTCAATGTTTCTCCCCCTTATGGGATGAAATATTTTACATCCATTTTATAAAATCCAGTATGAATCCATGAATAAAAAAACTTTCACTAAATCCAAAAATGGATTCCTCAATCATATACCTCAATTATATTTATATTAATTACAAACACATAAAATAATACTGAATAAGAATGATCCAATGGTGTGTTTCAAATTAATTTTCAAGCTGATAGTTTCTACTAATCCTTGCTTTCTACAACCATCCATGATAAATATTTAGTATGCGTGAGATATAATTTTTACAGTTTTTCTATTTAATTACATGAATCCTATGGTTCATTTATTTTATTTTTAAACATATCAAAAAATTGAAATTATCATTTTTAGAATATTTTCAATCCTTGTATTAAATTGTTTTTCCTTTCTTCAAGATACATTAATCTAAATAGTTTCCATTAATTTCAATATTTTATTATTTGAACGTTTTCTCGAGTGTTTTATAGACCATACAATTTTTTGTTTAATAAAAAAGGAATATATGTGATTATTTTTTCATATTCTTCTTTTAATATATGGGGTTTATCCCTTCTTTATCATTTCTTAGCAATTTTATTAGTTTCTATGATATTATTGACTCAAAATGTTACTCAAGCATTACAAAAGTAGTGTCTAATACTATAGTAGACCCAACTACACCATATGAAGCTTCTTCTCTTTTTTGGGTAAAATTTATTTATATTTTATTGATTTCTAACATACATGTTTTTGAGAATAACTATAAATATTTTAGACACATAATAGGGAACAACTCTTCATAAATATTTTCTCATCCACCCTTGATATTGTGAGGTAACATGTATATTTAATCATCTATACATTCCTACTATTATAATTTAAACACATATGAAAAAGGAAACAATTATATTATAAGAAAATATTTAATCATGGTTATGGGGTACCTTCATTATAAATGATGTTTCAATTTCATAAATTTTTGATATCTTAATCATATTTTTAAGAAAAATCCATCATAGTGTCATGAATATCTATGTAATGTTTAGAGGTTTTATCAATTTTTCTAGAAACATGGAATGTTGATTTTTTTTTTAAAATCCATATTCTTCAATATCACCTCAATCTGAAAAAAATCATGTTCATTGAGTTCTTTCAAACCTAAATAGATCTTAGGCTATCATCCTAATCCACAATCATTTTATTAATTTATTGATCATGAATTTATATTAATACATAAATATGATTATAAAAATTATTTGCCCTTTTGTTTTATCCAAAATATGAATGCAATTAAAGTTTTTTCAATTATTTAATTTAATTTAAATCTTATAATAAAATATTACAGTAGACTTTGTTAGAGTCACACCTTTATGGGTCTTCTTCAATATGAACAATGTATTTCATCATTAATTTTAGATGGTCTAGGAGACTAATACACTTTCTAAAATTATTACATAGTTCATGTTCTAATTATTCGAAATATTTTCCTATATTTATTTAATAAACAATAATTATCTCGACAGTACTAATTACAATCTTAACCATATTATTGGGAACAATATTAAAATTTTCATCAAATTTATAAATTTGATCATTATGTTATACATTATATTAAATGAATGAACATTCTTTATTAAGGTAATCATAAATAATTACTTCATGGAACATTATAATTACAATACTCTACTGATGTTTCACTATTTAAATTTGGATTTTCTTCAAAATCCTTTGATATATTATCTTTATTTGTTTAATCATGGAAAAAATACAATATTTTTATTATATAGGGTAACTTCCTAATTTTCATTATAAGTAAGATCTAATAGATCATAAAATTTAAACATCATAAAAGATATTAAAATTATTTAAACTCATTATATCTTTTGAAGTATCCCACTTTGATATCACTTATTGATCCGAATGCTAATTTAAAAAAATTGGGTGAATTTGTTGATTCTTTTAATTTAAAATAATTCTTTCTAATTCAAAAACTTGAAATTTTTTAGGTACATGATATACTAAATATTTTCTCTCAGCCACACAATATGTGAAATTATAATAATTTTCAATGTATTTGAAATATATAGAATGGGTCTTTTAAAATACTGACTCCCTTAAAAGCTGGTTATCCCCCCTAGTATAGATTATCCCCTGTTGTATTCCAATTATTTATAGTTGATTAGGAAGGAAAACATATAAATACTAATAGTAAATCTTCTAGTTGTTCCTTATTATACCCCATGTTATCAAACTCTTCTTCCATGGTTGGTTAGACCGACTCACATATCTTTTTCTACACCAATATTTTATTGAAGACTTATCCTATATCCATCCCCAACTAAAAGTCATCATAAATTAAAACGTAACTAAAATAATTTTAATTATTAAAATACAAAACTAAAGTCTTATTTTACATAGAAGTGTAAATGAAATAAGTGTTATCGCCTTTATGTTTGATCTAAAAAGATAAATATATTCAACATTATAGATGAAAATCATCCCAGCTAGCCTCTAGGATGTAGTTTATTCATGTACTTACTCAAGAACATCATCAGTAATTATGGACGATATAATTCTACTAGAGATGATATGACCTTGATTTACTTCTTCATGATTAAAAATATATTATTTATCATTATTATACCATTGGATTCAAATAATAAACTAATACTCCTTTCTATTGGATGTATTAACTTATAATATGATCATTCATATATTTCCAATAGTAATTTTTAATCCATATCCATGTACTCCATTTATAATTCAATACATATTTTATATCAAAAATATCATTATTATTATACTGAAAATATAATCGATAAAGTTTCCATATTTGAATAATGGAATTTTCATTATCATTTTGAATGATAATATCATTCAAATCAGTATGGTGATTCCTAAATAGTATCTCATTTAAACTCATTTGAATTATAAATAAAATATCATTTAAATAAACTTATAAAATGAGATTAAATCATCCATTTCTTATATAAAAATCTACATCCTCATAAAAATGTCTTATATTTCTTATATATTCATTAAATTTTATATATTACCAAATCATTAGGAAATCGGTTGTGTCAAACAATCGACTATGTTTTTCTATTTATTTTTGTGGAAAGAACCTATGTGGTTCTCAGTTTATCTAAAACACATAAATATATATGTGGTTTATCACATCACTAAATTGTCCATGTAAATTAGCTATGTGGTCAAACAATTTTTGGGATTCAACTACACTGATTCACTACATCTTTGAATTAGCTACGACCCTGAATTCACCGCTGGAATTTGATACATCATTGACTAATTTATGTGGAAGAATTGGCTATGTGAAATGGCTATATATAGATTATCATATATGAATAAACTATATGTATCATGAAAATTACATACATAACACACATAACATTTATCTAATTTAACTAACTTCCAAGCGTTCTGAATCATATGAACACTTCACAAAAAAAGATAATGTTCCATCATACAGTAACAACGTTCATTACATCCTTTTGTGATTATCACATCAATCATAAAACATTATTTTCAACATTTTCATGAACATCACCTATCAATTTCACTAATATATTTCCTCACAATTCTTTTTCCATAGAACATTGAAGCATCTACATCATCTTATAGACTTATAAAGATGTATTACCAAGTATGAAATCCTATTTTATTATACATCCAATAAAATGTTTCATTCCATATCAAAAACACCGACTGAACCATTTAAAAAAATTTAATACATACTAGAGAAAAATAATATTCTTAATTAATAAATAATCATAATAAATTGGATTATATTATGATTCAAACTATTCTACATAGAGTTACAGTCATTGATGAATCTATAGTATGATATTATAAATTCAAACAAAATGGTAAAAATAATGATTGGAGCATTGAAATGAGGCTGAAAACACCATGGTAAGTTTATTTTTATTCAACAAAGAAATAATATTTATGGGATACCCCCATTTGGAAATTATGTTTAATACATATTTTTCTATACATTGATTGATATGCAGATTGATCCATTAAATTAATGTCTAATTTATTGGCTTTATCATTAGAATTAGACTTTAAAGAAACTAACATGAAGTTAATTATCATAAATTCCACCTGATTTCATTGCATTAAAATTTTATAATATTTATATGCTGGAATAGAATAACCAAAACAATGATGGGGTGAAAAATTATCAAATGAATAAAAATTAGAGAACTGCTAAATTTTTTTAGAGTATATTTTCCAGAATATCAAAAAAATACTTCTTTAAATCATTATAAAATATATATTTTTTACACACATAACTATTGACCGTTACTCATTACATAATTCAATGTATTATATATATATATTATAGAACAAAATTATTTTTCATCATTGACTACAAAAAATGGAATTCTGTTTATTTGATATTAAATTCTATCTCTAAGACCTCATTGAATAAGACATTGTCAAAATTAATATTATCATGTATATATGTTTGATGTATAATGTAAAAATTTCATTTATTTGAGAACATGGTTTGAGATATTAATGACTTGGTGACTTAATTATGTGAATAAGAACATCTTAAACATATGATTTATCTATATTATGAAGATATTGTTTTAATATTTGGTATATATGTCCCTATGAGATCTAAATCATCTATAGATTCATATTCATCAAATTCTTTTAAATTATTTTGAGTATCCTCTTACATAATTAATGTTTTAATTTCAATCACATTGAAAATTTTAGATTAATTCATTTATGAAAAGTATTTTCACTAAAAAATGATCATAGGTTTCCAATGAGTAATGTTTATTCTATGAGTGGTTTACCAGGTAAATTTTGACCCTATTAATAATATTAAGTGTCTAAATTCAATATCATTAATTACATAAAATATGTTCCTATCCTCATACTACAAATAATATGTTTGAAATGAGATTTTTATTATAGAAAAAACCTATGTTTGTTAGGATACATCTATTGTGTGTTAGGAATATAGATCAATAAATGAAAAATGATTTATTAAACGAATGAAAATAATGTTATACATTTTAAACTAATTGAAAACTAAAGTCAAATTTTTTATGTTGGATCAGATTACTAATTGAAGAAGATATTTTTACTAGTTGAATATTTTTTGTTTATAAATTTATCCTTTTTTAAACCAAATTATTATTATGTTCTTACAGAGTTAAATTATATAATTATTCCTTATTAATATGGGGAAAACAATTTTCTCCCATGTTGTATGGTTTTTCAAAAAATGGTTCATGAAATTCAGAATCATCCTATAGTATTCAAAGATGTTAATATTCTTTAAAATGATGATATTTCACAGTAGAGTTGAGAAATTTTTATAAATATTATAGTAACCATAACTGATTCATTGTATCACCATGTGTGGAATATTCAATATCATTTTTACTATTAGATTATTTATAAGATGTGCCCAAATTATATTTTAAATATTATTATATTTTCACAATGGATCACAATTATTTTATAAAATATATTAATTAAAATAAAAATAATTTAATCAAAAAACACATGGGTGTTGAATTTTTTTGATTCATTCTATGAGATATAGGCGGTTAATGTATTTTTTTTATTATCTACCCATGGTTCTGACCAGTATAATTTCTATTACATGGTGTTTGGACATATTTATTAATAATAAAAATAATTGGATAATTAATTAGTAAATAATATTTTAATTTCAATTATTTCATTAATCAAAATCTATTAAGGATTATATAGTTCTAAAATTCAACATAGAAAAAAAAAATCAAAAAATTGAATATGTGTTTTTGCAATGTTCCATATTAAGGAAATTATAATCATGTTAGGAATTATAGGGTTGGAAATTGGTTTGATAACATAGGTAAATTGAGTGTTTATATATGTAGTTTCTTCATGAAGAATATTTTTGGAAAAAATGACATTAATAATGTAGTAAAAAATTATATTATTATAGAAAAATAAAAAAAAAACAAAATCATAACAAATGGAAAATATTTGAGAATAATGTATATGATTAATGAACCATGTTTGTGTTAATTTTATGCTAATTATATTATTTTAATATTTCAATAATTATTTATATAATTTTCACCAAATTTGAAATTTAATTGGATGATTGTCATTTATCAGTATTTATTGTTTAGAAATACCATAATTCATAAAAGAAATATCCCAATAATAAATTATATTATTAGATTAATGCATCATTTAAAAATATAATTAATTTGTAAAATATCATTTTGTTTTTATCATAAAATGAATATATATATATAGCTTTGCGTTTTTACCAATATGTGGTGACATATTATGTTATATATATAAGAATCCAAAGGAATAATACAATATTTTGATATATATAAATAAATAAATATATATATATATGTCACTTGTGATTAATTATTGGATATCACAGTAGATAAGGATAAAGGATTTATTAAATTCAATTATAGTTAAATCAAACAAAATTATAAATAAATGTACAAAAGATCAATTAACATAAATTTCCTAGACATCAGATATAAAAATTAAATAATTTCATGAACACACCATTACATTCTCCAAATATCATACATGATATAATCATTAAATCATGAATATAATAGTGAGGATATGAAAAATAAAATAATAAAATAATTTTAACATTTAATTATTAAAGATATCACAACGAAAATCTCACAATGTTCATCCATGTGACAACGATATGTCTCTACTAATGCACTAATCATACCCACCTAATGAAAACTAAACTACAATTGTAATCACTATAGATATAATGTAGAGTAATATTACTAAATATGATAAATAATAAATATGTATCTATTTCCAAACACTACACAAACTTATATAGTTTCCAAATCGAATGGATCTTTTGCCTTTGATTATGGATAAAACCAATGAGGGATGTAAGGTAATGATTTCAAGAAAGTTTACTTGTCTTGTGAGGAATATGATGTCACATTGATGTGGGAAAAATTTCATGTGATATATCATGATTGTTATTTAATAATAAATGATATAGGTGTGTGTGACCCAATATATAGTTGATAACTAAGTAGAATAGTGGTATTAGGGTGAATCAAATAACACGTGGAGTTACCATAAGGTGGATAACAACATACTGGTGTAGGAGTGTGTCATTAGTCCACTATTGAAATTGTTCATGAATCTCCAACCAATTACATTGTGATATTACTGTGATTGGAGTGTTTTAAGAGGTTACAGTAACTCATTTCAAGAGTTGGTCGAAAATCTAGTTTTCATTAATGGTGATTCAGGACAGATAGTTGATGACGGTGGGTCACAATGGTGAGTCAAGACAGACGACTCACATTAGTGACTACCAATATTGAATCTCTGATGGTTAGTCATGATGCTAAGTCATGATGGTTGGTCGCCATCGGTGATTTGTCTGATTGTAACTCACACAATGGTGAGTCATCCAAAAGTGACTTGTCCAATGGTGACTCTCCTAATGGTGAGTTTATGATAATGAATCTTATGAAGGTGAATTCTCCAACTGCGAGTCATCGAATAATGATTTTTCCACCAGTATCTTTTCCAATGTTGAGTCTCCCAACAACGACTCATCCACAAGTAGATCATACTAGTGACTCAAAATGGTTTCTTTCATGTGGTATCTATCTATGTGTGACTTGTGATAGTGAAAACTCAACTGTGACTAATTTTGAACAGTTTTCCCCAATTCCCCAATTTTCTATTTTTTCATTTTTTCCTCATTGACGATTCAGTAGATGTAAAATGAGTTTAAAATAATATTTAATACTCTTGTAGCTATCTCGAATCATATATATCTTCTAAAAAACTGAATCTTCCTTTAACTTCTAAACTGTGTGGTAATGGTCACGATCTTCCTGTAATGGACTTTAACAATTATTTCATTCATTAATATAAGATATGTCTATTCTAATGTTGGGATCCTCTCATCCATGTGCTCTTTAATTTTTACTTGGTTTTCCACAAACCATTATTCCACAAGGATATGTTTTTTATTCTGTAGACGTTGGATCAAATTTTCCTGAGAAGTACTTTCAACTACCTACACACCCCGTATTTGGTGAAATAAGGATGTGCTGATTGTTTTTTAGGTAGGGATCCCTTCATATCTTGTTAATTTGTGTATGACACATTCTGGGTGTATAAATGTCTTCCTTGTTAAGATAGATTAATTAAAAATAAATACTAATAATTAATTCTATTTAATATTAATATATAGAGTCTAGGAAAACCGATGCATGCTTTATTATTATTATTTTATTGTGGATATTTTATTTTGTATAGGCTAATAACCCATTGAAAAACATTGACATTAGTGGTAATTGATTGTTCAATGGGAATAGATTGTGAATTCTTATTGTTGTTCTTATGTGGAACGACTATATATATATATATATATCAAATCGATTAACCACATACCGTCAAATAATTAGTGGATTCCACAGATCAAACTATTTATATGATAACCATAGAATTAACAAGTGTAAATTGAATGAGGAATTCTTATTAAATATGAATATTCTTTGATATTTTCTGTGGCATGGGGTGTTGTGTTCGAGTTTTCCGTACTTTTTTTGTAGTAGGTCTGGGGGAATTGGCCCTCTGATATGGGGTTTAAAGAGTGTTTTAATGGAATCACACGTTGAGAGATTGATTGTGTTATGGGAGTGGTTTGGTTATGTATCAGGGCTACCGATAATGGTTGTGGTGAGATATTTTGATGAGTGTGATTGTGAGTTGGGTTTTTTTGTTTAGCTGATGGATAGGTTAAATGAAATTGATGCATGATAATTTTTGTGGTTTGTATGGGTAATTCTCAAAGAGTTTCTCATTGAGTATCATGCCCAAAGATTCAACCCATCTACCTGAATAAATGTTTTTATGTTATGAATGGGTGTTAAATAAAGATGAACATGAAGCTATATTAGTTAATATGGATATTGTACTTCTGAGCCGACTTCGGTTGTGTTTCATTTTATGGATTTTTCTTTTTAGTTTCCCCTATAGATTTTAAATGGATTAATTAATTGTAAATAATGAATAAAAATTGGTAAAATGAATTGGATATGGGTATAATTAACATTTGTGGTTTGATGTGTGGTTGTGCATTTCGGGGTAGTAGGAAATGATATTACATGAGTTGGTTGTTTTTTAGAACCCATAGGTTTTCCCAGAGTGTTTGGAATTATACATATGTATTACATGTTTTTTCCTTTGTGATTTCTATATTCACCCCACCCTATTTGAGCACTATGTTTCGAACACCCAACTTTTTAGGGGGACAGTGCCTTTCCCAAACATCCGAGTTAGAGGATGGATTGCTAGATAACGTCATTTCCCTACTACCGCATCATGGGGGGGATACCTCAATATTCTTTTGGTAGGTTGTGATTCATGATCCCTAGGTGTGTGAGGGTGAGGTATTTTTACTAGGTGTCTTTGGGATTATATTTGTAGTGTTTCATTAATGTATTTAGGGTTTGGTGTGATGTATTTCCAGCTGTCATTGGGATGTGATTTTCTATGTGTCCTAGGTGTCTACGATTGAGGTGTAGTTTTGAGGCCTATGTGTGTGTGGGAATGATGTGATGTGTTTTGTGTCTAATTTGATAGAACAAAATATGAGATTGTGAGTCCTAGGTGTGTGTTGGTGAGTTGTGGCATGATTCTTTCAGAAGCGGTAGGAGCACTAAGAAATTTTCTATTACTTTGTGAAAGAAGATAATGAGTTGGATAGTGGTGTGGGGTACCCATTTCTCAATTTCATGCTATATTACAATATATAAATTTTTTTACTTGATTAGTGTTCCACGGTGAGGTGGTGATGGTCAATATACATTTTTAGGTGTTCTTGGTTTTATTTTTTTCTCTAGGATAACTTGTAGGATTCTCCAACTTATGCACTATTGAATTTGTATTTCCTGCGGAGTATTTTAGAATTCCCACCCACTATTATTATGCATCTTTCATGTTTCCTCAAGGATAATGGGGGCCATGATGGGCTTTACTAGCACAGATTTTGGGACAGTTGTTGTGTCACATCTTAGTAATATTTTTGTATATAAACGTATGAGCATCTTTTTTAGTTATATTGGGTTAATTTTAAACATGCATGTGGAATGGTTTTTATAATTATTATATATATATATATATATTTTTTATAGTTTTTATGAAGTTGATAAATACTTTCTCCTATTCATGGATACAATGAAATGGAAATGATTCACATTTTTGTGAGATTTGTATACCCATGGTTCTGGCCGCCACCTCAGGGCCTACTGGAGGTGGGTCTTGGGGATCATTATCACTCTTTCTCCACTTCTAGCTCAATATGTTCATGTTTAGAGGGAGGGGTCATGATAAAATGGTATCTGTGTTGGTGGTGGGTAGATAGGGTGGATGTTGGAGTTTGGAATACATAATATTACATGGGTTGGTAGCGAATCAAGGTTATGTGATCTTAGTGAATGACATTGGATAGAGAAGACAATCTACGGAATGGGATTTTAGGGCCTCCATGAATAGATGCAAGGAATCTGGGAATACCTATTTTCAATGTGAGGCTACACCATTTGGATGGTAGAGACCCTAAGAATGTAACATGCAATATAATGACATGCGTTCTTGTCTAAATTAGGTGTTCTCGGGAATTTTTAGTTGATTAAAAAGAAGTTAAATGATGATTAATTGAAATTATATACTACTCAGGCATATGAATTCCTTGTTTAACAATTAAATTAGTGTACCAAATCTTCATCCTTGTGTTTTTTGGGGTGTTAAGGAAAAATAGGTTGATCAACTTGGTTGATGGATGTTTGATTCAGTGGAAGAGACTAATATGTGGTACAAAACATTTTTTCATTTCTAGTAACAAGCTTTCAAATTGTATTAGAATAGTATTATAGATGGGGAGACAAAGAGCTAGATCGAGGAGTTTGAGATCAAATTCAGTTTAATCTGGGAGCTAACATAATACTTGATTCTTTTGGAAGTGAGCTAGATGTGGGGGATGTACATCAGTGGTAGATGATGTACATGGGTGAAAGGAAGGAGGTTGATGTTTTATGTATTGATTTCAAGAAGTTGTTCAGAGAATAATTTCATTCATTGACCATGGAGGCTGATAAGAGGTATGAGCTACTCTCCCTAAAAAAGGGGGGTATGTTGATACTAGATTTGGGGATCAATTTCACGAATTTTATGTGTTTTGTAACATATCTCTTTCTATATGAGGAGTCTCGTGTGAGACACCAAGAGGAGGCACATCTTCCTTCTATCCAGTACCCATTCACCCCCTTTATGTAGATAACGTACATTGACATTAAGAAGAAGGTGTAAGATATATAGTTGATGCAATATTTAGGAGGTATACAGTGAGTGGGTATCCATCAGGGTTCATTAAAAGGTAGTGTTACCATCAACAAGTCTCATCTACTAGGGCCTTCGAGGTTTTGACTTGTGGGGAGGGGACCTTAGTAGTTTCTGTTTCAATCTTCAAGTCCTTTTTTCCATTACTGTGGTAAAAAGGGATGATGTGTTTTATTTATAATGTCCTTGGGAATCTTCAGAATCATTTTACCATAGATGTTAAAGGTTAGTATGGTGGAGGTGGACAAGATATGTGTCAACCATAGTAAGAGTTTTTTTGTATTCCATTTCAGAAGCTAGGACAACAGTCTCATTTTCCATCAAGGGAGAAGGAGTTGGTTGAGGAAGACCCCAGGATGTTCCTCAAGGATCTAGACCAGTGCATGGTTGGGGAAGAGGTTGTTAAAAGTGGGGTAGATGAGTTGGGAGTCGTCAGTATCACGTAGTAGAGGCTACATTTCCAGTATGACCAAAGATCATTAGAGGCCCAATCATCTTTTTAATAACCTATCATGTTATTTATTAGATTTAAGAGCATAACACTCCTTAATTTAACCATGTTTAGAAAATTATTTAGAACTATAGGTAGAAAGGCTTCCCATTACCCAAGTGTTGAGTATTCTATTAGTAGGATAGACCATCTTGTTTTTATGTGTTATTGGGATGTGGACTAGTGACATCACCACATCAGTCCCATAGGGATACTTTTTTGGATTCAGATGCATCAAAATTATGATATTCTTGACATCTACTAGTTTTATTCCACGAATTAGGTCATATACTAATTCTAGAGAAGTGTCATGTCTTCAACAGTGGATGGTCAGCTTGTGGCTTATGTCGGTGAGTGGAGCTATCCGGTGGGAAGTCAGCATGTGGGGCCTCTTATATCATTGTTGGCCTAGTTGTTAGTGGATTTAGTGGAACCTAATGTCCCTATGTTTTTTAGAGTGTTCTTTGATGTTTTCACTAATGATTCTATGCCTCTGGCCCCTAGATGTGATGTTGTGTGCAGGAATAACCTGCAGCCCCATGCTTCTTTGATTTTGATTGATCATTATTAGAGGTCACCTCTTGAGTTGAGGGACCTGAAGATCCAGATAGATGAATTGATTAAATGGGGTATTATCCATCCCAATGTTTTTACATGGGGTTCCATGGTGTTGTTCATAGAGAATTCATATTGTGGTCTAAGGATGTTCATAGACTACTAGATGTTTAATCAGGACACAGTCTATGACTGTTACCATTTCCTTAGTATATAATATCTTATAAACCATATGAGAGAAGCATGAAGTTGTTCTAAGATCCATCAAATGTCAGGATATCACCATTTTAGGGAGAATGAGGTTAATATCTAAAATAATTCTTTCTGATGTATGTATCAGAACTTCCGGTTCATTGTCATGTTGTTCAGTGTTATGAACACACATGCCTTGTTGATGGGGATTATAAACTCTATATTCCATGAGATCCTATACTTTTTCATCTTCGTATTCATCAATGAAATATTAATATAATCAAATCCATATGATAATAATAATGAGAACCTTAGGACTATATTTTAGGTGTTTCAACACCACAGACTCTACTAATAGTTTTCTATGCGATTCATATGGACCCGAGTGGTGAATTTCTTTCGGCATTTGGTGTCATAAAATAGTGTAGCAATGGTCCTGTCAAAGGTATTGAATGATTTTTTTTGGTAATAACTTAATAATGTAGTGGCATTTTGCAGTTTTCTATATCTCATAGGATATTATCAGTGGACTATAACCAATTTATCCAAAGTTTCATATCCTTTGAAATATTTAAGTAGAAACAACCTATGTTTTGTGTCAGATGAGTAGTAACAGGTAGTGTTCATCTATCTGAACGGGATTTTGGATAGTGATCCTATGTTATGGTTTCTAGTGGAAGGGGTGATGTTTTAGTTTTTTTGTGATGCATCCCATCAAGGATTGGGATGTGTGCTGATAAAACAACAGGGAGTCATATCATATAGGATAAGGTAGTTATATCCCCAAAAACATAACTATGCCACCCACAATCTTGATTTGGTAGTAGTTTTATTTCAACTGATGTTGTGGCCCCACTGGCTCATTGGGGACTTCTTTTTGGTCATCAAATATCACAATTTTTTGAGGTATATCATTTCCCATATAGATATGAAGTTGAGAGAGTAGGGGTGGATATTGGTTCTCCAGGATTAGTATTTTGAGATCTTCTAAAATTCAAGAAAGAGGAATTTCTTGGCTGATGCTTTGAATATAATTTTGTATAAGGATTTTGTTCAGGAATCTACATATTCATTGAAGGTGTTGGAGGATTTTACAGCCTAGCACATTGATGAAAGAATGGATGTCAATAAGAGATATTTAAATAAGATTTTATTAGAGTATTCTCTAATACATCAGGTGGCTGAGACTCATTGGGGATACACAAAGGAAGAGGTGAGGAATGATCACGTTGACCATGGTGACACTCCAAAGGTATTGACAAGGGATTGTCCTAATTAGATGTTTTTATATGGAATGTTTTTTGTATCAGTAGTGGTGCATGAAGGAGTCCTCTGTGATTTTTACAGATCAACATTAGTGGTGTACCTAGGAGAATCCTTGATGTTTTGTGGCTTGAGTTAGCAGTTTTGATGGACTATGACGAAACAAGTAGTGCCAGAGTTTTTGAAAAAGTATCAAGTGTTCTAGCAGGTGATGGATTAACACTATGTTTATGGTGGATTTTTCCACACCTTAGATGTCCCTGAGTGGAAGTGGGATGGCATCTAAATGGGTTTCAACATAGGATTACCCAGTGTTTATGGAGTCTAGGATTCCATCCAGATAGTACTGGGTCAACTAGTGAAATCTTCCCACTTCATGATGATTAAGGATTTGGGTGTAATGGATGTCCTAGAAAAGATATATGTGGATGAGGTGGTGAGGATGTATGAAGTGACAATTTCCATTGTATTGGTTTAGGACACATTTTTTACCTCATGAGTCTGAGGGGTTACTACATTCTTCTCATACTCAGTTACACCTCAACACTACCTTCTAGCCTCAGACATATTGGAAATACGAACGTACTATATAGATGCTAGAAAATATTCTATGAGTATGAATCATGGACTTTGGAAGATATTGGATGTGACACTTACCAGTTATCATGTTTTCTTATAATACCAGCTATCACTCTTCCATTGGCATGGATCTATTTGAAGCTCTTTATTTATTGTCGTGTGATTCACCCTTGATCTAGATAGGGGTTGAGGATATAACTTCTCCTGTTCATTAGGTTTTGAAAAGCATGATTATTACTATTTAGTTGGTTCGTGAGAGTATTATAGTAGTTATGGACAATTATATGTCATATACTGATGGCAAGAGGGGACCCTTAGATTTTATGGTTTTAGACCATCCGTTCTTGATGTTTTCACCACAATGTGGGTAGTAATGTTTTTAAAAATGGATAAAGATTTATCCCAAGTTTGTTGGTCACATCATGGTGTTGGGATGAGTTGGTGAATTAGCTTACCCGTTGGAATTTACACCAATATTAGTGAGGATTCATGTCATATTTTACATCTCTATTCTTCGTTGGTGTGTTCAGGTTGACTCCCATGTCATCGACTAGGGGGGAGTTGGACATCGAAGATAATGAGGAATATGTGAAGTGGTTGGTAGAGATCCCAGATCATTGAGATATGGTGTTTTGATGATGGACCATTCCCTTGGCCCATCTATTGTCAAGGCATGCTGTCCTAGAGAAGAGTACATGGGAGTGAGAAGCACAATTGCTCTCCTAGTACCTAGAGTTGTTATGAGTTTTACCATGTTCTATTTTACATTTTTTTGGGATGTTAGAACATCATTTTTTATCATATGAGTTGTTTACTTGTTCCATAATGTGAGGTAATTTCCTGAAATGTGAAATGGGAAGACTATATTACTAATAGAGATGCATTAATTATGATGTTATTAAACATGTGCGGGTGTGTCTATGCCACCTAGAGTAGATAGTATCTTTTCATGGAGGACGGTATTCACTGATTCATGTGATAGAAAAATATGGTTTTTATGGTTCTGTTGTGTGTCTTCTAGTTAGTAAGGTTAGATGGTGTTAGAGGAGGTGTTCATGTATTGTAGGGTTTCTCACCAGCTTTCGAACAACCCAGGGTGGGTCATCATTGAACCTTGATATCAGTAGTCATGTTTCTACTGTATCGATATCCTTGAGAGGTATCTCACAAAGTGGTCATTCAGACCCCTATTTTCATTATAGGTTTTATTTTTAATTATATAAGTTATAATGGTTATATAGGTCTCTAATTTAATGTATCATTCCTATTAGTCCCATTACATTGTGAAATTCTAGGGTTTGTAGTGTTTTGGGAAGTTACAGTGAGTCATTTCAAGAGTTGGTTAAAAAGAAGGTTTTTTCAGTAGTGATTATAGACCGGTAGGTGTAGATTGTTGGTCATAATGGTGTGTTAGGACCAGGGAATCAGTAATGGTGACTCAGGAATGATGACTCACACTAAAGACTTGAAACTGTGAGTAACTGATTGTAGCTTGAGATAGTTTGTCACAAGCAATGATTCATTCAATGGAAACTCATCCAATGATGAGCCATTTGATTGTTTCTCCACTAAAGGTGACTCTACCAATATTGAATTAGATAATATTAAATTACCCACTTGATAATCGTCCAATGGTGAGTCACCCAATATCTACTCATCCACTGGTATCTCTCCCAACAGTGAGTCACACAGCAGTGACTCATCCACCAGTAGCTTACACTGGTGAATCACACCAGTATCATTTTGGGGGTAGATTGCCTCCCGGGACTAATGATGGGGACTCACCCAAAGTAGAGTCATCTTCAATAGTTTTCCAAAATTGTATATTCTCCCTATATTTTCTCATTTCCCCCCTTTGACAATACCTTTGACATAAAAATAGTTTAACCCCATATTTAATCGTTTTAGAGCCGTTTCAAATCTGATCAATTTTAAAAAAATAGGAACCTTCTTTGACTTTAAAACTCTATGGTCTTGGTGATGATCCTCCTAAAATGGACTTTAAAAACTTTTACTTACATTGATATAGGTTATGGGATTTCTAACATAGTTATCCTCCCTTCCACATGTTCTCAAATTTTTTTGGTACACCCCTAACCATTCTTTCAAGAAGAGATGAGTCTTGTTCTATAGAAGATTTATCGCATTTTCCTGGGAGGTTCTTCCATCTAACTATGGACCCCTTATTTGGTGCCATAAGGATGTGTGGAATGTCTATTTTTTATGTAGGGATCCTTTTGTCTCTCTCTAATTTGTGTATCATGCGAGGTGGGTGTTCGAATGTATCCTTTTTGAATATAGTATAATTCCAAACAAATAGTGATAAACGAATCAATTTGCAATCAAAATATAGGAATTGGAAAAAAATGGTTCAAGATTATATTTTATTATTTTTCAGTTTATATTTTGTTTTATATATGATAATCACCTACTAAAAATCATAGTCATTGGTGGTCTTCATTTTATCAAAAGGAATGGATACTGAATTATTGTTTTTGGTCTTATTTGGAATGACTATATATATATATGAAATTGATTAACCAGGTACACTCAGCTAATAAATGGATTCACCAGGATCAAACACTTTCTATGAAAACCCAGGAATTAACAAGAGGAAATTTAATATGTAATTCCTAATTAAATGACAAAATGATCTTTATTGGCTTGGGTGGTGTTCCCCTATGTGAGGGGTGATCTAACATGGGTTATAGTAGGGCTGGGAGGCTTGGAAATGGGATATGGATTGATACAGGTGGTGTAATGGAATCTCATGATTAGATATTTATTTATTTTGTGATGTTTGTTGAGTGGTTATGTAGGAAGGATTCCTTGAATGGTCATGTTTAGATATGTTATTTGGTGTTTTTGTTAGTTGGGGGGTTATTGTGGTTGAGATGATAGATTAGGAAGAATGAATTTGATTAATTATGGTGAGAGTTGTTAGTATGGGTAATTATATTGAAGTTTATCCATGAGTAGCATTACCAATTCTTCACTCCATGTCATGGGATTAATTTATGTTATGTTATGAATTGTTGTTAAATACAGAGGAATGTGAACCAAATTTTTTTTATATAGATCTTCGAATTCTGATATGACATTGGTTGTGTTTCTTTTTCTATCTTGTCTATAATAAATTATTGGGTACTAATGTAATGAATGAATGAATTATTAGTAATGAATTCTAATTGGTTAAATTAACTGGTTGGGGGTACAATTTAATTGTGGTTCATGTAGAGGGGGTTTTCAGGTAGAGTATGTAGAGAAGGAAATTCTTTGAGTTGGTTGTTTTTTGAGAACCAATTGGTTTGGAAGGAGTTTTTGAAAGTATACATATGTATTTCTTATATTTTACATTATTATTTATATATGCACACCATACTATATGATAAATTTGTGAAGAACACCCAAATTGTCACAAGGGAGGGTGAATTCCCCAAACATCCAAGTTTGAGGATGGATGGATGGACACCAGCTATTACCTCCTACCTCATTGAGTTAGTGGTAGCCTAATATACTTATAGAAGTTTTTAATTTGTGAGGCCTAAGTCTGTGTGGGAGAGATGTGTTTCCAATGTGTCTTTGAGATGAGATGTATTTTTTCCCAGGTGTCTACGGGGTGATATGTGTTATTTTCCTAGGTGGTTTTGAGATCTGATATGATATGTATCCCATGTGTCTGTAGGTGAGACATAGTTTTTAGGCCTAGGTGTGTTCTTGTGATATGTGATATAGTATGTTTCCTAGGTGTATTCGGGAGAGATTTGGTTCTGAGTCTCAAGTGCGTGTAGGTTGTTTGTGAAGTAGTTCTCTCGGATGACATGGGGCCCCATAATATTTTCCATTAGGGTTTGAGAGTGTCTAATCAGTGGGAAAGTGGTACAGAGTACTGGGAAATCAATTTTCATTCTATATATTTCATTATTTTAATTTAGTCACATGGTGAGAAAAAGACGGTGTGCTGGGGATGGTTAGTATACCTTGTTAGGTGATTTTGGTTCTATTTTCTTCTCATATATGCCTTAGTATCTTCTCTCACTTTAGTGTGAGAGATATTGTTTTTTCTACTGATTATACTTGTATAATGAACCTAAATTATAACACTAATTTCAAGTTTCCATGATGACTACGGGGACCATACAGGGCATTACTATCTTAGATTTAGGGATTTTTTTGGGTCACTACTTAGCAATATTTTTGGGTATTTTCTTTAGTGATTTTCATTATATTTATAGATGTTTTTAAAACAATCATGTGGGATGTATTTGAGATTTCATATATATATATAATGGATTTTCCTTGAGTTATTTATTTATTTTCTCCATATATTTTTTTTTCTAAAAAAGGGTAATTACTCCCATTTTGTGAGCTTTGAATACCGTTGGTGTTGGTCACCACCCCAAGGCCAACTGGGGTGAGACTCATGGGGTGATTATATCTCTTTTCACATTGACACCTCAAGAGGGACATCGTTGGAGGGAGCCGGTTGTGAAAACTATATATGGAAAATTAATGATGGTTTCTGTTTTTTTCTATAGAGGGAGTAGAATAATGTTTATTTAAACTTAGATGATTGGGAACAACATATTTTTTATAGGATGGTGGATTATTCCAATTCAATAAAAGATTTGTAAACTAGGTAGAGTATTTGTGTGTTATATAAGGTTAATCTAGATTAAAAAATTAATGAATCTATAATATATAGTTTAACATTAAGTGGATTGATGTTGTTTTTCAGTGTTGGTTAACATGTGAAGAGAATTGAGATTTTCATGAGATTACCTAACAGAACATCTCATGAGATTAATTTGAGGAACGAAATGTCTTATGAATCCCTCCTCAAATATTCTAATGGATTTAGGAATTTATCAAGGGTAAAATACATTCATAATGTTGGAATTTTGTAATAAACTATATTGGGATGACCTAACACATCACAATACATATAAAATCACTAGGACCCATGGGTTTCTTTATACCCACAAGATGAAAATTACTCTTTGGTTATCTGGAAATCACACTTGGAAATTGTTCCACCCTCATATAATAAATATTGAATAAAAAATGTATAATGAATCTAATAATATCTGTCTAGGAATTAAACAACCATGCATATAAATTGTCATGAAATAAAAACAAACTAAAAAAATAGATCATAATGAAAATAAGAATCCAACTAAGATATACAATTGAAATAAATACAATGGAATTAGATACAAAAAAATATACAATGATGATTTCAATGATAAACAAAATAAAATATTACAAAACTTGAATAGCTTAACACCACCACAGGTGACCCATAATTGCTTAGGATATCCAGTAATCCATCAAACATCTACTATAAACCACATCTAATAGAAATAGAACTGGGAACATGAAATGGATAAAATATAATTATAGGTATAAGAAAAAACTAGATCATATTTATTGTGTCTACTAAACATGAACAGTGGGATATAACAATGTAGTCTATGTTATTACATTGATATTGAAGACCATAAAATTATAGTTTAAACAATTGGTTCGTAAATTCATTTTCATGTCTTAATGTAAATGATAAAAATAAAATCCAAATTCTTTATTTTAAATTAATCAACACTTTTTATGAAATATAATGTGGTTTTCCGAACAGTTACGTCGAAAAATAAAAAATCATAGAATTATTTGCATTGAAATATTAGAAAATATAAACAAGTCCATCCTTTTCCCTTCATCCAAAAACACTTCAAAAAACCACATTTTATTAAACCACTACGAGTTTTCATAAAAAAAATGTTGAGACGGTATATGGAGTATGATATAATCTATAATATCAATTATAGGATCGAAATAATATAGATACAGACTGAAGTATCTAATAATGATCAAAATACAATATGGGGGGGGGGATTAATTGTATTCTTTAAAAATTTAAAGGAACTTTTAATGATGAATATGTTTAACATGGTTAAATAAAGATAATTCACAATACCTCTAGTTCTACACACTTTCTAGATTCTGGAAATATGATTCTGAGAATGTGATTTCGGAAAATATGGTTCTGGAAAATGAAACCTAATAAAAGTTTACAGAGATAAATATTCTACCTTAAAGTGTATATAATAAAACTAAATCAGAGTATACATGTATAATAAAGTATAAGATAGTTAAACTTTCTTCAAAAATCAAAATACAATGGAAAACTTTCAACAAACAATTAACAAGTAGTAAGACTTTTAACCTAAAGAGAAGGGTATCCAACAACCTTGGATAACGGTCCCTTGATTTATACTTTCAAGAAAGTCTATCATACACACAGCAGGGTAAGCCCTCGATACGAAGATCAGGGTCTATCTTGCTATCCCCACAAGCCCTCAAATTTAAGGTAGTTGGCACCTTTGTCTTCCTCATCAAGGAAGTCCTTGAACTTTAAGGTAGTTGGCACCGATGTATTCCTATCCCCAAAAGCCCTCGAATGTGCTCAGAAACATTCAGAGTAGCACGAAGAAAATCTGAACAAGGTGTTAAGTATGCACCTAGCAATAACCTCTCTCTCTATAGAAATCACTTCAGCAGCATGTATTCTCTAGATTGATCATCTTGTTCATCAAAATTGTGAGCTCAATCAAATGAGATCCTATTTTTAGGCATACCTCCAATGGTTAGCTCCCTCCTCCAATGGTCATATTTTTCCTTGAATTTCAGAGGGACCTATACACATTTCCATTAAACAATAGTTAGTTAGTAACTGAATTCATGATATCGTTTTATAACTAAAACAATTGTAAGAAAAAATGTGATTACATAACCAAAATCATTTTTCAAAGTGTAAAGAGAAAAAAGTTCGGAGTCTAACCAAAAAAATATTCGGTGTCTATAATAAAAGTATATTTAGAATATATTTTCTATGGAATTCAGAAGTTGAACTCTATAGAATTGTAGGGTCTGAATTTTAAGGAAATTCAGAATCTGGATTTAGAAGAATTTGGAACCTGAACATACAAAGTTCAGAGTCAAAATTCATGATAATTCTGAGTCTGAACAGAAAAGTTTGACGTCTGAATTCATTAGGATTATGAGTCAGAACTCAAAAGAGTTTGAAGTATAAATTCAGAGAACTCGGAGTCAAAACTAAAAAGAGTTCGGAGTCTGAATTCAAAGGATTCAGAGTCTGAACTCAGATCTTAAAAAACAGAATACTCTTTATCTGAGTATTATATGATTCCAAGGTTTTAGATATGAAACTGAATTTTACACTTAGACAAGATAATGAAAAATGAAAAACATGGTGAGGATAAATTTCCTGGGGGATGGAAAATTCTCCTTAAATAAGTAAAAAATAGTGTAAATGAAATTTTCCTTAAGATAAGGTGTTTGTGATTTTCAAAAAAAGAAGGAATGGAAATGTCATAAGGAAATATTATTGACTCAATAGTCTCGCCCAAGTATGAAGTAATGGAAAACTCATAAGAAAAACCTTATTGACTCAACAATCTCCCCCGTTTTGGAAATCACAAACATCCTTATGAAAAAGAATATAATGACTAAGAAAAAAATTTCTACACTTTGAAATAAAACTTATCACCCTTTACTCATGGAAAATGATGAATATGACTATTTCCCCTTATGCTTTTGAACTCTAAGGATCGTATTCTAGATTTTCGGAATGGGAGTTTTCATTTTCTAGATTATGGAAATCTCTGTAGTGAAAAATCCCCCTTAGAAAAACTCCCCCTTTCATAGGGATATTTCATCTTTACTTAGACTTTTTCCCATTCTTCTCCTTTTTGATTTTCAAAAAGAATTTGAGGGAATGGAAAAGAATTTATGGTACCTAAAATATTAGTAAAAATCATCCAAAAACAATCAACCAAAAATTTCATTATGATTATAATGAATTTGTACAAGAAAAGTAAAACAAAAGATCGGATTGGGTCTATCATCCTTCCTCTTCTTTGGGAATAAGCTTCATCAATATAGTCTTTAGCTTCTTGTGCTCCTTATGATCTTCCTATTCCCTCTTAAGAATTTTTTTCGTGATCCTCAGCTTTCTTTTCTATGGCTTTGATTCTTTCTTCCTAAGACTTGAGAGACTCTTCCTATTCCTTCAGGTCTTCTTCCTGCTTAAGAAGCTTTTCTTCAATCTCAATATGAAGATCCATTTCTCTCTTCTAGCTTTGGGAAATAGAATACAACTTTCCATCCAAATACTTTACTTATTGAATCTGAGTGTTCTTCTCAAGAGTTATCTTTTCTTTATAATTGGGTTTATGATCATTGATCCCACCGTATTCTATGTCAAAAGCCTCCTTAACACCATCTTGAAACTCATCAAGTATTGTCAAATTTTCAACAGTTTTCATTGACCATCTAGATGCTTTCTTACAAGATCTTTTGTGGGAATCATAGTTAATAAAGAAATTTTTGAAACCAACCTCAAGCTTTACACACTTGTCCATTACCATGGACACTAAATCTAATTTCTGATTTAGTGTGTGTTGAAGCATCATGGATATTGAGTCTATGCTTAGAAAAATCAGTTTAGTCCCAAAAATATTCATCAATGATTTAACAACGAAATCATGTTCAAGAGACGATGATTCCAATATGAAACTTCGCTAGGTGAAGGTTCTTTTTCTATCTCAACAAGATTCCTCTTAAAATATCAACCAAATTCCTTCTTCTTTAGAACAACTTTAGTAGGTGTATCAACAACCACATGTTTACCTTTATTAGTTTTTGGAATGTCTTCCTCATCTAGAGAATCATGTTCATTTTCAGACAGGTGAACAATTCTATCTTCATCTATTTCTTCTTTTTGAGCTCCTACCTCAGCATCTTCAGGATGAATAAATTGACGATTATAACTTTCATCCTCTGATAACTTGTTCACTTCATCTTCTACCTTTTCATCTAACCCAGGAGTAGAAAGCTTCGATGATTCAGATTTTGAGGTTAGAATTGACATTTTATTGGATAGGCTTTCCTTTTCATGAAATTCCTCCACTTTATTAATCAAATCAGCTATGTCACCACTGCTTTCAGCTTCTTCTTCTACTCATTTGATAGATTCTTTCTCTTGAACAACCTTATCTTGGGATTTTTCTGGAGTCATGAACTTCTTCCCCGAAATCTCAGGTAAGGGTTCTTCTCGGAATGATTCTGGTACCGGAATTTGTTTGGATTCCTTTTCAGTATCCCTTAGAAGGGATTGAAAAATATCAGTCTCATACAGCTTTTTCATTAACTTCTTTTCCTTAGTTTGTTTATTAAGCTCATCAGATTTCTTCTCCTTTAAAGCCTTCACTTCTGTAGGACCCATGCCAAATTGTGGCTCCCCTGCTTTCCTTTTATTATATCCACTTTACTACAACCTCATCTGGATAAGATTTTTTCTTCTTAGGTTTTTGAGGTGTGGATTGGGCTTCCTTATCTTTTGGGGGTTTTCCTTCTTCTTCCACTTCCTTCAACTTTCTCTTCTTTGTAACCTTTCTCGAAATTTCATCCACATCATATTTCTTAGCTTCCGCTTCCTCCCCAGGTAGGTCATAAAATTTTCCAGAGTCATTAGAGAAACCAATGTTCATCCTCTTCAGGGTATCATCACTGACTAGAATGACTTTTCAATTTCTAGTCTTCAAACTGCAAGGAATTTTGAAAGATTCTAGTCATCGAACAATTAACTAAGAAATAATGTCCTGGTACATGATAATATAAGCCTTTAGATTTCCATTCTTGATATTCTCGATCGTATTCAGAATATGCTTAACCAAATTAACCTTTCTCAGGTTCACCAAAAAATCTAGGATGCACATGTCACTCTTCTTTAAAGTGTCCTTGTCACGTTTTTTCGGAATTATAAATCATTTCACCCAGAGTTCAAGGATCGGATTATTTATAGATAGGTGAGAAATCATCGGAGTCTTGATATCAGTAATACCGAGGCACTCCATCGATTTCACCTTTATAAAACTTCCTTTAACATCCGTCAGCTTGTGGGAATAGAATTCATCTTCTCCTTCATAGAACAATCTAATCAAACTTGTTGTCTTAGTTTATGAAAGAGCATAGGTCTTTCCATAAATTTTAAATGAAAACATCTATCTACCTTCTTCCTTAAAGAAACAGACTGATTCATAAAACTCCATTAGAATATCTGGATAAAATAAGTCTTGAGCCCCTGGATTCAATATACAGACACTCTTCTATCCATTTAGCTTAATGTTCTTTGAAATAATAGAATAATACTTGTTGTAGATGTTCGGATGCACCATCCATTCTCTATACACTTTACCATCATAAATTGGCTTGACAGTAGACATATATTTCTGAGAGGATTCTTCTACTGACATTTAGAATTGAAAAACTCTGAGAAGTTCAGAATGTGCATAAATAGAGGGTTAGAACATCAGCATGCGAGAGCTTGAGATCGATGTGGGACAACCCTTGTGGGTCCATTATATAGGCATTGGAAGTGACAATTCATCTTCCAAAATCAATGTAATGGATAGAAATCCTTCTGATCAGATCAGACGGTTGATATGATAGTTGTGAATAAATCATGATAGAATCCTATCTTTTGAGGGTTTTTATGAAAAACATTTGGATTTAAGGAAAATAGAATCTGAAATTTTTTAAAAAACAATTGAAAATACAAGCAAGTAAATGATGATTACAAAAACTTAAGAAAGGGAACGTACATTACAAAATTCCAGGAAGATTATTCATATGGAGGAAAATTTTTCTTGAAGAACATTTGATTCCGACAAATTTTGATTACAAAAAATTTGAAAATGAATAACTTCATTATGAAAAATTTTGAGTACGAAAAATTTCATTACCAAATTTTTTGAAAACATCATTACGGAAAATTGTGAAAACGTCATTATGAAATTTGTTGAAAACATCATTAGAAAAAATTTTGAAAACTAAAAAACAAATGTACCCCCCATATGAAAAGGAGTTTATTAATTTAAAGAGATTGGTTTGAAAAAAAATTTAACAAGGAATATTACTTTCTGCTTATCATTCCAAACATCTGTTTAATGTATTCAAATCTATCGATGGGTAAGGATTTTGTGAAAATATCAGCATCTTGATCTTGTGTTCCGATAAATTGAAGTATTATATCCCATTTTTGTGTGTGATACCTATGAAATTGATTCCTAATATCTATGTGTTTTGCATATGAGTGATGTTCATGGTTTTTACTTAGGGAAATGGCTCTAGTATCATCACACAAAATTTGGTTTTTTGGTGAAACTCATACCATAGTATATGAGTGTGTGTAGCATCCACAATACTTTAGCACAACATCTTCCAGCTACTACATATTCTACTTCAGTAGGGGAAAGTGCTATTGAGTGTTTCTTTTTTCATGACCAAGAAACACATGAATCTTCTAAGAAATTACTAGTTCTTGATGTACTTTTTTGATCGATTCTACATCCACCAAAGTCAGCATCTGAAAAACTCTTTTAAATAAAATCATTTCTAGAAGTATAAAAGTGTCCAAGATCCATGGTTCCATTTAAAGGGAGAAATTTTTTTCTTCTGCCTTTAAATGAGATTCCATAGGATTGGATTGATATATTTCACATAAGAATAAAAACCATTAAGTATGGATGACTATCTACCAAGTAATGTAGACTTCCTATCATACCTCTAAAAGATGTTTGATCTACGGGTTTCCCAGCTTCATCAAGATCTATAGTGTTTGAGGTACAATGAGAGTAATTATACTCTTCGTGTGTCCATATCCATACTTTTTAAGAAGATATTTAATATACTTATGTTGGGATATATAGATTCCTTCGGGTTTTTGAGAAATTTGAAAACCAAGGAAAAATGTTAACTCACCCATCATACTCATTTCAAACTCAGATTTCATTAGATATGAAATGGAATGAGTTAATGATTTCTGAGTGGAACCAAATATTATGTTATCAACATAGATTTTATCAATAAAAAAATTTCTTATCTTTCTTTATAGAAAGGGTTTGATCTTCATTTCCCTTAACATAATTATTTTCAAGAAAAAATCCTATAAGCCTATCATACCAAGCTCGAGGGGCTTTCTTATGGGAATTCAAAGCATTGATAAGTTTTTAAACATTTTTAGGATGTTTTTTATCTTCAAAAATAAGAGGTTGTTCAACAAAAACTTCTTCTTTTACAAAACCATTAATGGAATCAAATTTCACATCTGTTTGAAAAAGTTTGAAATTGAAGAATGCTGCAAAAGAAAGTAAAATATGAATAGATTCATTTCTAGCTACTGGAGAATAGGTTTCATCATAGTATATTCCTTCTTGTTGATTATTGCCTTTAGCAACTAATGTATCTTTATTTCACACTATGATTCAGTTTTCATCGCACTTATTTATTAAGACCCATTTTACTCCAATAATTGAAGTTTCCTTAGTTCTTTCAATGAAGGTACAAACTTTATTGATTTCAAATTCATTTAGTTCATCTTGCATAGATTTTATCCAATCCTCATAACCGAATCCTTCATTAGTGATTTTTGGTTCTAATTTGGAAAGGAGTGCTAGAATGTCTACTTCATTCCTTAAGGAACTTCTACTCCTTACAGGTTGATTCACATCACCAATGATACTATAACTAGGATGATTCTTTAGAATCATCTTATTTGGGGTTTGTACAACCTGTTCATCAACATAGGGTAGGCATTATTATGGGTTAAATGCTTCAGAAACATTTTCTTGGGCATCTCCCTTATTAAGATGATAGTCTAATAAAGGTTGATAAATTTTTTTTGAAAACACATCCGAAGATGTATGTTGGTATTGTTTAAAAACAAAAGGATTTGTTTCATCAAATTTAACATGTACTATCTCCTCAATAGTACAAGTGTTTTTATTGAAAACTCTATAAGCCTTAGAATTTGTGGAGTAGCCAAAGAGAATTCCTTCATTAGATTTTTGTGTGAATTTTTGTTGATTATATTTAGTATTCAGAATGAATACCTTATCGCCAAAAACCTTAAAGTTGGAAAGTCTAGGATTTATACCATTCCATAACTCATAAGGAGTTTTATTAAGAAAAATTATAATAAAAACTCTATTTATAGTATAACAAGTAGTAATTACAGCTTCAGACCTAAAATGTTTGGCTACAAAATACTCACTCAACAAGGTTCTTTTTATCTCTCGAAAAAATCTATTTCTTCTTTCAACAAAACCATTCTGTTGAGGGGTTCTAGGTGCTGATAAGTAATGAGTAATGCCTTTTCTATTTCAAATGTTTTCAAAATCAGAATTTCAAAATTCTCCTCCATGATCACTTTTAATCATTATCAAAGGAAATTTTTTATGATTTTTCACTTGGGATATAAAACTATTGAAATAGGAAAAAATTTCAGATTTCATTGCTAGAAAATATACCCACGTAAATCTAGTGTAATCATCAACTTAGACAAATACATAATACTTACCTCCAATGATTCTAGTTTGTGTTGGTTCAAAAAGATCCATATGAACTAACTAGAATGCATCAGTACTTGAGACTTAACCGAATGATTTAATTCATGATTTATGTTTAATTCCATATTGATAAGGATCACAAACTTTTGATGAATCAAATCAACGCTTCGGTAGATCCTTAACTAAACTTTTCATTGATAGTTTTCATAGGTTTCAAAGGTTACAGTGTCCTATACTTCTATTCCATAACCGTTATTAATCTTCTATTTCACAAAGACAAGGTATGTCTTGGCTCTTAAGGTCTCCTATGTTTAGTGTGTGTACATTCTCTTGCCTATTGGGAGAAAGAATAAAATATTTCTTGGAATTGTATACAAATCAATTTTCAATCCTAAAATTGACAAGTTAAACTTCATCACATAGTTGACTTATGATAATGAGATTTTTCTTAAGACTATTAACAATCAAAATGTTTTAAATCGATGTTTTTCCAAGGAGAACGATGTTACCTATACCAATAATTTCTCCCTAATCATTTTCACTGAAAGTTAATTTTCCTCCTTTCGTATTGATAATATTTTCAATGTAGTTTTTGTTACTAGTCATATACCAGGAACAACCACTATCCATGTACCATGTATTTCTTTTGGTACCTTCTTTAATTTCTTGAAAACAAAAGAGTTAGTATTTCAGAACCCAAACTTTCTTGGATCAGGAAATTTCTGAAAAAAAAATTTAGGCACCCACGTTTTCTTAGAAAAATAGGCTTTATGAAATCCTAAAGACTGGGTTTTGTTTAAGGAATAAATTTTTCCCCAATGTCCACCACACTAAAACTTTGTGCAGAATTGAACACTTTGAGGAACAAAATAATTATTACTAAAAATTGGTTTAGAACAAGTATAACCAAAACCATAATTATTCCTTAGAGGCCATATTTGTGAATAAATCTTATCAAAATTTTCTTTACCTAAGGTAAAGTTTGAAAAACATTTCCTCAAGGAAACAATTTCTCACTTTAATCTAATAACAATGTTATTGTCTTTAAAAACATTACCTTTAGAACTAGAGTTAGGCTCGAAAACATTTCTCATAGAAATTACATTTTCTATATCATGAGAATGTTTATCCATCTCAGAATTTACTTCCTTGAGATCATTTGAAATATTTTCAAAATGAAATATTTTATTATCAAGATGTTTGGAAAGATCTGATATTTCTTTTGTAAGAATAGAAATTCTAGAATTTTTCTTATCAAGCATTTTGTTGACTTTAGAATTGTCATCCTCAATAAGCTTAGCAAACCTAGATACTTATTCATATGTATGTAGAGTATTATCTTCATTAGATGAGGATTCTTTATTTGAAGATTCATAGTAGTTATCATTACTATAATTTTCATTTAAATAAACATTGGTCATTGATTCATCATTGTGTACCTTAGCCATTAGGCAATGATTTTCAATAGGTAGTATGTATATTTAACAAAGATTTGTCTGTCTAGAAGATTCGTAATCTGATGATTCATCTAAAGAGTCACCACCACTGGCACTCTAGGGGTCATTAGCTTTCAAAAAATTATTAGCTTTATCTTTATAGTACTTCTTTCTATTTCTCTTAGAATTATTTTCCTTTATTTCCTTTCATTTAATCATAGGACAATTAGGTCTTATATATCTATCTCTCTTGCATTCATAACATGTAACTTCTGAATCTTTCTTATCTTTCCTTTCATTCTTCATATATTTGGATTGAAACTTCTTCTGTCCAGCTCTCTTGTTCATCCTTTGAGAAATATTGGCTAGTTCATTTTATGTAGATTCACTTCCACTAGATTCGGATTGTATAAAAACCATTCTAGATTTGGATCTTGTAACTTTTTCAAGAGTCTTGGCTTTCATATTATTTGATTTTTTAGTAAAAGAAACACTTCAATTTCCATTCTTCTTCTTAATGTTGTCAGCATCTCTCTTCATTCTAGTCTCATGTTGAAGAAGAGTTCTGAAAATTTCATCAAGAAAAATCTGAGTAACCTTTCTATTCTCATCAATAGTAGTCCACTTGGATTCCCACTAATTGGGAATGATGTATATGATCTTATCAACAAGAGATTCATCATCTAATCCTTTCTCACCCATAGATTTTAAACTATTAACAATATTCATGAATCTCTATTGCACCTTACATATGGGATCTCCATAAAGAGAGAAAAAACCATGATATTCAGCTGAGAGCATGGCTCTTCTTGTTTTAATAACTTTGGATGTTCCAATGTATGCAACTTCAAGTTTCTTCAAAATATAATTTTTTGCTTCACAAGATGAAATTTCGGTATATATATTTATAGTCATAGAATAAAGCAACATATTGGATGCCTAATAATTCAGATGATATTCATGTTTTTCTTGATTTTTGAAAGTACTAACTTCCTTATTAGGAATTTTATATCCTCTAGTAAGCATGAAAAAAGTTTACACTCCAGTATTGATAATAAATGTATTCATGCAATCTCTCCAATATTCGTAATCATTCCCATTAAAAATAGGTGGCCTTGTTGGATTTTGGTTGTCAATGGAACCAACATTGATTCCTTCCATCATAATGAAAAAAATTACACACAAAAATATTAGTAATAAGAGTTTATAAACAACGAAAATATTCCTCAGTAAGAAAAATATAGTACAAAAGTACCTCAGAGAAAAAAATGAAACTAAACATTATGAGTCCGAAAAGATGATTCCAAAAATAAGAATAATTTTTTTTTCTGAATCTAATCATGAGATTAATTGATATTGAACCAATCCTTTGATACCAATTGTTGAGATTTTATGAGGAGTATGATATAGTCTATAATACCAATTGTAGGATCGAAATAATATAGATACTGAATGAAGTATCTAATAATTCTCAAAATACAAGAGGGGTGGGGGTGAATAGTATTCTTTAAAAATTATTTGTATCTTTTAATGATAAAGATGTTTAACAAGGTTAAAAAAGATAATTCACAATACCTCTAGTTCTACACACTTGCTAGATTCCAGAAATATGATTCCGAGAATGTGATTCCGGAAAATATGGTTCCGGAAAATGAAACTTTATGAAAGTTTACAAAGAAAAAGATTCTACCTTAAAGCGTATATAATATTACTAAATCAGAGTATACAAGTATAAGGAAGTATAAGATAGTTATACTTTCCTGACCAATCAAAATATAGTGGAAAACATGAAACAAACAAGTAATAAGCAGTAAGTCTTTTAACCTAATGATAAGTGTATCCAACAACCTTGGATAAAGGTCCCTTGATTTATACTTTCAAGAATGTCTTACCCAAAACATGTTAAGCCCTCGATTAGAAGATCTGAGAGTATCTTGATATCCTTGCAAGCCCTCAACATTAAGGTAGTTGGCGCATCTGTCTTCCTCAACAAGGAAGTCCTTGAACATTAAGGTAGTCGGGACCTCTGTCTTCCTATCCCCAAAAGCCCTCAAATGTACTCAACAACATTCAGAGTCGCACAAAGCAAATCTGATAAAGGTGTTCAGTACGCACAATGTAATAAAGCCTCTCTCTCTAGAAATCACTCCACCAGCATGTAATATCTTGATTGATCAACTAGTTCATAATAATTGAGAGCTCTTTCAAATGAGCTCATATTTATAGGCATAGCTCCAACAGTTGGCTCCCTCCTCCAAAGGTCATATTTTTCAATGAATTTTGGGTGGACCTATACACATGTCACTCAAAAAATGGTTAGTTAGTAACTGAATGCACGACATCATTTTATAACAGAAACAAGTGTATGAAAAAATGTGATTACATAACCAAAATATTTTTTTTGGAGTGTAAGGAAAAAATAGTTCTGATTCTAACCAGAAAAATATTCACTGTCTATAATACAAGGATATTTTTATTATATTTTCTAAGGAATTCAGAACCTGAACTCTATAGAATGTCGGAGTAATAATTTCAAGGAAATTGAGAATTTGGATTCACATGAATTCAAAACCTAAACTTACCAATTTCAGAGTCAGAATTCATGAGACTTCGATGTCCAAAATTACAAATTTCAGAGTCTGAATTCATTAGGATTCGGAGTCAGAACTCATAAAAGTTTGGATTCTGAATTCAGATAACTTAGAGTCAGAACTCAAAAGAGTTCAAAGTCTGAATTCAGAGAATTTGGAGTCTGAACTCGGATTGTGAAAACAAAATGATCTTTATCTATGTACTATATGATTATGATGTTTTAGATATGAAACTGAATTTTACACATAGAAAATTTAATGAAAAATTGAAAACATGGTGAGGATAAATTTTCTTGGGGAAGGAAATTTTTCATTATAAAAGTAAAACATAGTGTAAATAAAATTTACCTTAAGATAAGGTGTTTGTGATTTTGAAAACAATAAGGAATGGTATTGTCATAAAGAAATCATATTGACTAAAAAATCTCCCCCAAGTATGAAGGAATGGAAATCTCATAAGGAAAACATTATTTACTCAACAAAACTAGCCTTATAATCTATTTAAATATTTTGTTTCTAAAGTATTTAATGGAACTCTCAATGTGACAATAAAATAATAAATAGTAAGAAAGATTTCAACAACATATATCATAAATGAACTCAACTAGGTATTAGTGACATAAAATTGATATAAATAGAATAAAAATAATGAATGATATGGGGTCTAATAAACCATATATAATGGACCAATAAAAATGGGATACTACAATGGACATTGTTTTATATGATCTAAATTGATAGTATAATCCCAAATTTGGAAAAAAATAACCTATCTATCCATCTATTTCCATCAAACTAGCAATCTCCTTTATCTGTACCATGAGGAAAAAGGTATGATTGGTATATAGTATGCCCAAAAATATCTTACAATATAATTGAAATGATCTCCTATATAGAAAAAATTCCCCTCAAGGGGTTTACACTTATATGAACCTCTACGTAGTCTCATTGGACTCCCATGACATGTAAAATTCAGGTTAATAATAGAATAAAATAATATTTTCTATGTATACAATATTTCTGAGAAACCACATCTCACAACATACTCACTTAGTAAGAAAAACCCTATTAAATTGATGAATAAGAATCAAATAGATATACATCAATATGAAATGTTCCCGAATGGGTCCTAATACAACACATGTACAATATTCATATGTGGATCATTTAGGGGTCTCACAAGATATTGAAATAATATTATTTGATGATATAGTTAGAATTAAAATGAGAAAAATAATATGAAAATAAATTTAACACCATTCAATTTACCACCCAAACACTTTATAAAATCAACCATTTTTGGTACCCATTTAAATTTACTTTCAATCACACACTTTGTTAAAAACGAATTTTTAAATTATTTCAGAACAACAATGATACCCAATGGTCAACAAATAAACAAAATGGATGACAACACACTAATTTTTATAATAACTCATATTAAAATTAAAATCATTACCATTATGAATCAGAGTGTTTTCAGGAACCAATTGAATATATTTCATCACTATTAAATTAGACACTGTGGAATTTTTTAGAACACTTCACATATGATAAGTCCATTCCATGTATTGATACAATTGGAAAAAAATACATCCATCCACTATAAGTGTACAATATAAATTAAATTTCATTGTTAAATAAGAAAAAACATCAAATAAATTTATGAAAAGATTTATAAGGGAGTTTAACTGAAATATCTACCTCATATAAGTGAAAATTTATTGGAAATATTTCACATTTGTTAAAAAATCAAAGACAATCTAAGAAAAATCATCTTCATATTTAAAAAATTATATGTCCCATTATAAGGAAAATAAAAAACACTAATCCCATCATTGGAATATTTTAGGGTTTATTAGGGACATAAAATTTAGGGAAAAGGAAATGTAGAGAAGACATGTTGATTTATTTGGGTGATAGAAGGTATTGAATATATATACCTCTTTAATACATGATGGATAAAGATATAAGGGGAGGGGTGAGAGAGAGATTTCCAAAAATACCAATAGTTTGGGAGAGATAAATGACGAGACAATGAGAGAGAGGGAGAGATATATATTAAATGATAGAGAGAGAGAGGTTGAAATTATATATGAGGAGATGGAAGAAGATCTCTTATGTAAGCTACACATTAATTTGAATGAGTGAAGAGTAGAGATCAGATGGAATGTAAAAATAATTTTACTTTAGAAAATTATAATTTCTTTTTAATGAAATCCTAGAAACACTCATGTTTAGTCTGTATGGTTTTGTAGATGTTGCACCATTTTTTTAGGTTGTACTGTTTAAGAAAAAACACTCACACTATTCAGCTTCAATGATTAAAAAACATAATCCATCAATAAATATATAATCATTCAATTACTATAGATCATTGAATACTTGTTTCAGGGTTACTTCTAACCATTCAAAATATGTAAACCAAATAACTCCCCCATAAATGTAGGAAAACTTATTAATATGAATGATTTAATAGTTTAGAATACATCGTGAACGTCTCATGAAATAAAATCCATGAATTTCCATGATAAACATAAAATGTTTCCTATATAATTTTAACATTAACTTGTATAGAAATATAATCACCTCATAGTTCAAAAAACCATTGAATGATTAATATCATCACATAAGTGCAACCTGTATAGTTGACAAAACCATATAATGACAATTAACATGCCATTAAAATAGATAAATTTTTTAAAAAATAATAAAATTAATATATAACACTAAAATGACTCAATATACCTCAAAATATTAAAAAACAATATGCAATAAAAAAAGTTACATGAGTGTATGAAAATTCTCCACACCATGCCACTTTCCTCCAAGAGAATGTCACCTATTGAAACAAATATTAAAAAGGTTAAAATTCCACCATAACCTAAGACCAAGGAAACACCATGTGTGTTCCATAAATACAATAACAACCATAATAAAAATAATCAACCTTATAGAGAATCCAAACTGAAAGACATTAATAATTTATAAACAGAAATTTATAACAAAAATTGGTCTCCGTAGTATGTAGTAAAATTATAGAATTGGGATGTAACATAAAATATATTAAAACTTTGTATCAAAACCAATTCAAATCCAATTTAACAAATCATCAATGAAAAAATACATACCCATAATTAGTAGTCTAGAATCCAATAAATGGATCTCAAAATTCAGAACATCCACAACACCATGAAACATTTAGTTCTATAAGATCATGAAATAGAAATTAACCAAAACTATCACGTCCCAATACAATGATATGATTATCCATCCCAAATAATTAATCAATAATATATGGCATGGATTTTAATCTGAGGTATAAAATTTAATGGATGGGATAAACTGAATCCTTCTACCTGGATATCATCTTTCAGAGAACCCTGATTGGTTTAAATAGACACCATATAGTCAAAACTCTCAACTAGTTATATATTAGGAATAGTAACCAAAAAAATACTCACCCATGTTCTGTCACCCCCAATAGATAAATCAAACATCATTTATGGATTTCAACAGAATTATAATATAACTAATTTATAAAATCAAAGGAATGGGGAACCATGAGGAATAAAATTTTGAAAAAAACCTACAAATTAATAAGGGAAATAAACAAATTATATAATCAATGTATACAATAATAGATAGTTAAAAAAAGTGTACAAAATCTAAAAATCTAATTAAAAAATTTCATCATTATAAAAAAATAAATACACTAAATATAATTTCCTGACCAATCCTAACCAATTACACTAAACAAAAAATGTATCAAAATTCTAGTCTCCTAAAGAAACCCTATAGATAACCCATCACTATAAAATTGAATGGAAAAAACTCATTCAACTCCTATTAAATTATAGTCCAACCCATAAATAGAATGATACTATTCCTAGTGATAGAAAACCCACATTTTCTGAATGCATTTCTATGATGCATACCATAAATCATTTGAAACATTTACCCAAAAGTGACATGCTTTCTAAAAAATCAATCATTCACCATATCAATTGTGGAAAAAGAAAAATATATTTATAATGAAAACAAATTAAATACACATTTAATTTTTAAATTATCAATACCAAAAATCCTTTAAACACACATTATGGGTCCAAAACAATGCATCCCCAATAATTTGATTTAAAAAAAATCATCCATAATTGATATCATTGACTCACTAAAAATATGTAGTTCAATAAACTATTTATAAAATACCATTTAGAAATTAAAATAAAATTTAAAAATGATTCGTCAATGAAATTCTATTTTTTCACAATGTCCATATATACACTTATCTTAATACACCTTCAAAATCACTGACACCATGAAGTATTAGAAAAATAATTTCAAAATTTTAATGCTAAATGTGGTGCATGAACATGCTTTAATAAAAAACATAATTCGATCGGAAATATTACATTCATGAAACAATCCCTTAAATGACTCTAGGATCGAGAACATGTTCATTTAGTTTTTTATATTATTGAGAAAACCAACCTAAAATCATAATATTGTTATACATAGACAAAAATCTAATAAAATCATAAGGATACTCATTCAATTTGAATGATGACTAGAATCCATGAATGATTAAATTTTTTTAAAAAAAATCTAATACTCAAAATTTAAATCCCAAATTACCATGGTAACTAAAATGATATCATATAAAGTTTTGATCTAGATCCCACTCATAAAAAACCTCTAGATCTCAGAAAAAACACATAACTATAGATTACCATGAAAAATGAACAACATAAGAACTAATTTCCTAAAATAATGACCATGTTGGAAAACATAGGCATTGATAACAATTTTCATAAGCTAGCTAGTATGAATAGACACATTACTCGATCCTACCCACCACTGATCTTAATACGATTTTTGAATTCTAATGGGATAGAAAATACATCAGGGGTCAAAATAATGCACACATGGGATTATATTCTCCTCATATAATAAAATAAAAATGAAGTTGAACAAAAAATTATACTATAATTACATGTATTTATGTTTGATATCCTGGTATATATAATAAGTGGGAGAAGGTAAAAACCCATAAAATTATTTAATTAATAAAATAATTATAAATCCATGACATAAAACTGAAATAATTACATCATAGTAAGAAGCACATAAATATCCCATTTCAAATTGTCATATAAAACACCCCAAAAAATTTAATGAAGCCAAAATAGCTCCAAAATCCATATTATTCACCATAAATCACTAACCATATCAACTAATCCATAAATGAACCACTCTAAAGTGCATTTAATATCATTATAACTAGAAACATTAAATAGATATGATGATGTTTCACACACACCAATACACAATGGAATATGTATTATATGAGATAAACATGCCTAGTAGGATCTTGCAATGTAGTACATATAATTATATTCATATGTATATTTATAAAATAATACAGTAATGATATGATATAAAATATATTTTTCACATTTTTTTATAAATGAAACTAATTTTCTGGATAAAATTAGACTTGTAAGATGAACACCCCTTTTTATAGGAATATATTTGTGGTTGAACAGTTCTTCCAAATAATTTACAATAATTTAAAAAGGTCCATTAAATTCATTACAAATAAAAAAATCAAATTTTTTCAAGATCCCAAAATATTTAAAAATATATAATTTTCATAAAACACCATGTTTTCAATTAAAACCAATATTTAGAAATAATTTTATAAATTAGTATGTTGGTAATCCAATAAAATAGTATAAATTATATTACAATCATTATAAGGATCTATGATATTAGGAAATCACAAAACCAATAAAATAGACCAGGTATTTGTGGCACACAATTGAGATATAGGGAATTATTATTATGTGTGAAATGGGTCATTCTAAAAATGGAATAATTCACCTAAACATCATCAGTAACTCCATATAACTTGAATATCATCATCAAAACAAGTGTCCTGATCCATAGTTGACAAAAAATAACATACCCCTGCTCGTACTCTCATCGAACTAACTAATAACTATATCCATCCCATGAGAATAAATGTACTCTATGAATAGATTATATACTATAATAACATATCATCTATAATAAAATACCACATTAAAATAACACCTACTATGGGTTTGATCTTATTTAGACCTCTACATAGTCTCATCGAACTATTAGGACATTTTATTGTTATATAAACAATAAAACAATCTTATGGTCCATGTATAAATTATTCTAGATGAACATAATTTAAACACCAAATCCCCCAAAAGGAACAAACCATTTTATATTAAAACATAATATTAAAATATATATACATAAATATAAGGCATTCCACATATGGTCATAAGTATTAATGATCACAATAATAATGTATTTAATAATTGGGTGTCTCCCATATTTGAATATTAAATTTCATAAAAAATTACCACCATGATTTTAAAGATTATCTATATATGTCTTTCCATTTCACACTATCTAAAATATCATATAAAAGGATCTCTTAAATGAACTATTATAACTCACATTCTAAAATTAATTTGGAGTTTTTTTCCAACACCCCTTCTTAAATCAATTTAAAACAACATTGAGCACCAAAAGGTAAAAAAAATGAAAATGAGGTCTAATTACATCCTCTTTAACAATATCTCATCAATGCACTAAAAATAACCTTTCAATATGAAACTAATGTTAAAAAAATGCCAAAACATTTCAACTTCTTCAGAAGAATCAATCAAGGATTTTTAAGCACATAGGGTAGGTGACCAGTCCCTTCCAAATTTTGAATCCATTTTAAAAGCATTTATAATCTTGATATGGGTATAATATATAATTTTAATTTCAATGAAATGAAAATTTATACATCAAAAGAATATAAAACGTAAATTAAATTTATGTTATATAAAAACATGTACCTTATCCAACCAGGAACCCAATTAAAACTTGTCACCTTTATTGATTAATAGTATACATAGTAAAGAGAGATTATTAAATAATAATAAAAACCTATAACTAGAACCATCATGAGCCTATATCCCAACAAAAATACTCGGTAATGATTAAGTGGGTATTCAAATCCGGTGCAAAGGGAATGAGGATAAGAGAGGAAGAGGAATAATGTTGTTGGAAAGGATTTCAAATAAAAACAACATGAAATTGAGAGACAAATAGAGATAGGGTCATATATATATATTTAAATTGAATACATGTAGAGGGAATAATCTACACATTGTGTGACCCAGCATCCATGAAATGGGAGAGGAGTTGATATAAACCCAAACATAAAATATTAATGGGAATTATATAAATTGTACATTTTATTAAAATCATTGAGTCTCAAATGTTTTGGATACATAATTTGGAATATTATTCCAAACAATATTAAGTGTAACTACCACATTTAAACTAACCCACTATTATGTGAAACTATTTACCAATCATCTACCAATCCTAAAAACAACATTAATTCTAATTTCAAAATTCCACATTCTTGTCACATGGTTACTTTTAACGAAGAACATGTCATTAATACAAAAATTCAAATATAAAGTGATTAAACATATTTTAATCTAAATCTAATAGTATTTATAATAATCCTTGAAATTTTAATGTGATCGTTAATATTTATATTCTAAATAACTTAAAAAATATATATTTATATAGATAATTGTGACCTCTATGTAAAGATAACGCTTCAAGGTTCTCCAAAACATGCACAAAAACAAATCCCTATATATGTTTCACCTAAATAGTTTTTCTAAAGATTTAGTGACTACACAAAAATAATTATATATAAGAATATTTCTAGAAACATATTTTTATTTAAAAAAAAGAAACACTCCAAAAGATTAAATTAAATAAAATTAAGAATGAAAAAATAAAATGATAAAAAATGGTTACATAATGGCATCACACAATACAGTTATATATTATAGGAAAATTATTTATTATATATATTGAATAAATTGATCGAATAATTTTTTTAAATATTCATTTCAAGTTATTTCAATAAAATTATAAATTAATTTATTTTTATGAAATTCTAAAAATAAATTGAAATTTATTTATTTTTTGGAATTTTGATAAATATTATAATTTTAAAATTATAATTACATATATTAATTTAAATAAATAATTAATGAAATAGTATTTTCAATAAGTTGATTTTTTATATGAATAAAAATGTTATTGGTATAGTTAATGATTTGAGGAGATGAATCGAATAAAAATCCAATGGAATTTTTTAACATGGAATGAAAAATTGTTTATATAGAAATAAACATGTGAATATATGATATGAATGAATAAAATTATCAATTTTGTTAGATTTTATCAAAATTATCCAAACCTTATGAGATGAAATGTGTTGACCATATATCAGAAACACTATTAGAAAGTGATGCTTGGAACAAAAAATGAAAATGATCAAAAGATGGAATAATATGAAGCCATAAATAGAAAATATTAATGGAGGAGTTTGGGATTATTAATGATGGAAGATGAAAATAAAAAAATAGAATATTCCAGAAGAAGATGATAAATTAAAGGAAGGGTGGATGAATATTAATATCTAAAGAATATCTATTAATGATACCAAAACTATTTGGGAATAATTTCAAAGAGGAAATATATCTAAATTTATATATCTAGATTATAAAAATAATAATTGGTATAAATTTAAGTTATTTCCTATTAAACCATTTTATAAAAGAATACATAGAATACATCATGGATTATAAGTTACATCATTTTGATTGAACAATATGAAAAACATATATATCTTGTTTTCTTTGGGGTATGTATGAATAATTTATGGTCTCTAAAAAATAACAGATTAACAGGGATATATTTTAAAATAATATTGTGTTATATAGGGAATCATATTATTAAATCCATAATTTATAGGATTAACAGTCTTCAAAAAATCTATTTATTTTTTATTAGAATAAATATATTCAAGAATAATGTATCTAGGGATATTAAATATCTTCTTGATACCTCATAGATATAGTGTATAATGAAGTGATTATGATATGATATTTTTGTAATATTTCCTGGAAAAAATAAAATTGGTATAATTGAAGGATATTTTTCATCATAAATATTGAATAATTAATTGAATGTTTTATTTTCCATCAACCTAAAAAATCTATTGTAATATTCATAATCCATACAAAAATTAATCCCATAAATATATTTAAATAATTTCTTATCATAGAAGAATTTAAGAGAGATGAATGTAACACCAAATGAGTTTTTAATCATGATGGAGTGTAGTTTGACTTCTATTAATTGTTTATGATGCATAATTTCTATTTTTCCTTCATTTTTATAGACCATTTATTTTTGGGATTATTCTAATAGAGGAGGGATAAACACATTTTTGTGACAGGTAATGTGTAACACCCCAGGTAAATAAAGAATATGACCTTTTTGTATTTATCCCTTTTTGTGAATAAAATGTCAATATTAATTTAAAGGGAACGCTATGCTCGATGGCTTACCCAATACACAACAATGAGTTCCTTTGAAATCTTACGTTGTACTCTAATAATAAAATAATATTATCTTAAATGGTAGTTAACGCCTAGCCGTTGTAAGGGAGGGAATGAACAGAACTAACTAGAAAATGATTATATATGTTTGTCAAATATTTTTACTTTTTACAATAAATGTTAGAGGATTAAAAATGTCAATGAATCCAATTTTTAAGCATAAGCATTCTAATATTCTTTAAAAGGTCAATTAACGGCCTTTTGATGGAGAACCTCTTTTAAATCCAATTTTTGAAAATTTTATATTTTATAAAATTCTTCTTTTGAATCGGGACATCAAAATTTACATTGTGTGAAGTTTTGGTATTTTTCTGATAAAGTTCATTTTTTTAATGAACACTGAAAAATGTTGTATTTTAATTCAAAACCTATTTTTAATATAATTTATTTATAGGAATAGATTATCTTTTTAATTGGTTTTAAAGTTAAATTAGAATATATTTTTACCATTTAATCCAATAGTGGTCGTTGGAATTAATTTCTTCTTGAAATTGGACTTCAACTAGAGTCAATCTTTTGATACTTATTGTTTCTTAAAAACACAGTATTTGTTTTGACAGCGGGAATTAATTATTAAATTAATTAATGCAACTTATATGTTTTGAATTTTGTAAAATAGACTTCATTTTTGAATTCATAATATCAAATATAGCTTAGTGTGAATTTTTGGTATTTTTCTAAAAAACATTAATTTTTGATGAATAGTGAAACCACTAAGTCATAGTTAAAGAAACTGATTTTTTGCGTTTAAATGAAACTTTGCCACCTCTGTGTTTTGAATTTCAAAAATCCTACATACATGGTTGTAATTAGGAAGTAAAATGTGGTTCAATGAGATTAAAATAATTTTTTGGTGAATAGTAACTTTTATGTTCTTAATAGCGATTAGAGGTAATTAGTGTAATTTAAGGTAAAAATAATGTTTTAATAATGTGAAATGACCTAGAAACATATCCTAACCTCATTGTGTGTGTCATGCCCGACTAATAAAATCCATGGGTCAACTTGGGGACCCCATGGAGCCACTTTGGTTGGAAAATGACATAAATAACATTTTATTTAAAGTTAAAATAAAAATGTCACAAGCATGAGATGTTTCACTAAAACAATTTTTAAATGGGGTTATACAAGTCATAGTTTTGACTATAAATATTAATTAGAAATATATAAAGTTTTCCTAAATCATGATATTTTTTTTATAATTTTTAGACATTAAATAAATTAAATTATTTATGACATCATGATGATGCAACGATTACCTCATTAATAAAGGATTTAAATAAAATGAAAATATAATGTTAAAACTATAACATAAAATTGTAAAAAACCTATTGTATGAGTATATTTAGAACAATTACCACCTTATCCTCCAAATACATCAATGTGGGACCTTTAAAATCCGAAATGCATTTGAAAATAAAGTAACATTTTTAACTTTACAAGAGTGCCCCTCCTCTCATCTTATAAACGACCCCCACATCTACCACCTTACCCACACCTCTCAAGAATTTGGATCGGCCAACCCCTTCTCATTTGGCCTCTCCACATCCCACTCTTACTTCTAGAAGCCTCACATTGGGCATAAGTCTTCCCAAGGAAGCCTTTGTTCTCAAATCAAAAAGAGTTACCCGATTTTAAGATAATGTCTTCACTTGTGTTCTTTTGTTTTATTTTGCTTCTACAACCCCCTAAACTCTTTTTATTCATTTATTTTGTAACAACTACAGTATGTTAAATATACTAGGATGTTGTTATAAGAAGAATTCGAGCTACACTTATACTCACCTACATGAAATGGTTAAAGAACATACTATTTCTGCGGATGGAGAATTTCTGCCTCACGAAACGATGATTGTTCAACACTCATATAACACCTTAAAAGGTGGCCATTAAGATGTCACTATATTTATATATGATATATAATATGTTTATGTTTTACTTAAGCTTCTGTATTTTTCTTTTGTGGCATGACCTTATGGTTTCCATTGTGGGTAAACACGATAATTTCATTTTAGGAAGCGCGGACTACCACCCCCTCAAAGTGATTTGATTCGTTAATGACGTATGTGTGATGTATAAAGGATGTATTTAAAGTTATTATATATGATTTATGTTACATATAAATGAGGAATATAATTATGGAATTAAAATATACATACCTCTCATTTAGTTTTAATTCCATTAATATGACATAGAAATGAAAGTAGCGTTCATGCGTACATACGGATTACCGTCTCCATTAATGGTGCATTTCATTTCTTACCTCTAAATGATTATGTAATATTATAAATATATGTATATTCTGGATATATATGATATATATGATATCTAAATCATTAATATCATTATGTATACAATGAACCTTTGACCACACGGACAACATGTAATTGTAAGAAGTCCACTTTCGACTTAAGAACCAAATATCGACAAAACAAACATTATTAACTTAAATGATTACATAATGTTTATAACCTGGTAATTAGTGATATAAAAGGAATAATGAAATTGAAAAAGGTTCTTATGAAAGTAGAAATTAAATCAAGTTTATTATTCAGGACGTTAAAGAATGATCGAGTCAAGTCGGACCTGAGGTAAGGGATGCTACTCCTCTCTTTCTTTTTAAGTACACTCTTTTATGTCATTCATTTTAAGCTCATATTTCTTGCGATTGGGATGTTATTTTATATTACTCTTACTGTAAATTTTATTTTCATATTATGAGAGACCCTATTCTCTCTCATCAATCCATTTTGGAAGTTTTGAGTGGCACCGTTAGGCTGCCGAATTTTCGTAAGAGATCTAACCTCTCTCTTTCTCTTTAAGTACTCTTCTTTATGTCACTTCTTTTAAGATCCTATTTGTTATGATTGGGGATGTTCTTTTATATTACTCTTTCTGTACATTTTATTGTAATATGATGAGAGACCCTATTTTATCTCATCAATCAATTTTTGTAAGTTTTAAGTGGTGCTGTTAGGCTGCCGAGTTTTCGTAAGGGATTTTTCATCTCACTTTTATTCCCGTGAGATTTATGCTACATTTGCCACAATTTCCTTTTAGTGGTGTATCTACTGACCATTATTTTACTCATTGTGTAATATACTTTCATTTATGAGTATTTACATCAATGTTGTATTGTCCTTCTTTCATGGGGTGTATGTTTCGAAAGATACCCATGTCGGTAAGGGAACCTTTCACCCTCCTCTTTTTAAAAGACTTATTTTTTTGTCTTTTAATTCACATAACATTATGTTGGGATATGTTCTTCTATATCCTTTGTGATTTAAATTTTATGTCCAGGTGATGAGATACCCTTTTTATCCCTCATCGACTCATTTTCTGAATTTTGTAGTGACGCCGTTAGGCTGTCAAATTTTTGCAAGGGAACTTCTTAACCCAATTTTGTTTCTTTGGGATAAGCTTGTAATCCTTGAATATGTCGTTCTATGAATATGTGTGAATTACCTCTGATTGTTTTACACTTAATATCCACTAATATTTGGTGTATTAGTTTGTCACACATAATTATGTAATTTATTTATCCTTAATCCAAGGATACCGTCTTTATATGGGACTTCGTCTCAATCTCCTGTCATTGAGGCATATTTTGTTTTATACACAACCTTCTTTTATACGGAGTATAAACCCCTTTGACTTTTACGTTTATCCTAAAGTAATCTTTTTTATACAAAATGTTTTACTAAACGACAAAAGGGAATGTTTTTGTCGTATGTATGCGGCGACAACGACTTCTCCACCGCCGTGACCATTATTTGAGTTTCGGCTTCCTCTACAAGACATACTTTTTTTAAAACAAAAATAAATACCATATTTTAATTTTATTTTATTTTGGTATTGAAAATGGTTTTCATAATGTTTTTATATCAATGTGTTGTATTGATATATTGTGATTGAAAAGTGGAAATGTTATGTTTCCTTTATGAATGTTTTATGTGATACGATTATGTTATGGTTCTTTGGAATTATTATGAAGACAGGTGGTTCCATGATAAACTAATGGCAGGTGAGCCCGATATAGCTCTCAAATGAATTGGGTAACACGAAGGGGTTAAATGTTATGGTTTCTCTGAAGAGATTTAGGGAATATATTGTGATGGGTATTCCAAACGTAACCAAGAGGGTTACTCCCTACGTAAGAATGTTATGAATGCCTCCAATTACCTTTATGTCTTATGATTTCTATGATTTATTCATGATTTTATGAGGTATGTTAAAGTGCTTATGTTTTATGGGTAAAGTATTATTTCATTCTTATGTATACATGTACTCATGTTTCCTTTCCATATTTTTATATCCCTTACTGAGCTTTTTATACGCATCCCAAGTTTTTGAAATGTTTTTCACAGGTCAAGGTAAGGGTACATGATATGATGATAGTGTCAAGGAAGTGTCAAGAAAGAATCCATGTTTTATTTTAAATATTTTTCCGTTGATGGGAAAAAAGAATACTATCTTTTATGTAACCACTTTGTTTAAATGTGGAATGTAATGCAAGTTTTATGATCTAATTCTATAAAACTCTAAACCTGAAAAGATCCTCAACGTGTAATCTTATAATAACTCAAGATTAAGTAAGGTTTAAGGATGGGGAATTATAGTTGGTATCAAATGTCGGATTAGATAACTTTAGAGGTTAGGGTATTCTCTAAGCACAAGTGACATTACCATAATGGTTAGTATTTCAGAAAGAGTCCTAGTTTTAGATAAAGTAAATGAGTAAGTATATCTTAGTGTTTACCTTACTCATTAGTACATGATGGTTTTGTTGATATACTCACACTGACATTTCTGTTTTTAGTGAATGGATGGATATAGTAGGCACCAAAGAGACAACAGGTTTGAAGGAAACTGTGGTGGTTCTTTGATAAGATACTAGATAAAATGGGGGATTCAATGAGGAACATCGTGGTTGTTCTAAACCAACTATCAAGGAGGCATGATCAACCACTTTAACCTTGGTATGATCTGTAATGCATCATGTACGAGATGACCAATAGATGTGGATGTTCAGGTAATAATTATAAAGTTTTCCATTAGAGTTTATATGATCCTTAATTTTGAGGTAATTATGGGTTATTATATGTTATGATGGAAAATGAAAGGCATGAGATAAACATGAGGTTAAAATATGTTATGATCATTTTTGAAGATTTTATCTCATTTTGGGGAATGTTTTAAGAATTATATTGTTTTGGAAAAAGGACAACACGCAGACCGTGTGACAGCCCGTCGCATCGGACAAAGCTGCGGGAATCGAACCGACAACCAAAGTGCGACTCGTATTTATCGCCTACCACTAGACTACGTGAAGTCCCTGGTTAGTTTGACTAATTATTTTTAGTTAGATGATTTTAGGAATCAATAGTAAGTTTATTTTGGGTTATCTATGGAAATTATTAACCTATCATCGAAGATATATGATTAGGTTAATTACTTTTCAATATGAGAATTTAAGAGCAACTGATGTTATTTGCAGATAAAAGTTAATTTGTATCTTGGAAGACTATGTGACTAAATCCTTCAAATATTTGGGTTTCAGTATTAGTTTGGTTTAATTTGAATAATTTTATGGAAAAATTGTTTATCAAATGGTCCGCGTTGAACTTTGGGTTTTGATGGACACATTTTGGAGATTAAGAATAGATTTTCTTTTTATAAAGGGTTATCCTTTTCTGGATTATCTGATCTTGTGCTATCATTTTTGGTTTTGTTTTTGGTTGAAGTATAAAGTCATGGGAAGTATATAGTTATCTTTTTTGGATTAGGTGATTCTCTAGAAGTTGATTATAGTGAACAAGTCTTCCTAAATACTCGTCTTTTGGAGAAAATATGAGTTTGTGTAAGAAATCTAATAAAAGTTTAAAGTCAACATGATAAGTAATTATGTTTCCTTATGAATAAATTCCTCAATAAAAAAAGAAAAATGTTTTCTATTAACTTTTCCTACTGGGGAATCGAATACCGTTTAACCCATCACAAGTTTTTGATTTTCTTGTGGTTAAATTTCTCCTAAAAATGTTTTCTATCACTCTCAATCAGAACATGACCCTATGTTTTCTCCTCCATGTCCATGTTTTCATACATGGAATCCTAGTATGGGTTAACTAGGGTGACCTCTGTACTTCTCATTCTTTATTTTAAAGTGATTCTTTTACCGACTCCTGTTCCGATGTGGGACTTTCAAGGATGTTTCCGAGCCCAATTTTAAAATTGCAAGGACGCAATTCCCAAAAGGGGGGAAGGATGTAACACCCCTGGTAAATAAAGAATATGACATTTTTATATTTATCCTTATTTGTGAATAAAATGTCAATATTAATTTAAAGGGAACGCTATGCTCGATGGCTTACCCAATACACAACAACGAGTTCCTTTGAAATCTTACGTTGCACTCTAATAATAAAATAATATTATCTTAAATGGTAGTTAACGCCTAGCCGTTGTAATAGAGGGAATGAACAGAACTAACTACAAAATGATTATATATGTTTGTCAAATATTTTTACTTTTTACAATAAATGTTAGAGGATTAAAAATGTGAATGAATCCAATTTTTTAGCATAAACATTATAATATTCTTTAAAAGGTCGATTAACCACCTTTTTATGGAGAACCTCTTTTAAATCCAATTTTGACAATTTTATATGTTATAAAATTCTTCTTTAGAATCGGGACATCAAATTTTACATTGTGTGAATTTTTGATATTTTTTCGATAAAGTTCATTTTTTAATGAATAGTGAAAATGTTGTATTTTAATTCAAAACCTATTTTTAATATAATTTATTTATATGATTATATTATCTTTTGAATTGGTTTTAAAGTTCAATTAGAATATAGTTTTACCATTTAATCCAATATTGGTCATTGGAATTAATTTCATCTTGAAATTGGACTTAAACTAGAGTCAATCTTTTGATACTTATTGTTTCTTAAAAACACGCTATTTTTTTTGACAACGGGAATTAATTATTAAATTAATTAATGCAACTTATATGTTTTGAATTTTGTAAAATAGACTTCATTTTTGAATTCATAATATCAAATATAGCTTAGGGTGAATTTTTGGTATTTTTCTGAAAAACTTCAATTTTTGATGAATAGTGAAACCACTAAGTGGTAGTTAAAGAAACTGATTTTTTCATTTAAATGAAACTTTTCCACCTATGTGTTTTGAATTTAAAAAATCTGACATACATGGTTTTCATTAGGATGTAAAATGTGGTTCAATGGGATTAAAATAATTTTTTGGTGAATAGTAACTTTTATGTTCTTAATCGCGATTAGAGGTAATTGGTGTAATTTAAGGTAAAAATAATGTTTTAATAATGTGAAATGACCTAGACACATGTCCTACCCTCTTTGGATGTGTCATTTACGACCAATACAATCCATGGGTCAACTTGGGGACCCCATGGAGCCACTTTGGTTGGAAAATGACATAAATAACTTTTTATTTAAAGTTAAAATAAAAATTTCACAAGCATGAGATGTTTCACTAAAACAATTTTTAAATGGGGTTATACAAATAATATTTTTGACTATAAATATTAATTAGAAATATAAAAATATTTCCTACATCATGATATTTTTTTTATAATGTTTAGACATTAAATAAATTAAATTATTTATGACATCATGATGATGCAGCGATTACCTACTTAATAAAGGATTTAAATAAAATAAAAATATAATGGTAAAACTATAACATAAAATTGTCAAAAACCTATTGGATGAGTATATTTCAAAACATTACCACCTTATCCTCTAAATACATAGATGTAGGACCTTTAAAATCCGAAACTCATTTGAAAATAAAGTAACATTTTGTAACTTGACAAGAGTGCCCCTCCTCTCCTCTTATAAAAGGCCCCCACCTCTACCACCTTACCCACACCTCTCAAGAATTTGGATTGTCCAACCATGCTCAGTTTTCCTCTACACATCCCTAGCTTACTCCTAGAAGCCTCACTTTGGGCAGAAGTCTTCCCAAAGAAGACTTTGAGCTCAAATCAAAATGTGTTACCCGATTTTAAGGTAATGTCTTCACTTGTGTTCTTTTGTTTTATTTTGCTTCTCCAACCCCCTAAACTCTTTTTATTCATTTATTTTGTAACAAATCCAATATCTTCAATATAATAGGATTTTTTTATAAGAATCATTCTAGATACACTTACACAAACCTACATCAAATGGTTAAAGAACATACTTTTTTTGTGGATGACGAATTTCTGCCTCACGAAACGATGATTGTTCAACACTCATATAACACCTTAAAATGTGGCCATTAAGATGTAACTATATTTATATATGATATATAATATGTTTATGTTTTACTTAAGCTTATTTATTTTTCTTTTGTGGCATACCATGATGGTTTCCATTGTGGGTAAACACGATAATTTCATTTTAGGAAGTGCGGACTACCGCCCCCTCAAAGTGATTTGATTCGTTAATGACATATGTGGGATGTATAAAGGATTTATTTAAAGTTATTATATATGATGTATGTTACATATAAATGATGAATATAATTGTGGAATTAAAATATACATACCTCTCATTTAGTTTTAATTCCATTAATATGACATAGAAATGAAAGTAGCGTTCATGCGTATGTACGGCTTACCGTCTCCATGAACGGTGCATTTCATTTCTCACCTCTAAATGATTATGTAATATTATAAATACATGTATATTCTGGATATATATGATATATATGGTATCCAAATCATGAATATCATTCTGGATATAATGAACCTTTGACCACACGAACAACATGAAATTGTAAGAAGTTCACTTTCGACTTAAGAACCAAATATCGACAAAAAAACATTATTAACTTAAATGATTGAATAATGTTTATAACATGGAAATAAGTGATATAAAAGGAATAATGAACTTGAAAAAGTTTCTTAATCAAGTATAAATTAACTCATGTTTATTAGTCAGGATGTTGAATAACGATCGAGTCATGTCGGACCCGAGGTAAGGGATCATACTCCTCTCTTTCTTTTTAAGTACAATCTTTTATGTCATTCCTTTTAAGATCATATTTCTTGAGATTGGGATGTTATATTATATTAATATTACTGTAATTTTTATGTTCATATGATGATAGACCCTATTCTCTCTCATTAATCCATTCTGGAAGTTTTGAGTGGCGCCATTAGGCTGCCAAATTTTCGTAAGAGATCTAACCTCTCTCTTTCTCTTTAAGTACTCTCCTTTATGTCACTTCTTTTAAGATCCAATTTGTTATTATTGAGGATGTTATTTTATATTCATCTTTCTGTACATTTTATTGTAATATTATGAGAGACCCTATTTGATCTCATCAATCCATTTTTGGATGTTTTAAGTGGCGTCGTTAGGCTGTCGAGTTTTCGTAAGGGATTTTTCATCACACTTTTATTCTCGTGAGATTTGTGCTACATTTTCCACAATTTCTTTTAAGTGGTGTATGTACTGACCATTATTTTACTCATTGTGTATTATAATATCATTTATGAGTATTTACATCAATGTTGTATTGTCCTTTTTTCACGGGGTGTATGTTTCGAAAGATACCCATGTCTGTAAGGGAACCTTTCACCCTACTATTTCTAAAAGACTTATTTTGTTATGACTTTTAATTCACATAAAATTATGTTGGGATATGTTCTTCTATATCCTTAGTGATTTAAATTTCATTTCCATGTGATGAGATACCGTTTTTATCCCTCATCAAATCATTTTCTGAATTTTGTAGTGACGCCGTTAGGCTGCCAAATTTTTGCAAGGGAACTTCTTAACCCAATTTTGATTCTTTGGGATAAGCTTGTACTCCTTGGATATGTCGTTCTATGAATATGTTTGAATAACCTCTGATTGTTTTACAATTAATATCCACTTATATTTGGTGTATTAGTTTGTCACACATAATTATGTAATTGATTTATCCTTAATCCAAGGATAACGTCTTTTTATGGGACTTCGTCTGAATCTCCTTTCATTGAGGAATATTTTGTTTTATACACAACCTTCTTTTATATGGTTTATAAAACCCTTTTAATTTTACGTTTATCCAAAAGAAATATTTTTTATACAAACTGTTTTACTAAACGACAAAAGGGAATGTTTTTGTCGTATGTATGTGGCGACAACGACTTCTCCGCTACCGTGACCATTATTTGTATTTTGGCTTCCTCTACAATCCATACTTTTTTTAAAAGAAAAATAAATAACATTTTTTACTTTTTTTTATTTTGGTATTGAAAATGGTTTTCATAATATTTTTATATCAATGTGTTGTATTGATATCTTGTGATTGAAAAGTGGAAATGTTATGTTTACTTTATGCATGTTTTATATGATACGATTATGTGATGGTTCTTGGGCATTATTATGAAGATGGGTGGTTCCATGATAAACTAAGGGCTGGTGAGCCCGATATATCTCTCCAATGCATTGGGTAATGTGAAGGGGTTAAACGTTAAGGATTCTCCAAAGATATTTAGGGAATATACTGTGATGGGTATTCCAAACGTAACCAAGAGGGTTACTCCCTACGTAAGAATGTTATGAATGCCTCAAGTTACATTTATGTCTTATTATTTCTATGATTTATTCATGATTTTATGAGGTATGTTAAAGTGGTTATGTTTTATGGGTAAAGTATGATTTCATTCATATGTATACATGTACTCATGTTTCCTTTCCATATTTTTATATCCCTTACTGAGCTTTTTATGCAAATCCCAAGTTTTTGAAATGTTTTTCACAGGTCAAGGGAAGGGTACATGATATGATGATAGTGTCAAGGAAAGTCAAGAAAGAATCCATGTTTTATTTTAAATATGCTTCCATTGATGGGAAAAAAGAATACTATCTTTTATGTAACCACTTTGTTTAAATGTAGAATGTAATGCAAGTTTTATGATCTAATTCTCTAAAACTCTAAACCTAAAAAGATCCTCAATGTGTAATCTTGTAATAACTCAAGATTAAGTAAGGTTTAAGGCTGGGACCTTATATAATGTGGGTAGATAAATATTGTATAACTTATTATTTAAATTTTTATGAAAGCCAATTTTCGGACATGTTATTTTTTAATTAAATAATTGTGAATTATTTTGGATGTGAATTATATTTTGAGTATAAAAAAGATTTGTTGTCAATATAATGTGCTGACTAATATAATTTTACATCCAAATTAATAAATATTATACATGATTATTTTCATTTTTTTATATATTTATGATTCAAGAGTTGAAGGTAATGAAATATTTTTGAATTACTATGAAATATAATAACTCAATTTGGTGTTCGTAAGGGATTATGTTATAATTTATTATTGAGATTTAAATGAAAATTTAGGATTCCTTCCCCCACATATAGGTTGGAGAATGTATTATATAATTTTATTTCATAATCAACGGTAACATTCACCATCAACCTAAAATGAGTTTTAAGATAGTTTAGAATCTATCATTAATCAAAAATTAATTAATAAAACATAATTTATAACATAATGATATTAGAATAATTTTTAATAAAAACCCACAATAGTCATCAAATCCATCCGTTGATAATCAATACTATTTTAAATTAAAATTAGTTCTCTGAAAATAATTCAAAATAAAACCCTAATATATTAATTATTTTAATTTGATTTTCACTACAAAATATACAGTCCCAATTTTCCACCCTATATTATACACTAAAACATTGTATGTAAATTTAATTATAAAAACCCCTTAACATGTTATTAAAATAATTTTAATTATTATCGGTGGAGGTGGTGAAAAATTAATAAAACCAATCCAAAATATAATGTGTTATAAAATAAAACATTATTTATTATTGATCCAAAAAATAGTGAGAAAAGTCATGAAACCGAAAAACAAAAATCCCATATCTGGTGATGATTTGTTAATACATTAGATTCAAAACGAAAAATTAAGAAAAACAAAAAATAATTATTTCCTTAAAATAACATTTTTATTTAAATATAAACACAATACAATTTTGTTCTACAGTTTCTGAGAATTAGAAAAACTCATACATAAGAAAGAATGTAATTTTCCATTTAAAGTACATTGGATAAATATATTTTCTTTAACTATATTAATTTTTCACTAAATATATATATATATAATTCACTGTAATTATAAATTATCCTTATTCAAAATGAAGAACATTTGAAAAAATAGTATGGTAAAAAATATTATGATGGGGTATAAATGAACAATAATACTCAATAGGAAATTGGTATTATGAAAATACACTAAAAACGTATTTACATAAAAAGGTATATTTATATGTTATGATAAAATTTTTTAAATATAAAAATCTACTTAATTAATCCAAATAGTTCATTAGAAAATATCAACATAAAGAAAAAATAAAAAAGGATACATAAACAAATATATACCTAAAAAACATAATGGAATACAAAACCAATTAATTTAATCAAAAAACATTGTGGAATAAAATTAATACATGTTGAAAATATTGTAAAATAAATATATAATTATGTATCTTCTTAATTACAACCTAAACTCATAATTTATTAACATAACATGTTAATTAGAACATCTTATCTCTAAGTGAACTAATCATTAAAAAATTTATTAGACTGCTATATCGAACCTACCAATTTTCATATGAAGTGTATCGGATCTGTAACAATAGAAAAAAACATATAAAATTTAAATAAGAGTAGAAAACAATTAAATGTATTTATTTGAACCCATAATCAAAATCACATTGAGTTTTAATTTAATTATAATAATATATATAATATTCGTTTGATATAATAAAAAATTCCCAAAAAATCAAAAGTTTATTTTATTTTATAAAATCAAATAATTTAAAGAATCTCAATAACAATAAATGTGTATATTTTTGGTAAATCACGATCAATCGGTATGTTTAAAATACCAATTCATCTAATACTTTTTTAAGAATGAAAAAAATGAAAATATTTATACCATAGACTTCCCTTTAGTTTGATACTATATATCTTATTATATAACAATATTTTATCTATTATGCATCTTTATGAGAATAATATCTATATTTATATTAAAATATAAAACTAAATTACATTATCTTAGTAACTATTTAATATTTTTTTATTAAAATCAATAATTATGTGTCAGCTCACAAGTTTCCCATGAATGTTTTAGTTCATTTGTTTTGGTCCCTCCCCCTTATCCTAGTTTCATAACATTAATAATGCTAATGATGATTTTATATATTTATTTAGTATGATTATGATGTCCCATTTGTATTTCATTAAACATATGAGTAATAATATCATGGAAAATCATAGAAAATTCTATTTCTCAAATGTTAAAATATCATTGAAGGAATTCATTTTATTACCAAATACATAAACACACAGAAAATTATATATCACAAAATTGTAATTTTATTAATAATTATAAATGAATCAAAACCATACTATTATATTATATTCCTTAACCATTCATGACATTCACATTATCAAAACATTTATATCAGTGAATAAACTAACTCTAAATGAACATATCATAGTGGTTGAATGTGTAAGAACGTGTTAATTTTAAGGAAAATATCACATTAATTGCTGATACAACCTGATAAAAATATTATATTAATTAAAGAAAATAATTTTTAGAAACATCCATGTATACTCATAATGTAAAATAAAATACACAGTTCGTGGATTTTGTAGCATTTACATACACATGAATGACATTTTGATTTATTTTAATTCATTAGAGGGAAAATGGTAGATAATGATTCAGGTTTATATAATCTAAATGAAAAAAATATTTATCACATTTCAATAATATATCCTTCTGTATATCTATACATGTTTTGACATCATAAAAAAAATTATGTCATTCATGGTGGTTGTAGTATGCACATACACACATGTGACATTTTCAATTTCCAATTGATAAACAATTTGGTTGATAATGGTTGTTAAATCAAAATAATAAAATATAAATATATAAATTATTCTAATATCATTTTATGATATGGTTATAAGAGAAATGTATGAGTATGAAAAAGGTAAAAATAATATTGAACTAAATTAAGACAATTAGATGTTCATTAAGTGTCCTCCTTGGAATATGTACTAATGTCTTCATAGATTTGACTTTTGGAGAGGCAAAAATATCTAGGTCATGTATAAGTGTATTGGTATGTTAATTAAGAATATATTTATTGAAATAATTTTTTCAATGATGGTGGAAAAGTTAGGGGTGATGGATTATTTATTAATTGAGAGATGTGTCACCCTTGTTAATACTATTATCATTACTAAAATATATTTACATATTCCCCATCATATGGAACCAAAGAAACCAAAAATCATAATATATTATTGGATATGATTAAATACACTCATAAAATGATATTACTGATATTATTTTTGTTATATTGGTTACTATAACAAATTGGTTTAACCATTTTATCAAATTAACATGCACAATGTGGAATATCATTTTTTATGCTAATAGAATTTTTAAAATAATAATTAAGTGGATCAAAATATATAAATAGTGTATAATAATTAAAAATATAAATACATTTATAATATTCAAATTTTTGTGATTCAAAAATTTTAATTTTAATATCATTATTTCTAATAGAATGACAAACTATTTTTTTTGTAAAATGCAATTTATGTATAAAAATGAATTTTTAAAAAATCATCTATAAAATTTATTAAGATTAATATTATTAGATTATGACATGAAATATAATATTTAATAAAATATTAATCAAATAAAATCCTAACTTATCACGGCCAAATTAAATAAAACTATAAAAATATTTTATTTATTATAATATTATATCAATTTAATTATAAAATGTGAAAAATTGGTTTATATATTCAAATTAATATTTATAAATGAATAATTTAACATAATAAATATATATTTATCCTCTCAAAATAATTTAATTACATTAAATTAAATATTATATCATTATAAGTTTATTATATTGATTGTATGTGGAAAAACAATTATTTGCCTATTCGCAAAAATATAAACCATTTCTGAAAAGCCAATAAATTAAACCCTAACCGTATATTGATTTGATGAATTAAAAAATGAATTTAATTTTAAAAAATTACAATTTTTAAAATAATAAAATTATTTTTTTATCCTAAAAGAAATACGAAGAAAAATACATTTTTAAAAAAATTACTACTCTAAATATTGAGTGTCATAGAAACTATTTATTTTTTATTTATAATTAAATTAATTTTCAGCATATTTTTATAAATTTGGACCATTATTTAATATCATAATTATATTCTAAAATATAAAAATTTCAGTTATTACGATTTCATTCAAAACACATTATAAATATTTAATTTAAAAACAATATTTTGTAAAATTATATCATACTAATAATTAATTATCTAAATCTAATAATTTTAAATAATAATTACCTCATCCCTTACAAGAGGGTTTATTCTTCAAAAAATATTCCAATTAATTTTCAACTAACATATTATAGTTCATTTTTGTTTCATGGTTCATTTGAAACAAGCCATTGAACTAGGTATTCATTTAAAGGATAAATACAAAATAAAAATATTGTGTTTTACATTCTATCCCTCATATGAAATTTTAACAACACAATTATAGTTTATTCTATATAATGACATTATATTTACATTGTAATAAGATCAAATATATATTTTATCTGGATCAATAATTTCAATATTAATGATAGGAATCATTATATTTTTAAAATATATATTTCTAAAACCAAATATATACAATAAAAAGACTAAAATTAATCTTGTGATAAATAATAAAAAATCACTTCATACTTCTATAATGAATGTAAAAAAGTAACCCATATAAAAATCATCATGATGATTATTTTTAAACCATTGAATAAAATTTCAAATATAGAATAAAATGATTGTGACAAATAATTTAACTATATTGATTAATATTTTTCATTCATTATAAATAAAATGGATATGAATGTGAAATATTTAGAAGGATTACATTAATTCATATTAGACATGGTCTTATTGAAAAATTCATTAACTAAAACACTCAATTAGTTGGAAGCCGTTTAAAATATAGTATAACATGATTATATTTATTATACCACAGTAAGAGAACCATCTTTTTATATATTTGACTATATACCTGGATTTTATTATTATTATATATCTAGTCATAATTTTCTTTCTAAAACACACATGCAGGTGTTAACTATCCCATTTACCTTCCATGTTTGGATTCATATGTTTCATTACATAAACCTTTCCCATGGTTTAATTAAATATATAATCATCATGATGATTATATATATATATTATATTATTTTATAAAGATATTTATATTTTGATGAAATTATTATGATAATTTTTATTGAAGGAATAAAAATTATAATTTTTTATTTTTTTATTTCATAGAAAGAATATAATTTATTTAAAAAATAAAATAAAATAAAAAATATATATAAATGATATGATTTTATAAAACATCATCAATTAATCGTCATATATCATCACATAAAAATGATAATCATTCTGAACATAATTATTATAATATTACACATATAAGAAGTAAAATTTTCCAAAAGAAGAAAACATTATACCGTTTGAATGTGTTATAAAATTTTATTTTACAATAATAAAGTCATTTTTGAAGATTCATAATAATTTAATAAATATACTTTTTTTGATTAATTTTTTTTTGGACCATCCATATATGTTGTTAGTGAAATAATAAAATATTACCTTAATATATATATTATTTCACACATAAAAAATGGTGGAATTTTATTTATTTTAATTTTTAAGTTGGAAAACCAAATATATTTATTTAAAAATCTATAAATAAAATAAGAAAATTTTATAATATTTTTAAAAAAATATATTTATATCCCCCATTTCAGTTGGTGATGAAAAATGAAATATGTTGTTCTGGGAGGTGGTAGTCTAGAAACTCTAACAAATGGCATTTTCTTATTTAAATTGATGAAAAATAGGTAGATAATGGTTATTCTAAAAACAAAATAACATTTTGTTATACTATTTATGATGATATAATTTTATTAGTAAAAATATAATACATTGTGATGCTGTATAAGAAGATGGAAACATAAGTAAACTATGTTGAGATAATTAATCCTTAAATTTATTTCCCCTTAAAAATATCTCATTACTCCATCATATGATGATCTTTTGGGAAGAATAGAACCTAAAGGTCATGGACGATGGTTTTCGGATGTAATATAAAAAAAATATTTTTTGTGATACAACAATCAACGATGGATGAGTATTAAGGTGTTCAGGGTCTCCATTTATATGTGAGAGGATTGGAGTCATTGTAATTAAGTATACCGTTAATATAATATTAATGTATTACGCTATGAATTTTTTTACTAAGAAAACCTTAATTATAATATATAATAGTAAATTTGTAAATAATGTCATCTAAATCAAATGATAAATAGTAATTTGAGACATTTGCGACCTTATTAAAGAGTTTTAACTTGTTTCAACACAATTAACATTTGATGAGGTGATAAGAATTTGTTGTGGTAAATTAATTTAATAAATAAACATAAAATAATATTTATTAAATAATTTTAATATTATGATTCCAAATAGAAAATAAAATGGATAATAATAAATTTATTTAGAATGAAAAAATTATTTTTAATATACGTACAAAAAATGTAATGGAAGAAATTGTTAAAAATTACCATTTAATAACTATAAGTAAATTTACACCAAAATCATTTGTAGAAATGATTCTTATAAAATTTACATTCTGATGATTAAATATTTTATGCCTTATTATTGTTTGAACAATCTATAATTTAATGTATACTTAGAAATACATAATTATATAAATGGAAGAAAATAGTTATTTTCTTATAATAAAAAACAACTTAGTATGTAAAATGTCGAACATAGGTAACTAATTTTTTTTTAAATTTCATCATTTTTCATCATATATATATTTATATTACATAAAAAAGTAATCACATCTTTTATGGTAATTTCAAAATCACAATGATCTCATAAATGTGATAATATTTTTAAAAACAATATTTTACACTATTCACATAAAAATCCTCTATTTCAAAAAAAATCGAAAATAAATCAATGATATATTTCAAATTTTTTATGAAAAAATATTTACCTATTTTTAAATTATAATTCACATATTTATATACGAATATATTTAAAGAAAATTTTAAAAAATAATGAAATTCTACTTTTAATGATATATGACTCTTTTGAACATTATGTTATCTTAATCCTATTTCAAATAAATTAATAATTGAATAATTGTTATTCTATTAGTTTGTAATTTTTAAAAAATATTTTTTATCATAAATATATACTAAAATTGAATAATTTAATTTATTAGCAATAAATATAGAACGCTTTAAAAAACATTCATTGTTAAATAATCAATTTTAACATTTAATCAAATTTATTGTTTATCGTAGAAATGGAAAGTCTTTTAATTTATTACTATCACATTATTTACTACATGTTTTATAATTTTCATAATTTTTCAAATATTATTCATATAATATAAAATTAAATATATTTTTTTTGTGTTTCATGAGAAACAATCTATTTTTAAAAATATTTATCTCAGTGAACATTATATATTGAATTCTGAATGTGTTAAAATTTATTTTTTAAAAAGAATTGTTTTCAATGATTGTTGAAAAAATGAATATATACTAATTTATGAAGAATTAGTTTTGATCACACCAAATAAAATATTATAAACAAAGAATAAAATCATAGTCGATCATTATAAGATATTTTGGAAGCTACCTTCATTAAATCAAAGAAGATAATTTTCATTCGAATATTACAAGTGTATTTTTAAATAAAATTATAGTAATATTTTTTTCATGTTTCATTAAAATTTTGGGTGATTATGTAGACAAACGCATCCAATAAACTAGTAATCATTTTTTCACTATTAATGACAGGTGGTGAAGTTTAGGATTATTTAATGTGGTTCATATTCCCCGATTCACATAAAGGAGTAGTAAGGGAATGGTTCTAAAAACTAACACTAAATTAAATCTATAATTTGATGAATTGAAAAGGATATTGGTAAATTAACTGCACCTCATATAATAAAATTATCAAAAAACAATACTAAAATTATGTAGTAAATATTCTTCTCCAAATCACATGAATGACTTCATTGTTAATGTATTGAAAATCCAATTCGAGTAGAAATATTATAAATAAATATAGATTCTACAAAAAATGAACATCTTGCGAAAGGGATACAAATCAAAAATCTGATATGGAATTTTAAATAAAAATAAATATAAAAATAAATTATTTAAAAAAAAGAAACCTCAACCATTTAATGTGATCATTATAAAACAATACCAACAAAAAAATACAAACACTAACCTTTAAATAATATAAATTTCAAGAAAATTCATCAAAAATTAACCATGTATAAATACAAAACAAACTAGATTCACTCCTCAAATAGTTAAAAAAGATATGAAGGTATCTAAAATCCATCAAGTGTTTCATCAATAAATGATTATAAAAAATAGAAAATTTACAATAACCCCTTTCAAATACATTAGGTAATGTGAGAATTGTGGTGGAAGATAATGGTAATCAAATGTAAACAACAATATAATCTGACTATAAACAATTAAATCCAACATTAAAGAAGAGGTGTAAATAATCATATCGGGAAATTTTATTGAAAAAAATATAATATCCATTAGAAAACCATTCAATAACAATAAGAATATTCCACAATATTTTCCCTTAATAGTGATAAAATCAATGAAATATTATAATTATGATATCAATAAGAGATCCTTAATTCATTAATAAAAATAAATCAACCTACTTCTTCATAGACAAATTTGATATATTTTTCTAAAATTCTATGTTTTTTATAGAGTTAAAAAAATAAAAGGGGGGATTCAAGGGAATGACATATTTAATTTGTAAGGTGTTGCTTCAAAATTGATCATACCTCAACCACCAATAACATTTCATGATCATGGAGAACTTTTTATCCCTTCCATAATTGGATCAATGTTTTTCAAAAAATAATTGTGTTATCAGAGAATAAATATTATTTTAATTCTTAATTCAATCATTTTTATAGGTTTGATATTTCCATTCAACAATAATTATTCTCAAAATAGAAATGAGATCCACTATTTTAATAATATTAGTTTCCAATGATGTTTTGGTAAGAGGAAAAGATTTAATCTATCAAAATAATATATCATTAATATAAACCAAAATCAAATACCTTATTATTCATAATAAGTCCCTAGATACAATTCCTAAATAATGAAAATTAAAATCATGAATGTCCTAGTTGAAACTCTAATAACTAAATTTGGATAAAAAACAATCCATTTTAATAGATTTTATTCTTTTGAATACCTCCAAAAATAAAATCACCTTTTATACATTCCCACACAAATAAACATGGATTTTATATTGAACATGATTTTACTATTTGAATTTTTTTAAATATGAAATTAATATTATATTAAAAAAATTTTGAGTAACATTACAATAGTATTGAAAAATATAAGAATTAGGAAAATTATGATTTCCAAGAAAGATTTAATTCCTATCAATTAATAATTAAAATGATTCTCTAAATTTAAAGGACAAAAAGCATAGTTCAAATAGGTATATAAATAAAATCATATATTATAGTTAATTATTCCCAAAAAATTTTGAATTTAATGAACTACTCTAAATTTAATTGTATATATTTTTAAGCCAATAATAAATGTTTTGAGGAATAAGTTTTTTATCTTATCTTATAATTAGGGGAAAAAATAGTCATTCTAATGAAAATATAAACTATATTGGCTATAGTAAATTTTTTTCATAGGGTTTTTATAAAATAATTTCATTTAAAATTGTAATTTGAAATATTGAACGACCCATTTAGAAAATATTATGGTAGACCTAACCAATAAATTATCAAAGTGTTAAAAAAATAAATTGAAAATTTTCTGTAGTTAAAAATGATAAAACATTTCATTTATTATTATTTTTTTCCATCCAATTCATGTTGTCCACAAAAATAAGAACTATCCATTTTAAGGATTGAAAAAAATAAAATTATTCTTTTGAGAATATAATTTAATTAGATAACTAGAATTCACTATTGTAATGTAAATATGGTTATGATGAATTATCATTTACAAAATGATTTGTAAAAAAAATTGATGAAATAATATATGTGGAAACATGGTATCTTTTTGAAGTATTCTAAAAATACCTCCAAGAAAATATTCAACCTATGTATTAGGAAAGGAAAAAATTCACCGATAATTATTGATCTATTTTATGAAAATTATTCTATTTAGATTTTGTAGTGCCCGATGTATGTTTAGAAGATTCATGGTAAGAATTTTATCTGATTTGATTAATGATTCTTTTGATTTTTTTCTTATTAACTTAATCATTTAGGGACATTAAATTTTGTAATTTTTTTAAAAATATGGTTTAAATATTTAAAAAATAGTTGTAATTTATCTTTTATCTGAAAATTTTAAAAAATAGTTGATGTTCCTTAAAAAATTAATATTTCTTGGGAAAGTGACTTTAAAAATGGGATTCATGATAATAAATTAAAATATAAAATCAACACTACCTAAAAAAATTATTTAAACAAGTTAAATCTCTTTTATTACATGAAATATTATATATAATATTAACGAAATAAATTAGTATTATTTACTTCCCATAATATAAGTTTCTTTCACAAAAATGTGGATTCATTTTTTGTAATCAATATCAAATGCATTTGATGATTTTTTTGTGTACAATGAAAATTCCAATAATGAAAAAATTATAAAACATGGATTGATAATTTGTTAGAATATTTTATTTTTTAAATTTATATTTGGAGTAGCTATACATAAACAATATTAATTAATCCATGTTATTGTATATTATTCAAGAACACTATATATATCCCAGAATAAAAACACCATTACTAAAATGTTGTTATTGGTTGGAGTTCTCGAATTAGAGAAATTCGTATCATATTTTTATAGGATTAATATGATTTTATTCACTAACCTTGTTTCCAAAAGTAACCTAATAAAAATTGAGGAATAACATAAAAGTCCATTGAAATGGATTTTTTCACAAAATTATTTTCATTTAGAGTGTGTGTGAAATAATGTAATTTAATATCAAGTGGTATGTCACATGAGATAGTGTCCTCAAGTATGTAAGGTATAAATTAAAACCAAGATCAACTTAATTATTTAATTCTAGTTGAATTACTATATTTGATTAAAGGAGTGGTTGCATGGTATATAGATAAGATAATTTATTTTGATGTTTCTAAGGATTCCTTATTCCTGAATTAGAATCCAATTGGATGATCTTATATATGGTATGATGGAAATAATTGTAAAATAAATTATTTTAAAATCAATTGATTATGTGGACCTAAAATTGAGTCAAAATCTATAAATCATTTTCCCCCTCTCATAATAAAATATAATTAAATTTTCCCCAATTTTTTTAAGATTATTTTAGAATCTTATATATATTAGACAACTTTGGCCAATGATTCTAGTGAATTTTTTCAGTAAATATAAAAAATGATAAATAATTGGAAACATATAAAGAATAAAATAAATGAATTAGTGTGTAACTATTTTTGTGAAGTATATAAATCATGGGATATATATTTTTATGACTATTTCACATGAATTATTTATATTTTTACCTCTTGTTTTCTAGGTATAATATCTCAAAAAATGGTTTAATCGAATCCCATAAAAGATACCAACACGTATAATTTCTACGAATTATTTATCAATAATAATTTTTATAATTATAGAATTCCATTGGAAATCATCAGGGATATTGGGACTAATTTTTTCAATAAATTTATCCAAACCCCAATGAAGTTATTTTTATTGATCGAGAAAAATCAACCTCATTCCATCTATAGAGAAAATGAATGTAAAAATATTCGCTATATGGATATAAAATTTATTTTTTAAATATTATCAATTCAAATAAAATCTAATATAGAAAATTCTAGGAATATACCATTTGGGATTTTAATAAAACTTATAAAACCTTAATTTGAATGTGCCTATATCATTTTGTCTTTGATAAATGTATTTAAAAAAAATTGATACTTAACACAACGTTTTTGAGGATGTTACAGAGATGACAATGGAATTACAAATGTATTGCAATAATAGAAATTGTAGAGAAATAATTGGTAAAAATCCAAATGAAAATAATTTTATAATTATATAATTTACTAATAATTCATAATAGTGGCATATAAAAATTAAGATTCCATAAGGAAATTTTCACCTAGGAGAACAATTCCTCCCCTAATGATCAAGAATAAAATTGCTGACATGAAATAATAGTTATAGATTTGAAGGAACATTAACCATTAATAATTTCCTCATCTTTGATCATGTTTGGATCAAAAAATTAGGAGAAAACAACCTTTCACCATCACTGGTAAATGTTTTATGAAATTTATAAATAATTATATGAAACTATAGTGAAGAAGTTAATATTACTCTAACTATAAGGACCCGACCTTAAACATTACATAATATTGAATGAAATGAATAATTCACATTGAGGATCTTTTCGGGTTTAGAGTTTTAGGGAATTAAGACATAACTATTACATCTCAAAATATTAAAAAGTAGGAACTTATACCCAGAATCCATTTTTTTCTTCATAAAATAAAAACAAATGAAAAAAATATTATGTCTAATTCCTTGTTAAAGAGAGCATGACTTTTCCTTTATCCCATACTTGACCCTATTCATCTTTAAGTCCTCTGAAAAACATTTCAAAACATGGGATGAGCATAAAAGGCTCAGTAAGGGTTATAAAACAGTGAATGAAAACATTTTTTCATAAATACATAAAAAACATGAACTCTTTTACTTACCTCATGAAATCATAATATTTATGAAAGACACATAGAAATCATAAATCATAAAGGTAACTTGTGGAATCTATACCATACTTACATTGTAGCTATCATAGCTACATAGGGAGTAACTTTGGAATACCCATCACAGTATATTCCCTAAATCACTTACGAGAAACATTCATGTTTACCTCTGTTTCATTACCCAATGAATTGGAGAGCTATCTCGGGTTCACCCACCCTAGGTTTATCACGGAACCACCCGTATACGTCAATAATTCCCAAGAACCATAACAAGATCTTAACACATAACATAAGCAGAAAGGAAAGATAACATTTCCACATTGCAATAATAAAATATCATTTCAAGATATTGAAATAATAAATCCATTCTAAAAATCATTTTCAATACCAAAATATGTAAAAAGAGTATTTGGTATTTATTTTTCCTTTTAAAAACATTCCAGCTTGTTAAAGAATCCAAAGATCAAATAATACTCACGGTGGTGGAAAGGTCGTTTTCACCACTTACATTAAAGAAACATTCCTTTTTGTCGTTTAGTAAAACGCTTCATAGAGAAAATATTCCTTCTGATTACAAGTAAAAGTCAAAGGGTTTTATACATCGTATAAAAGAAAGTCATGTATAAAAATAAAAATGTCTCAATGAAAGGAGATTGAGATGAAGTCCCTTACCTTGTGTCCGTCTTGACCCATTCATTCTTTAATCTCCTGAATAATAAACTAAAGTTAATTTATACTTGCTCAAGAACCTTTTTCAATTTTATTATTCCTTTTATATCACTTATTACCATGTTATAATCATTATGTAATTATTTATGTTAATAACGTTCATTTTGTTGATATTTGGTACTTGAGTCAAAAATGGACTTCTTATAATTACATGTTGTTCATGTGGTAAAAGATTTATTATATCCAGAATGATATTCATGATTTGGGTATCATATATATCATATATATTCAGCATGTACATGTATTTATAATAGTACATAACATTTGGAGGTACGAAATGAAATGCACCATTCATGGAGACGGTAAGCCATACGTACGCATGAACGCTACTTTCATTTATATTTGTTATTTTAATGGAATTAAAAATAATTATACATAGGTATATTATAATTCCAGTATAATATCATATATAATATCATTAACTCTATCCTTTATACATCCCACATAGGGCATTAACGAGTCACATCACTTTGAGGGGGCGGTAGTCCGCACTTCCTCAAATGAGATTGTCGTATTTACCCACCATGGAAACCATAATGGTTTGAAATAATTGGAAAGTACATAAGAATAAAAAAATCATAAACATAATATATATCATATATAAATATAGTTCCATCATAATGGCCACCATGAGAGGCGGTAAGATGTAATTGAACAATCATCGTTTTGTGAGGCGTTAGTTTTCCATCCAAAGAAACATTATGTTCTTCTTCCATTAGATGGAGGTGTGTATAAGTGTAGTTCGAATACTTATCATAAAAACATTCTAGTATATTTATGATACTGGAGTTGTTATAAAATAAAGGAAACAAAAAGAGTTTAGGGGTTGGAGAAGAAAAATAAAAGAAAACAATTTAAGAGAAACTGTTACCTTTAATTAAGGTAACTCAATTTGGTTTGAACCAAAGGCCTTCTTGAAGTGCCTTCCTTCTAAGTTAAGGATTATAGGATGAGGAGAGGTATTTAGTAAGCTTAATTGGGCAGATTTTGGACGAGACAAATGGCTTGAGAGGTGTGAGGAAATGCATAGAAGTGGTCTCTTTTTATAAGGGAGAGGAGGGGCTCTTTAGGAAATTATGAAACTATTATTTTATTATATAATGATATTCGGTTTCTAATGGTCCAAAAATCATTTTGGTCGAAGATAAGATGACTCATAATCGAAATAAAATCATCCAATAAGAATTGTAAATGTTTTGGATAATATTTTAAACATTATAATCTTATTTAATTAAATCATTTATTAATGAGGTAAATACTGCATCATGATTGTGTCATAAATAATTTAATTTTTTGATGTCTAAAAATTATAAAAAAATACCATGATGTAAGAAATAATTTTATATTTCCAATTAATATTTATATTCGAAAATATAACTTGAATAACCCCATGTAAAAATTAATTTACTAAAAGATATTTGTTTATTTCATTTTGGCCTTTACTTTAAGTTAATTAAAATAAAGTGTCATAATAACTTTTAAGTGGCTCCATGGGGTCCCCAAATCAACCCAAGGATGAGAATGGTCAGATATGACTCAACCAATAAGATTAGAACACCTGATAGGGTAAATAAATATTATTTTGTTAAACCTTATTTACCTGATTTACACTTTAACCATGGTAAATAAAATATTTTCCAAGGTAAATATTAAAAATGCCTAAAAATAAAAGTTACCTATTTATACAATTTAAACCTCCTGATTCAAAATATGGGATCCATTTCTCAAAATTAAAAACACAGAAGTGGCAGAATTTAATTTAAAATGAATTCCCGCTGTCAAAACAAAAGGCGTGTTTTTAAGAAATATAAACTATCAAAAGATAGAAAGTTGATTATATACAATTTAAATGTGAAATTGTTTATAATGAAAAAAATTAGATTAAATGGTAAACATATAATCTATTTACACTTTAAAACCAATTAAAAGGATAATCTAACCATATAAATATATTATATTAAAACATAGTTTTCAATTAATATACAATATTTTCATTATTCCTTAAAAAATAAACTTTATCAGAAAAATAAGAAAAAATTACCCAAAGTAAATTATGTTGTCCTCATTCTAAAGAAGGATTTTATTTGGTCATATAGAATGTATTAATGTGGAAAAAACTAGATTTAAAAAGGGTTCTCCATTAAAAGGAGGTAAATCGGCCTTTTAATGTAAATTATGCTTAAAATTAGATTCATTCATATATTAAGCCTCTAACTTTTATTGGATAAATATAAATACATGTATAATAATATTATAGATAGTTTTGTTCATTACCGCCAATACAACGGCTATGAGTTAACTACCATTTCAAATAATAATATTATATTATTAGTGTGCAACGTAAGATTCCAAAGAAACTCGTTGTTGCGTAACGGGTATGCTATCTAACATAGAAACCCCTTTATGCTAAGATTAATATTTAATTCAAAAATATTAATAAATATTAAAATATCTTATTCTTCATTTACCTGGGATGTTACAACCTTCACCCCTTTTGGAAATTGTGTCCTCGCAATTTTTATCCACTTATCAAAATAAGTGAGGTTATTTATCCCTCATAGCATTTTCAGATTCCCACATTGCCTCTTCAACCATATGGTTTTTCCACAAAACCATTACCTTGTGAATTACCTTATTCCGCAACACCTGCTATCTATGGTCCAGAATATGGACTGGTTGTTCTTCATAAGAGAGATTCTCTTCCAACTAAACTACCTCTGGGCTCAAAACATGAGATTGATCTGGCATATACTTTCTCAACATCGAAACATGAAAAACATTGTGCACCTGGGATAAACATGGAGGTAAAGCTACTCTGTACGCAACTAATCCCACTTTCTCTAGAATTTCATATGGTCCAATGAACCTCGGACTCAACTTTACCTTCCTATAAAAACACATCTAACTTTTCCAAGGAGAAACTTTGAAAAAGACATGATCACCTACCTCAAAAGAAAGATCCTTCCTCCGGTTAGCCGCATAACTTTTCTGTCTACTCTAAGCTGTTCTCATGTTCTTCTGAATCAACTGGACTTTTTCTACCATCTCTTCTACCAATTCTAGTCCCATCTGCTTTCTTTCACCAACTTCATCCCAAAAGGATGGAGTTAGACAATGCTTTCCATACAATGCCTCAAATGAATCCATCTGTATACTGGAATGAAAATTGTTATTATAAGAAAATTCAACCAAAGAAAGATGTTGGTCCCAAATTCCCTAGTAGACCATCAAGAAAGCACGTAACATATCCTCCAAGGTCTGAATTGTTCGTTCTGACTGCCCATCTGATTGAGGATGAAAAACTGTACTAAAGTTTAATTCAGTACCCAATGACTTATGAAGGCCTTTCCAAAAGTTAGAAGTTAACCTGAGATCACGATCAGATACAATTGAGAGGGGAAATCCATGAAACCTGACTATCTCTTTAACATAAAACCTAGAACGTTTATCTAGAGACAAAGTATTTCTAATAGGAAGGAAATGAGCAGATTTAGTCAATCGGTCAACTATAACCCAGATTGCAATATTACTTCGAGATGTCTTTGGTAATCCCAGAACAAAGTCCATGGATATATTTTCCCATTTCCACTCTGGCACCGAAAGAGGCTGAATAATTCCTTTTGATAACTGTCTCTCTTCTTTGACCTACTCACAAGTCAAACACTTCACAGTAAAATCAGCAATATCTCTTTTCATTCCATCCCACCAGTAATACTCTCGAAGTTCTCTATACATCTTAGTACTGCCAGGATGAACTGAAAACGAAGAACTATGAGCTTCACATAACAACTCATTCTTCAAATGTGAATCATAAGGCACACATAATCTCTTTCCAAACCTCAGAACACAATCATTATCAATCTTAAATTCAGGCAACTTACCCTTCTAAACCAACTCTACCTGTTTCTACAACTCACTGTCTTCCTTCTGCTCTTTCTTTATTCTGTCTGATAGAGATGATCTCACTGACACCTCAAAACACAATCATTATTAATGATGGAAGATGAAAATAAAAAAATAGAATATTCCAGAAGAAGATGAAAAATTAAATGAAGGGTGGATGAATATCAATTTCTAAAGAATATCTATTAATAATACAAAAACTATTTGGGAATAATTTCAAAGAGGAAACATATATAAATTTTTATATCTAGAATATACAAATAATAATTGGTATAAATTTACGTTATTTCCTATTAAACCATTTTTTACAATAATAAATGGAATCCATCATGGATTAAAAGATACATCATTTTCATTGAACAATATGAAAAATATATATATATTATGTTTTCTTGGGGGTATGTATGAATAATTTATGGTCTCTAAAAAATAATAGATTAACAGGGATATATTTTAAAATAATATTGTGTTATATAGGGAATAATATTATTAAATCCATAATTTATAGGATTAATAGTCTTCAAAAAATCCATTTATTTTTTATTAGAAAAAATATATTGAAGAAAAATTTATCTAGGGATATTAAATATCTTCTTGATACCTCATAGATATAGTGTATAATTAAGTGATTATGATATGATATTTTTTAATATTTCCTGGAAAAAATATAAATTTGTATAATTGAAGGCTAGTTGTCATCATAAATATTGAATAATGAATTGAATGTTTTATTTTCCCTCAACCTAAAAAATCAATTGTAATATTCATAATCCATATAAAAATTAATCCCATAAATATATTTAAGTAATGTATTATCATATAAGAATTTCGAAGAGATGAATGTAATAATAAATGAGTTTTTAATAATGATGGAATGTAGTTTGACTTCTATTAATTGTTTATGATGCATAATTTCTATTTTTCCTTCATTTTTATGGACGATTTATTTTTGGGATTATTCAAATAGAGGAGGGATAAACGCATTTTTGTGACAGGTAATGTGGGTAGAGAAATATTATATAATTTATTATTTAAATTTTTATGAAAGCCAATTTTCGGACATGTTATTTTTTAATTAAATAATTGTGTATTATTTTGGATGTGAATTATATTTTGTTTATAAAAAATATTTGTTATCAATATAATTTGCTGACTAATATAATTTTACATCCCATTAATATATATTATACATGATGGAATATTAATTATTTTTTTCATTTTTTTAGATATTTAAGTTTCAAAAGTTGAAGGTAATGAAATATTTTTGAATTACTATGAAACATAATAACTCAATTTGGTGTTCGTAAGGGATTATGTTATAATTTATTATTGAGATTTAAATGAAAATTTATGATTCCTTCCCCCACATATAGGTTGGAGAATTTATTATATAATTTTATTTCATAATCAAGGGTACCATTCACCATCAACCTAAAATGAGTTGTAAGATAGCTTGGACTCTATCATTAATCAGAAATTAATTAATAAAACATAATTTATAACAGAAGGATATTAGAATAATTTTTAATAAAAACCCACAATAGTCATTAAATCCATCTGTTGATAATCAATAATATTTGAAATTAAAATTAGTTCTATGAAAATAATTTAAAATAAAACCCTAATATATTAATTATTTTAATTTGATTTTCACTACAAAATATAGAGTCCAAATTTTCCACCCTATATTATACTCTAAAACATTATATGTAAATTTAATTATAAAAACCCCTTAACATGTTATTAATATAATTTTAATTATTATCAGTGGAGGTAGTGAAAAATTAATAAAACCAAACCATATTATAATGTGTTCTAAAATAAAACATTTTTTATTATTGATCCAAAAAATAGTGAGAACAGTCGTGAAACCCAAAAACAAAAATCCCATATCTAGTGATGATTTTTTAATACATTAGATTCAAAACCAAAAATTTAGAAAAACAAAGAATTATTATTTCATTAAAATAACATTTTTATTTAAATATAAACACAAGACAATTTTGTTCTACAGTTTTTGAGAATTAGAAAAAATCATACATAAGAAAGAATGTAATTTTCCATTCAAAGTACATTGGATAATAATATGTTCTTTAACTATATTAAAATTTCACTAAATATATATATATATAATTCACTATAATTATAAATTATCTTTAATCCAAATTAAGAACATTTGAAAAAATAGTATGGTAAAAAATATTATGATGGGGTATAAATGAACAATAATACTCAACATGAAATTGATATTATGAAAATACACTAAAAACATATTTACATAAAAAAGAATATTTATATGTTATGATAAAAAATTTTAAATATGAAAATGTACTTAATTAATCCAAAGAGTTCTTTAGAAAATATCAATATAAAGAAAAAATAAAAAAGGATACATAAACAAATATATTCATAAAAAACATATTGGAATAAAAAACCAATTAATTTAATCAAAAAACATTGTGTAATAAAATTAATACATGTTTAAAATATTGTAAAATAAATATATAATTATGTATGTTATTAATTATAACCAAAACTCATAATTTATTAACATAACATGTTAATTAAAACATCTTATCTATAAGAAAACTACTCGTTAAAAAATTTATTAGACTGCTATATCGAACCTACCAATTTTCATATGGAGTGTCTGGGATCTGTAACAATAGAAAAACAAATATAATATTTAAATAAGAGTAGAATACATATAAATGTATTTATTTGAACCCATAATCAAAATCACATTGCGTTTTAGTTTAAATATAATAATATATATAATATTTCTTTGATATAATAAAAAATTCCCCAAAAAACAATATTTTATTTTATTTTATAAAATCAAATAATTTAAAGAATCTCAATAACAATAAATGTGTATATTTTTGGTAAATCACGATCAATCGGTATGTGTAAAATACCAATTCATTTAATACTTTTTTAAGAAGGAAAAAATGAAAATATTTATACCATAGATTTCCCTTTAGTTTGATACTATATATCTTAGTATATAACAATATTTTATCTATTATGAATCTTTATGAGAATAATATCTATATTTATATTAAAAACTAAAACTCAATTACATTTTCTTAGTAACTATTTAATATTTTTTTTTTAAAATCGATAATTATGTTTCAGCTCACAAGTTTCCCATGAATGTTTTAGTTCATTGGTTTTGGTCCCTCCCATTATCCTGGTTTCAAAACATTAATAATGTTATTGATTATTTTATATATTTATTTAGTATGATTATGATTTCCCATTTGTATTACATTAAACTTATGAGTATTAATATCATCGAAAATCATAGAAAATTCTATTTCTCAAATGTTAAAATATCATTGAAGGAATTCAATTTATTACCAAATACATAAACACACATAAAATTATATATCACAAAATTGTAATTTTATTAATAATTATAAATGAATCAAAACCATACTAGTATATTATATTCCTTAAACATTCATGACATTCACATTATCAAAACATTAATATCAGTGAATAAACTAACTCGAAATGAACATATCATAATGGCTGAATGTGTAAGAACGTGTTACTTTTAAGGAAAATATCACATTAATAGATGATACATCCTGATAAAAATATTATATTAATTAAAGAAAATAATTTTTAGAAACATACATGTATACTAGTGATGTAAAATTAAAAACACAATTTGTGGATTTTGTAGCCTTCACATACACATGAATGACATTTTGATTTATTTTAATTCATTAGAAGGAAAAAGGTAGATAATGATTCAGGTTTATATATTCCAGATGAAAAAATATTTATCACATTTAAATAATATATCCTTCTGTATATCTATGCATGTTTTGACATCATAAAAAAAATTATATCATTCATAGTTGTTATAGTATGCACATACGCACATGTGACATTTTCAATTTCCAATTGATAAAAATTAGGTTGATAATGGTTGTTCCATCAATAGAATAAAATATAAATAGGAAAATTATTCTATTATCATTATATGATATGGTTATAAGAGTAATGTATGAGTAGGAAAAAGGTAAAAATAATATTGAACTAAATTAAGACAATTACATGTTCATTAAGTGTCCTCCTTGGAATATGTACTAATGTCTTCAAAGATTAGACTTTTTGAGAGGCCAAAATATCTAGGTCATGTATAAGTGTATTGGTATGTTAATTTTGAATATATTTATTGAGATAATTTTTTCAATGATGATGGAAAATTTTGGGGTGAGGGAATATTTTTTAATTGAGAGCTGTGTCACCCTTGTTAATACTATTATCATTACTAAAATATAATTACATTTTCCCCGTCATATGGAACCAAAGATATGAAAAATCATAATATATTATTGGATATGATTAAATACACTCATAAAATTATATTATTGATATTTTTTTATATTTTTTACTATAAAAAATTGGTTTAACCATTTTAACAAATTAATATGCACTATGTGGAATATCATTTTCTATGCTAACAGAATTTTATAAATAATAATTAAGTGGATCAAAATATATAAATAGTGTATAATAATTAAAAATATAAAATACATTTTATAATATTCAATTTGTTGTGATTCAAAAATTTTAATTTTAATATCATTATTTCGAATAGAACGACAAACTATTTTTTTTTTGTAAAATTCAATTTATGTATAAAAATGAATTTTTTAAAAATCATCTATAGAATTGATTATGATTAACATTATTAGATTATGACATGAAATATTATATTTAATTAAATATTAATCAAATAAAATCCTAACTTATCATGACCTAATTAAGTAAAACTATAAAATTATTTTATTTATTATAATATTATATCAATTTAATTATAAAATTAGAAAAATTGGTTTATATATTCAAATTAATATTTATAAATGAATAATTTAACATAATAAATATATATATATCCTCTTAAAATAATTGAAATACATTAAATTAAATATTATATCATTATAATTTTATTATATTGATTGTATGCGTAAAAACAATTTTTCGCCTATTCGCCAAAATATAAACAATTTACGAAAGGCCAATAAATTAAACCCTAACCATATATTGATTTGATGAATTAAAAAATGAATTTAATTTGAAACAATTATAATTTTTAAAATTATAAAATTATTTTCTTATCCTAAAAACAAATATGAAGAAAAACACATTTTAAAAAAATTATTATTCTAAATATTCAGTGTCATAGAAAATTTTTATTTTTTATTTATAATTAAATTAATTTTCAACATATTTTTATACATTTGGACCATTATTTAAAATCATAATTATATTCTAAAATAGAAAAATTTCAGTTATTACGATTTCATTCAAAACACATTATAAATATTTAATTTAAAAACAATATTTTGTAAAATTATATCATACTAATAATTAATTATCTAAATGTAATAATTTTAAATAATAATTATCTTATCCCTTACAAGAGGGTTTATTCTTCAAAAAATATTCCAATTTATTTTCAACTAACATATTATAGTTCATTTTTGTTTGATGGTTCATGTGAAACAATCCATTGTACTTGGTATTCACTTAAAGGATAAATACAAAAAAAATATTGTGTTTTACATTCTATCCCTCATACGAAATTTTTTTAACACAATTATAGTTTATTCTCTATAATGAATTTATATTTACATAGTAATAAGATAAATATATAATTTATCAGGACCAATAATTTCAATATTAATGATAGGAATCATTATATTTTAAAAAAATATATATTTATAAAACCAAATATATACAATAAAAATACTAAATTGTTTTCATGAGTTCTGAAAATATTTCCTATATATATTGGTGGTATGAATCAATAAATTTATCATTCATTTTTGTCTTGTAATTCATTTAACAACACATTCTAGATAAATTGAAAATATACATACATGATTTCATTCTATTCCACACGTGTAATTTCCTCAAAAAATGTTGTGTCCATTTGTCTTACACATCCAATTCATCTAAAATTCAAATTGATAAATGGCCATGGTGAATTTTTAATTAAAATAAAATTAAAATAGACATCTAATGGATCATAATATTCATAATTATAAATAAATTTATCGCTTATTCTACTTTAAATTTACTAGAAATAAAATTCACAGTGAGATTATATCAACTAAAATCATAACAAAAAATATTATAAATTTAATAACTAAAATTATTTTCAAAATTATTTCAATTTCAATTGAAATATTCTAGTGCATCAAATAATATCAAAAAATAACAATAATTATCCTTATAATACTGACTTTTATAGTTATTTAATAAATCTAACACATTATTAGAAAGAAACTAACTTAACTGAAATTTTTCCTGAATAAATTATATTATGATTATATAAAAAATCTCAAAATCAGAAAATAGAACTAAATTATTTCTATGATAAAACACATATCAACCAATATACATACACCCACAAACAAAATTTTGGTGCTGAAAAATATTATTTAATAAATTTTAATGATACCATTACATGAGACTAAATTTTAACCGTCTATAAAAATAATATCTATAAGAAAAATTTATTGACTTAAATACCCATGACCTATTACGTAAATATCTTTTAGAATTTGTAAACCCAATATAAAAAGTTTCAACATTTATAGTATATTTAAATTTTACAGAAAACATTTTTCTACTAATATTTCACATTCTTCATTAATGATAAAATAATTTACCTTATAACCATTTTTATTAATCCGTATGTACTATGAAAATAAATAAAAACATGTAATGAGTAAAAATTAAAATTGTGAGACAAAAACTTAAAATATATCATAAGGTTATTGAAATAATGTAAAGTCATTAAAACTGATTATATATTAAATAACTAACATTATACTTATATAAAAAAATAACATCATTTATGAATATATACTACCTTGATCATAATATTTAATTAACCAATATCTTAATAAAGAATAAATCATTACTATTAATTTAAAAAACTATATTAATAAAATGAAAAATAGAATAATAAAATCAATTAATTCCAATGAACTTACTAGATTAAGTTATCCAGTTAATTCCTATATCACAACCACTAATTATAAAATTAATAATTTATTTATTTTGTAAAAAAATAATGAATTAACATGATTTGGTGTGTCCACCGACACATATCATAGAGAATAAGTCACTACACATGGAATAAGATGGCTATATCGGACCCACTCATAAAAATACAATATATATATTCTATATAAAATGATAAAAACAGAGAGGTACATTTATTTACATTGTAAAAAATCCAAAAATATTCTTTTAATCAAATAAATACTATCACATTATTTGTTTACATAAAAATAGATTGAAATATCATTTAATATTGTTAATTTTTTAGAAAATAAAAAATCCTTGGGTATTTAGAATACAAATATATTTTAAAAACACTAAATAATCTGAATGTAATTATTATAATGGTGACTTTATATAGAATAAGTAAAATTTAATCTTGTGGTAAATAATAAAAAATCACTTCATACTTCTATAATGAATGTAAAAAAGTAACCCATATGAAAATCATCATGATGATTATTTTTAAACCATTGAATAAAATTTCAAATATAGAAGAAAATGAATGAGACAAATAATTTAACTATATTGATTAATATTTTTCATGCATTATAAATATAATGGATATGCATTTGAAATATTGAGAAGGATTACATTAATTCATATTAGACATGGTCTTATTGAAAAATTCATAAACTAAAACACTCAATTAGTTGGAAGCCATTTAAAATATGGTATAACATGACTATATTTATTATACAACAATAAGAGAACCATCTTTATATATATTTGACTATATACCATGATTTTATTATTATTATATATCTAGTCATAATTATCTTTCTAAAATACACATTCAAGTGTTAACTATCTCTTTTACCTTCCATGTTTGGATTCATATGTTTCATTACATAAACCTTTCCAATGGTTTAATTAAATATATAATCATCATGATGATTATACATATATTTTATATTATTTTATAATGATATTTATATTTTGATGAAATTATTATGATAATTTTTATTGAAGGCAGAAAAATTACAATTTTTTATTTTTTTATTTCTTAGAAAGTCTATAATTTATTTAAAAATATAATATAATACAATATATATATATAAATGATATGATTTTATAAAACATCATAAATTAATCGTCATATATCATCCCATAAAAATGATAATCATTCTAAACATAATTATTATAATAATACACATATAAGATGTAAAATTTTCAAAAAGAAGAAAACATTATACCATTAGAATGTGTTATAAAATTTTAATTTACAATAATAAAGTCATTTTTAAAGATGCATAATAATTTAATTTATATAATTTTTTTGATTAAAATCGTTTTTTGACCATCCATTTAAGTTGTTATCGAAATAATAAAACATTACCTTAATATATATATTATTTCACACATACAAAAGGGTGGAATTTTATTTATTTTAATGTTTATGTTGGAAAACCAAAAATATTTATTTAAAAATCTATAAATAAAAATAAGATAATATTATACTATTTTTTTTAAAAATACTTATATTTTCCATTTCAGTCGGTGATGAAAAATGAAATATTTTGTTCATGGAGGTGGTAGTACAGAAACACTAACAAATGGCATTTTCTTACTAGAATTTATGAAAAATAGGTAGATAATGGTTGTTCTAAAAACAAAATAACATTTTGTTATACTATTGATGATGATATAATTTTATTAGTAAATATATAATACATTGTGATGTTGTATAAGAAGATGGAAACATAAGTAAACTATGTTGAGAAAATTAATCCTTCTATTTATTTCCCCTTATAAATATCACATTACTCCATCATATGATGATCTTTTGGGAAGAATAGAACCTAAAGGTCATGGATGATGGTTTTGGGAAGTTATATTAAAAAACTATTTTTTGTGATACAAAAATAAACGATGGATGAGTATTAAGGTGTTCAGGGTCTCCATTTATATGTGAGAGAATTGGAGTCATTTCAATTAAGCAAGCCCTTAATATAATATTAATGTATTACTCTATGAACTTTTTTACTAAGAAAACCTTAATTATAATATATAATAGTAAATGTCTAAATAATGTCGTCTAAATCAAATGATAAATAGTAATTTGAGTTATTTTCGACTTTATTAAAGAGTTTTAACTAGTTTTAACACAATTAATATTTGATGAGGTGATAAGAATTTGTTGTGGTAAATTAATTTAATAAACAAACATAAAATAATATTTATTAAAAAAATTTAATATTATGATTCAAAATATATAATAAATTTAATAATAATAAATTTATTTAGAATTAAAAAATTATTTTTAATATACGTACTAAAAATGTAATGGAAGAAATTGTTAAAAATTACCATTTAAGCACTATAAGTAAGTTTACACCAAAATCATTTGTAGAAATGATTCTTATAAAATTTACATTCTGATGATTAAATATTTTATGCCTTATTATTTTTTGAACAATATATAATTTAGTGTATACTTATAAATACATAATTATATAAATGAAAGAAAATAGTTATTTTATTATAATAAAAAACAACTTAGTATGTAAAATGTCGAACATTTGTAACTAATTTTTTTTAAATATCATAATTTTACTTCATATATATATATTTATATTATATTAAAAATGAATCAAGACTTTTATGGTTATTTCAAAATCCCAATGATCTCATAAATGTGATAAAATTTTTAAAAACAATATTTTACACTATTCACATAAAAATCTTCTATTTCAAAAAAAACATCAAAAATATATCTATGATATATTTCAAATTTTTTATGAAAAAAATATGTACCTATTTTTAAATTATAATTCATAAATTTATATACAAATATATTTAAAGAAAAATAGGAAAAATAATGAAATTCTACTTTTAATGATATATGACACTTTTGAACTTTATGTTATCTTAATATTATTTCAAATAAATTAATAATTGAATAATTGTTATTCCATTAGTTTTTAATTTTTAAAAAATATTTTTATCATAAATATATACTAAAAGTGAATAATTTAATTTATTAGCATTAAATATAGAACGCTTTAAAAAACATTCATGGTTAAATAATCAATTTTAACATTTAATCAAATTTATTGTTTATTGTAGAAATGGAAAGTATTTTAAATTATTACTATCACATTATTTACTATATGTTTTATTATTTTCATAATTTTTCAAATATTATTCATATAATATATAATTAAATATATTATTTTTTTTTTCATGAGAAACAATATATTTTTAAAAATATTTATCTCAATGACCATTATATATTGAATTCTGAATGTGTTAAATTTATTTTAAAGATAATTGTTTTTAAAGATTGTTTAAAAAATCAATATATACTAATTTATGAAGAATTAGTTTTGATCACACCAAATAAAATATTATAAACATAGAATAAAATCATAGTCGATCATTATAAGATATTTGGGAAGCTTCCTTCATTAAAAAAGGAAGATAATTTTCATTCAAACATTGCAAGTGTATTTTTAAATAAAATTATAGTAATTTTTTTTCATGATTCATTAAAATTTTGGGTGATTATGTTGACAAACACATCCAATAAATTAGTAATGATTTTTTCACTATTAGTGACATGTGGTTTAGTTTAGGATTATTTAATGTGGGTCACATTCCCCGATTCTCAAAAAGGAGTAGTAAGGGAATGGTTCTAAAAACTAACACTAAATTAAATATATAATTTGATGAATTGAAAAAGATATTGGTAAATTAAATGGACCTCATATAATAAAATTATCAACAAACAATACCAAAATTATGTAGTGAATATTCTTCTCCAAATAACATGAATGACTTCATTGTTAATGTATTAGAAATCCAATTTGAGTAAAACTATTATAAATAAATATAGATTCCACAAAAAATGAACAGCTTACGATAGGGATACAAATCAAAAATCCGATATGGAATTTTAAATAAAAATAAATATAAAAATAAATTATTTTAAAAAAAGAAACCTCAACCATTTAAGGTGATATTTATGAAACAATACCAACAAAAAAATACAAACAATGACCTTTGAATTAAATAATTTTCAAGAAAATTCATCAAAAAGTAACCATGTATAAATACAAAACAAACTGGATTCACTCCTCAAATAGTTAAAAAGATATGAAGGTATCTAAAATACATCAAGTGTGTCTTCAATAAATTATTATAAAAAATAGAAAATTTACCATAACCCCTTTCAAATTCATTAGGTAATGTGAGAATTGTGGTGGAAAATAATGGTAATCAAATGTAAACAAAAATAAAACTTGACTCTAGACAATTAAATCCAACATTAAGGAAGAGGTGTAAATAATAATATCGGGAAATTTTATTGAAAGAAATATAATATCTATTAGAAAACCGTTCAATAACAATAAGAATATTCCACAATACTTTCCTATAATAGTGATAAAATCAATGAGACATTAAAATTATGATATCAGTAAGAGATCATTAATTCATTAATAAAAATAAATCAACCTACTTTTTCACAGATAAGTTTAATATATTTTCCAAAATTCTATGTTTTTTATAGAGTTAAAAAAATAAAAGGAGGGCTTCAAGGGAATGACATAATGAATTTGTAAGGTAATGCTTCAAAATTGATCATACCTCAACCACCAAAAAAATTTCATGATCATGGAGAACTTTTTATCCCTTCCATAATTGGATCAATGTTTTTCAGAAAATAATTGTGTTATCAAATAATAAATATTATTTTAATTCTTAATTCAATCATTTTTATAGGTTTGATATTTCAATTCAACAATAATGATTCTTAAAATAGAAATGATATCCACTATTTTACTAACGTTAGTTTCCAATGATGTTTTGGTAAGAGGAAAAATTTTAATCTATCAAAATAATATATCATTAATATAAAAAAAATAAAATACCTTATTATTCATAATAAGTCTCTAGATACTATTCCTAAATAATGAAAATTAAAATCATGAATGTCCTAGTTGAAACTCTAATAACTAAATTTGGATAAAAACAATCCATTTTAATAGATTTTATTTTTTTGAATACCACCAAAAATAAAATCACCTTTTATACATTCCCACACTAATAAAAATGGATTTTATATTGAACATGTTTTTACTATTTGAATTTTTTTTAAATATGAAATTAATATTATATAAAAAAAATTGAGAGTGACATTACAATACTGTTGAAAAATATAAGAATTAGGAAAATTATGATTTCCATGAAGGATTTAATTCCTATCCATTAATAATGAAAATGATTCTCTAAATTTTAAGGACAAAAAGCATAGTTCAAAGAGGTATATAAATAAAATCATATATTATTGTTAATTATTCCCAAAATATTCTGAATTTAATGAACTACTATAAATTTAATTGTATATATTTTTAAGCGAATAATAAATTTTTTGAGGAATAATTTTTTTAACTTATCTTATAATCAGGGGAAAAACGTAGTCATTCCAAAGAAAATATAAACTATATTGGGTATAGTAAATTGATTTTCCTATGTTTTTCTAAAATAATTTCATTTAAAATTGTAATTTGAAATAATGAACGACCCATTTAGGAAATATAATGGTAGACCTAACCAATAAATTATCAAATTGTTAAAAAAATAAATTGAAAATTTTCTGGAGTTAAAAATGATAAAACATATCATTTATTATTATTTTGTCAATCCAATTCATATTTTCCACAAAAATATGAACTATCCATTGTAAGGATTGAAAAAATAAAATTATTCTTTTGAGAATATAATTTAATTAGATAACTAGAATTAACTATTGTAATGTAAATATGGTTATGATGAATTATCATTTAACAATATGATTTGTCGAAAAAATGGATGAAATAATATATGTGGAAACATGGTATCTTTTTTATGTATTCTAAAAATACCTCCAAGATCATATTCCACCTATGTATTAGGAAAAGAAAAAATTCACCGATAATTGTTGATATTTTTTTTTGAAAATTATTCTATTCAGATTTTGTAGTGCCCCATGTATGTTTTGAAGATTCATGGTAAAATTTTTATCTGATTTGATTAATGATTGTTTTGATCCATTTTTTATTGACATAATCATTTAGGGACATTAAATTTTGTAAATTTTTTAAAAAATATGGTTTAAATTTTTAAAAAATAGTTGTAATTTATATTTTATCTGAAATTTTAAAAAATATTTTTTGTTCTTTAAAAAATTAATATGTCTTGAAAAAGTGACTTTAAAAATAGGATTCATGATAATAAATGAAAATATAAAATCAACACTAATTTCACCTAAGAAAATTATTTAATCATGTTAGATCCCTTTTATTACATGAAATATTATATATAATATTAACGAAATAAATTAGTATTATTTACTTCCCATAATATAAGTTTCTTTCACAAGAATGTGGATTCATTTTTTGTAATCAATATCAAATGAATTTGATGATTTTTTTGTGTACAATGAAAACTCCAACAATAATAAAATGATAAAACATGGATTGATAATTTGTGAGAATATTTTATTTTTTAAATTTATATTTAGAGTAGCTATACATAAACAATATTAATTAATCTATGTTATTGTCTATTATTCAAGAACACTATATATATCCCAGAATCAACACACCATAACTAAATTTTTTTTATTGGTTTTAGTTCTAAAATTAGAGAATTTTATATCATAGTTTTATAGGATTAATATGATTTAATTCACTAACCTTGTTTCCAAAAGTAACCCAATAAAAAATGAGGAATAAAATAAAAGTCTTTTGAAATGGATGTTTTCACAAAATTATTTTTATTTAGAGTGGGTGTGAAATAATGTAATTGAATATCAAGTGGTATGTCAGATGATATGGTGTCCTCAAGTATGTAAGGTATAAATTAAAACCAAGATCAACTTAATTATTTCTTTCTAGTTGAATTACTATATTTGATTAAAGGAGTGGTTGCATGGTATATAGATAAGATAATTTGTTTTGATGTTTCTAAGGATTCCTTATTCCTGAATTAGTATCCAATTGGATGATTTAATATATGGTATGATGCATATAATTGTAAAATAAATTATTTTAAAATTAATAGATAATGTGGACCAAAAATTGAGTCAAAATCTATAAATCATTTTTCCCACTCATAATAAAATATAATTAAATTTTCCCCAATTTTCTGAGGATTATTTTAGAATCTTATATATATTAGACAACTTTATCCAATGATTCTAGTGAATTTTTTCAGAAAATATAAAAAATGATAAATAATTGGAAACAAATAAAGAATAAAATAAATGAATCAGTGTGCATCTATTTTTGTGAAGTATATAAATCATTGGATATATATTTTTATGACTATTTCACAGGAATTTTTTATATTTATACATCTTGTTTTCTAGGGATAATATTTAAAAATAGGGTTTAATCGAATCCCATAAAAGATACGAACACCTATAATTTCTACAAATTATTTATCAATAGTAATTTTTATTCTTATAGAATTCCATTGGAAATCATCAGGGATCTTAAGATTAAATTTTTCAATAAATGTATCCAAACCCCAATGAAGATATTTTCATTGATCGAGAAAAATTAACCTCATTCCATCAATAGAGAATAGGAATATAAAACAATTAGGTATATGGATATTAAATTAATTTTATAAACATTATCAATTAAAATAAAATATAATATAGAAAATGATAGGAAAATACCATTTGGGATTTTAATAAAACTTATAAAACTTTAATTTGAATGTTACTATATCATTTTATCTTTGATAAATGTATTTAAATAAAAATTTATCCTTAACACAACGTTTTTAGGATGTTACAAAGATGACAATGGAATTATAAACGTATTGTAAAAATAGAAATTATAGAGAAATAATTGGTAAAAATACAAATGAAAATAATTCTATAATTCAATAATTTACAAATAATTAATAATAGTGGCATATAAAAATTTAGATTCCACAATGAAATTTTCACCTAGGAGAACAATTCCTCCGCAAATGATCAAGGATAAAATTGCTGACATGAAATAATAGTTATAGATTTGAAGGAATATTAACCATTAATAATTTCTTCATCTTTGATCATGTTTGTATCAAAAAATAAGGAGAAAACAACCTTTCACCATCACTGGTAAATGGTTTATGAAATTTATAAATAATCATATCAAAATATAGTGAAGGAGTTAATATTTTTCTAACTATAAGGACCCATCCTTAAACATTACATGCTATTGAATTAAATGAATAATTCACATTGAAGATCTTTTCAGGTTTGGAGTTTTAGGGAATTAGGACATAACTATTACATCTCAAAATACTAAAGTAGGCACTTCTTCCCAGAATCTACTTTTTTTCATAAAATAAAAACTCTTGAAAAAAAGTCACGTCTAATTCCATGTTAAAGAGAGCATGGCTTTTCCTTTATCCCATACTTGACCCTATTCATCTTTAAGTCCTGTGAAAAACATTTCAAAACATGGGATGATCATAAAAGGCTCAGTAAGGGTTATAAAATAATGAATGAAACCATTTTTTCATAAATACATACAAAACATGAACTCTTTTACTTACCTCATGAAATCATAAGATTTATTAAAGTCACATAAAAATCATAAATCATAAAGGTAACTTGCGGCATCCATACCATACTTACATTGTAGCTATCACAACTGCATAGGGAGTTACTTTGGAATACCCATCAAAGTATATTCCCTAAATCTCATAGGAGAAACATTCATGTTTACCTCCATCACATTACCCAATGCATTGGAGTGATATCTGAGGCTCACCCGCCCTAGGTTTATCACAGAACCACCCGTATACGTAAATATTTCCCAAGAACCATAACATGATCTTAACACATAACATAATCATAAAGGGAAGATAAAATTTCCACATTTCAATAATAAAATATCATTTCAAGATATTGAAATAATAAATCCATTCTCAAAATCATTTTCAATACCAAAATAAGTAAAAAGAGTATTTGGTATTTATTTTTCCTTTTAAAAACTTTCAGGCTTGTTAAGGAAGCCAAAGATCAAATAATAATCACGGTGGCAGAAAGGTCATTTTCACCGCTTACGTTAAAGAAACATTCATTTTTGTCATTTAGTAAAATGATTCGTAGAGAAAATATTCTTTTTGAATAGAAGTAAAAGTCAAACGGTTTTATACATCGTATAAAAGAAAGTCATGTATAAAACTAAAAATGCCTCAATGAAAGGAGATTGAGATTAAGTCCCTTAACTTATGTCTGACTTGACCCATTCATTCTTTAATCTCCTGAATAATAAACTAATGTTAATTTTTACTTTCTTAAGAACCATTTTCAAGTTTATTATTCCTTTTATATCACTTATTACCATGTTATAATCATTATGTAATTATTTAAGTTAATAACGTTCATTTTGTAGATATTTGGTACATGAGTCAAAAATGGACGTCTTATAATTACATGTTGTTCACGTGGTAAAAGGTTCATTATATCCAGAATGATATTCATGATTTTGGTATCATATATATCATATATATCCAGCATGTACATGTTTTTATAATAGTACATAACATTTGGAGGTACGAAATGAAATGCACCGTTCATGGAGACGGTAAGACGTACGTACGCATGAACGCTACTTTCATTTATATTTCTTATTTTAATGGAATTAAAACATAATTATACATAGTTATATTATAATTCCAGTATAATATCAAATATAATATCATTAACTCTATCCTTTATACATCCCACATAGGGCATTAACGAGTCACATTGCTTTGAAGGGGCGGTAGTCCGCACTTTCTCAAATGAGATTATCGTATTTACCCACCATGGAAACCATAAAGGTTTGATATAATTGTTAAGTACAGAAGCATAAAGAAATCATAAACATAATATATATCATATATAAATATATTTCCATCATAATGGCCACCATGAGAGGCGGTAAGATGTAATTGAACAATCATTGTTTCGTGAGGCGTTAGTTTTCCATCCACATAAACATTATGTTCTTCATCCATTAGATGGAGGTTTGTATAAGTGTAGTTATAATACTTATCATAACAACATCCTAGTTTATTGAGGATACTGGAGTTGTTACAAAATAAAGGAAATAAAAAGATTTTAGGGGTTGGAGAAGCAAAATAATAGATTACAATTTAAGAGAAACTGTTACCTTTAACTTGGGTAACTCAATTTGGTTTGAACCAAAGGACTTCTTGAAGTTCCTTATTCCTATTGTAAGGCTTATAAGAGGAATATAGGGATGTAGGGAGATTAATTTGGTAGAGTTTGGACGAGCCAAATGGCTTGAGAGGTGTGAGGAATTGCATAGAAGTGGCCTCTTTTTATAAGGGAGAGGAGGGGCTCTTTAGGAAAGTATGAAACTATTACTTTATTATATAATGATATCCGGTTTATAATGGTCAAAAAATCATTATGGTCGAAGATAATATGACTCATAATCGAAATAAAATCATTCAATCATAATTGGGCATGTTTTTGATAATATTATAATCATTATAATCTTATATAATTAAATCATTTATTAATGAGGTAAATACTGCATCATGATTGTGTCATAAATAATTTAATTTATTTGATGTCTAAAAATTATAAAAAAATACCATGATGTAAGAAATAGTTTTATCTTTCCAATTAATATTTATTGTCTAAAATATAACTTGTATAACCCCATGTAAAAATTAATTTACTAAAAGATATTTGTTTATTTCATTTTGGCCTTTACTTTAAGTTAATTAAAATAGAGTGTTATAATCACTTTTAAGTGGATCCATGGGGTCAACAAATCGTCCCAAGGATGCCCATGGTCGGATATGACTCCCAAAATTGGATTAGGACACCTGTTAGGGTAAATAAATATTATTTTGTTTACCCTTATTTACCTGATTTACCCTTTAACCATGGTAAATAAAATACTTACTGAGGTAAATATTTAAAATTCCTAAAAATAAAAGTTACCTATTTACAAAATTTGAGCCTCATGATTCCAAATATATAATCCATTTCTCCAAATTCAAAATACCGAAGTGGATGAAATTAATTTAAAATTAATTTCCACTGTCAAAACAAAAGGCGTGTTTTTCAGAAATATTAACTATCAAAAGATTGACAGTTGATTATATACAATTTAAATGTGAAATTGATTCTAAGGAAAACCATTAGATTAAATGGTAAAAATATAATCTATTTACACTTTAAAACCAATTAAAAGGAGAATATAACCATATAAATAAATTATATTAAAACATAGTTTTGAATTAATATACAATATTTTCACTATTCCTTAAAAAATGAACTTTATCAGAAAAATACCAAAAAATTACCCAAAGTAAATTATGATGTCCTAATTATAAAAAAGGATTTTATTTTGTCATATAGAATGTATTAAAGTGACCAAAACTATATTTAAAAAGGGTTCTCCATTAAATGGCGGTAAATCGGCCTTTTGATGTAAATTATGCTTAAAATTAGATTCATTCATATATTAAGCCTATAACTTTTATTGGATAAATATAAATACATGTATAATCATATTATAGTTAGTTTTGTTCATTCCCCCCAATACAACGTCTAGGAGTTAACTACCATTTAAAATAATAATATTATATTATTAGTGTGCAACGTAAGATTCTAAAGAAACCCGTTGTTGCGTATCAGGTAAGCTATCAAACATAGCAACCTCTTTAAGCTAAGATTAATATTTAATTCACAAATATTAATAAATATGAAAATATCTTATTCTTCATTTACCTGCGATGTTACATCCTTCCCCCCTTTTGGAAATTGTGTCCTCACAATTTTTATCCACTTATCAAAATAAGTGGGGGTATTTATCCCTCATAGCATTTTCAGATTCCCACATTACCTCTTCAACCATATGGTTTTTACAAAAAACCTTTACCTGGTGAATTTCCTTATTCCGCAACACCTTCTCTCTATGGTCCAGAATCTGGACTGGTTTTTATTCATAAGAGAGATTCTCTTCCAACTGAACTACCTCTGGGCTCAAAACATGAGATGGATCTAACATATACTTTCTCAACATCGAAACATGAAAAAAATTGTGTACCCGGGATAAAATTGCAGGTAAAGATACTCTATACGCAACTAATCCAACTTTCTCCAGAATTTCATAAGGTCCAATGAACCTCGGACTAAACTTTCACTTCCTACCAAAATGCATCACACTTTTCCAAGGAGAAACTTTGAAAAAGACATGATCACCTACCTCAAAATAAAGACCCTTCCTCCGGTTATCCGCATAACATTTCTGTCTGCTCTGAGCTGTTCTCATGTGCTTCTGAATCAACTAAACTTTATCTACCATCTCTTTTACCAATTCTGGTCCCATCATCTTTCTTTCACCTACTTCATCCGAAAAGGCTGGAGTTCAAAAATGCTTTCTATACAATTCCTCAAATGGAGCCATCTGTATACTGGAATGAAAACTGTTATTATAAGAAAATTCAACCAAATAAAGATGATGGTCTCAACTTCCCTACTAGTCCATCGAGAAAGCACGTAACATATCCTCCAAGGTCTGAATTTTGAATCTGACTTCCCATCTGATTGAGGATGAAAAGCAGTACTAAAGTTTAATTTAGTACCCAATGACTTCTGAAGGCCTTTCCAAAAGTTAGAAGTGAACCTGGGATCACGATCAGATACAATGGAGAGGGGATGTAACACCCCATGTAAATAAATAATGTGACATTTTTATTTTTATCCATATTTGTGAATAAAATATTAATATTACTTTAAATGGGATTCTATTCTCGATGGCATAACCAATACGCAACAACGAGTTTCTTGGGAATCTTATGTTGCACTCTAATAATAAAATAATATTATTTTAAATAGTAGTTAATGCATAGCCGTTGTAATGGCAGGAATGAACAGAACTAACTAAAAAATGATTATATATGTTTGTCAAATATTTTTACTCTTCACAATAAATTTTAGAGGATTAAAAATGAGAATGAATCCAATTTTAAGCGTAAACATTCTAATATTTTTTAAAAGTTCGATTAACCGCCTTTTGAAGGCGAACCTCTATTAAATCCACTTTTTGACAATTTTATGTGTTATATTTGACAAAATAAAATTCTTATTTAGAATCAGGACATCAATATTTACTTTGTTTAAATTTTTGGTATCTTTCTAATAAAGTTCATTTTTAATGAATAGTGAATAATGTTGTATTTTATTTCAAAACCTCTTTTTAATCTAGTTTATTTATATGATTATATTATCTTTTGGATTGTTTTTTTAGTAAAATTATAATATATTTTTACCATTTAATCCAATAGTGGTCATTGGAATTAATTTCACTTTGAAATTGGACTTAAACTAGTGTCAATTTTTTGATACTTATTGTTTAATAAAAACACGCTATTTGCTCTGACTGTGGGAATTAATTATAAAATTAATTAATACAACTTGTATGTTATGAATTTGGTAAAATATAAATCATTTTTTAATTCGGAATATCAAATATAGCTTAGTGTAAATTTTTGGTATTTTTTTGAAAAATATCCAATTTTTGATGAATAGTGAAACCACAAAGTGGTGGTTAAAAAATTTGATTTTTTGTTTAAATGGGACTTTACCACTTCTGTGATTTGAATTTCAAAAATCAAATTTAAATGATTTTAATTGTAAAGTAAAATGTGGTTCAATGGGATGAAAATAATTTTTGATGAAAAGCAACTTTTAAGTTTTATTAATCGCGATTAAAGGTAATTAGTGTGATTTAATGTAAAAATGATACTATAATAAAACGAAAATATCTTTACACTTGTCCTAACCCTATTGGATGATTTATGGCCAACCAAGACAACCCATGGGTTGATTTTTGGTACCCCATGGATCCACTTGGGTTTGATAATTACATTTAAGCCTTTTATTTAAAGTTAAAATAAAAATGTCACAAACATGATTTGTTTTACTAAAAAAAATTTTACATGTGGTTATACAAGTCAGAATTTTGACTATAAATAGTAATTGGAAATATAAAAAGATTTCCTACATCATAGTATTTTTTTTATAATTTTTAGACATTAAATAAATTAAATGCTTTATGACATCATGATGATGCAGCGATGACCTCATTATTTAACGATTTAAATAAAATGGAAAGATAATGAAAAATCTAGGACCTAAACATGTAAAAAACCTATTGGATGGGTGGATTTCGGACCCTTATCACCTTATCCTTGAAACAAATCAATGTGGGACCATTAAAATCCGAAAACCATTTGAAAATAAAGTAACATTTTATACTTTTCCAAGAGTACCCCTCCTCTCCTCTTATAAAAGGCCCCCACCTCTACCACCTTACCCACACCTCTCAAACCTTTGGTTCGGCCAAGATCTAATAATGTTGTCTCTCCAAATCCCTCTCCTAATCCTAGAAGCCTTAACTTAGGCAGGATGCTCTTCAAGAAACCCTTTTGGTTCAAACCAAAGGGAGTTACCCAATTTTAATGTAACGTCTTCACTTGTGCTCTTTTGTTTTATTTTGCTTCTCCAACCCCCTAACTTCTTTTTATTCATTTCATTTGTTACAACTCCAATATCTTCAATATACTAGGATGTTTTTATAATAAGTATTCGAGATAAACTTACACACACCTTCATCTAATGGTTAAAGAACATACAGTTTCTGTGGATGGAAAATTTCTGCCTCACGAAACGATGATTGTTCAACACTCATATAACACCTTCAAAGGTGGACATTAAGATGTCACTATGTTTATATATGATATATAATAATTTCATGTTTTACTTAATCTTCTGTATTTTTCATTTGTGGCATACCTTTATGGCTTCCATTATGGGTATACGTGATATCTTCATTTTAGGAAGTGCGGACTACCGCCCCCTCAAAGTGATTTGAATCGTTAATGACATATGTGGGATGTATAAAGGATTGATTTAAAGATATTATATATGATTTTATACTGGAATTATAATATACCTTTATATCATTATTTTTTTCTTTCCATTAAAGTATGAGATTGAAATGAAAGTAGCGTTCATGCGTACGTACGGCTTACCATCTCCATGAACGGTGCATTTCATTTCTTATCCTCAAATGTAATGTACTATTATAAGTAAATATAATGGATATATATTACGTATGATACATATAAAGGATGAATAAAATTCTGGAATTAAAAATATACACATCTCTTATTTAGTTTTAATTCCATTAATATGACATAGAAGTGAAAGTAGCGTTCATGCGTACGTACAGCTTACCGTCTCCATGAACGGTGCATTTCATTTATTACCTCTAAATGATTATGTAATATTATATATACATGTATATTCTGGATATATATGATATATATGATATCCAAATCAGGAATTTCATTCTGTATAAAAAGAAATTTTGACCACATGAACAACATGTAATTGTAAGAAGTCCACTTTTGACTTAAGAACCAAATATCGACAAAACAAACATTATTAACTTAAATGAATAAATAATGTTTATAACATGTCAATAATTGATATAAAAGGAATAATGAACTTTAAAAAGGTTCTTAAGCAAGTATAAATTAACTCAAGTTTATTATTCAGGACGTAAAAGAATGATCGAGTCAAGTCAGACCTGAGGTAAGGGATCATACTCCTCTCTTTCTTTTTAAGTACACTCTTTTATGTCATTCCTTTTAAAGCTCATATTTCTTGTTATTGGGATGTTATTTTATATTACTCTTAGTGTAATTTTTATGTTCATATGATGAGAGACCATATTCTCTCTCATCAATCCATTTTGGATGTTTTGAGTGGTGCCGTTAGACTGCCGAATTTTCGTATGAGATCTATCCTCTCTCTTTCTTTTTATGTACACTCCTTTATGTCACTTATTTTAAGCTCCTCTTTGTTATGTTGGGGGATGTTCTTTTATATTCCTATTTCTGAACACTTTATTTTAATATGATGAGAGACCCTATTTGATCTCATCAATCCATTTTTGGATGTTTTATGTGGTGCCGTTAGGCTGCCGAGTTTTCGTAAGGGATTTTTCATCTCACTTTTATTCCTGTGAGATTTAGGCTACATTTTCCACAATTTCCTTTGAGTTCTGTATGTACTGCCCATTATTTTACTCATTCTGTAATATACTTTCATTTATGAGTATTTACATCAATGTTGTATTGTCCTTCTTTCACGGGGTGTATGTTTCGAAAGATACCCATGTCGGTAAGGGATCCTTTCACCCTTCTCTTTTTAAAAGACTACTTTTGTTATGTCTTTTAATTCACATACTATTATGTTGGGATATGTTCTTCTATATCCTTATTGATTTAAATTTTGTTTCCATGTGATGATATACCCTTTTTATCTCTCATCTACTCATTTTCTGAATTTTGTAGTGACGCCATTAGGCTGTCAAATTTTTGCAAGGGAACTTCTTAACCCAAATTTGATTCTTTGGGATAAACTTATACTCCTTGAATATGTCGTTCTATGAATATTTGTGAATACCCTCTGATTTTTTACACTTAATATCCACTTATATTTGGTGTATTCGTTTGTCACACATAATTATGTAATTGATTTATCCTTAAACTAAGGATACCGTCTTTGTAAGGGACTTCTTCTCAATCTCCTTTCATTGAGGAATCTTTTGTTTTATACAAAACTTTATTTTATAAGGTGTATAAACCCATTTGACTTTTAATTTTATACAAAAGGAATCTTTTTCTACGAAGCGTTTTATTAAACGACAAAAAGGAATGTTTCTTTTAAAGTACGCGGTGACAACGACCTTTTCCACCGCCGCGAGTATTATTTGATCTTTGGCTTCCTCAACAAGCCGTAATGTTTTTTAAAATGAAATAAATACCATACACTCTTTTACGTATGTTGGTATTGAATATGGTTTTTGTAAAGTATTTGTTATGTTGATATATTTAAGTGATATATTGTGATCGAAATGTGGAAATGTTTTCTTTACATTATATTTGTTTAATGTCTTATGATTTTATAATGGTACATGGACATTATGACAGGTGGTTCCGTGAATACCAGGACAGGTGGTTACGTTATAACCTCCAATGCATTGGGTATGGAAGTCGGCCGTATGGCTATTCCATTAAGTATGTATGGAAGTTGGCCGAATGGCAATTCCATTAAGTGATATGTGTGGATGTCGACCTTATGGTTATTCCACTTAAGTATGTTTATGTCCCAAGTTACCTTTATATGTTATGTGATATTTATATGGGTTTTATGGTAATCTTTTGGTTACATAAGGGTAAGTAATGAACTTTTATCCAGTGAAGAGTTTTTACTACTTTGAAAAGGTGAAAAGTATTACTTTAAAAATGTATACATGGTTTACTTGTTGTTTTCAAAAACTAACAATTTTCATTTTTTGTGTATCCCTTAATAAGCTTTTTTATGCTCATCCCAAGTTTTTGAAATGTTTTTCACAGGACTTAACATGGAATAGGGTCAAGGATGGGATCAACGGAATGTCATGCAACCTAAAACATGGAACTGGACATGTTTCTTTTTAAGAGTTTTTATTTTATGGAAACTTAGTAAAAGTTACTACTTTGTAATCTTTTGAGATGTAATAGTTATGTCCTAATTCTCTAAAACTCTAAACCAGAAAAGATCCTCAATGTGAATTATTCATTTAATTCAATATTATGTAAGGTTTAAGGCCGGGGCCTTATAGTTGGAATCAAAGGTCGGTTTAGACAACTTTAGGGATTAAGAGTTTTTGTTAGACACATGATTAGTCCCTATATCTATTATTTCAGTTAAATCATTGTTTTATAACTTTTTTCAGGTCAAGTAAAGTCAGTTACGAATGGAAGGAGAAGGATCTAAAATGACATTCCTATCTCTTCCTGATGACATGATTGTAATAATTATTGCAAAGTCATGTTTAGATGATTGTGAAACTTTTTCTAGCATACAACTCACATGCAAGTAGTTGTTTGAGATATCAAACACCTCCACTATACCTCGTTATCATCGTGGATCATGGGTTGTTTTTAGACAAATACTATTTTCACAATATTCTCATATTTTCAAGAAAGGTAAATATTATCAAGGTATTTTCAAATATTTTACCTTATCACAAGAATTTGAAGCATATTATGATTTTAAAGATGGTGCTGAGGAAGGAGACCCTTGCGCAACCTATTTATATTTGATTTTAAAATATATTCTCTCAGCACATACTTATGGTATTTTAAAAAGACCAATAATAGAATGTTTTAACTCAAATTATGTCCGACTATTTTATAGAAATCATGTTTTATCAGATGTTTTGGAATTATATGTCATAAATTATTATTTTCCAAAACTGTTTTTTTGTGAACACCCATATGACCCATGTTGTACAAGGTGTATTTGGATGGAGGAAGCAAATTATTTTTAAGGATCTCTAAATCATTTTTGTAATGCATGGGACTTCTACCTACATGAGAAAGATGAAGTTGAAACTGAGTGGACACCATGATCAAGGTATGATGTTATTCATTTTGGGAATTGTTTTATTTTATCTTATGGTGGTGAAATAAGACTTCAAGAATTAAGATGTTGAGACCGTAACTAATTTGGATGAAAATGAGAGGTATAAGGAAACTATTAAGGTTAAAAAATGTTAGGGTTATTTTTGGTGTTTTATAAAAAGGACAACACGCAGACCGTGTGACAACCCGTCGCGTCGGACAAAGTTGCGGGAATCGAACCCACAACCAATGTGCAATGGGTATTTATTGCCTACCACTGGACTATGTGAAGTACCTGGTTAGTATGACTTATTCTTTTTAGTTAGGTGACTTTATGAATTAAGAGTAAGTTGATTTTGGGTTTTTATGAAAATGATTAACTTATCATGGAGGATATGTGATTAGGTTAATTACTTTTCAATGCGAGACTATAGGAGAAACTGGTGTTTTTTTGGAGATAAATGTCCCGACTTAACTTGGAAGACTATGTGACTAAATCCTTAAAATATTTGGGATTCAATCTTAGTTTGGTTTACTTTGATGAATTTTATGGACAAATTGTTTATCGAATGGTCCTCGTTGAACTTTGGGTTTTGTTGGGAATATTTTGGAGATTAAGAATAAATTTTCTTTTTATAAAGGGTTATCCTTTTCTGGATTATCTGATCCTGAACTAACCTTTTTGGTTTTGGTTTTGGTTAGAGTATAAAGACATGGGAAGTATATATTTCTCTTTTGTGGATTAGGTGATTCTCTAGAAATTGATTATAGTACACTTAATGCAAACATGTCTTCCTAAATACTCATCTTTTGGAGAAAATATGAGTTTGATTAAGGAATCTAGTAATAGTTGGAAGTCTACATGACAAGTAAGTATGTTTTGTTATGATTTAGTTAGGCTCAAAAATAAATTCCTCAATGAAGAGTAACTTAAAACAAAAATTTTGTTTGTTAACTTTTCCTACCGGGGAATCGAATACCATTTAACCCATCACAAGTTTGTGATTTTCTTGTGGTTAACTTTCTCCTAAACATGTTTTCTATCACTCTCCATCAGAACATGACCCTATGTTTTCTCCTCCATGTCCATATTTTCCGACATGGAATCCTAGTATGGGTTAACTCGAGTGAGCTCTGTACTTATCTTTCTTTATTTTAAAGTGATTGTTTTACCGACTCTTGTTCCGATGTGGGACTTTCAAGGATATTTCCAATCCCAATTTTAAAATTGCGAGGACGCAATTCCCAAAAGGGGGGAAGGAAGTAACACCACAGGTAAATAAATAATATGACATTTTTATATTTATCCATATTTGTGAATAAAATATAAATATTACTTTAAAGGGGATGCTATGCTCGATGGCGTACCCAATACGCAACAACGAGTTTCTTGGGAATCTTACGTTGTACTCTAATAGTAAAATAATATTATTTTAAATAGTAGTTAACGCCTAGCCGTTGTAATGGAGGGAATGAATATAACTACCTACAAAATGATTATATATGTTTGTCAAATATTTTTACTCTTTACAATAAATGTTAGAGGATTAAAAATGTGAATGAATCCAATTTTAAGCGTAGACATTCTAATAATTTTTAAAAGGTCGATTAACCGCCTTTTGAAGGCGAACATCTTTTAAATCCACTTTTTGAAAATTTTATGTGTTATATTTGACAAAATAAAATTCTTATTTAGAATCGGGACATCAAAATTTACTTTGTTTAAATTTTTGGTATCTTTCTGATAAAGTTCATTTTTAATGAATAGTGAAAAATGTTGTATTTTAATTCAAAACCTCTTTTTAATCTAGTTTATTTATATGATTATATTATCTTTTGGATTGTTTTTTTAGTAAAATTAGAATATATTTTTACCATTTAATCCAATAGTGGTCATTGGAATAAATTTCACTATGAAATTGGACTTAAACTAGTGTCAATCTTTTGATACTTATTGTTTCATAAAAACACGCTATTTGCTCTGACTGTGGGAATTAATTATAAAATTAATTAATGCAACTTCTATGTTATGAATTTGGTAAAATAGACATCATTTTTGAATTCGGAATATCAAATATAGCTTAGTGTGAATTTTTGGTATTTTTCTGAAAAATGTCCAATTTTTGATGAATAGTGAAACCACAAAGTGGTGTTTACAAAATTTGATTTTTCGTTTAAATGGGACTTTACGACTTCTGTGATTTGAATTTCAATAATACAATTTAAATGATTTTAATTGTTAAGTAAAATGTGGTTCAATGGGATGAAAATAATTTTTGATGAAAAGTAACTTTTAAGTTTTATTAATCGCGATTAAAGGTAATTGGTGTGATTTAAGGTAAAAATGATACTATAATAAAATTAAAATATCATGAAACTTTTCCTAACCCTATTGGATGAGTAATGGAAGACCCAGACAACACATGGGTCGATTTTTGGTACCCCAGGGAGCCACTTGGGTTTGATAATGACATTTATGCATTTTATTTAAAGTTAAAATAAAAATGTCACAAACATGATTTTTTTTACTAAAACAATTTTTACATGTGGTTATACAAGTTAGAATTTTGACTATAAATAGTAATTGTAAATCTAAAACGATTTTCTACATCATTGTATTTTTTTTATAATTTTTAGACATTAAATAAATTAAATTCTTTTTGACCTCATGATGATGCAGCGATGACCTCATTATTTAACGATTTAAATAAAATGGAAAGATAATGCCAAATCTAAGACCTAAACATGTAAAAAACCTATTGTATGGGTGGATTTCGAACCCTTATCACATTAACCTCGAAACACATCAATGTGGGACCATTAAAATCCAAAAACCATTTGAAAATAAAGTAACATTTTATACTTTTCCAAGAGTGCCCCTCCTCTCCTCTTATAAAAGGCCCCCCACCTCTACCACCTTACCCACACCTCTCAAACCTTTGGTTCGGACAAGCTCTGATCATTTTGTCTCTCCACATCCCTCTCCTCATCCTAGAGGCCTTAACTTAGGCAGGAAGCTCTTCAAGAAACCGTTTTGGGTCAAACCAAAGGGAGTTACCCAATTTTAAGGTATCGTCATCACCTGTGCTCTTTTGTTTTATTTTTCCTCTCCAACCCCCTAAATTCTTTTTATTCAATTATTTTGTAACAAATACAGTATCTTCAATATACTAGGATGTTGTTATAATAAGTATTCTATATACACTTACACACACCTTCATCAAATGGTTAATGAACATACAGTTTCTGTGGATGGCGAATTTCTGCCTCACGAAACGATGATTGTTCAACACTCATATAACACCTTCAAAGGTGTACATTAAGATGTAACGATGTTTATATATGATATATAATATTTTTATTTTTTAGTAAAGCTTCTGTATTTTTCATTTGTGGAATATCTTTATGGCTTCCATTATGGGTATACACGATATCTTCATTTTAGGAAGTGCGGACTACCGCCTCCTCAAAGTGATTTGATTCATTAATTCCATATGTGGGATATATAAAGGATGGATTTAAAGATATTATATATGATATTATACTGGAATTATAATATACATTTATATAATTATTTTTTTCTTTCCATTAATGTATGAGATAGAAATGAAAGTAGCGTTCATGCGTACGTACGTCTTACCATCTCCATGAATGGTGCATTTCATTTCTTATCCTCAAATGTAATGTACTATTATAAGTACATATAATGGATATATATTATGTATGATACATATAAAAGATGAATATAATTCTGGATTTAAAAAATATACACATCTTTTATTTAGTTTTAATTCCATTAATAAGACATAGAAGTGAATGTAGCGTTCATGCGTACGTACGGCTTACCGTCTCCATGAATGGTGCATTTCATTTCGTACCTCTAAATGATTATGTAATATTATAAATACATGTATATTCTGGATATATATGATATATATGATATCCAAATCAGGAATGTCATTCTGGATATAAAGAACCTTTGACCACACGAACAACATGTAATTGTAAGAAGTCCACTTTTGACTTAAGAACCAAATATCGACAAAAAAACATTATTAACTTAAATGATTAAATAATGTTTATAACATGTCAATAATTGATATAAAAGGAATAATGAACTTGAAAAAGTTTCTTAAAAAAGTAGAAATTAACTCAAGTTTATTATTCAGGACGTTAAAGAACGATCGAGTCAAGTCGGACCCGAGGTAAGGGATCCTACTCCTCTCTTTCTTTTTAAGTACACTCTTTTATGTCATTCCTTTTAAAGCTCATCTTCCTTGTTACTGGGATGTAATTTTATATTACTCTTACTTTAATTTTTATGTTCATTTGATGAGAGACCATATTCTCTCTCATCAATCCATTTTGGATGTTTTGAGTGGCGCCGTTAGGCTGCCGAATTTTCATAAGAGATCTATCCTCTCTTTTTATTTTTAAGTACTCTCCTTTATGTCACTTCTTTTAAGCTCCTATTTGTTATGTTAAAGGATGTTCTTTTATATTCCTCTTTCAGAAAACTTTATGTTAATATTATGAGAGACCCTATTTGATCTCATTAATCCATTTTTGGAAGTTTTAAGTGGCGCTGTTAGGCTGCCGAGTTTTCGTAAGGGATTTTTCATATCACTTTTATTCCATTGAGATTTATGTTACATTTGCCACAATTTCCATTGAGTGGTGTATGTACTGCCCATTATTTTACTAATTGTGTAATATACTTTCATTTATGAGTATTTACATCAATGTTGTATTTTCATTCTTTCACGGGGTGTATGTTTCGAAAGATACCCATGTCGGTAAGGGATCCTTTCACCCTCCTCTTTTTAAAAGACTTCTTTTGTTATGTCTTTAAATTCACATACTATTATGTTGGGATATGTTATTCTATATCCTTATTGATTTAAATTTTATTTCCATGTGATGATATACCCTTTTTATCTCTCATCAACTCATTTTCTGAATTTTGTTGTGACGCCATTAGGCTGTCAAATTTTTGCAAGGGAACTTCTTAACCCAAATTTGATTCTTTGGGATAAACTTATACTCCTTGAATATGTCGTTCTATGAATTTGTGTGAATACCCTCTGATTGTTTTACACTCAATATTCACTTATATTTTGTGTATTCATTTTTCACACATAATTATGTAATTGATTTATCCTTAAACCAAAGATACCGTCTTTGTAAGGGACTTCGTCTCAATCCCCTTTCATTGAGGCATATTTCGTTTTATACACAAATTTCTTTTATACGGTGTATAAACCCATTTGACTTTTACTTTTATACAAAAGGAATCTTTTTCTACGAATAATTTTATTAAACGACAAAAAGGAATGTTCCTTTTAACGTACGCGGTGACAACGACATTTTCCGCTGCCGAGAGTATTATTTGATCTTTGGCTTCCTCAACAAGTTGTAATGTTTTTTAAAATGAAATAAATACCATATACTCTTTTATGTATGTTGGTATTGAAAATGGTTTTTATAAAGGATTTGTTATGTCGATATATTTTAGTGATATATTGTGATCGAAATGTGGAAATGTTTTCTTTCCATTATATTTGTTTAATGTATTATGATTTTATAATGGTACTTGGACATTATGACGGGTGGTTCCGTGAATACCAGGACGGGTGTTTACGTTATAACCTCTAATGCATTGGGTATGGAAGTCGACCATATGGCTATTCCATTAAGTATGTATGGAAGTTATTTGAATGGATATTCCATTAAGTGATATGTGTGGAAGTCGACCTTATGGTTATTCCACTTAAGTATGTTTATGTCCCAAGTTACCTTTGTATGTTATGTGATCTTTATATGCGTTTATGGTAATCTTTTTTTTACAGAAGGGTAAGTAATGAACTTTTATTCAGTGAAGAGTTTTTACTACTTTGAAAAGGTGAAAACTATTACTTTGATAAAGTATACATGGTTTACTTGTTGTTTTGAAAAACTAATAGTTTTCATTATTTGTGTATCCCTTACTGAGTTTTTTATGCTCATCCCAAGTTTTTGAAATGTTTTTCACAGGACTTAACGTGGAATAGGGTCAAAGATAGGATCAAAAGAAAGTAATGCAACCTAAAACATGGAACTTGACATGTTTCTTTTTAAGAGTTTTTATTTTATGGAAACTTAGTAAAAGTTACTACTTTGTAATCTTTTGAGATGTAATAGTTATGTCCTAATTTTCTAAAAATCTAATCCTGAAAAGATCCTCAATGTGAATTATTCATTTAATTCAATATTAAGTAAGGTTTAAGGTCGGGGCCATATCGGGGAACTCCATGCAACCTGACTATCTCTTTAACATACAACTGAGAAAGTTGATCTAGAGACAAAGTATCTCTAATTGGAAGGAAATGAGAAGATTTAGTCAATAGGTCAACTATAAACCAGATTGCATTATTACCTCAAGATGTCTTTGGTAATCTAACAATGAATTCCATGGATATATTTTACCATTTCCACTCTGGCACCGATAGATGCTGAAGCATTCCTTTAGGTAACTGTCACTCTACTTTAACCTACTGTCAAGTCAAACACTTCACAGTAAAATCAGCAATATCTCTTTTCATTCCATCCAACTGATAATAATCCTGAAGATCTCTATACATCATATTACTGCCATGATGAACTGAAAACGGAGAACTATGAGCTTCACATGAGAACTCATTCTTCAACTGTGAATCACAAGGCACACATAATCTTTTTCTAAACCTCAAAACACAATCATTATCAATGTTTAATTCAGGAAACTTACCCTTTTGAACCAACACTACCTTTTTCTACAACTCACTATCTTCATTCTGCGCTTTCTTTATTCTGTCTGATAAAGATGATCTCACTGACACCTGAAACAAAACAGAATAATTTCCTGCACCAACAACTTCTATGCCAAATTTCATCAAATCAAAAAACCAACTGATCTTGTTCCAAATATAGCATGGATAATGAGACATTACTTTTCCTACTCAAAGCATCAGCCACTATATTTTATTTTCCCGGATGGTAATGGATCGTGCAATCATTATCCATGATTTATTCCAACCATATCCTCTGTCTCATGTTCAATTCTTTCTGAGTGAATATATACTTAAAACATTTGTGATCAGTATATATTTCACACTTCACTCCATACAAATGATGTCTCCAAATTTTTCAAGAAAAAACAACAGAAGCTAATTCCAAATCATGTGTAGGGTAATTTAACTCATTTGGTTTCAACTGATGTGAAGCATAAGAAATTACCTGATCATTTTGCATTAGGACGCAACCCAGTCCTTTCAACGAATCATCACTGTAGATAACAAACTCACCATTTCGGGAAGGCAGTGCCAAAACTAGAGAATTCACCAATCTTCTTTTCAATTCCTGAAAACAATCATGACATTATTTTGTCCAGATGAACTTAACACCATTTCTAGTTAACTTAGTCATTGGAATAGATAACTGTGCAAAATTTTCAAGAAACCTCCAGTAATAACCCGCCAAACCTAGAAAACTACGAATCTCAGTTATATTTGTGGGTCTTGGTCATTCTTCAAAAACTTTTGTTTTTACCAGATCAAGAGTTATGACATTTTTTGAAACAATGTGACTAAGGAATGAAATTTGTTGTAACCAAAACTCACACTTTCTAAATTTTCCATAAAGTTTCTTTTCTTTTAAGGTTTTCAAGAAAACCCTTAAATGAATTTCATGTTCCTCTTTACATTTTGAATACACAAAATTATCATCAATGAACACAACCACAAATATATCCAAGAACTCATGGAAAACTCTATTCATAATATCCATGAATACAATAGGTGCATTGGTTAAACCAAAAGGCACAACAAAAAATTCATAATGGCCATATCTAGTATGAAAAGCGGTCTTCGAAATGTCGGCTTCTTTTACTTTCAACTGATGGTACCCCGACCTCAAGTCAATCTTCGAAAAATACTGAGCTCCCTAGAGCTGATCAAACAAATCATCGATATGAGCTAAAGGATATTTATTCTTAACAGTGATTTTATTCAATGCACTATAATCAATGAAAAGTCTCATTGAACCATCTTTATTTTTAAAAAACAAGACAGGAGAACCCCATGGTTATGTGCTAGGTCGAATTAAACCATTACCTAATAACTCCTGAATTTTATTCTTTAACTCTAAAAGTTCAATTTGAGCCATTCGATAAGGGGGTTTTGAAATTGGCTTAGCATCAGGAACTAAGTCAACAGTAAATTCAACTTCCCGATCAGGTATAATAGCAGGAAACTCATCAGGAAAAACATCAAAGTACTCATTTACCACTGGAACATCATTAATCTGAATAGTTCCTTTTTTCAACAATATGTCCAAGGTAACATTCATTTCCATCTTTTACCAGTTTTTCGACTTCCTAATATGTTATCAAAATCAAGGGTTAATTCTTGTAAAAAAAATGAAAATCATTCTGAAAAGAAACCTCCTTAGCTCTGGAGTCAATCTTAGCATGATAAACAGAAATCCAATCCATGCCCAAAATAACATCAAACTCTACTAGAGGCAAAAAAATAGGGTTTGCAGGTAGATTCTTTCCACACATAAGGACAAGAATGTTCTTATGTTTTCTTTTTGTATCAACATTTCCTGTTGGTGTTTTTTTCGTAATTTCAGTATTCATATCATGAGATGGAATTCCCAATTTACTAGAAAACTTTTCAGAAATGAAAGAGTGTGTAGACCCTAAATCAAACAACACATTGGAATAATCTGAACAAACAAATAATATACCTCATACAACTTCATTTGATGGCCCAACATCTGCTGAAGTTGTTGCAAAGGATTTCGCCACCCCTTTCTGCTTGTAGTCTGGCTGCTTTCCTTCGGTTGAGTTCCTTGTTGGACACTCATTTGCATAATGACCCATTTCATTGCACTTAAAACATTTTACTGACTGTAAATCAGATTTTTTCTTACCATTACCCTGATCATTTTCAGTGAAATTATGAGCCTTATGTCCCATTTTACCACATTGGTAGAACTTACTATAATTCAAAAGAAATTCCCCAGCATTCTTTTTACCACAATTTTCACAAACTGTAAACTTATGCTTCTTACCATAAGAATTTTTTGAAGAGTTCTTTCCTTTCACCTGCCACCTCGACCTCTTATTTTGTTGTTTTTCAAAGAATACTTGATCATCGACAAACTCCATTTCCACCTTCTCCGCACAACGAACAAGTTTTTCATAACTTTTGAACTCACAGGATGCTAAATCCCTCCGATAATTTGGATTTAATCCTGAGTAAAAATGGTTGATTTTACTATCAAGATCTTGTATGATGTTTGGAACATACCTTGCCATTCAAGTGAATTTTTCTTCATAAGAAGACACTGAGTCATCCTCCCACCTCAATTCCAAGAATCATTTTTCCATCTTAAGATGAACCACCTTGGGAAAATATTTCTTCAGAAACATGCCTTTAAATTCATCCCAATAAAGAGCATCAATATCCTAACTATCCCTGATATTTTTCACCATCGACCACCACTGATCAGCTTCACCTTCAAAACGGTAAACAGCGAGACTAACCTTTTGATTTTCTGAACAACCCATGAAATCAAAAATATTTTCCAGTGCTTTAATCCACCCTTCAGCTAGCACAAGGTTATATGATCCTCTAAATGATGGGGGATGTTTCCTCATGAAATGATCCACTACTGACATGTTACTCTGCAGTTGATCTGCCTAATCTCATACATGGATACCACCACCGTTTATCACCTAAGTCAACTGTGCCATTACTGCAACAAACTGTTTAGTTCTGATTCCCACCATCTTAGGTTGCTGATTTGGAGGGTTGTCTTCCTCCTGATGTCGTCCCAACATAGCTGCCATGTTTCCTCTATGGAAAAATATTATGAACAAAGAAATATCTTAGGCGAAGCAACATGGTAATCTAGAAATTCTATATGATGTGATAAATTACTTTATGGATATTAATTTAAAAATATCCTAACTCATAAAGTTATCTAAACCAACCTTTGATAACAACTATAAGGACCCAGCCTTAAACATTACATAATAATGAATTAAATGAATAATTCACATTGAGGATCTTCTCAGGTTTAGAGTTTTAGGGAATTAGGACATAACTATTACATCTCAAAATATTACAAAGTAGGCACTTCTACCCAGAATCCACTTTTTTTCTTAAAATAAAAACTCTTGAAAAAAAACTCATGTCTAATTCCATGTTAAAGAGAGCATGGCTTTTCCTTGATCCCATCATTGACCCTATTCATAATTAAGTCCTATGAAAAACATTTCAAAACTTGGTATGGGAATAAAAGGATCAGTAAGGGTTATAAAACAGTGAATAAAAATATTTGTTCATAAATACATACAAAATATGAACTCTTTTACTTACCTCATGAAATAATAAGATTTATGAAAGACACATAGAAATCATAAATCATAAAGGTAACTTGCGGCATCCAAACCATACTTACATTGTAGCTATCACAGCTACATAGGGAGTAACTTTGGAATACCCATCACAGTATATTACCTAAATCACCTAGGAGAAACATTCATGTTTACCTCCGTCATATTACCCAATGCATTGGAGAGCTACCTCAGGCTCACCCGCCCTAGGTTTTTCACGGAACCACCCGTATACGTAAATAATTCCCAAGAACCATAACATTATCTTAACACATAAAATAATCATAAAGGAAAGATAACATTTCCACATTGAAAAAATAAAATATAATTTCAAGATATTGAAATAATAAATCAACTCTCAAAATCGTTTTCAATACCAAAATACGTAAAAGAGTATTTTGTATTTATTTTTCCTTTTAAAAACATTCCGGCTTGTTAAGGAAGCCAAAGATCAAATAATACTCACGGCGGCAGAAAGGTCGTTGTCACCATTTACGTTAAAGAAACATTCCTTTTTTTCGTTTAGTAAAACGCTTCGTAGAGAAAAGATTCCATTTGAATATAAGTAAAGGTCAAAGGGTTTTATACGTCGTATAAAAGAAAGTCATGTATAAAACTAAAAATGCCTCAATGAAAGGAGATTGAGACAAAGTCCCTTACATCTTGTATGACATGACCCGTTCGTTCTTTAATCTCCTGAATAATAAACTAAAGTTAATTTATACTTTCTTAAGAACCTTTTTCAATCTTATTATTCCTTTTATATCACTTATTACCATGTTATAATCATTATGTAATTATTTAAGTTAATAATGTTAATTTTTTCAATATTTGGTACTTGAGTCAAAAATGGACTTCTTATAATTACATGTTGTTTACATGGTAATAGTTTCATTTTATACAGAATGATATTCATGATTTGGGTATAATATATATCATATATATCCAGCATGTACAAGTATTTATAATAGTACATAACATTTGGAGGTACGAAATGAAATGCACCGTTCATGGAGACGGTAAGCCGCACGTACGCATGAACGCTACTTTCATTTATATTTCTTATTTTAATGGAATTAAAACATAATTATATATAGGTATATTATAATTCCAGTATATTATCATATATAATATAATTAACTCTATCCTTTATACATCCCACATAGGGCATTAACGAGTCACATCACTTTGAGGGGGCGGTAGTCCACACTTCCTCAAATGAGATTATCGTATTTACCGACCATGGAAACCATAAAGGTTTGATATAATTGGGAATTTCAGAAGCATAAAGAGATCATAAAAATAATATATATCATATATAAATACAGTTCCATCATAATGTCCGCCATGAGAGGCGGTAAGATGTAATTGAACAATCATCGTTTCATGAGGCGTTAGTTTTCCATCCCCAGAAATATTATGTTGTTCATCCATTAGAAGTAGGTGTGTGTAAGTGTAGTTATAATACTTGTCATAAAAACATCCTAGTATATTGAGGATACTAGTGTTGTTACAAAAGAATGGATATAAAAAGAGTTTAGGGGTTGGAGAAGCAAAATAAAAGAAAACAATTTAAGAGAAACTATTACCTTTAATTTGGGTACCTCACTTTGGTTTGGACCAAATGACTTTTTGAAGTTCCTTATTCCTATAGTAAGGCTTATAGGAGGTGTATAGGGATTTAGGGAGATTAATTTGGCAGAGTTTTGATGAGCCAAATGGCTTGAGAGGTGTGAGGAATTGCATAGAAGTGGTCTCTTTTTATAAGGGAGAGGAGGGGCTCTTTAGGAAAGTATGAAACTATTATTTTATTATATAATGATATTCGGTTTCTAATGGTAAAACAATCATTATGGTCTAATATAATATGACTCATAATCTAAATAAAATCATCCAATCATAATTGGACATGTTTTGTATAATATTTTAATCATTATAATCATATTTAATTAAATCATTTATTAATGAGGTAAATACTGCATCATGATTGTGTCGTAAATAATTTAATTTATTTGATTTCAAAAAATTATAAACAAAATACCATGATGTAAGAAATATTTTTACCTTTGCAATGAATATTTATAGTTGAAACTATAACTTGTATAACCCCATGTAAAAATTAAGTTACTGAAAGATATTTGTTTATTTCATTTTGGCCTTTACTTTAAGTTAATTAAAATAAAGTGTCATAATAACTTTTAAGTGGCTCCATGGGGTCCCAAAATCTACACAAGGATACCAATGGTTGGATATGACTCAACCAATAGGATTAGGACACCTGTTAGGGTAAATAAATATTATTTTTTTACCCTTATTTACCTGATTTACCCTTTAACCATGGTAAATAAAATATTTACTGAGGTAAATATTTAAAATGCCTAAAAATAAAAGATACCTATTTAAACAATTTAAAAATCCTGATTCCACATATGGAATCCATTTCTCCAAATTCAAAACACAGAAGTGGCAGAAATTAATTTTAAATTAAATCCTGCTATCAAAACAAAAGGCGTGTTTTAATGAAATATTAACTATCAAAAGATAGACAGTTGATTATATACAATTTAAATGTTAAATTGATTATAATTACCAAAGTTAGATTAAATGGTAAAAATATAATCTATTTACACTTTAAAACCAATTAAAAGGATAATCTATCCATATAAATAAATTATATTAAAACATAGTTTTGAATTAAAATACAATATTTTCACTATTCCTTAAAAAATGAACTTTATCAAAAAAATACCAAAAAATTAACCAAAGTAAATTATGATGTCCTAATTCTAAAGAAGGATTTTATTTGGTCATATATAATGTATTAAAGTGAAAAAAACTTGAGTTAAAAAGGGTTTGCCATTAAAAGTCGGTAAATCGGCCTTTTAATGTAAAATATTTTTAAAATTAGATTCATTCATATATTAAGCCTCTAACTTTTATTGGATAAATATAAATACATGTATAATAATATTATATTTAGTTTTTTTCATTACCTCCAATACAACGGCTAGGAGTTAACTACCATTTAAAATAATAATATTATATTATTAGTGTGCAACGTAAGATTCCAAAGAAACCCGTTGTTGCGTATCGGGTACGCTATCGAACATAGAAACCCCTTTAAGCTAAGATTAATATTTAATTCACAAATATTAATAAATATAAAAATATATTATTCTTCATTTACCTAGGATGTTACACTAACCACTCTACTAATGAAACCATTATGTTATACCTTTCCACTACATCATTGATTAATTCCTAAATACCAACTAATAGAAAAACATTATATATGTTTATCTATATTGTGAATAGTTCATTATTCTAGTAAGGGAGTGGTAAAAACTTTTAGGATTTTGGTTCATTTTGTTATTTTATTTCTCATATATATATTTTTTGTTTAGATTTTATATAAAATATTGAAACATGTTCATCCAAAATTGAAAAACATTTTAATTTTCAAATATATTAAAATTATGAGGTATTGATTTAACTCTTAGTAATAAAACATAAATGAGTGATTAAATGATCATATATCTATATTCATCATTTTAGAAATTCATAAAAAGACCATAAAATTTGGAATTACAAGCCATGAAAACCATATTTCAATAGATTATCTACATTTTTTATGATTCATTTTGAAATATTTTTTCGCAATTAACTCATTACTTATGAGAATCATGTTATGTTTGAATAAAAAAAATTTCATTCCTATATAATAAAAAAAATCATAAATTTAAGAACATGTGTCAAAAAATTTAGAGGAAATATTTCAACAAAAAATACAGTATTTATAGTTAAATATATTTTAGTACTCTATCTAGTAGCTAACCTATCATTAAGCCCCTAAAAACCATAATCAACTTTTTTGAAAGCCACATTATATTCCTAAAATTCATAACCACCTATATTTATATGTAAATTCATGGTCATAGGGTAAATAAAATATTTGGATAACATTATTTTTTTATTTGGTCAGAATATAAAACATAAATTAATGGAAATTAGGAAGGGATAAATTTCATTGAGAAATTATGGAATTAGTTGGAAAAACTAGTTAAATTTAAATATTCCTCTCTATAAAAAAGTTTAATTTTTTTCCATATTTATATTACTAAATGAAAAAAATGTATGAGAGAAAATAAATATTCCTTACTACTGAAATGAATTTTTTAAAATATCATTAGAATCTATTGATGTTAAAATAGGAAATTTTGTTAATTAATAGTGAGTGAGGATACCATAACTGAATGTAAAATATAAAGATATAATTTTTCGTCACATAGAGCCATCCCTCATAATTCATCCTCTATGCATTATATCATTAGTACGTCCAAACACTCAAAAACTGAATAACTAATGAATTTCATCATAGTAATAGAATTTACATTAACCATTGGGTGTCGATATGGAAACACATTAATCAAATGGTGACCACTATAAAATCATGATCATAAAAACACTATTTTATGCACACATATCCTAGAGAGTAATTATTTTTGTGCAGAAAAATTGATAGAAGAAATTAATTCAATATATTTTATTAATAGAGAATCCATTTGACTCCCTCATAATTTTTTTTAATTAAAATTCAATAAATTATTGAAATAAAGGAACAAATCAATATATATTTTTTGAATATTGGTTAACATGGTTAAAATTTTGTATATAATTAGAGTGAATAATTTGTGTAACAAATTATTAGGTAAATATTTATAGTAAATTGGATTTATATTTTAAATGTAGCGATGAATGTGTCTTAATAAATTGAGGAAGTGTGATGACTATAATGATAAATGAAAAAGAAATTTCATTTTTAGAATAAATCAATGGCATATTAAGAATAAATATTTTGGAAGACAACTTGGGCCTCCTTTTGGAGAGTATTTTTCTGAAGATCAAATAGAGATGTAGAGGTAAAAAAAATAACCAGTCCCCATTTTGGAAAATTATATAGGATTGTTCAGTTATTCATGAGTGACAAACATTAGATTAAAAGTAAATTTTTAATGTAGATTAAAGATATATTAAAAACCTAAGAAAGTTAAATAATATAAGAATACATCCATTCATAACAATAACTATGTGATACATATCCTCCAGGATTAAAAAATTCTAAAACCATAACTCTAAAAGATATATAAATGTGTTGGAATTATTATTGGCCTATTTCACAATAATAAAGAGTTATCAATGAAAAATTTGGAAGAAAAAAGTTATATATATATGATATTGAAGAATGAATGAATTTTTTTGGTTGAGTAAAAGTGAATATTTGAAAAATTATTTGAGTAAATTAATGTTCTAGGTTATATTAACATGGTGTTTCATTATAAAAATTCAATTTTTTAAAATTTATAATTTATTAACATGGTTTTTTATTAAAATACCGTGCTATATAGGTTTATTTATTAAAAAATATAAGGTTTGTTTCATCATGTATATTGAAATAAAACTATATTGTTTTCGTGATATGAATATTTCATTTTGAGAGGAATACATCCATATGAAATATCACCTAGATACTAGATGGAGACCATTATTAATTTATGGATAATTATAAGTTATTCAAAGAAGGACTTCCCAGTAAATATTAATTAATTAAACATGAATTGTAGTTTTCTTTCAATTAAGTGAACATGCAATTCATTTAGTTGTTTTTTAGGGAAATAAAAATCATGAATAAATATTTATTATTAATTTATATGGAAACTTATAAAAAATAAGTAAATATTTAATCAATGTGAAAATAAAATGATAATGATGTTAATAACGGATATTAATGTCGTGGGGGAATGGATTTTGAATTCGTAACAATTTTATTGATATAAAATTATTTTATAAGATTCTAAGAATTTATAATTACTATCATTAAGGAAAAAAATTTTGGTGATTGGGATGTTGAGGGATAAGAATATTTGTTTTATTTAGTTTTTCATATTATTTACTAAATACATCCTTTGATGGTTTAATTCAGTTTCTGATAATAAGTTATTATTTTCTATGCAATGTGTATTTATTGGACAAGCGTTATTCACAATTAACAACTAGGGTTGCCCAATAAAATTATTTATATATAAAATATGATTGTATATGATGGAATATTATTTTTATTAAAAAACCGTCTCATTTTTAAGAGTTTTTTGATGGATTATGATATATTTTTTGGCAAATACTGCACTTCATTTTTATGATGTATTACCAAAAATAAATAAAATATGATTATTTCAAAATTTCTAATTATTATTCAATAAAAAACATTAATGATTAACATAAAGTGAGATATAAATTGTTGTGTTCTCTCTAATTAATTAGAAATAAAATAAGAGTTATTCATTTTCAATACAATTAAATGATGATAATTATTATTCCAAATAATATGAAAAAAATAAATCCATATCATGATAATAATTATTATTTTTAATGACCCTTTATTTTCTAAAAAAATAAAATCAACACCCATTGATTAATTTTAATAAATTGATTTTTTACCCACATTAGATACAACCTTTTCCTTCAACAATATTTTTCTCCAATCCTTATTCTTTAATACCCCATGATAGTTTTGTGAACTATCAATAACCTATTCCATGTAATATTAAATAAAATACATTCACCAACTCATGAAGTGTCATACATAAACCAATCCTCGATGATAAACACCAATAAATAACTACAATGATATCTATATCATTCCAACTAGACTTCAACATGATATTTTCAAAATTTTTTATTTATGTAACATTAGATTTGACTTCCCATTTGTTAGATGATTCCCAGAAGTAAAAAGGGCCTAATCTATAATCTGGGTTGACTGTATTGTATTTATCAAAGTATTTGAATACTATAAATCAATACACAATATAAAAAATGATAATAAGAAAAATTAGGATAATAAAATATCCAATATATACCAACTTCACATGATAATCAACAAATATAGATAAATTACCCTAATCCAAAATTGTAAGTATGTCATTCCATAATTTGTCTATAGTTTTAAATGAACTCAAAAAATAATTGCACAATTTATAATCCTAGAACGTTTTAAAAATCCTATTCAGTTCCCTCATCCATTTTCTATAATGAATCCCAAAACAACCATCAATCATATTTCTCTATCAATTATCAAGTCAAGCAAACATGAAATCTATTTTGGTAGCTATCAAGCAGCCCGAGTAGGATGTGAGTAAAAATGAGTAGGCAACCACCTAAAGTTTCTAGATAAATATACTATATATTACAGTGTATGATGATTTATAAAGAATAAATAAAAGATAGTGAGTGTATGTTTTCACATTTATAATCATTTAATTTACCACATAGGCCCTAGGGTTTACGGTTTCACCTGAAATAACAATTCATTCTTTTTTGTGTGTTAGAGTCTTAAAAATCCACCAAAGAGATATCAAATTTCAATCTATAATGGGATTTCATTAACAATATAATTCCAAATTCACATTCATAAAATGGGGTAATAGAGTATTAGTCTTCAACCTCATGGGTATCTGTAGCAGTAGTCCATATCCCTCAACTTAGTGATCATAAGAAATAAATTTATATCATGGGGGACTAAAACAATGGTCAATAACCCTATGGTTATTTGTATTGATTTTTCTTATCTCAATACTCTGTAATGATAGCTAATAAATATATATCACGTGGTCCAAGAACAACATAAAGGAAAACTATGTTTATTTGAATCTACAATCCATATCCCAAAAATCAATTTAAAATTTCACATCACATGTTTACACATTCTCATCCTATTTGTCACCCATTTGCAAAATCCATTATTCAACCTAATTCCTAATTTCAATTATCAACCACATTGAAAATCATATTTAGTATCATTGTATAATACATATTTAATTATAAATTTTTTTTGCTCACCCCATTGGTTTCCATCATGTATAGTTCCAAAATCATCAACCGACCTAACATGATCCAAGAAGGGTTTCAAAATTTCTGGGAAAACCATTGATCAAATATATTTAAAATGAAAATTTCCAATATGGAAACTAAAATTTCATATTTTATACTCCCTATTATAACTGATATAATTAGAATTTTAAATTTTTAAACCTACCTCAATTTCATTAGAAAAAATTCCATAAAATGAAACAGTCAATATGATGTTCAACCTTATATATAAAAACAATACTATTGATTTAGTATCAAATATTAATACCAAGAACCAATAATGAACATCCATCAAAACCTATATATAAGAACACATTCAATAGAGGGAACCATCCAAAAAAAATATGACAGAAATGTGAGAGATAGAAATGAAAAAAAATTAGATGAGATCACATACTGGTATAAGTGTTAAACCCTTCCCCTAGATAATCGATTCAGCCTAAAATGGATTTAAGGATCCTTGGAATTCATTTGGGAGACTCCAAGACCAATGGAAATTATATTAGGTTCATCGTGGGTTTATTTTAAAAAAAACATGGGGGTTTATGTGTTTTATTAAAAAATTTAGGTTGTAGAAAACATATATGCATAGTTTCCTTGGTGGAGGTGCAAGAATTTCCAATACTTGTTCCTTAATTATTCACCAAAAGTAAGGTGGGGAAAAATTTAACCTATGTGACACATGGTTTGAAAAACCATTCATCCACTATGAATATCCCCTCTCTTTTAGGGTTACTAGTTTGGGAAGGGGGTGGATGGTTATTCCCAATTGAACTCTAATTGCACATCATATCCTATTGCTCGAAATTGGATTCATGGTTTCATTGAGAAAATATCTCAGTTTTCCCATATCATTAAAAAACCATTCACCACCCCATGGGATTCCGAATTTCTCAAATTTCACCTAGAACACCACCAAATCAAAACCCAACCATGTTATAAGTAAATATAGTGCAAAATAATACGTCGAAATGAGAATAAAAAATTTCTAAAATGGAAAGGACATTAAAATCTCCCAAAAATATATGATATCATACTCAATATATTGTCCCAACCATATCTATAATTTAGTGGAAAATATATTGGCCCAATCCTCCCACATATCATCATTTATATCCTATCAAGACATGGAAATAATTCACCATCTCGTCTAGCTTACACGTATGAACAATAACCTAGTTCCGAACCTAAATTATATCATCACTATATATAGTCTAATCAGATGGTGACTCCCCACCTTGAATTATTTCCCCCTTGTAATAATACTCTAGAAACTTATAATATATTTCACTGATTATGATATGATATGTGGAATAAATACATTAGGATTCAAGGGTCATATACTCCTGACCCTCTTGACATTCAATATAAGTCTAAGCCAGAAATTTCATCATCTTCTACATTGAACTAATCTCCTTGATAACCAAATTATGTGTTTTCCTTCTTAATGAATAAAAGTCAATATTTCTATCACTCGATGTATATTCTATCTCAAAAAAATATAACTGCATATACTCATCTGATGCCCATTGTCAAATATTCATATACCATTATGAGAAGATGTAATTTAAACAATTATAATTGAAATACAAAATATATTTCTATATTAAATGATATTTCCCCCAACACATTCTGGAATAAACAATAAAATCTAAATTGAGATCATGTATACAGAAATAATATTAATGTGGCCTTAATTTCAATGACCCATATTCAACAACTCAATCTCAACACATCACCACATCTCCATGTCTGATCATATAAGCATAAAAAACAGTAAACTCATCCCCCTTATTATGTAGGATCAGTATCAGTATAGTAGTAAAATGATTCATTAATACCTATAATGAATTCTCATATTCTCCATATCATTCAAATCAAATAAAAATCTTTTTCAAGAAGGAATAATTTTTTACACCATGTGAAACATCGTAAATGAATGTTCTATATGAACCCCCTATAACCAAAAGTAAATGGATTTCAGAAACATTTAAGGGATACAAAAAATAATCAACTAATTTCATCTCTCTTGTTCAAATGAAACACATTCCTCGAAGTTGATGTGACCATGAAATATAGAATTTCGATCAATAATTGAAAAGTAGATATCATGGAATATAATCGATGTAATATTAGTGTACTCAAAAAAATGTCAAAATAGATGGAATGAATCTCCCGATTCTTGGAGTACATGAATATATTATCCAAGAAACAACCACAAAATGATCTATGTATGGGTGATTGATTTAGTTCATCAAGGAAAAAATGTACGATGAAGAATCCATCAATGTGAATCCCATCACGATGAACTGATATAAGAAATTACAAAATATAAATGTTGTGTTCAGAATATAAAAATATTTTAAGTCTTAACTGTTGATACCCTAACCACAGGTCATGGTTGTATAAACCAAATTCACCTTCTATGTAGACAAAGAGATCATTGATACAAAGAACATGATACACATTCTTCACTTTCATCATGACCACCTTCTGATAAACAACACCCAAATGAAATATCACAATATCCATTATCGAAAACAAACTATATAACCCCATGGATATTCTCTCAAACACATAAATCCCAATACATAAATTATTCTATATGAAACTTATATTCCTGATGATCTATTGGTGAAATTATTTAAGATTCAATAGAAACTAGTACAACTGTTTGCATGAACTCAATTTTTAACTAAATATTATATTAGGTGGTTTCCCTAATAAGACCAAAATAAACACATACTAGAACAAGTACATTATGGGTAAAAATATATCATGTCTTTATCATGACATGTCCCCCAGTGCACGTATTGTGACTACACCATGCCCGCCACTGACAGTCCAGGGGATTGAGACTAGAACCAATAGGCGTATCCCAAAAAATGAGAGGTATTTTCCTATGTACGTGTATAGAAACACTCAACTCCAAGACAATTAATCTAGAAGGTGAATAAAATATGTAAACAAACACATTGTACAATAGTAGAAAACTCAATGTAAAAGAGGCCAAAATACAAGACCAATAGAAATACTAAAGTAAAAGTACAAGTCTTTGGAACCCATCTGCAAAAAAACCCCACATGAAGGGTAGGTACACAAATAGAATGATCATGTCGTAAACGCACGTCTCATCATTCGAGTCACTCTAAGCACAGCCTAGACCCGACCCTTAAAGGACTCCATCAAAGCGCCAATAGTCTAAACAATACATGACACATGTGAATGATTCATGTGTAGGGGATAGTAAAAAAATACTCAGTAGGGACACCAAACCAAAAAGGATCACCAAAAAGTCGTACACAAAGAAGATTACCAAAGAAGTAAGTGATGATTAACCTCTAGGATGTAAAATCAAGATAGTCAATAGGGTCAAAACACACTGGTTTAAAATAATGTATAGAAAGAAATATTAGCAGTCATAAAAAAGAAATTATTGTATTTTTGAGTGACTCATCTCAGATGAGTCACTATGTTCCATTAGGCCACTCAGGTCTGCTCATCTGTCAGTCCACTAAGGTCTTCTCAACTACAGGGCCACAGAGTTTCGATCATTTTTCAGGCCAATAACAACCACTCAGCTCCCAAGACGGTGAGGTCTACTTATATTTCTGGACACTATCGTCCCCTCAGCTACTGGTCCATTGAGGACTTGTTATTTAACATCTCTAAGAGGTCCACTTGGTTACAAGACCACTAAGGTCCACTCATAAATTCCTTCTTGTTAGATCCATCCAAAATATTTACTCTAGTAAAATGCATGAATTGAGGATAATCCACACCTTAATACATTTATCATAACACAAAAAACCATAGAAACTCTTTTGGAGTATGTCAAAATGATTTCCTCATTGTGAGAGTCCCAAAACTGCAAACTGCTTGTAAGTCAGAATTATTTTTGGGATGTTATGTTTTTTTTACTAGAAAGGGACTGGTTGGTTCCATGTATGGTCTAACATTACCCAAACCTACCTGGCGAGGATTGTATGACCCGTTCAGGCTTGAACCAGTTCCCCACCATATCTTACTAAGCTGCATGATAACACCCCTGATCCAAAACCCATGGTAGCTTTCGTAGGTTCCACCACTGCTGGCCTTCGAGCTGAGGACCCTTGCCATGCGCTGGATGAGGATAGACACTATCTAAGGAATGAACACCCACATGAGATCAACAATACTTTCAAATTTCAAATACTAGTGAACATTTGTGATTTATATGGATTTTTTAATAAAATAATCATAATTTAATTATTTAATTTATAGTCCTGTTGCAAAAACTACATTCCACAATTAGCCCGCACTGGACAATGTTAGGCTCTACATAAGGAAATAACTCCCTAACAGGCTCAATGGTTGTATCATATTTACATCCCAAGTCATTGTTTGTGAGCAATAAGGATTTATAAAATAATATAATTTTATTTAATTATATTATATATGGGTATTTAATTTATGGGTTTTCTCACAGGAGGATCGCGTTGACTAAACATAAGTCATTCATAAAAAAACCTACCATCCAAAATGAAACGATGCCATCATATTTTTAATCTGAGTACCTATTTAAATGTTATTCCACATTTTTAGGAAAACTACCCACACACACTATTTAAAAACATAACATTTTTTTACAGACCATTCCAGGCACACCAAGCCTCTGAATTGCATGTCATCACCTTGTCTAGACATGGAATTTTACCAAGAATTTTCTAAATATAAAACCAAAAAAAATCCGAGCCATTAAATCAACCACATCATCAGGCTTTACATCCATGAAATAAAATCTAATAGATTCCCAAATATATGAGGGTACAAGGCTGAACCTAAGAATCCCACTCCCACATGCTCTCATAGAGACTCTTTTTCTTCCATCAAAAAAATAGTGGACTCAATCAACCATTGATGTTCCTCTACAATCTATCATTGATCTCCATTGGAAACATAAAAAATGTAACCCTGTCATTAATATCCATCTCACTCCAGCCAAATCACTGTAACCAACATCTTGGAGAGACCTGAAGAAATACATGCTCATCATCCTCAAACTCTAAAGGTCTCTATTTCCTATTATCATTTGACATATGATAGCTTTGTATAGTCCTAATTAGTTAATGGATGACCCACACCTTCCCTTTAGAAACATGCATCATCTCTAGCCTCATTAGCACTAAATCTCTGAGGTCAGTCCCCCAATGTAGCGATGTATAGGGTCACTCGTACAAGGCCTCAAATGGTGACATACAGATGGTGATATTGTATCTATTTTTTTACAAAAAATCCACTAGAGGAAGGTGATTCTCTCAACTAAATCCAAAATAGAGTATGTAATCACTTAGAATATCCTCTACGAATTGAATGGTCTACTCCTTCTATCCGCTTATCTACAAGTGGAAAGTTGTTCTCAAGATCAACTAAGTCCCAAATTCTTACTGCAATCTCGTCCACAATCGAGATGTAATGAATGCACCTGGACATGTGGCTATTGTAAATGTGACTTCATGGAGTCAAACTATCTCCTACATGTAGTGGTTTATGATGATCTCTATGGGACTCCGTTACCAAAAATCTATGAAGTGGCTGACATGGTGAGATGGTCAATGATCACTGGGATGATATTGTGTGCCATGGATGTATGTGATAAACCTGTCATGAGTCCCATCAATATTATTTCTCATTCTCTTGATGGAACCCTAAGGATCAAAAAAGAAACCCCTTCCAAGCATAGGGGATTAACACATTTTGTTGGAAAACCATAAAACTTATTAAACAAGCGATCATCATTTATATCAACAGGTAAGCCCAAATTTAACAATTTTTTCATCCCTAGTGTCCACCATGACATCCACATGTATATCTCAATGCATATCATCACTCTAGGAATCCACTACTACTACTTTGAATCCTCTAAATGAAACAAATTTTTCCCACCATTCAAATACCCATTATTGGTATTCCACGAGGACAACTAAGCACCTAAAGAACCATAGTCGGTATCATTGAGTTGTGTCTTCCCAACTCACATTAATAGTAAAGGTGTAACAACAAGCAATTGTTGGTAAGATGAATCATCTTTATCCATAAAGGATAATTATAATGAGCCCATCTATTCTGTTTCATCTTTTAACAAGTTCAAATTGGATCTCTTGTAGAGAGATTACACTACAACGTTCCCCTTACCAGGAGTACAGACTAAATTTAAGTCAAATTCATAGAAGAACCACATTCATCATCTCGGTCTCAAGATCATATCCTTTTAAGCAGAGATATAATTGAGAATCTTGTGGTTTGAGTAGATGGTAAATCATTTTCCCATAAGGTAGTGTCGAGGAATCTTCAATAATATGACTACCAATGATAACTCAAGATCATGGACTCGTCAAACTCTATCTTAACTTTTTAATAGCATAAGAACACATTTCCATCCATGTGAAAGGCTTCCCATTCAACTAATTGATGAATTCATCATCCCTTTATTAGTGGGTACTCATTATCTACATCCCCAGGTTAAAGTGTCGGTAATCCACACATATCCTCGAACACTGGTTCATACTATGACCTTCCATTGAATTTCACCACACATAGACCATCAACTCTTGAAGCTCAATGAAAGCCATCCAATATACTGATACTGATATCAGTTCTATCATGGGGTGTAGATTGATGAATAAGTGCATATCACTACACTAAGGTAATCCTGGAAACATCTTCTACAAATACTGCCTCGTACTTTGCCTCTACTATTAGAAACTGAAAGCAAAAAACATCCACTACCATAAGGGTAAGGTTGACCGACTCAAGTGTGATTGGTTACACACTCCTATGCATGTGTTTATCACATAGTTTATGGGTTTATTTTTTTCCCTGTGATAGAAAAACCACATTCTTACACTGCGGAAATACCACATCCTTTTTCCTAAAAAATTCAGTCTTATGATTAATTGTGGATAACCAATTAATACCCCAAAAAACATCGTAAGGCCGTGATGCTACAAAAAATAGATCCCAACCGAAACCCATGCATCAAGGGTTAGACCACACCATGGGAAAAAGTGTGATTATTGAGTCTCCTCTAATACGTATCTCATGGGGTTAGTGTCAATTCAATGTTTTAACAAGAAAATCCATGTCTTGAATAATATTTATGAAATGAAGGAATGATTGGAAATTTTATCTATTAATATGATAACTAAGAGTAGGAAAATTACATACCTTGAATCATTCTTAGAGACCTTGGGTCATATTCCTTGATCACTTTTAGCTACCCCCTTTCCATGTCCTCCAACTCCCCTGGCCTGGTGTAGACTGTATTGGTGTGGTTTTTGTAATATATCAAAATTTATACCACCAAATCCATTGATTCCTTTCACAATATAAGCCCAAGTGTCCCATCCACTATTCCACTATCAATACGGTGGGCTTCAAAATCTCTAGTGAGATGTTCACTACCATCCATTGAAAATCATAACCTCCTTCATGTCTAATTGGTCACACCCTATGAACCTTGAAATTTATACCCATTATCTAGGTATAACTTCTCAGAATGTCTTACACATCCATGTCTTTGATACTGACCTCAGATTCCTGCTTTCCCATTTCTAACATCCATTGGTTGTATCTTCTCATAAAAAACCTAAAATTACAAAGGCTCCCTCTAACTCCCTAGAAAAAGTAGAAATGCATTGAGGAATTGGGCTAGCTCAGATGTCCCCAATACAGGTCAATTGGAGGTTCAATCCCCATATCACTGGTCATATCATATTCATTGATTACCGAGAAAGGTTGGTACACCATGGTGAACACTCAGATACCGACATATCATCCTACCAAAGAAATAGAATCTATTGGGCATGCATAACCCTCAACTTTTTTCTAAAATCCCCTTTTCTAAATAAGGTTCTGAAGCTCCTCCCACTGAAAAGTCCCCTCAACATTAGATAAGGTAGTCTATACCCCATCATCTCCCTATCGAGCAATGTAGAAGGCTCAATGCCCAGATCATCATCTGAACTAATGTTGTCCTGATTAGATGGAAAACTTTGTCCCCACCATAATCCAGTCCATAGCCACATGTGAGTTGGGATCACCTCAGAACCTGAGGGTCTTTTTCGCTAAATCAAGTGAAGTTTGCTCAGCCTGAACATCTCATACGATGGTACTACGAGTACCATGTGCAACCCCATAGGTGGTGGTATAGATGGAACACCACCCGATGGTGTTTTCTCTACTATAAACCCCTATACCGATCTTATCAGACATTAGATCATCCTCATGATCACATGGTGAAATCATGGATGGCTATCTTCGTGGAAGTATCCGGAATGAAAATAAGATGTACCAAGATCGACAGAATCTATGTGGTGACATGATTCAAGAAGGACATTGAAAACTAAACTCATTCATATAAAATATATACAACATCATTTGTTCTTACAACTAGTGTTTTAGTGTACTAATTTGAAAAGAAAAATATATGGTCCTGATGTATGGATACGTCGCTCACGACACAAACAAATGATTCCATGGATGAAAATCCAAACTCAAAACACTCAACACTATTTCCCAAACCCAGCTCATAGACTCTAGGTTTTTAAGGAAGGACCGACCTCCTCTGATACAACTCTATCACGACTTGTCTCCTGGGGCCCATGCTATGACAAAACCATGCTTGCCTCCTATAATATAGGTGTTGGAAACTTGTAGTGATTTGGTGTAGCCCAAAAATCTATGAGTCATTTTCCTTTTTAACTATACAAATGGAAAAAACTCCATCACATATATTCTAGAAGGTGAATACAATATATAATCAAATAATAGGTAAAACAAGTGAAAACAGAAGGTAAACGGGGCCAGAATACAAGCCTAACTAAAATAGAAATGTTAAATTACAATTAAATAGAAATACTCTATAGAAAACCAAACCCAATGGGTTAGTACAGAAATAGATGCTTGATGCCTTATAAGAATATCTTATCTGTCAGGTCACACAAAGAAACAACATGACACAATCCACGAAGGACTTTGTCATATCATTTCACGTTTTCACAAGACCCAACACTTGTGGGTGAAGCACATGCAGGTTTGAGTAAAATAAATCTTAGTAGGTATCTCTTACCACAATGTCAAAACCCAAAGAAATACACAAAATAGACTACAAAAGTGGTACATGAAGAGTGACTTATAAGAAGTACAGTCATGAAAGTCACTAGAGTAAGAAGACATAGATATAAAATAATGTATAGAAAGAAATATTTTGAGTCATAATGATGAAAATTTTATACTACTCTAGTACTAATACCCAATAAGTACCTGATGTATGTCATGCCACTAAGGATTGATCATCTATTGGGCCAATGAGGTCTGCTCGGCTACCAGGCCACTATTTTCTGCTCGTCTGTCGGGCAACTAAGGTCTGCTCGGTTACCAGGACACTGAGATCCACTCGTTTACTAGGAAAATAAGGTCCACTCAGCCACATGGACACTAAGGACCAATCATCTATAGTTCTATTAAGGTATTCTTGTCTACTATGCCACTAATGTCCACTCTTCACTTCTTTCTCTTCATTACCAACTATATGTTTTATCCACATAACATTCTTGATTCCTGGAGAATCTACACCTCAATCGATCATTAATAACTAAACCAACAAAAAAACTACCTTGGTTTATTTAAAAAGTAATAACTCATTGTGATGGTCCCAATTCTACATAATGGTTCATCAATATGATGAATGGTTTGGATGTTATGTCCTTTTTACTAAAAATGAGACAGTTAGGTCTAGGCCTGGTCTGACCCAGGCAGACCGACCTGACCTGACCTGACGAGGACCAACCTTGACTAATGTCCTAGCCTCTTGGGCCGGTTGGGCCATGCCCATTGGGATGATGGTCCAACTTTATGTGTGGCCCATTGGCCCAGTCCCTTCCCTCTGGCAAGGCCCTTGTTGGTGGGCATGTCATATTCTGGCATGGCCTCCAAACGACGAGGCACGGTCCAGCACGGGACAAGGTGCTCACCACATCTGTTCAGACCCCATAGACTGCCTCCTACTACATGGTGGGTTTTCCATATAATATCCCAAATAATTCTTCATAGGGTTACAATCATGGTCCAACTAGATTGTGGTTCAATGTTGTGGGACGTGGCTCCTCGCCACCTCTAAACAAGCAGCCACTCAGCCAGATCCAACACATGCATCAGTAGTTGCAGATTCCACCACCACCAACCATATATTAGGTGAAACATTATTCCATCACAACCCTTAATAATTGTAACTGACTGCTGAGCTAGCGGTCACCCAAGGACACCCTCTCCCACTGCTTCTTTTCACGGGCTATCATGCCTCTGCGGTCCTGTATAGTCCACATATTGTCATTTACCTGAATAATGGGAAAAGGATAGCGAGTAATAATGCACAACGAACACTATAATGATATACTGTGACCTTTTATCATGGTGGAATGGTTTTTATGTATTATGATCTTCGATGAAGAACATAAAAAATTGTGTATTTTGAACACTATTATATTTCAGCAAGTCAAATCCCATCACGCAAAACACATTATCGTTCCATGGGTCAACCGGTTCTTGGGATGATCCATGTTCATTAAAGAAACAAATTACTGTGGAATGACGGGATTTAATTATAATTATACCCCTACCTAGAATTGTATCACCCATCGATGATGAATTTAGTCACTCTATCGTTGTTCAACAATTCTTGATCCACAACTCTCATCAATTATCTGTTCCTTCAAATGGGAACAAAGAACTTGTGGTGCTCCATCATTCATCACCATTATCATCAATCCCACGTCACTCCTCTAGATCCTATGAACCAATCATGGATCATTCCAATAGTCCCATATATCTTTTGAACAATTAAATGGTGGAACCCTTTTTCAGCATTTCTCGTACCTTTAGTCTCCATGTCATTATGATGTTTCATTTTTGAAATGAAACAAAGTTTCTATTATGATTGAGTTGTAGTGTCATTAAATTGTTTCATATATTAAATTAAACAATGAGATTTATGTTTCATTGTAGAAAAATATTTTTGGATAAAATAATCTTTATTTTTTTATTTTTCTATAAAATTCTAAAAACTTATTTTTTACCATCACCTTAGGCCAGTGGAGGTTAGGCCCCTCTAATGAAAAGAATTCTCCCAAGAAATACTTGGTACTCTAGTATTTCTAAAAAAAATTATTTTTTATCATTTATATATTTTTGAAAATAAAATAATCATTATTTAATTATTTTATTAATGGCCACATCTCAAAAACAACATTCCAATGTTGGCCCACGTCAGGCAATTTCAGGCTCTACTTAAGGAATAAATGACCTCACGAGATCAATGGTGGTCCCAGAGATTCAATTCGAGTTACTAATCATGAGTAATAAAGATTTAAATAATAAATAAATATTATTTTATTAATTTATTTATTGTTATTCCATATTTTCTATTTTCTAAATGGAGGACCATAGGGACTAAACTTATGTCCCGCCTAGGGTAAACCATCCATCCTAAATGCAATGGTGCCCTCAAATATTTGAGGTGGGAACCTATTTTCTGAGTTATTTCACTTTTTCCAGAAAACTACTAATGAATGCTATTTAAAAACATTAAATTTTTTTGATGAACAATTCTAGGGACAGGATTCCTCATACGTACACACCATCTCACTGCCTGAACTCGTGATTTTTGTAGAAATGTTTTAATAATAAAACCTGGAAAATATGAATCATTACAGATTGAAACCCATGTCATCAGGTAAAAAAAATAAACCATAGAGGTGAGCTCCCCTACTTTTTGACATACTAGAACTACACTACATGATTAAATATTCCTCTCTCAATGAGGTATATAACTTGTTAAACTTATGAGATGTGATCATCATTCTCCTACTTTTAGAGTCAATATGTGTTTTATTTTATAATATATTATACACAACCAAATCCATTCAAAACATGATATTTCATATATTTGTTGATCATAATGGAAATGATACACCCCGTCCTAGATAGGAATCAAATTTCATAAATAGATGTCCATCAACTAAAATCCCAATGTTTTGTTGATCATAATAATCATACCATGGAGCTCACTATCAGAATCGAACCGTTTAGATAATGAGAAAATATAAAATAATTCCAAGTTCATGTATCAACAAAATCATTAGAAATTATAGAATCCACATGAATAGTTTCTCAAACTATCTATTGTCTAATAACAATATCCCCAAGTGTATGTTTAGAAACATGAAATTATCAAGTCCCGCTTCCCTATGTTTTCGTCGTTGTCCCATTAGCCACATATTTTTTTGGATACATGCACCATTTCCTTAAATTACCTTTTACTGTACACCAACATCCATTTCCATATAAACTCCATCTGCCCAATTGATATGGGGTATAGGGACTATTTCTTGTGTTCTGACCCGGCATGGAGTCTCCATCATTTTTCATTGGTTGAGGGTTTCGTCAAAACCTCTATAACTAACCCACCCTATATTAGTCATAGGACTGTGGTAGTGGTCGGGGACACTTTCTGTGAATGGGATCAGACATTCACATTGGGTGTAGTATATTTTCCTATTTCTAGGAGTGATAAATCCTTCTTTATAGGCACGCGATTCTATTTTTCCCTAGTTGAAATTTTCATAATGGTTTTTCTAACTATTGGATGACATGAATTCAGGTGATTGAAATGAAATCGCCTGTGTTTCAGAGGAAGCCTCATTTAGGTTCTCATAAAAATTGAAATTTTGATTCACCACCTCCTCAATTTTTCTTCCAAATGAATTTAACCTAAATTTTTTTTTCTCAATTTTAATTTTATCCTAAAAATGTTTATTCGTATTTTCCCCTTCTCCTTCAACACTTGAAAAAATTCATTATTGGTGGATAAAGTGGCTAGAATATTCCATCTCAAGGATACTCCATTACATCAACTACATAAAATCTACTACCCTCTCTTGATAGAGCATCTCTTGGTAATAGTGATCTAAGAACTTCTCGTAAAATCAATTACATACTATGTTCACCGACTTCTCATCTAGATTTTGAATTTCCCTCCAATATTTTGTGGATCCTCACATCATATAGGCATCCAACTAAACTACATTAATTACATGAATTTATAAAAAGTCATGTATTTTCTAGAGAGTATGAATATATAAATCTGGTACCTCGTTTCCACCCTATATGGTGAAGGATGAAGGGTTCTTCAATAGAAACACCCATTTCAGGTCAGACATATTCCTCATAATATTATATTGTTCTCTATCCTCGAACTATATAATGAGATAAATGTTCTCCTAGAAATTCTCTTTAACTCATACAACTTTATCTTTTGGAGTCTTTAGTTCAACTGTATTAGGTACATTTCCTATCATTTCCTCATGTCATCCTATCTATAAATAGCATCATTGAGGCAAGTTACTGAAACAAAAAAACACATCTTAGGAAACATGAAACATCATTATAACATTTACATAATATAGATTCATATAAGTCCATATAATTAAAAATTATAATTACACTAAAACGTCACTCGTCTAGGTCCGGGAAAATATAGGGTGAAACATTTTCATAATTCTTGTGCCCCTTTAGACACCCAAATTAAGCATTTAAAATTATAAAAAAATTATCATCAAATTATCATTATCTATTTATTGTTGGGAACAATTTCATTATTAATTTACTCAAATAAAATATGTATATATATTACAACCACTTAACAAAACCAACTTCTCTATTTTTCTAAAATGGTGCATGTCACATAAAATATTGTGTGCCTAAAATATTTCATTCATACTCAAATCCCGTGATATACATATCCATATGTATAATATCATAAAAAAATAATTTCACATAACAAGTGACTAACCCAAGGTGAAATAACATCCAATTGTAGCACAGAAAATGAATGAAAATTATACCACCATGTGAGCATAGTTTTTTCCAAAACATGGGTAATCTACACCCATTGAAAATATCTTAAACAAGGTTTATCTCATCCTACTATCATGTACACATAATCCAAATAGGAAGAAAATTGAACATAAAAAAGAAATTCCCTTAATATCTCATAGTAAAATCCCAAACATGGTTCAAATGTTGAAGCCCTGCTATAGTTTGTTATGTGACCCTTGGCCCCCATCTGTATATTCCAGATGATACTAAATAGAAGTGAGGTTCTAATAAATAATGCAGGGAGACTATAAAATCATTTTTATAGAAGAAAAAATTAGTAGATAAACAAAAATACAAAAAAATTAATTCAAATAATAAAGATAGTTATAGAATCAAAAGGTCCCTACATCACTTGATAAACCAAAAATATCGATGACCCCCCCCCCCCCCCCCCCGACACCAAAATAGAATGTATGAAATGCCATAGTAAGTGTTAAATTTAAATTTAAAACCAAATTAATAAAACAGTAACAAATCATTATGGGTTGTGACATCATTTTTTCCCTAGTAAAGGCTCCATCGATAATTCCAACTTGACCATCTAATATAAGGCTCTTTCCCTTATCTTATCCTGAAAATATATAGTCTAATCAAGTATAGATCAGGATTCCCATATAGTGTGTGAGTATAGATCAATAAAACACCACCAATTCATTCTAAATAAACAGAAATTTTATAACATATTATACTAGTTTATATATAATAAATAATATATAATAATGTAAACAATTTTCAAAATTAATATTTTTTAATTTACAACATATTCTACTAGGTTCGCAATGAGAAACAATCCAATAATATTTTTTTCCAATCTATAATCATATTTATCCACCAATGGGATTCTATATTTAAATATATCATGATACTTCGTTAATCGGTTGATTCCATATTCATATTCATACAATGAGAACATAGACCCGCAATAAGGAAACCCAGGGGTATTTTTAGTAGATGCGTGTGTCCCACAACTCAATAATTTAATGAAGTAAATTTATATCTTTGGGGCCTTGAGCTGGTTTCTGAAACCTCATTGGTTTTTGGACTAGCTGCCCCTATCAAAAAACGTGGTGATCATATCAAATAAATATATATCCTGGGGAATATAGCATTAGTCTGGAACACCATGTGTATTTAGAGGAGGATCTATATCGTAAAACATGGTCACAAATATAGCATATTATAGTTCAACATTCATAACATATTTATAAAATATTTCAATAATCCATTATTCAACCAATTTCATAATTTAATTTATCAACAATATTCAAAATTCAATATTATTTACCCTATATAATTCATAATACAAAAATTCAATTATATCAAAATACAACATGGATTGGAATCAGGTTCATCTTGAAAAACGTCAATGTGTTAAATCTGATCCATGAAGGGTCTCAAAATATCAAGGTATTCAATTAATTAAACAAATATAAATTCTATTTCGGTATTTAAAAATTTCATTTGTAAATTTATTGGAAATTTCAACTAAAAAAATAAATACACTCATTTATATTAATGAATATGGTAATAAAAAATTATAAAATATACAACATGGTCAATGATGAATGTTCTATAAACCGTAACACTCAATTTGATGTTAAATTTTTCATTTGAAAATGTAAAAAGATATTTATTAATAAGGCATTAGATTAAGATTCAAATAAAATACACAAAAAATTACATTTAGACCCATATCAAATAGTGTAAATCTTTTGTCCAAAAGAAGAGACATAAACACCAGATATAATGATATCTAAAGGAGAAGAGGGGTAGAATCCTTCAACAATATCATCTATTCTAATAGAAATTGGTTATTAAAGATTTAAAATAATTATGGGATCTTACTAGCCTAAACAAAATCATACTAGGCATATTCAGGTGGATTATAAATAAAATAACAGGGGTTCATGAATATTATATAATGTTTTTGGCTGGTCTAAAACCCAATCACATGGAATCCTAGAGGAAGGTTCATGGTTTCAAGAACTATGTACCATAACATTGTGACACATTCTCATGGGGTGAATGGATTTTTCTAAAGGGTTCATTATTAGAAGAAAAATTCACCCAAAATGTTTACACCCTCTATTTGGGGGTGAATAGTTTATGGAAAGAGGATGCATTATTTGACACAACCATGCCCTGATTATGGACGACCACATTTGGATCCCAAATAGGGTGCACCATTTCATGGGGAAAACCAACCGGTTCTGTGGGTAAATCAAAACGGTATTCCTTAACTGTATTCCAAACATACAAAACATCACGGGCTTCAAAATTTCATCAATTTTACCCAAAAAACCCTCAAAAACACCAAGCAATGTATAACCATAAAGGGTAAAAATTACATGAAGATGAGCATGATGAATCTCCAGAATGCTCAGTATATTACATTATCAACTACATTAACACTAACCTATGTCTCATATAGGGCGGGATGAAGGCGACGCTCTCAGGCGATAGGCGTGTTAACCCTAACTTTGCCGATCAAGGGTTCACAGATGAGTGATCCTTCACAGATGTGGTCTCGGGTATAATCCCACGCACCGAATCAAAGGACTTCAGCTTTATTGCTCCAAAACCCTATAGACACAAAGGTCTATTGGTGATTGCATTCCCCAAGGATGAGGTACACGATCTTGGTTCAGACCTATGATTTGTTCTTGTAGGCCGCTCTATCAAAAATCACCCTTCTATGTTCTTCTTACGCAGAACTCTTGAGAACATAGGTTTTACAAACATTCAGATTGGACTTATGATCTCTCTGAATGTTGTGTTTCGGTTCTCCTCAGATAATGACTATTACCAATTTCGGATTCGAGGTTCATGGTCTTTTGGGGGGGCTTCTATGAAGGTCTTCAAGTGGTCTCCAGATTTTGAAATAGGTTCTAAGCCCCCTATTGTTCCAATTTGGATCGGTTTCCCAGGTTTGCCTCTACATATCTTTAAGCAGCGCACTCTAAATTCCATTGCAAGTCTATTTGGAACTCTTATTAGATTAGATTCTGCCACCTTGAACTTATCTCGTCCCTCAGTGGCTAGGATCTGCACTGAGTTTAATATATCACAAGCATTGGCTTCCAGATGTTGGCTCCAGAATGGTGATAATGGTTATCCTCAAGAGGTGGTATTTGAAAATGTTTCACCTTATTGTAATTGCTACTAAAAAGTGGGTCATACTATGGAGGATTGTGAGTCAAAAAAATTTGAACCACCTCAACCTTGTTGCAAAGCAGTTTTGGTAGAAAAAAGCTAATGCTAAAATTAACTTGGATCCTCCTAAATCAAACCCTACTGATGATATTGTGACTCCTATTTCCAAGGATGTCCCCCAGGACTTCTAAGGTAAGTTCTTCTCTAGATATGGGCGAGAAGGAGATTTCACCCACTATTGTGAATGCAAATGGTCCATCATAGTCCCTCACCCTTACTTGAAGATAGGGTCGATAGCGAAAATAAAAGAAGGCACTCAGGAAGATGAGGAAAAGGAGAGGTGTGATGCATCTAAAGATAGTCTCTCAAAAAGTGATGAAGAAGATAAATCTACTAATATTGAGGAGAAATACCTAAGGGACATGGCCAAGAAAGGTAAGAAACCAATAGTGGATTCATATTGGTTTATTACACACAATCCTAAAAAAACAAGAAAACGCAGGGAGTTTTCACAAGTGGAGAGGGACTATTGTCACTCGTTCCATGGACATTGCTAGAACTAATGTATCTGCCCCTATTGAAAATCACCATGTACAGAGGTAGCAACAAGCTTAAAGGGTTGAAAAACCTAATATGCCAGCTTGTGAAGCTCCTGATTCTTCGGCGGGACTAAGTGATGAAACCCAATACAATTCTTTTAGAGAAAGGAGAGATCACTAAGAGGGCCTATTTGGCTGCAACGCAAGAAATATTCAATGAAAGAATCAGAAAGAATTCTTAAACTGATCATGTTTTTAGAAGTCTAATTTCCATCTTTGATCCACTTTTGTTCTTGATTTTCTTCTAGATGATATTTTTCTCTATGAATACTGGATTCGAAATTTCCTACTGTCTTGAATTGATCTATTTTAGAGATTTCTCTGAAGCCTTTTCTTTTATTTCTTCAATCCTTTTCTGTCATGATGCCTAATGTGATTTTGGATTTTCTGAGATGGCATGTAATAGGGATGCACTGTTTGTTGGTTTTTCTTCTTCATTGATGTCTGAGATCCTCTTTGGGAAAAAGGAGCCTGTTTTTACCCCTGATACAATGTTTATTAGGATTTTTCCCCCATTTTTTGAAGTCTATTCCGCTACTCCTGAGAGCTATGCATTGGAGATGCTGTTTGGAAGCCTGTAGCTTTTCAGCCTAAATTGGTTCTATAGATGATGCTTGGTCTGCTTTCTCTTGATCTTCTACAATATGACATTTTGGAATGCCTTATGGTTCCTTTTAAGTGTTTCTATGTGGTATGCTTGTCGTCCCAGTTGCATGATGCTGGCAGATCTCTTGCGTTGGAGATTGGGATAGAAATTTTGACTTTTGTCAGAAGTTGCTTGCACCTATGTTTGGCTTGAAGAACTCTTCTGACATCATCTGGACTTCTTAAAAACTTGCAGAGGAGATCTGCTATGTCTCCTTGCTACTAATTTACTTCTGACAATAAACAGGAAGGTTTGATGCCTTCTCTATGAGCTCTGGATTTTATACAATCTCTCCTGGAAAATATGGTTTTCTCATGATGTAAAGAGCAAGGCATGGAAACTACACTTTCACTTTTATATTATTCATTGTTAATCCTGAATTGTACCCTTAACTTTGTGATGGTGTAAGCATATTACACCTCGAATTTCCTTTGTAACCTTTTGATTAAATAAATTCCCTCAACATGAACTGGTTTTCCAGTTCATGTCACTTTAAAAAAAACTAGTCTATTTCTCATTAAAATTTAATAAATTCCTCCAAATCACCAAGACTATCTGTCATAATTATTAAATAATAGAACATATATATGTTAGTGTAATCATACATATATTTTGAATATTATCCTATCAAACCAAACATTCATGTAAATGTTGATTTAGTAATTAATATTCCTTACTAAATAATTTTTACAACCAACTAATCTATTTTATTATTTCATAGAAATTCACATCATCACAATGTCCCACATAACCAAATCCATATACATGTATATTAAATTACATTAGTAATATATATGGAACCCTATGTCCAGTCCGAACTGTACTAGTCACTTACATGCCCAAATAACATTCATTGTGCTTCCCCCAATTCTTCCAAATCTATATATCCTCATAACTATATATCTTGATAACATCAAAATTAATACAAGATAAACCAATCTACAATCCACATCACCACATATTGACATACATATCACCTATACCTATATCATCATAGGATATTATATAATCATGATGTATATTGACCTAATAATGTCTTATTTCATTTAATCCCCCACTGTGCACCCACATCATCACATTCCACATACTCAACCAATAATAACCTATGATATTCTAGGATGAAATAATATATATGGGTTTACAATTTCCTCTATATCACCTCTATCATAAAATCTAGGTAAAACACACAGAATCCAAACTCAATACCAGAATTAGTCACATTAACTACATTGGGGTGGTGCTGTATAAGAAATAACAAGAACTACAATAATATATATTGAAAATAATCAAAATAACATCTAACAAATATCCAAATTCTATAAGATAAATTATCAATCACTCAAAAAAAACATTACATCTAAAGTTGAAAATCGAAAAACCTACATTACAAACACTACAAAACATCCACAAAACACCAATCGTCATCTCATTGTAAATTTTATATTATTTTTTTATCATTCCATTAATGTTATTTACATAAATTTCATATAATAACTTTTTAATAATAAATTTCACATAAATCATTAAACATATTTATCATAATCTTAAACATTAACATGTTACCATCCACATTAGAACAAAATGGAACAAAGAGAGACAGAGAGAGAGATAAATATAGAAACACAGACATGTAAACAAACAATGACACACATATATATACCAATTATAATAAGCTAAAATGTATAAAATTTTATAAAATCAATTACATTCAAAGTTATTTGTCAAATTCAGAATATGTCATCAATCCAATACTTCATTTATTTTACAGATACTCAATAGAAAACATTCTGTTCAAAAAGTAATAAATATTTTATTTAATTATCACATCTCTATTTCATTGAAACATAACTCATATTGATAATAATATCAATTATTAATTAAAATTTAAATTTATATGAAACTACCACAAAAATACATTAACATTAAAAAATAATTTAATCAATAATCAAACCAACTAATAGAATATCACTCATGTTTTCCCATCATTAACCACATAAATCCACCGTTAAAATATAATATACAACAAATAATTCTCAAACACAATAATAAACGCTCTTAGAAAATTACATCCATAGAACTAATTACATTAATACTATAAAATAGTTTAAATTTAGTGAAATAATACATGCATCAGTACTTGTTAAATAATTTATTCCATTTCAATAACACTTATTAGTTCTATATTTTCATATACTATAATTAAATAATATATTTTTCAAACATAACCAATTATGAAGGTGATAAAAAATTATTTATGTTATATGGAATATTCCAAAAAAATAGTGAAGTCATAAGAAAACATATTATTAAACCCTAATAAAAAATATATAATTACTAAAAAAACCCCATACTTCCAATCATGTTTCACATATCCCATATAAATTTCTATAATTTCTTTTACTTAATCATTTAATTCTAAAATATTTAATATTATAAAACTAAAAATTATATTTCCACCATTTTAAATAAAAAATTATAATATTGATTTCAAAATGCCAATATTAAAATGTGTATCAAGAAACATCACATAATAATTATTAAGAAAATATTACTAATCACCACCCAACCCAGATGAATTCCCCAAAAACATAGTCAAATTGACCAATAATCAATTAATCAACCTTAACCCATAAAAATGAACTATAACTCGTCCATGGGTTTTTGAGAATGATTAAATGGAAAATAATGGAATATTATGGAAGTGAAATGAGGTTAAGGGAGGAATTAAAGTCCTTGTATCAAAATGGAATCATTATGCACGTTCAATGACATATAGACACTTTTAAATTAGTATTGAAAAATCAAGGACATCTAGATTTAATCTTGGGTTTTAGAATAGTGAAATATATGAAATTAAGGAATTTGTTCGGTGAAATTTATGTTTAAAATCTCAGAGCTACCACATGGATGTGGTTAGGACTTAACTATGACATAAATTAGATTTCTTCAATTAATAATGAATATAAAAAAATATACAATAGATTATCTGCTCATCAGTTTTTTTATTTTCCCTATAGAAACCAAACAAATTGACCTCTACCATGCCGTAGTGGTTTTGATCATATTTATTGAGACCTAAAACACTAATTTCATCCTTTATTTATTTTAAACTAGGGTTTACCACCCTTTTAAATCCCATACATCCTTCAAAACATGATCATTATAATGAAACATATTGATATTGTACATATAATACTTTGAAATATGTAATATTTCTTTTGTATCAGCATGGTTCATATAGATATTGTTTAAATATCCCCCCACCAACCGAAATTAAAAACAATATGACATAAAAATTTATCATGGCACAAACCACCCAGAAATATGGGATTTATATCCCATCTCTACAATCCCCTCAAAAAATATAACAAATTAAGAATAAAATCTGACATTTAAATACACCGTGACCTATTTATCCACAAAATGGTTATATTTCCCCTTAGTTCTCCGTGAGAAATATTTTATCCTCTACTATTCTTTATTGCTCCACTCCTTCACCTCTGAAAGATATAAACCAAAAATTACATCACCGCAGAAATTATAATATATTACACGAGATATATTTTAAATTAATATCATCCTCAAGAATGAAATCCAATAATAGGAAATACAATAATGATGTCATCCAATAAAAAACCCATTAGAAAACACTTCAAAAAGTATCTCACCACACTGAAATACATCTATAGTAAAAATAAGGAAAAAATCCTCCATAAAATATGAAATAAATATCAATATATCAATAATAATATTAAATTTTAAATTTGAATATTTATAATGAATCTAAAATATAGATTATTATATAAAATATTTTATTAAATGTTATATCACATTATATTAATAAAAATAATGATTTACCAATTCAAAAAATTTCCATACGGTCCTAAATCTCAACAAAAGCTCCAAAAATAGGGTTTTATCCTAAACAATTATGTTACCACAATTAATGAAATGGTCGTCAACATGAAAATTCCAATGTATCCATAATACATGGACCAAAACATTAATATGACCAAACTATAGAAGATCATTAAGCTGAAATACAACTTGTAAACATGTTCTAACATCACATAAGAACCAATATATCAAGGATAAATAAAAATACCTTGTCCACATTTCAATATATCCATGAAAAGAAGAGTGGTTTAGAAATACATTATCACCATCCTTGATATCTAGGGTTTAACACCTCTAATAATTTTGTGACATCTCACAATATATAATATGATAACTTATTGATGTGACCATATGAATTTAATGACATTATAGATAATATTTCATTACAATACATTCACATGAAAATTTAGGATTTAATTTTTATATAATTAGTAAAATGCATTATCTAATGAAACCCATGGTTTTTTCATCTAATGGAAATTTTCCCCAAAAATATAAAAACACACATTAGCACTAACAATTCATCAATATTTACCACATGATTGTCCACAGAGGATACACTTCAAGGCACATCAAACATATCGCATGTCATCATTAATTGGAGAAATAAAACATAAGACAGAGGGGATCTCATATTAAAAGGTAGGGAAAACATAAAAAATAACAAATAAAGTTCAAAAGTGAAATTATGGTGAGAACATGGTCATAATCAAGATACATAAAATTTTTCAAACCAAATGATAATATATCACAAATCACAGTTGATGTAAAATAATAATAAATATGTTTGGAATATATTTTATAATAGAAAATAAAAGGTAATGTCGTATAACCGAGAAATAAAAAGTAACATGCAATTATAGAACACTAAGAAAAAAATTGGATATGAAGAACAACCATTAAAATATAAAAACATAGAAAGAAAACACTTTAGGAACACACTTATATTAATAATTTCATTATTAACATTCCTAAAAACTCATTGTATATCAACTTAAACCAATTCATGTGATGAAAATAATCGAACCCTCAGATTATAATCATTGCATATGTGTTCTATAAGAAATAAATTATTCATGTTAAAGGTCAAATTGAATGAAAATTGGTTTCCAAACTAATTTCAATAAAATCATATTAGGATAACATTAATAATTACACAAATAATAATAATATTATATACTCATGGAAAATAAATGGGTATCCAAAGATATTCAGTAACATTAAATGTCAACAACCATCAATGAAGATGATAATTCCTAAGGTGTAAAAATTATAAAGATAAAGGGTCTAAAATTATGTGAATAATTTCACCAATCAACCGATTTATAGGTATTTATGTTATCATACTACAATTAAATGGTGAAAAAATAGGGTATTCATAGAAGAGTGATAGTTGATGAAATATTATAGTTATTCCCAAATTATGACTACGAAATAAACATTATGTGGTATATAATTTCTCTGACTAATATTTTATATTTATGATTTGTGAAAAAATTCAATGAATAAACTTGTAGTGACTAATATTTTATGATGAATGGAAAAACAATTAACTCCAAAAAAATCTTAAAAATGACTCTTTTTCATGAAAACAATTTTAATGAAAACATAATGAATTATAGAAAGATTATATACATTTTAAAACCATAAAATAAGGGAATTATGTTTCCAAATTATTTGAATTCCATTGTTTTAAAAAATTAAATACAAGTTTCATTTTATATTTTTCTAATAAGAGGCTATAAAATAAATTTTGATGATTATATTTATTATTAATTTTCTAAAAGTGTTTAATGAAATTTTTCAATATATTATAACATTAATTTTTTGAAATATCCAACAATGGTGCCTTGAAAAAACCAAAATATTTTTATAGAGAGAACATACAATTGAAGGTAAAATATTTATCAATGAAATTTAAAACTATTTAACATTCATTAAAAGAATTTTTAAAAACCACCATCACAAATTGGAAAACAATTTCCCTTTTTTAAAATTAGTGTTGTAATGATAGTGGAAAAAAATAATTAAAAAATACAATATTTAACAAAGAGATTTGAAAATTATGGAGGGAAATAAAATATAGGTATAAAGTGAAATATTCATTTAAATTAATGATATGCATTCTTATTAATTGAAAAATTACATTTGGGAATGTATTTTATCAATGATTTTGATAATTATGTAACAAAATAACATCCCCTAAGATTATGAAAAAATAAAATTGAAAATTTAAATGTAAAGATAAAAATGGGCTTACAAGTTCATTAAAATGAAGAATTATTATCACATAAGGAGACATAAATCAAGTATGAAATTATTTTATATCTCGTGGAATAATGACATAAAACCCCTTAAAGGATATGATTTAAAATGAAACATTAAATACCATGAATAAATATATTATGTTGATAGAAAGTATATACAATGTGCATCATATACTCCATTCTAATGAAAAAATGTGTATAATAGGAAATTTGTTTCATGAAGTATAATTTGATACACAAATATTAGGCCTTTTGTACATGCTTAGTCAAATGTGATCTATCCTCATATTGAAATACTTTGTAATAATTAATATTATATGTTTTACCATTATGAATTTACTTTACCATTTATATATTTCCTTTAATTTTTATTTTTTTAATGTATTATGAAATAATACTTTATTTTTACCATCGGTTGTTAATAATTTTTAATGTTTCATTCATGTTTTGTAATTTCCACATTGTTTTATATTATTTGATAAAAATTACATAGATACAATAACATTTAGGTCCCAAATGTTTATAAAACATATTTAATTATATATCTATTATATCATTACAAAATAATATATTTTTATTTTTTGAATATTGACTCTATGTTAGCATATTTAAAAAAAATTTCTATTAAGATGAGATTTTAATAAAAAGAAAAATATTTTAATTAAAATGCAACGAACTATAAAAAATTATTATTATAGTATGAATTTAGAATGATATTATTATTTATGTTCCTATAGTCATTTATGATAGTGTATTGCTGCATTATTCTCTTGGGTGGTTAGACTAACCAAAACATAAAAATTCCATAATTAATAGATGATTTTTTTATAAATGTGGTTTATTTTATAATAATACTACTATGATAGAAAAATAATTATAATATCATTTTATATTAATGTCAATTTTAGATTTTATAATATCTTTTAATAAATAATTTAAAACCATAAGAAGAAAATGATAGGCTAATTCAGAGAGGCAGAAGTCTTCACAACACAAGAATAGCATTTTAATTTCAAAATGAGTGATAGGGAATTATAAAAGAATATATTCTATATATGTATATTAATTATTAAAAAATATTTATGACATTTATTTTTCAATTTCACCCATGTAACAATATATTAAAAGTGGTGGTGATTAATTAAATATTTGGATTCATAGAGGTAATATTCCATTCAAACACATAGTTGATGATATATTATTTTTATATATGTTTGGGAAGGAATAAAGTGTGTTTTTATATTAATATATTGACATTTAAGTATAATAATGTAACCTATTTCATAGTATAAAAATTCTAGGATTGGGTTTTCAGGGATATATAATGAAGAAAATGATATGAAATATGTAGTACTCACATTGGGACATTGAACATTATAATAAAAATATCATTGGAAATGATGGGAGTTGCCCTACTTTTGCTAACCAGGGGCTTTATGAATTGTATGGGTTATTTTGGAGATATAAATTGGGAATGTTTTAATGAGACTTCAAATAGGTATGTATTTCTTTTTAGAGTTCTTACATTTTTATCTATTATAATTGAAAGGGATATATTGTGAATACCTATGTTTTTTAAAATAAGGAATGATTTTATTATTCAATAAATGGTTTCAAATGTGATAATTATTTTTTTAGTGTGTCATAATGCTGAAAAAGTTTCCACAACCCCATTTCACACATTTTTTTATGATCCTTCAAGTTAAAGAGTCATAGAATTAAAATTATTCCCATTTTTACTGTTTGAAGTAATTTATTATTTACAAAAAATACATTATAACCAAACATATAAAATTTGATTATGATGAATCAGAAATTTTTCTTCACATAATTTAAAAAATTATTAAATACGGCGAAAGTAAATTTTAGTATAAATCATTTAATAATTTAAAATACTCTTTTGTAGAAAAAAATGTTTCTTTCAACATTATATATTCTAAACCTTATATGGAATTCATAATAAATTAAATAACTAATAATATATTTTTATATATGTGGGAAATTAAAATATATTTTTTATGAAATAAATTAATTTAATTTAACAGATTAAAATTACACATTATTACTAAAATAAATCTTTTGAATCAATAGTGTTTCCATTATCATGGTCATAAACGCTAATATCAGTAATCCTAATTTTACACCAACAAATATATTGGATATATTACATAATAAGAACCTTTTGATATAAATGTTTAAATCCATTTTTTATATATTTTTTATTATTTGTTGTAATATGATAACGTCGTACATGTTAAAGTATTATAAAACAAATATTTTTTGCACTATTCTCCTTAAAATAAAATATTTTAGAAATATCTCAACACTTAATCCAAATATTTCATTAAAATGTTTTATCAGAAAATGAATTTATTTTTATAAATAAAAATTGATGAATTGATGAATTTTTATACCTGTTGTAAATAAAAAATATAAATGAAAACATATTTTATTTAAAAAATTTCTTTTTTAAAAGTGATGTCTAACTAATGGTATTTCATATAAATTTATACAAAATTAATTAATTACATATTTGTTTATTGAAATTAATATTACATGATATAAAAAAATTATATGTACTTATTTTATGGAAATCAATAATGATATATTTATACAAATAAAAATGATAATATGAAATTATTTTTATTTATTCTTATCGTAGTTATTTTATAGTGATTATATTATTCATTTTTTCAATATTAAATACTTTCTTTTATTTTGGGTGTTACATTAGTTTGGGTTTTCATATGAGAGATGCTATTTAAGATAATGCTAATTTAAATGGTATTAAATCTATGGTTGTTGAATTCGACCCCAAAACTAAAGTGTGTCCTCATAATTTTAATTATTACTCACAGATGAATATAGGTGAGGGCATTGTTAATATATTCATCATTGTGTTATAATAATCTTAATCTGACATATTCCCCTTTTCTCATATGCCCAACATTAGGAGTTACTTATATATTTCTTCATACAATAATAATCATTCATGCAGTCATGTAACAAAGTACTTATATACCATAATAATAGATTTTACAAAATAATGTATTCCTAAAACATAATATTATATTATACCAAAAAACCATAGTGAAATAATCTATAACTATAAAATTTTTATATTTACATTAATCCAAAAATGTTATTAATAACTAGTCTATAAAAGAACAAACTGGCCAACATATACCAAAATCTCAAAAATTTGATGAACCTTACTGAAAATATCATTGATAATTTACCAATACCATGGATAGAAATATTTTCTAAACTACGTTTTCAAATTTGAAACAACCAACTATGATACCGACACCAAGATAATATTAATTTTAAGAGTTATCCATACTGGAATCATTTTTTGAACAATTTTTATCTCTAATAATTATAACAATTACATAAAATTAATTTTCTAGGGATATTGATAACATTTGATATATATTTCAGAAACATTACAGAATACTATTGAAGAAAACCCATTAGATGAATCACATAATCCCCCATATGTTTTATAATGCAGTTGAATATTGTTGATAAAAGACCGACAGTACCTAATAAATATAACATAATAATTTCATGATATAAATTAATATGATAATATCAACCTCTCATTACCCATACATAGGTCTTTTAAAATAACCATTTTGTATCATTGGTAGTAAATATAAGAAGATTATAATCTATTTAGGTATTATTCATAATTCTGTTAGAAGACATAGTTGTTTCATGTTATATACCCTTTATCACCATGCATTTTCATTATCCAATATAAAAAAAATAAAACTGTATGATAATATCAAATATATTAATATAAAATCCACATTTTAAAAATTAAATACCCTATAACATCTTCATTTTAAATATATTATACTTATGGTTTGACCTTTGACTAGCTTTGTTAAATACTAGGTCTATCCATGTTAATTTTCATTACTAGGATGTGTGACATATTTTCATGATATCATCCACAAATAAATAATAATATCTTTTAAGGAAAATTTTATTAACGCCAATGAATATCTACTACTGGGGAGTGTCTTAACTAGGTGTGTTAGTCTAATTCCCTATAATTTCTCACTATATTGAAGAATGACCTGATAATAAATGACAATTTATAAGGCTTATATCCCATAAGTACATCTTTGACACAACTATTTTTATATTAAAATATATAAATACATATGCAATCATAAAGAGAACCACACGAATCTCTACTGGCCACAGAACATCGGGGATATTTTACTATGCATAAACATAACCGTGATATTCTTATCCATTAGGATTTAACAAAAATTTTTCTTTTCAGAATCCCTAAAATATTAAATTTTAATTAATGTTACCTAAATGGGTTGTCCATGTATTTGAACTTATGATTAGCCTTTAACATGTCCATCCCTAAAATTATCATCTAAAATCATCCTAAAATCGTTATTTTTTAAATTGTGGACTATTACCAATTGAAAGACTTCATAAATTCAATACTAACTGAAATATTTTTCTTTCTTACAATACTTAAATAATGTATTATTGTACTTCCTAGAGTAACTTAAATATGAGTTACAATATTTTGGTTTGATCTAAATTGATAAATATCTTCAAAATTACATATCACAGTCTTCTCCATAGGCATATAAGATCTCGTGTATTCCTATATTTCCTCAAGAACAAAATTAGTAATTATGGGAAATATACTTATTCTTGATATGGTCAGACCATGATTTAATTAAACATGATTAATAATCACGTTTTTTGAATCATGGACTCTTTGATACTAATATGATTTAAATATTCCTTGATATTGAATGTATAAAATTTTAATATGATCATTTATATAGTTCCAAGAGTTTTCTGTAAACCCTATCCGTGTTCTCATTTGATAAATTCAATACATATTTAATATCAAAATAATAATAATTAATATTATACAAAAAATATAATAGTTAATCTTTCCATATTTGAATTATGGAATTGTAATTATTATCATAATAATGATAATTAAATTCAAATCGGTAAGGTCATTCCTAATTAATATCTAATTTATGCACATTTGAATTATAATGAAATTTTCGTTTAGATCAACTTATGTAAAGTGGTTCAATCATCCAAGTGTTATATAAATTTCCACATCCTCAAATAACACTTCATATATTTCTTATACCTTCATTAAATTTTCAAAATTACAAAATCATTATGAAATCATCTATGTAACACAATCGACTATGCGGTTCTCATTATTTATGTGGAAATAATCTATGTGGTTCCGGTTCAACTACAACACATAAAAATATACGTGGATTATCACATCACTAAATTTCCCATGTAAATTAGCTATGTGGTTGAATCATTTATGGGAATCAACTATACCAATTCGCATTATCACTGAATCAGCAACATCACAAAACTGTTTGGGTGAATTAGATACATCATTAAATTAGATTTGTAAATGAATTTTCTATGTTAAATGGCTATATATATATATTATCATATGTGAATAAACTATATAGATCATGAAAATTAAATACATTACACACATAAATTTCTAACGTATTAAACTTACTTCCAATGGTGTTCAATCATACCAACACTTCTCCAAATTGTTTATAATGATGTTCATTCATCCACTATCCGTGTTCATTACATCATTGGATGATAATCTCATCAATCCAAAAAAATTATTTTCAACATTATTATAAACATATATAATCAATTTCATTAACATATTTCCTTGAAATTCCTTCTCCATTGAACAAGAAAGAATCATGATCATCAAATAGAATTATAAAGACTTATTACCATATGTAAAATCCAATTCCACCATGAATCCATAAAAATTATGAAATCTGAATCAACAACACTGATTGAACCATTTAAAAAATTTAATACTCACTTGTGAAAAAATATTATTCTAAATGAATTAATAATCATAATCCATTAGATACTATTAGGATTGAATCTATTCAATGTATAGTTATAGTCATTAAAGAGTCCATATCATGACATTATCAATTCCAACAAAATGGGATGCACAATGAATTGTACTTTGAAATGAGGATGAACACACCATGGTAATTTTATTTATATTCATTAATTGATGATTATTTTTGTGTTACTAATATTTTGAAATCATAATTTATACAAATTTACCAATACATTTATTGATATACACAATGATACATTAGAAAAAATTCATGTATCGATATTCTCATTAGATTGATTCTTTCATGAATCTACCATGAAGGTAATTATCATATATTCCCCTTGATTCCGTATCATAAACATGTTAAAATATTTATATGGTGGAATAGAATAAATAAAATAATGATGGGATGGAAAAATATAATATGAATAAGAACTCAATATCTACTACTCATTTGGTTAGAGTATATTCTCATGAAGATAAAAATGGATATTTCATTTAATCATTATAAAGATTATATTTTTTTTATAACATACATATATATTGACATCAATTCCTCACATAATTGAATGCATTATATATATATAAATATTATAAAAAATTAATTCTCATCAATGATTACCAAAAAAATGGAATTCTTCTAGTGTAGTATTCAATTCATTCTCTAAAAACTCATTGAATATGACAAGGTATGTATTAATATTATCATTATTATATGTATGAGGTTGAAGGGAAAATTTTAAATTATTTGAGATTGTGGAAAGAGATATTATTTATTAGTTGACTTATGTTTGTCAATAATAACATCTTATACCTATGATTTTTGTATATTATTAATATATTGTTTCACCACTAGTATATAGGTCAGTATGAGATATGAATCCCATATGGATTCATATTCATCAAATGCTTGTAAATTTTTTTGGGTATCCTCCACTACCATTAATTATTGAATTTATTTTACATTGAATAGTTTAGATTTACTTATTTATGAAATTTATTTTTACTAAACAATTTCATATGTTTCAGATGAGTAATGTTTATTCTAAGAGTGGTTGACGAGGACAATTTTACCGTATGAATGATAGTAAGGGTCCTAATTCAATATCAACCATTACATAAATTTTTTTCCAATCCTCACACGAACAAAAATACTTTTGACATATGTTTTTGATTATGGAAAAAATAAATGTTTGTTAAGAGTCATCTATTGTGTGTTAGGAATGTGGATCAAAAAATGAAATCATATTATTAAACAATGGAAAATTATTTTATACATTCAAAACTAATTGAACACTCAATTCAACATTTTTTATATTGGATTTGATGATGTACTGAGGAGTCTAATTTCACTAGCTGAATCATCAATGTCTCTAAATTTTTCCTTGTTGAAACCAAGTTATTATAATGTTTTTATAGAGTTCAATCATAGAATTTGTTATTATCAATACGGGAAATATCATTTTCTACCTAGTTGTATAGTTTTTCAACAAATGGTTCCTGAAATGTAGTACCATCCTCTTATATTCAAAGTTGTTACTATTCTATAAAATCATTATATTTCACAGTAGAGTATAGAAATTTCTATAAATGATTTAGTAACCTTGATGGATTCCAAGAATCATTGTGGATAAAATATTCAATATTATTTTTACTATTACATTATTCATGGGTAGTGACCAAACTATGTTCTAAATATTATTATATGTTCATCTATGGATCAGTTTTTTTAAATATAGTCATTAAAATGAAAATAATTTCATCATAAACTACATGGGTGTTGAATTTTTTTCATTCATTCTATGAACAATGGGCAGTTAGATTATTTTTTTATTACAAACCCGTGGATCAGACAAACATACTTTATACTACTTGGTCTTTAGAATTATTTTTTAATAACAAAAAACACATGGAGTATTAATATATAAATAATTTTTTGTTTCATTTATATCATAAATCACTATCTATTATAGATTCTCTTGTTTTAAACTTCATTACAGAAATGAATCAAATAATTGGGTAGGATTTTTTGGGATGTGTAATATTAATTCAATTATAATCATATTAAATATTATTATATTGGAAATAGGGTTGATCACATAGGGAGAATGTGTATTTATATAAGTAGTATTCTACATGAAGAATATTTTTGCAAAAAAATGCCTTTAATAATGTAAAAAAATTATAAAATTACATAAAAAACTAAATATCAAACAGTTAAACTAAACTAATGGAAAATATTAGTGCACAATGTATTTGATTATTAATCCTTATTAATGATCATTTAATACTAATTATTTTGTTGTAATATTTCTATAAGTATTTATATAATTGTAACCAAATTTAAATTTTATATTATTATTGTCATCTATTAGTATTTAATGATTACAAATAAAATAATTTCAATAAAAAATAACCCATAATCCAACTATACTGTTGAATTTATGCATCATTTAGGAATATAATAAATTGGTAAAATATCATCATTTTTATCATAATTACAATATATATTTATATGTTTTTTTACCGATAGGTGCTATATTATTAGGTTTCACATGTATAGGAATGAATTGGAAATATACAACACTTTAATCTATATATAAATCATGATAACTTATTAGATATGACAATAGATAGGGATAAAGTATTTATTAAATTCATGAAGAAATAAATAAAAAAAATTATAAATAAAATGATGACAGTTCAATTAACATGAATTACCTAGATATCAAATATACAAATTAAATAATTTCATAAAACCACCATTACATTCACGAAATATCCAACATGATAAAATCGTCCAATCATGAAAATCATAGTGAGGATATGAAAAATAAAATAATATAATGATTTTACTATCTTATTATTAAATATATCACCTAAAAAATAATACATCGATCATCCATGTGATAACAATATGTTTCTACTGATGAACCAAATATATCCACCTAATAGATACTAGAAAAAATTATAATCACTATAGATATAATGTAATATCTTATTACTAAAAATGATAAATATTAAATATGTAGCTATGTCAATACACTACAAAGAGTTATATAGTTTCCATACCAAATGATTCATCTGCCATTGATTGGGGATAAATATAAAGTTTGAAGTAAAGGAATTATTAAAAGATAGTTTATTTTTGAGGTGAGTATTAAAATGTCACATTTATTTGAGGACAATTTCATGGGATATGTCATGATTCTTATATAATATGAATTCATAACGTTGTGTGTCAACCAATATCTAGTTGATCTAAAAGTAATGTAGTGGGATTGCGGTACATCAAATATCAATATAAGTTACCATATGGGGATAACAAAATATTGGTAGAGGTGTGTGTCATTAGTACACTATTGTAATGACTCATACCTCTCCCACTATGATTAAATTGTGAAAATACTGTGTTTAGAGTGTTATGGGAAGTTATGGTGACTCATTTCAAGAGTTTTTCTAAAATACAGTTTTTGTAAATGATGATTCAAGACTGATAGGTGGAGACTTTGTGTCACAACGGTAAGCCTAGAGTGGTGAGTTAGGATTGAGAAGTAACATCAGTGCCTCCCAACGGTGATTCGATAAGGGTAGGTCATGATTTTAGGTCGTGATTTCCGGTCACCAGTGGTGAGTTGTCAGACAATATCTCTCCCAATGTTGATTCATCCTATACTGACTCATCTAATGGTGAGTCATATAATGTTGAGTCATCCGATGGTGAATCATCCCATAGTGACTCCTCTATTGGTGAGTAACCCAACAATGAGTCTTCCACCAGTATCTCATCCATTTCTTAGTCTCCCAATGCTGACACATCCATTGATAGCTCATTACTGGGACTCATAGTTGTAGATTTCTAGTAGTAGCTCACCAAGTGTTACTCATGATGGTGAAAACCCCAAAAATGAGTCATTTTCAATAGTTTTCCACAATTCCAAAATTTTATTGTTTTTCTAGATATTATCTTTTGTCATATAATTCGATGAAAAATGAGTTTAAAACCACATTTAATGGCTTTGGATCTGCTTTAAATCATAAATATCTTCTATAAATAAGATTCATCTTTTTTATAACACTACGTAGTTTGGTTCAAGATCTTCATTTAATGGACATTTAAAATTGCTCCATCCATTGATATAAATTATAGTCTTTATAAATTATAGATCCTCTCTTCCATGTTCCCTCCAATTTTCTCTATCTATTCCCTGATTCATTCTTCTCTAAGGGACATTTTTCTATTCTATATTCATTGGATCACATTTTCCAAAGGGTTTATTCTTGCTACTTACACACCCCCTATTTGGTGTAATAAGGAAGTGTTCATTGACAGTTTTTTAGGTAGGGATCCCTTCATGTCTCTTTAATTTGTGTATCATTAACAGTGGGTGTATAAAGGTATCCCTTTTGAATATAGAATACATCCAAATAAATAATGATTATTGATTCTATTTTTGATCAATATTATGAGGCTAAGAAAATGTGACCCATGCATTTATTTTATTATTTTGTTGTTGATGTTTATATAAACTCTAATAACCCACTAAAAACCAAGGCCATTGGTTGTTATTGTTTATGTACTTGGAATGGCATGGGAATGGTAATTAGTTTTCATATATTATACAACTGAATATATATATATATATATGATATTGATTAACCCCATACAATCAAGAAATAAGAGGAATCCACGAGATCAAAATAATTCAATTATAACCCCATAATTATCAAGAGGAAATTTAAGGATGAATTCCTTATTATTTCTAAATATTCTCTTCCTTGGTCGGTGGGTTGGTGTTTTGTGAGTGTGTGGTTCTGACTTGTGATGAATTAGGGTTGGGGGGCTTGGATGGGTTATATGGGGTGGAATGAGTGGTGTAATGGAATCACAGTTTGAGAGATTGATTGATTATGTGATGGGTGCGGTTTGTTTATGTAGTAAGGATTTTGTGAATGGTTGTGGTGATATATGTTTATGGGTGGATGTGAATTGGGGGGTTTGTTGTTTAGATGATGGATTGGGTGAAATGACATAGAAGCATGATGATGTTAGTGGCTGTTATTGGTAATTCTCCGAGTGTTTTTGATTTATTATCAAGCCCAAATCATCACCCCAATTATATATATTAATGATTGTTATGTTTTTAATGGGTGTTAAATAGGGAGGAACATGAATCCACATTAGTTTATATGAATATTACCCTTCTGAGATGACTTTGGTTGTGTTTCCTATTTTGGATTGTGTTTTGTAGTTTCCCCTATAGTGATGAAATGGATAAATGAATTGTAAATAACTAATGATAATTGGTTAAATGAATTTTCATGGGGTATAATTTAAGTGTTTGTATTGATGGGTGGTTTTGAATTTAGGTTTTGTATAAAAGGAATTTATATGAGTCGGTTTCTTGTCCGAGAAACCATAGGTTGGGCAGGAAAGTTTGGAATTATAAATATTTATTACTTGTTTTTTCCATTGTGATTTCTATATACATCCCACCCTAGATGATCACTATTTTCCGAACACCCCATTTTATTATAGGGTATGGTTCCTTTCCCAAACATCCTGGTAGGATAATATATGGCTAGACAACATCTATTCCTTGCTTCAACTTCATGGAGTTGATAACCCTATATTCATCTAGTAGGATATGATTCGTGAGGCCAATGTGTGTGCTGGTAATATGTGTATCCCAGGTTTCTTCAGGATTCGATATTTAGTGTTTCATTAATGTATTTTTGATTAGTTGTGTTGTGTTCCAGGATTTCATTGGGATGTGATTTTGTATGTGGCCTCGGTCTCTATGTTCAAGTCATAGTTATGAGGCCTAGTTGTGTGTGGACCTGATGTGATATGGGATTTGTCCACATTTTCTATGGGGAATATGCATTTGTGAGGCCCAAGTGTGTGTTTGTGAGTGGTGATATATTTCCTTTAGAAGTGGTTGGTGGACTCGATCATTTCTTGTTAGGGTGTGAGAGCAGCTAATGAGTGGGATAGTGGAGTGGGGTACCCAATCATGGATTCTCGTGATATATTACCTTATTAGACTTGGGTTACTTGATGAGTTTTCCTTGGTGAGGCGATGAAAGATAGTATAACTTGTTAGGTGTTGTTGGTTCTACTATTTTCTCATGGGAGAATTAGTATGCTTCTCCCACTTGTGCATGAGTGACTTTAGTTTTCCTATAGAGTATTATGGAATTCTCACCCTATGTTATGAAATGCATTTCAGGTTTCTAAGAGGACTATGTGGACCATGATGGGTGTTACTAGGTATGATTTTGGAATAGTTTTTGTGTCGCATTTTAGTTTTAGTTTTGGGTATTTAATGTGGATATTTTCATTTTTATTTATAGCAGTTTCATTTTATACAGGTGTGGGAAATGGTTTTTTGGAATTCATATATATATATATATATCTAATAGTTTTTTATTTTGATACATCATATATCATGATCATGGTTAATATAAAATGGTAATGCCTTAGATTTTGTGATATTTTTATAGACATGGTTCTAGTCACCACCCTGGGGCCTACTGGAGGTGGGACTAGGGGATCATTATCTCTCTTTCTCCAATTTCATCTCAGGATGGTCATCTATAGAGGGAGGGGGTCATTACCGAATGGTATTAGAGGTATTGGTTGAGATATATGATGGATTTTGGAGTTAGGAATAGTGAGGATTACATGGGTTGGTTGGGAAATAGTGTTAGGTTATCTTGGTTCATGAATTAGGATATGGAAATCCATCAAGAAAATGTGATTTTAGGGCCCACATAATCCGATTAATGGAAATTGAGCATACCTATTGAAAAAGTGAGGCTTCACCATTTGAAGGTAAATACAATAGGAAAGGTACATGTATCATATTGACTTGTGTTCTTGTATAAATTGAGTGTTTATAGGGAAATCCAGTCCTGGCTCTCATGGACTCTGTCAGCACTGTCCGTTGTCTACATCCAACCGAACGAGGTGCGGGCATAGCCTGTGAAGGGGTGAGTATAATGATACTCAATAGGGACCCTGAGACCCTCAAGGTCTCACAAAATCCAACACGGATAAATCAGAAAGTAAGAAATCAACGGATAACCATTACATAGGTATATGCCCATACATATACAGAAGCTATCTAGTAACAAATCTCAATCACGAGGAAAACAAAAAAGTCAAAGACTCAACTCAAACCCGGATTTTTATTATTGAAACCATGGATGGTGGAATACTCCTTCTCTATCGAGTACAGTGGGCCTACTATGTCACACAATGTCACTTCCCACTATCCTTGGACTACTGAGGCACTCCTCCTGTTGAGGGTTCTGGGTCTGCTCCGTCACACAGAGGCGCTCCCCACCGTGGGTCTGCAACGTCACACAGAGGCACTCCCCCAAATAGCATATAGAGGTACTCCTCTTGTCGAGTACCGCAGGTCTGCTGCTCTCACATAGAGGTGCTTCTCCACCATGGTTTTGTCGCGTCACACAGAGGCACTCCCCAATGGGCTAGTTGAGTAACTCCATGTCGAATTGGTCAAGCAGTCGTTAGGTCTCAGCTAGCTACAAGGCATCCGTACTCTTTCTCTTCGTCACTGAAAGGATCCGCTACACAAGATACTGGTCGATAGTCCAAATGTCGCGATGTCTCACGTAAAAGTATCTCAAAGGACCACTACATCATAGGGGTCTCAATGCAATAGACGGTGTGTCAATCGGACACCCAGTCTATGAGTTATTAGCCTTTCAGTCTCAGGGTCAATGTTGGATTCGTGTATGAACCAACCCAACCATATCTCAACAATACCTCGAACTCTGGTGAGGTATACTCAAAGGGAAAGTCTCTCATAGATATCACCAGTGCCGCTGAAAGCCCGTCAAACGAATGTCTGGTGCCACAGATGTGGCCAAAGTAAGCAAAGGGTCGGTTGTGGGACCAGGTCCAGTCCGACCCGGTCGGACTGACTCTGCCCAACCCAATCTAGGCCAACCCAGTCTGGGTCATCCTGGACAGACCTGATGGGTCTTACCCGGCCCGTTGGGTGGGTCAGCCCACTATGTTAGGATCAGTCTGCTGGGCCCGGCCAAGCAGACTACGAGGGCTGTTCGTCCCGGATGCCGCCACGCAAGCGACTTAGCCCGAAGGCCAAGGCCGGTTCGGCCAGTGCTGTGAGGGGCATAGCTCGGGTGGTTAGTGTCCGTGAGGCCCATGGGCAGGCTGCGTGGGGTGCGGGTAGGCAGGCTGGATGCCGGGCAGGCCGCGGGTGCACCGGGTAGGCCGTGGTGGCGAGTGGGCAGGGTGTGGGGACACTGGGCTGGGCGAGGGGGTTCTGGGAAGGTTAATGGGGGAGTCGGGCAATGCTGGACATGTGGGCTAGAGGTGCGGGGCGCAGCGGCACCCGGGTAGGCAGCGCGGGGTGCGGAGGTGCTCGGGCAGGCCGTGGGGAAGGACGGAGCATGTAGGCTGGCTGGCATGGGGCGTGGTGGTGCGTGGGAATGGTGCGGGGTATCCCAGAGCGCGTGGGGCTGCAGGTGGGTAAGCCTCGGTTTGCACGTTGGGGTGCGGTGGTGTTCTTCTGGAAGTACAGGGGCGTCGCGGGGGCAGTTCTATTCACAGAGGCCGTGGGTAGCACAACCTTCATCATTGCCACTGTTGTTGTCGTCGCCTCATCGCCATGCTGAAGAATAAAAAAGAAACAATGGTGGAGGGATTCAGGCCATGTTAGTTTGACATGCACCCTCCACGTATAGAGATGATATCATTTGTCTCATCAGAATGATGCTCAACAATTAATTACAACACTTTGTATCAATTTTTCATTCGATGATGAGAGGAAGAAAAGGGAATCATCAACATACAATAACCCCCTACATTATTATTTTTCGTTCGTCATTCATTGACGATTGAAGTCATGGGAAGAAGACAAAAGAATTCATCGTTTGTTGCGTCTTCCACGCTCTCTGAATCCCGAGATGAGTAGGCCGCGGAAGGCGCTCCACGTCAGTAAGATTCGAGGAAAGAAGTCGAAGAAGAAATCTGGCATTCTTTGTGTTCTTCGTCGGGAGGAGAATTCTTCATTGGGAGCACTTTTCTCCCTATCTCCTCTCAATTCCACCAAAATAGAAATGCCAATGAAAACATATTAGAGTAGTCGTCTAATAATATGTTGGCACACCAATTCAAAAAGGAGAATTAAAATGTTGACACCACCAAATTAAATGCACCAGTGTTGTCTCATTAATTTGGAGGATGCCAAGAGGCATTCATTAATAAAACACATGTGTTGGCACAATTAATTATGTAGTGAGTTCAAGAGGCTCCCCCTCATTAATGAGGGAGAGTGGAGAGGTTTCATCATCCACCATCAATAGGGTTCAGATGGTCCTCACCCTTATCATTATTAGGGAGGTTATGCGGCTTTGGTGGTCCCCACCTCAATTATCCCCCCATGGGAGGTTATGCTCAGGTGGGCTACACCACCTTAACCTCTCATCCGAGGTTAGGGTGTGGCAGTCCCACCACTAACTCCCAAGGGGAGGTTTTAACCAACACATTCAACACATAGAAACATAAAAATAAAATATAGTGTTGTACCTTATTTGTTTTTATAAAAAGTCAAAAACTAACTTTTATTCCTGATCTCTACCATCGAGGTGAAGGTCTTACAAAGTGAATACTGGCGTTGCATGTTCAACGGTGCCCTCAGATTTTAGTTCCAGGCACAGGATAAAAAGTGATAAAAACCAGCTTAGACGTTTATGGAATGTTGCTGAACAAAACATCAGAAATTGATTCTGGGCACACCGAGCCTCGGAAACAAGTGCCGTAAATTTTTCCGGACTCATAAAAATCAAATGTATTTAAGGAAAAAAAATTTCCATAGAATTTCCAGTTCTTTAAATTCTCCCCTCCTCAGGGCTTTACGTCCCGGTAAGCTACAAATCACACTAAGGGAACTAATGGGAACACTGAGCACAAATTTGAGCCTACCGCTCCCATGTGCTCTCCTGGAGGTTCCTGTGCTACCAACGAATATGCACTAGAGGTATCGACCATCCACATAGGACCCTCTCCGGTTGATCCTCAATCTCCACTAAAAACTCTTTGAATGTTTCCCCATCACCGATGTCCATCTCCCCTTGGTCAATAATGTGAGAAGGGTCCTACATGTATCTCCTCAGCTGAGATACGTGGAAGACATCATGCACCCGATACAACTGAGGAGGAAGAGATAGGAGGTAAGCCACCATGCTTACACTACTGAGGACCTGGAAAGGTCTGATAAACCTCGGAGATAACTTGACGCCTTAGCCAAATCACTATAGAACTCTTCGAGGTGAGACTCATAGGATGACATGGTCGCCATCATTGAACACTAGAGGTATATGTATCCTATCATCATGCGACATATGTCTACTCTATGCTATCTTTATCCACTCCTGGATGATCTTCACCTTTTTCGTGGTAGCCCGTACCATCTCTGGTCCCACTGGTGCTGACTCCGTAGGGTCTGTCCAGCACAGGGGTGATCTGAAAAGGCGACCATACAAGGCCTCAATGGTGCCATACTGATGGTTGAGTGATATCTATTGTTGTAGGAAAATGTTACCAATGGTAAGTGATCTGCCCAGTATTGACCGAAGTCAAGGAAGCAAGAACGTAGCATGTTCTCAAGGGTCTGAATGGTTCTCTCGGTATGGCCATCTGTCTGAGTATGGAAGGTGGTGTTCAGACTCTGCTGCGTCCCAAAAGCCTCCTACAACACCTCCCATAGTCGGGAAGTAAACCGTGTGTCATGTTCCGAGACTATAGAATTACGTACTCCATGAAAATGAATAATCTCGTGTACATAGAGGCGTCCCATGATCTCTACTAAGCCCTGCTCTCTGATCTATAGGAAGTGGGCCGACATGGTGAGTCTGTCGACGATCAACCAAATTGAATCATGACTCCTTGATGTACGTGGAATACCCATCACGAAGTCCATGGATATCCCATTCCTCTTCCACTCTGGGACCTCTAACGATATAACCATGAATGCTAGTACCTGGTTCTCCACCTTCACTTGTTGACACGTGAGGCATCATGAGTCAAACTCTGCTACCACCTTCATCATACATTTCCAGTAGTGATGTTGTCAAAAATCCTGGTACATATTTACCACTCTTGGATGTACCGCTAGAGGGGATGCGTGGAACTCCCTCAAAACATCCTCTTGAAGTGCCACCGGTACCAAGGTACGTCCTCTGAAGAGGATGACGTGCTTCCTACCTTCAGAAAATCCATCGGGTGCCTTTGATGTGGATATATGAGCACGTCATGTCTCACAGTCAACGTCCCCATGTTGTGCCTCACTGACTCACTGAAGAAGTGATGTTGTGACTATAAGAGACTATAGGAATACTTCTCCATCTCTATCGACAAAGGATATCTATAAAGAAGCCATCTGCTCTGTCGCCTCTCCTAGTAGCTGTATACCAGATCTCTTGCTGAGAAAATCTGATACAACGTTACCTTTCCCAGGATTATAGACCATCTTGAAGTCATAGTCTTGGAGTAACTCGAGCCATCGCCGTTGTCTCAGGTTCAGGTCCTTATGAGAGAAGATATACCTGAGTCTCTTGTGATCAGAGTATACAGAAAAATGTTCGCCCATCAGATAGTGTTGCCACATCTTCAATGCGAAGACCACTTCTACTTACTCTATATCATGGGTAGCGTTGTTCTTTTCATGCTGCATCAGCTGCTGAGAACCATATACGATCACATATCACTCTTTCATGAGGACACATCTGAGTCTGGTCCTTGACGTGTCTTAGTAGACTACGTACTCTACGCCGTCCTCTAGAAGCCTCAAGATGGGGGCACTAGTCAGCATCTACCTCAGCTCCTGAAAGCTCTTCTGGAATATCTCCGACCACATGAAGGATTAATCCTTCTTCGTCAAGGCTGATAGTGGCACTGTATCTCCATAGAATTCTGAAACGAATCTCAGGTAATATCCATCCAATCCTAGGAAACTCTGTACCTCCGTCAAAATCCAAGGTGGCTCCCAAGAATGTACAGCCTCAATCTTCGCTGGATCCACTGCAACTCCAGCCTCCATAATGAAATGTCCCAAGAACATAACCTATCCAATCCAAAATAGGCAATTCAAGAGCTTACTATAAAGATAGTGCTTTCGGAGTGTGTCTAGTACTACCCGCAAATGGTAGGGATGATCCTCCTTAGTAGTTGAGTAGATCAAAATTCCTTACACGAAGACTACAACAAAGTGATCAATATATGGCTGGAAGATCCTGTTCCAGTGAATTAGGAACACTGCTAGAGCATTGGTTACGTTGAAGGGCATAACCAAGAACTCATAGTGGTCGTAACGACACTTGAAGACCGTATTCTCCACATCCGCATCTCGAACTCTGAGCTTGTGATAGCCTGATCTGAAGTCTATTTTTGAGAACCACCGAGATCCATTAATATGATAAAAGAGGTTGTCAATCCTCGGGAGTGGGTACATGTTATTCATAGTCACTTGGATCAGGCGATGGTAGTTGACACCGAGCCTCAAGCACCTATCCACCTTCTTGGTGAATAGAATATGGTCTGCCCTGGGAGAAACACTGAGTCGGATGAATCCCTTTCCCTGCAAGTTCTCTAGATGTACCCGTAGCTCACAAAGCTCCACTGGAGAGATCTGATACTCTAGAGTAGATATCAATGTCATCTTGGGGTACAGGTCAATGTAGAAGTCCACCTCTCTGCGAGGAGGTAGTCCTAGAACATCGTCAGGGAAAACATCTGCGTACTGGTCCACCACTATAGGATAAGTCAGACTCTCCACATCTACTGCTCCAAGTGTAAGGCAAGCCAAATGGTTAGTGATCAGCTGCACCCTCCTCTAAGTAAGTCTGTCCTGTGCTGCAAAGGATCCCTTATCACTGATGAAGGCAAATATGATCCCATCCATCCAGAAACACTGTACTTTTTGCCTAATACAGTCAATCTGAGCATGGAATGTAGATAAATAGTCCATACCCAAGATGACATCGTAAGGCCTCGACGACACTACTAGGAGATCCCAGCCAAAGCTATCGCCTCCTAGAGTAAGCTCGCACTACCATCAGTTGTGCGTAATTATCGAATCAGCTCTCGTAGGAGCTTCTAGAAGTAAGGATCGAGCCAACGGATCTGTCAGAATCTGCATGCTCTAAAAGAGGGCAGTGGAAAAGAAATATTGACTGGAACGTGTGTCTATAAGAACTGCAGCTAAGGTGGAGTAGACACAGATCGCACCTCGAATAATCTTCGGAGCACCATGGTTGTATGCTTCAGCTGCTTGCTGTTGAGCACTCTACTATCCACCTAATCTATGTGGTCGAGGTGGACCTCCTGGTAGTGGTGGAGGTAGCACCTCATAACGTCATCCACCGCAAGCTGCTTGACTAGCTCCTCTTCCATGTCCTCATGAGCCCTGTGGACTTCCTCGATCGAATCTCTACCTCTAATAGGGAGGTCCCTCAACTGTATGCTGGTCATCAAAGTGGTGGGTCGTATAGTCCCGATCCATGTGACCAAGCCCGCCACTAGAGTAACGCTGCCTTTTACCGGTATGTGTGTCTCTGCTCTGTCTTTCCCACACAACTGATTCTGAGTCATGCAGCCGACCACCTGTAGGTCTGGTCCTCTTGGGCCTCTGCGAAATTTGTCTACAGCCAGCTACAGAAGACTCCACTACATGTCTGCTAGTGGTGGGCCTCACTGCTAGAGACTGTTCTACAAAAAAACTCTCTACTAGGAGAGCTCTCTCTAACAGCCCTTCCTGAGTCAGGATGCTATGTGAGATCACAAAATCTCTGATCTCCAACCTGAGTCCCTGTTCAAAGGTTAGGGCCCTAAAGAACAGGTCTCATACCATATAAGTGGAGTAGCGCGAGAGGTCGGTGAACCTAACTGAGTACTGTGCCACTGTCATGCTACCCTTCTGTAGATGTAGTAGCTCCTGTATTCACACTGAATGATGCGTGGCTGGAAAAAACTCCACCCGGAAGAGGCTCTCAACGTCTTCCCAATGAAGTGTCAACTCGTCATGAACCGGAGAATCAGGCTCCACCATATACCTACAACTACCTGAAGGAGGATGGCAGTAAGGATTACCATAAAGTCTGCTGGTGTCTCTACTAGCCTGAAGACTCTCACCACAGCCTCCAGCCAATCTTCAGTTGCCTGTGGGTCCATCTCTCTCCTAATCCTAGGTGGCCTTTGGAGCTGAAACTCGTGCAAAGTGCTCAAGAGGCGTGCACTATATATAGAAGGGGATGGTGGCATCAGTGGCCCAACAGGGAGTGGTACCGCTAGTTCCCCCACTGGTTCCTCAACAAGAAGATGGCCATGCACTGAGGCCTGGTCGTTCGATGGGCCGTCAGTACATACAACTATCGGGGCTCTAATAGGTTGTCCACAGGGAGGAATCCTAAAAGAAAAAGATGCGACACGGTCAAAAGACTATACCTGGTGAGATGAACTGGTAGAGAAGACTTAAGAAAACTTTTAGAAAACACACACAATCATTGTTTTCATGTACTGAGTCAGAAATCATAGATCAGGGTCTTGGGGTGTGGATACGTCAGCCGACTGGAACAAAACTGGACACCCTGAACTGAAAACCACACTTAGTACCCTAAAAAATATTTCTTCACAGAATAGAAATATCAGAGTCCTAAGTTCTGCTATAGAACTGAATCCTCTTATACAAATTTTTCACTACCCATCCACCGAGTCCTGTGTCCTAACTACCCCAAGCCCACCTTCTATAGGCCATGGGCTGGCGACTAGCACCAAATAAGTATAACCCTAAACTAGGATGGCATTCCCAGTATAACTATAAACAAACACATCAGAGTACACAACTGGATGAAAAACACTAGGTAAAAACTGTATACAAAAAGTGTGATGGAAAGTAAAAGGGGCCGGAAATACACTCTCAACTGTAAAGTACAAGTACAACTGAAAAAGGTATAAATAGGTAAAAGTTAAAGAGCAGCTCATGGATCGTCCTCCGGTGTTCCTACCTAAAGGGTGGGTAAAAATGGCCACCTCGTCACACCACGCCCATTAGACTCCACTGGGTACCGACTCGTCGTAAGGTCCACCTCCGGGTACAATCTAGTCCTGGTGCTCTCGGCCTCTGTCTGCACTATCTGCCTTCTACATCCAACACAAAGAGGTGTGGGCATAGCCCGTGCAGGGGTGAGTATAACGATACACCGTAGGGACCACGAGACCCTCAAGGTCTCAAAAAATCTAAAAAGGATAAATCACAAAGTATGAAATTCACTGATAACCAATACATAAGTATATTACCATACATATACCTAAGTTATCTAGTAACCCATCTAAATCATGAGGAAAACAAAAAAGTAAAAGACTCATCTCAAACCTGGATTTTTATTACCGAAATCAGGGCTCGTGGCATACACCTCCTCTATCGAGTACAGTGGTCATGCTACGTCACACAGAGGTGCTTCCCACTATCCTTGGACTACTGAGGCACTCCTCCTGTCGAGTTCTGTGGGTATGCCACGTCACACAGAGGCACTCCCAACTGTAGGTCTACCGCATCACAAAGAGGCACTCCCCCTAATATCCTACAGAGGTACTCCTCCTGTCGAGTACTGCGGGCCTACCGTGCTCACACAGAGGCTCTCTTCCACCATGGGTCTTCCGCGTCACACAGAGGCACTCCCCACTGGGCAAGTCAAGTCACTCTGAGTTGAATCGGTCAAGCAGTCGTCATGTATCATCCAGCTACAAGGTCAACATACTATGTCTGCTCATCACCGGAAGGATCCGCTCCATGAGCTACTAGTCGATACTCCAAGTTTCATGATGTCTCACGAAGATGTATCTCAAAGGATTGTCATGTCATAGGTGTCTCAACACAACATGCGACGCATCAATCTGACACCCGGTCTGTGAGTTATTAGCCTTTTAGTCCTAGGGTCCCGGTTGGGTTCGTGTATGAACCTACCCGACCGTATCTCAAAAATACGACAAACTCCAGTGGGTTATACTCAAAGTGACCGTCCCTCATCAAGATTACCAGCGTCGCTGACGGCTCGTCAAATGGACGACCGGTGCCACAGATATGGCCAAAGTAAGAAAAGGGTCGGTAGTGGGTCCGGGTCCGGTCCGACCTGCTCAGACCGACTTGGACCAACCCCATCTATGTCCACCCAGACAGACCTGATGGTTCCGGTCCAGCCAGTTGGCCGGGTCAGCCCACTAAGTTTGGCCTGGTCTACTGGGCCTGGTCCAGCAGACTGTGAGGACGGTTCGGCCTAGATGCCGCCACGTAGGCGACTCGGCCTGACGGCCGAGGCCAGTTCGACTAGCACTGTGAGGGGTGTGGCTCGGGAGGTCGGCGGCAGGGAGGCCAGCAGGTAGACCGCGCGGGTCATGGGCAACACATGGGGGAGCCGGGTAGAGCCTCGGGGGAGCCAGGTGGCACGCGGGGCACGCGACCAGGCGGGTCGGGGCGCGGCGTTGCGCGGGAAGGCCGCAGGGTAGACCGGAGAATGCATGTAGGCCGATGTGGGGCATGACGGTGAGGGGGCAGGGCTCGCGGCAGGCTGGAGCACACAGGTAAGTCACGGTTCGCGCGGCGGTGGGCGGCTATGTTCAGAGAAGTACAGATGCTCCGTGGGGGCGGTGAGTTTCGTGGATGCTGTAGGTAGTGCGGCCCTTGCTGTTGCCGCCTTCATTTTCGTCGCCTCCTCACCATGCCGAATAATCAATATAAAAGAATGGAAGAGGGATTTGGGCCATGTTATTTTTTCCCTCACCCTCCGCGTTTCGAGATGATATAATTTGGCTGATCAGAATGAAGATCAACTGTTAATTATAACACATTGTATCAATTTTTCATTCGATTATGAGAGGAAGAAAAGGGAAGAATCAACATAAAATAACCCCTGCATTAGTATTTGTTGTTCGTCATTCATTGATGTTTGAAGTCGTGGGAAGAAGATGAAAGAATTTTTCATTTTTCGCATCCATCACGCTCTCCGAATCCTGAGTTGAGTCGGCCACGGAAGGCTCTCAACGTCGGTAGGAATCGAGGATAGACGTTGAAGAAGAAATCCGGCGTTCTTCATGTTATTCGTTGGGAGGAGCGTTCTTCGTTGGGGGAACTTTTCTCCCAAGTTCCTCTCAATTCCAACAAAAGAGAAATGCCAATGAAATAATTTTAGTTTACTCATCTAATATTATGCTGGCACACAAAGTAAAAAAGGAGAATTAAAACCCCGACTCCATCAAATTAAATGCACAAGTGTTGTCTCAATAATTTGGAGCATTCGAAGAGGATATCTTTAATAAAACACATATGTTGGCACCATTAATTGTTCAAGGAGGTCAAGAGGCTCTGCCTCATTAAATAGGGAGAGTGGGGAGGTTTCATCTTCCACCATCAATAGGGGTTCGATGGTCCCCACCCCTATCATTAATAGGGAGGTTATACATCTCAGGTGGTCCCCGCCTCAATTATGCTACCATGGGAGGTTATGCTTAGGTTTGATCCACCACCATAACCACTCATCGGAGGTTAGGGTGTGGTGGTCCCCCCACCAACTCCCAAGGGGAGGTTTTAACCAACACACTCAGCACATGGTAGCTTAAAAATAAAACAAAGTGCGGTACTTTAGTTGATTATTTTTTTTATAAAAAAGACAAAAACTAACTTTTAGCCCTGATCATCTACCGTCGAGGTGAAAGTCTCCTAAAGTGAATACATGCACTATGAGTTCAACGGTTTCCTGGGATTTCAGTTCCAAGTAATGGCTCAAAAGGGATAAAAACCCACTCATACATTTATTGAACGTACCCGAACAAAACTTCAAAAATTGATTCTTGGCACACCGGGCCTCAGAATCAGGCGTCGTAAATTTTCACAGACTCTTAAAAATCCCATATATTTAATGAAAAAAATTTCCAAGGAATTTCCAGGTCTTTACCCCAAGAGTATTGATCCATATCTAACGCTAAGGAACATATACATTTTAGTTGTCCCATCGAACTAACTAAGAACTATATCCATCACATGAACATAATGGTTATCTATGAATAGATTATATACTATAATAACACACCATATATTAGAAATTACTACATAACATTTACCCACACTTGGGGTTTCAACTAATTTAGACCTCTACATAGTCTCATATAAATCCCAGGACATGTTATCTTGAGGTAAACTGTAAAACTATCCTATAGGTCATGTATAAATTTTTTTATATAAACATCATCATACAACCTAATCCCTCTTGAGAAAAAAAAACCTATTATTATGGCAAATAATAATCCCACATATATACATCAATATCAGAAATTCACCATATTGTCATATGTATTCCCAAGCATAATAGTAATTTATGGCATAATTGAATTTTTCACAAATTTTATAATTAAATTTCTTATAAAATTACAACCATGATTTTAAAGTGTATATCTAGATTTTGGTCCATTATACACCATAAAAAATATCATTTATAACTATCATTTAAATGATATATTATAGCTCACACACTAAAATTAATTTTGAAACAATTAGTTCTCTAATATCCCTTCACAAATCATTTTAAAAAAACATTGATAACAAAAATGTCCAAAAAATTAAAATGATGTATAATTAGATACTATTTATAAAACAACTCATCAACAAACTAAATGTTAACCATAAATTTAAAACATATGTCAAAATAATAATCAAAACATTTCAAAAACATCAAAATAACCAATTAAGAATTTTTAAGCACATGAGATTGTGACCAGTCTATTCCAAATGTTGAAACCATTTGAAACGAATTTATAATCCAACTATGGGTATAAAATATAGTGTTAATATCTATGGAAAGAAAATTCAAACAAAAAAATAATTTAAATCATACATTACATTGATGTTACATAAGAAAACATACAATATCCAACTAAAAACTCAACTGAAACATGTCACCTTCACTAATTAACAGTCATCAAAGTAATGAAACATTCATATGAGAAAAATATAAAATAACAAAACACATAATTAGAAAATTATGGTTACCTTCCCCCAAAAAAATAGTGGGTAAGTATTATGTGTGTATTTGAATCTTATATAGTGGGAATGAGGATAAGATAGTAAGGTGAATAATTTTGATGGAAATCATTTCACCTATAATCTAAATGAAATTGAGAGATAACTAGATATTGGTTTATATAGAAAAATTTAAATTGAACACATGGAGAGGGAAGACTCTACACCATGTGTGACCCAAAATCAGTCAAATGATAGAGGAGTGGGTATAGAAAAACGCATAAAATATTAATGGGAAGAATATAAATTAAATTTTTTAATAAAATAATAGAAACTATAATTTTTTAGGCTACATAATTCTTTATAATATTGAAAACTATTGTATATGGAACTACCTCAATGAAAAAACCCCACTATTCAATCACAAAATTTACCAGTCATCTGACAATCATAAATAAAAATTATTAGCAATTGAAAAAATGCACATTCTTGTAACATGGTTACCCGTATCCAAGAAAATGTCATAGAAACAAAACATCCCATATAATGTTAGGAAACATAGTTTACACTCAATCAATGAATATTTATAAACGTTCATGAAATTATCTTCTGATCATAACAATTTATATTTAATGAAAATTAAATTATTTTTTATATTGATATAATTGACTTTTATGTAAAGTTAACCATTCAAGGTTCTCAAAACCATGAAAAAAAAATTAATACCAACATAATTTTAACCTAAATGTTTTTTCTAATCATTTAGTAACTATAGAAAAATCATTATATAGAATAAAATTTATATAAACATTTTAAAAAAAAATAACACCCCAAAGGAATAAATTAAATAAAATTTTGAATATATAATATAAAATGATAACGAACAGTGACATAAGAGTTTGATACATTACATTCATATATTATTGATACATTATTTATGATAAATTTAGAATAAATTAATCAAATAATTTTTAAAAATATTAAATTCATGTTATTCCCAATTTTTTAAATTAATTGATTTTTAGGAGATTATGGAAATAATAGAAAATTTATTTCATTATTTAACATTTGTAAATAATTATATTTCTAAATTTTAATTATATTTAATAATTTTGATAATTAATTAATTTACATGTTGTTTTAATAAATTTATTTTTTAATATGAAGATAAATGTGGATGATTTTGTGCATGTGGAGTGATAAAGAATTGAATGAAAATCCAATTTAACTATTCACATTAGAATAAATCATTTCCTATATGGTAAAAAACAAGTAAATTTTTGATATAAATGAAAAAATCAACAATTATGTTAGATTATATCAAAATGATCCTAGCTTCATTAGATGAAATTCCATGACCCTATATTAGAACCTGTATTAGAAAGAAATATTTTTAAGGAAAAACTAAAATGTTCAAAATATTGAATATTCTGAAACCAAAAATAAAAAATAACAATGGAGGTGTGTGTGATTATTGATAATGGAATAAGAAGTGAAATTTTTTGTCACTACTACAGAAGAATATCATCAATTAAAGAAAGGGTGGAGGAATAGTACTTTCTAAATGTGATCTATGAATGCTACAAAAAATTATATGGGACTAATTTAGGAGATTAATCATATCATAATATTTAACTATAAATGATAAAAATATAAATTGCAATAAAATTTGATTATATTAGAATAAACCTATGTTTCAAAAAATAAATGGAATGCATCATGGATTTAATGTTATAGGATTTTGATTTACCAATATGGAGAAATAGATATATCAGGTTATCATGAGGGTGTGTATGAATAATTAATATTTTATAAATAAAATAATATATCAACATGGATATATCCTAAAATAATCATGAGTTATATAGGGAATAATATTCGTAAGTCCATGATTGGTAGGATTAATAGTCTTAAAATAACACTATTCATTTTTTATTAGAATAAATATCTTCAGGAATAAGGTATGCATTGATATTAAAGATCATCCTAAATCCTCATCTATCCTATTTAATATGAAGGGATTATGATATGATATTTGAGTAATATTTCGTGATTTTTTTTGGAAAAATATAAAATTGAAGGATATATGTCAACTAGTCTATGGAATAAGAAATTGAATGTTTTATATTCCTGGAATATAAAATATCAAAGGTAATATTGAAAATCCATAAAAAAAATTATCCCATAAATATAATCAAATATAGGTTAATTGATGAATAATTTTGAAGAAATGAATTTTATATGAAATTAGTTTTTAATCATAATGGAATTTAGTTTGACTTCTATTAATTTATTATGATTCATAATTTATATTTTTCCCATCTTGTTTATACACCATTGTTTTTTGGTATTATTTACATTAAGGGATGAAAACATATTCTTGATAGGTAATGTGGGTTGAGAAAATTTTTATAATTGATTATTTAAATTTTTATGGCACCCATTTTTTGGATAAGTGATTTTCTATTTCAATAATAGTGTATTATTTTGGATTTGAATTATATTTAGATTTTTAAAATTTTGTGCTGTAATCATTATTTGGTGACTAATATTATTTTCCCACCAATTAATACGTATTATACGTGATGGAATATAAATTATTTTATGTCATTCTTAAAGAGACTTATGGTATAAGAGTTTAAGGAAATGAAATATATTTAAATACTATGAAATTTATTCACTCAATTTGGAGTTTGAATGGGATTATGTTATAGTTTATAATTTATATTTAATTGAGATTTTATGATTCCATCCAACTCATTTTGGTTAGATAATTGACCAAACAATTTTATTAAATGATCAATTTTAACATTCAAAATCAACATAAAATTATGGGCTATATATTTTGGAATCTATAATTAATAAAAAATAAATTCATAATTCATAATTTTTAACACAATGATATTATAATAATTGGATATAAAAAACCCACCAGATTAATTAGATCCATTTGTTGATAATCAATACCATTTCCAATAGCTATTAGTTTTCTAAAAGAAATTACAAATAAAACCACATTTTATTAATTATTATAATTTTATTTTCCCTCCAAAATTGAGAGACCTAATTTTTTACACTATATAATACTCAGAAAGATGGTATTTTAATTGCATTATGAAAACCATGAAACTTGTATTTAAATAACATTGAATCATTCTCTCCGGAGGTGTTAGAAATTAATAACATCAAACCACGATATAACTAGTACTAAACCAAAAAATTTCTTTCTTATTGATCCAAAATATAGTGAGAACATTTGTGAAACCCCAAATCATAACTCCCATATCAGGTGATGATTTTTTGAGATTACAGATTTAATACAGAAAATTTAAAAAAATTAACAATCTATATTTATGGAATGAAAATGAAATATTTATTTACTTATAAACCCAATACCCTTTTTATAGTTTTGGATAATTCTTAAAATTCATACTTATGAAAAAGCAAAGTAAGAGTTATTTTACCTTAGCTCAACAACATATGTTCTTAAACAATATTATTTTTTCAATAATAATATATGTTTATAAATCCCAATAATTATTAATTATCCTTATTCCAAATGAAGAACATTTGAAATCATTTCATGGTAATAAATATAAATGTGTTTTATAAATGAACAAGAATACTCAGTAGGACATTGAAATAATGAATATAAACTTAAGCTACCTTTACATAAAAAAATATTTATATGTTATGAAAAAAAATATTAAATATGAAAATGAACTTCTTAAATAAAAAGAGTTCATAAGAATATATCATAATGAAGAATAAATAATAAAGGATACATGAAACAACTATATTCATAAAAAAATACTATAATAAAAAACCAATTAATTAAAAATACATAATGGAATAAAATTAATACATGTTTAAAATATTCTAAAATATTAATATAATTGGATAACATGTTAATTAAAACCTAAAACCATAATTAATTTACATGGAATATTTATTAAAACATCTTTTCTCTTGGTGAAAATCTCATTAAAACAATTATTAAAGAGTTATATCGAACCTACATATTTTCATATGATGTGTCAATGATGCATAACATTATAGAAAACATATAACATTTAATTTACAATATAAAACTAATACAAGTAATCATTTGAACCCACTATCAAAATAGCATTTATTATTCATTTATAAATCATAATATATATAATAATCCTTTGATATCATAAAATATTCCCAATAAATCAGAATGTTACATTATTTTGAAAAATTAAATAATTTAATTGAATCTTATTGTCATAAACTGTGAATAGTTTTCAGAAACAGGATCAATCATTAAATATTAAAAAACCATTTATTTCATAATTTTGTAAAAAAGGAAAAAAGGAAATTAATATACCATGGACTACAACTAAGTTGGACACTATATATCCTCGTATATACCAAATTTTTTATCTATTAAGTATCATTATAAGAATAATATTTTTATTTACATTACATGATATAATTCAATTATATTTTCTTAGTAACTATTTCATAATAAAATATTTGTTAAAGTCAATAATTATGAGTTAGCTCTCATTTTTCCCATGAATGTTTTGATTTAGTGGTTTTCTGCCTTGAACCTTAGGCATGGCTTCATTACATCAATAATGTTAAATTTGTTTATATATATTTATTTAGCATTATTATAATGTACTTTGTATACTTCATGAAACTGAAGGGTATTAATCTCATGGAAAATGAAAGAAAATTCAATTTCTCAGAAGTTATAATTTCATATAAAGAATTCATATTATTACCAAATATATAAACACCCACAAACATATATATATCATTAAACTGTATAATTTTTTAATAATTATTATTGAATTAAAACATTATGATTATTTAATATACCTTAAAAATTCATTACATTAACATCATAAAAATGTTATTATAGGTGTGCAAAGCAATAAGAAAAGGACATATAATAATGGGTGAATGTGTAAGAATATGTTATTTTTAAAGAAAACCTAAAATTAATAAATTATTAATCCAGATATAAATATAATTTTAGGAAATGAAATCTATTTTTTATATTCATACTTGTATATCGATAATGGAAAATGAAATATGCCATTCTTGGTGGATGTAGCCTTCATGAACACACGAATGAGATTTTGATTTATTTTATCTCATAGGAGGGATATAAGGTACTAATAATACATGTTTATATAATATAAATTAAATTATATTTATCATATTTATTTACTAAATCGTTCTTTATAACATTCCTTGTGTCGCCGTCAGGAAAAAAGAATTTAGTTTTATATAGAGGTTGTAGTATACACATACTCACAAGTGTCATTTTGATTTTCCAATGTATAAAAGTCGGGTTGATAATGGTTTTTCCCAAAATTAAATAAAATATAAATAGAATTATTATTCAAAAATCCTTATATTATATTTGATATAAGAGTAATGTTTGAGGTGGGAAAAGGTAAAAATATCATCGAACTCAATTAAGACAATTATATCTTCTTTAAGTGTCATCCTTTGAAAATATCCTATAGTCTTCATTGTTTGGTATTTTTGAGAGGCCAAAGAATCTAAGTCATGTATAATTGGGTTGGTAAGTTATTTCATCAATTATTTATTGATATAATTTTCTCAGTAATTCTATACAAGTGAAGGGTGGGGGATTTTTTTAACCGAGAGGAGTGTCACCCTTGTAAATACTCTTATCATTACTAAAATATAATTATATGTTTGAAGGTAAATTTGAATCAAGGAACCCAATATTATAATATATTATAGTATAGGTTATAATAAACTCATAAAATGATATTATTGATTTCATTTTTGTATAATGTTTGACCATATCACATTGGTTTAACAATATTGACTAATTAACATACACCATGGTGAATATGATTTATTATGCTAACTGATTTTTATAAAAAAAAATAATTTATAAAATAATATATATATAAATATATAATATAATTATTAAATTTATAAAATCCATTTTATAATATTGAAAATTTTGAGACTCTAAAATTTAATTTTAATATCATTTTCTCTAACGTAATGACAAACATTTTTTTAGAAAATGAATTTTAATAATATAAAAAGAAATTACAAAAAATCATTTGTAGAATTCATTATGATTAACATTATTGGATAATGACGTTAAATATTATATTTAGTTAAATATTATTCAAACAAAAAACCTTATTTATCATTACCCAATTAATTAAAACTATAAAAATAGTTTATTTATTATAATATTATATCAATTTAATTCTAAAATGTCAAAAAATGGTTTATATATAAAAATTTATATTTATAAATTAATTATTTGACCTAAAAAAAAAATTTTGGCATCTAAAATGGTTTCATGTAAATGAAATTAATTATAATTACTATTATTATTTAATATTACGGATTTTATGTATCAAAATTATTTTTAGCCTATTCCCTAAAAAATAAACCATTTTAGAAAACTCCAGAAATAAAAGCCATATAATATATTTATATGATGAATTTAAAAATGAATTTAAATTGAAAAAAATAAAATTTTTAAAATTATAAATTTATATTTTTTATCCTAAATTAAAATACGATGAAAAAATTAATAAAAATGACTATTTGAAACATTATGATTCATGAATAAAAATTAATATTTATTACTAATTAAAATAATTCCACTAAATTTTTTATACATTTTTACCATTCTATTACATCATAATTATTTTCTAAAACCAAAAAATTTCAGTTAATATAATTAAATTCAAAACACATTAAAAATATTTCATTTAAAAATAATATGTTGTAACATTATATCATGTTACTAATTAATCATCAAAATGTAATAATTTCTAAATAATTATTATCTAAATCAAAATTAGCGGTTTTATTCTTCCAACAATATTCCATATAATTGTCAATTAAGATATACTGGTTCATTTTAGTTCGACGATTCTTGTGAAATAAGACATTTAACTCGGTATTCATTTAAAGGATAATTACATATTTGGTTTAGCACTTTTTACATTCTATGCCTCCTACAACAATTATACAAACATAATTTTTTGTTTTTTCCTTATAATGGATTTATATTTACTTAGTAATATGTTCAAATATATAGTTTTTCAACATAAATAATTACATTAATACTGATAATACTCAATATATTTTTACAGTATATGTGTTTATAACCTAATATATACAATTAAAATATTGAAACTTGTTCTTGAGTTTTGAAAAGAATACCTTTATAGATTAGTGGTATGGACCAATAGATTTTTCATCCATTTTATCTTTTGATTCATTTAGCCTCGAGATCTAGATAATGAGAAAATATACACACATGATTTCATTCCATTCCACAAGCATAATTTCCTCTATAAATTTTGTTTCAATTTTTCTTACACCTTCCCATCATCTAAAATTCTAATTGACAAATTACCTAGGTAAATATATCATTAAAATAAACTTAAATTATACATGTAATGGTTCATAATATTAATAAATAGATAAAAATTTATTACTTATTCACCTAGAAATTTACTAAAAATAAAAACCTTAGTTATATTATATGAAATAAAGTCATAATAAATAATATTCTAAATTTAATAAATACAAAGATTTCTATTATGTTATATTGAAATATTCTTGTGCATCCTATTATTTCAAAAAATAAAAATAAAAATCATTATAATACTAACATTTATAGTAATTTAATACCTCTAAATCTTTATTAGAATGAAACATACCAAACCAAAATGATTCCTAAAGAATATATTGTATTATAAAATAAAAACATCTTAACATCAAATCATTATAATATATTACACCGATAAAATATATGAAAACCCGCCCAGACACACACACACACACTCAGATTTGGTGTAGAGAAATATTATTTACATAACATCAATGATACCAATTGATGTGACTTGATTTTACGGATCTATAATAATATGTTCCAAATAAAATATTTATTCACTTACAAAACCATGACCTTTTAGGTAAATATTTTTTTCGAATCAGTAAACCGAATATATAACAAATTCTACACTCCAAGTCAATGTTTGTTTTATAGAAAAAAATGTTCTAATAATATTTACCATTATTCATTAATGATTAAATAAATGAAATTATAATCACTCCTATTAATACTTAATTACTATGAAAAAATATAAAACAAATAAGGAGTAAAAAAGTTCATTATGGACAAAAATAAAAAATATTACTCATTAAGTCATTACAAAAATTTAAAGCCATTGAAACTGATTATATGTTCAATAAATATCATTTAGCTTATATAAAACATAACTTCATTTATGAAACCAAACTACCTTGATCAAAACAATTAATTAACCAATCAATTTAGAAAGAATAAATCCATGTTTTAGTTTGAAAAAAAATATCAATAAAACTCTCAATGAAATAAGAAAAAAAATTATTTCCAATGAAACATTTAATAGATAAAATTTACCAAGTAAATAATATATCAAAACCCCAAATTAAATAATTTGATAAGATAATTTTAATATAAATAAATAATTTTTTTACATGATTTTTTTTTCAAACACCATATCTCATAGAGAAAAAATAACTACCCATGGATTTAAAGGCCTATACCAGACCCCCACATCATCATATAAAATATATAATTACTATAACGCGATAAAGCACAAGATATATATTTTTACATTGAAAAAATAATAAAAATATTAATTTCATACAATAAATAATATCACTTTAGGTATTTAAGTTAATATAAAATGAAATATCATTTTTATCGTAATTTTTTAAAAATTGAAAACTCTTAGGAGAATTTGAATGAAAATTTATTTTATAACCAATGGAAAATTTGAAATGATGATTTATGAAGATGAAATTATATATTAGATATAAAATTTAATAACGTGGTCAATAATAAAAAAATTCATTTCATACCTATTTAATGAACGTAAGAAGTAACCCGTATAAAAATCATAGTGCTGATTATTATTAAAGAATTGAATGAAATTTCAATGATAGTTGAAAATGAAATTAAAAAATAATTTAACTATAATTAATAATTTTCTTTAAAAATTATATAAATAAAGGATATGGAAGAGAACTATATTTAATGTTTACATCAAAACATAGTAGACATGGTTTTATTGAAAAATTCGTTTACTATAATTTCTAATTACTCATAATCCATATATACTATAGTATAATAATTGAATATTTATTATACAAACATAATTGGTCCATATTTATATTTATTTGACTATATACCCTAATTTTTTTTCTTTTATACATATCTAATCATTTTTGTAGTGTTAAAATCCCCATACATGTGTTAACTATCCCATTTCCCATGCATATATGGATTCATATGTTCCATTACAAACACTTTTTCAATGTTTTAATCACCTAAAACAATCATCCTAATGATTATATATATATATATATATATATTATTTTAGGGAGATATTGATGTTTTATTGATATTTTTATGAACAATCATATAGAAGGTATACAAATTACAGTTTTTGTTAGTTTTAATTTCACAGAAAGACTATATTTTATTAAAAATATAGAAAATATAAATAAATGATAAAATTTTATAAAACATCATCAATTATTCATCATATTAACAACACATAAAAAATAATAATCATTCTGGAGATATGTATTATAATAATAATCATGTAGGATGTTAAAAAACCAAATCAAGAAAACCTTTTATAGTTTGAATGTGTGACTAATTTTTTTACAATGAAAATATTGATTTAAGACAATATTAATAATTTTATAAATATCATATATATTTTTTTAAATCGTTTTTAAGACCATCCATTTATGTTTTTAATGAAGTAATAAATATTATCTTAATATATATTGTAGTTTACACATAATAAAGGGGGAATTTTTTTATTTTAAAGGAAGAGAGGTAAAACTGAGAATAATTATTTAGGACTCTATATGTAAAATTAAAATTGGATATAATATTATTTAAAATAAATATTTATAACCATACACATTAGTTGTGATGATAAATGAAATATGTTGTTCAAGGAGCTGGTAGTACAAAAAACTCAAAAATGACATTTTATTTTTTAAATTGAAGAAAAATTAGTAGATAATGGTTATTCCACAAACATAACAAAACATTATTATACTAATGACATTGATATATTGGTATTAGTATTAATATAAAATTTTATTAGGTGTAATAAGAAGAAATAAAATTATTTGAACTATGTTGAGATAATTAAGTCATCATATGTTGTCCCCTTACAAATATCTCATTAAGCCATTGTGTAATGATTTATTATGAAGAATAGAACCTATAGGTCGTGGATGTGGTTTTTGGTATGTAATATTTAAAAATATATTTTTATATACAATAATCAATGTTGGATTAGTATCAAGGGGGATGAGGTCTCCTTTTATAGGTGTAAAAACTGGAGTCTATGAAAATAAGCATAACCTTAATATAATATTAAAGTATTACTCAGGGTAATTTGGTTTTTGGAAAACCTTAATTTTAATATATAATTGTATATGTCTAAATAATGTCATCCAAATCAAATTATAAACTGTAAATTGAGATACTAGAGACCTTATTAAATAGGTTTTACATATTTTAATGAATTTAACCAATGATTTTGTGACTATAAATTATTATGGTAAAATAATTTAATCAATAAAAATGATATAATCATTATTAGATAATTTGAATATTAAGATTCCAAATTGTAAAAAAATATATTAAATTATATTAATTAATAATGTAAAAACTATTTTTACTAATTTTATAAAAAACATAATGGAAATCATTTGTAGGAAAAATATTTTTATGTACTTCAAGAAAATTTACATAAAAACATTTGTGTAATGATTTTCAAAAAATTTATTATTTTAGATTATATTTCTTATGAATTATGACATTATAACCAATCTATAACTGAATGTATCTATATAAATACCTAATTATCTAAAATGTTATAAAATGTTATTTTATTAGAATAAAACACAACTTAATATCTAAAATTTTGTACATAGGATTCAATTTTAAAAATAATTTTTTTAATATTCACAAATTTAAAACATATATATATATATTACATAATAAAGTAATCACAAATTTTATGGTCAATTCAAAATCACAATGATGTCATAAATGTGGTAATATTTTTAAGAACAATATTTTTTACTATTCACAAAAAAATATTCCATTTCAATAAAATCACAAAAGTTCAATCTATGAAATATTCTAAAAGTTTTTTTGAAAAATTAATTCAATTTATTTGATACTAATTCATAAATTTATATATATATATATGTTAAATTATGAAAAAAAATTATACTTTTAATGATAAACGACCCTTTTGAACATTATGTTATATTAATCTTATTTCACATAATTTAATAATTTAATAAATGATAATATATTAGTTTATAATTTAAATTCGTCAATTTTTATCATAAAAATCAATCAAAGGTGAATATTTAAATTTAGTAGGTTTAAATATAGAAAAATTTTAGAACAATAATTAATAAATAATCAATATTAACATTTAATCAAATTTATTATTTATCATATAAATTAAAGAAATTTTAATTTATTAAAATCAATTAATTTAATATTGGTTTTATTAGTTTTATAATTTATCAAAACAAAATTCATATAATATATAATGAAATATATTTTTTTATTTCAAGAGAAAATCTATTTATAAAAATATTTATTTAATCAAACATTATATATTTTAATATTAAGGTGTTACAATTTATTTTTTATAAGATAATTTTTATAATGATTTTTAAAAAAAATTCATATATACTAATTTAAGTTGAATTAGTTTTGTCCACACTAAATAAAATATTTTAAAATTTGAGGAAAATATAAACTTAACTTTATATGTTATTTGGGATCCATTATTCATAAAACCAAAGAATATAATTTTAATTCCATCATTTCAAGTTTATATTGATCATAAAATTATACGAATAAATATTTTAAAATTTTCATTATAATTTAGGTGAGTATGTTGAGCAACATATCCATTAATTTACAAGGAGTTTTTCACCATTAACATCAATATGAGTAGTTGAGAATAATTAAATTTGGTGTTTATTCCCCTAATATATTAAAGGAGGAATAAGGGAATGGTTCTAAAAACTACCACTTCAATAATTCAAAAAGTTTGGGTAAATTTTAAATTATATTTATTAAATTATTCATCCCAAACAGAATAAGAAAAAGAATACTAAATTATATCTATATAATCAAATAATTGTGAAGAGAAACCATATTTGAGTTCCTAGATATATTAAATAATCTATTTAAAAGATATTCAATCAATGATATTTCATAACATAATTTCATTCACATAATCTAAGAATTACTTATTGATAGTTATAAGAATGTTTTGGATTCATCAAAAGAAGGTTTTATGATTGAAAAATCACTTGTTGAATCCATATAAAATATATTGAAAATAGATCATAATTCCCAAAAAAATCCACGAATGTTACATAGACCAATGGATTTCATGTGGTAATGTAATAAAAATATACCGTATGTTAATTTTAATGAACTAAATATAGAATATTGGTAATTTTAATAGACCTTAAGTATTCAAATGATCAATATACAATAGTAAAATTATATTATAATTATTATTCTCTAAAACAAATGAATGAATTATTTGTTGATGTATTGAAAATACAATGCTATTGAAAGTAATATAACAAAATATAGAATTAATAAAATTATATCTATGGATTGAGATACAATTAAAAAATATAATATAGATTTTTAAATCAACATAAAATTAATAAAATCAGTATTTTAAATATTAAAACCTCAACCATTCAAAACAATCATTTTGAAACAATATCGAAAAAATTAGAAACATTATCCATTAAAAAATGAATTTCAAACATATACATCAAAAAGATGCAAAGAAAAAATACCAAACCAACCAGATTCATTCATGTAATAGTTCAAAAATGATATGAAATAATCTAAAATCCATCAAGGTAGTCTTCAATAAATGATGATAACAAAATAGATAATTTACAATAAAAAACCCTTTCAAGTAAAAGAGGTAATGTGATAGTGGTAATATAAAGTAATGGTAATGAAATGTACACAACCCTAAAACTTAACTATAAAGAATTTAACCCAACATTAAGGAAGAGGATTAGAAAATCAAATATGAATTTTTTATTGAAAATTTAGAAAAACCATTTCAAAACCATTCATGAAAAATAAAAAAATTCCTCTACATTTACCCTTAATAGTGATAAAATCAATGAAACATTATAATGAATACAACAATAAGGGATCATGAATTCCAAACAAAATCTAATTCAACCTGCCTATTTTTAAAAAAAATTAATATATTTTTAAAAATTAATTGTTTTTATGGAGTTATAAAAGGCGAAAAAACAATTCAATGGAATGATATAATGAACTTATAGAGTAATGCTTCAAAATTGATCATAACACTACAAATAATAAAATTACATGATCTGGGGGATTTTTTATACTTTCCATATTTGGATCTATGTTTTTCATAAATTAATTTTGTGATCAAAGAATAAATATTATTTTATTTCCTAATTCAATCATTTTTATAGGTTTGACATTTAAGTGAAACAAGACTGGTTCCCAAAATTGAAATAATATCCAATATTTTAATAATGGTAGTTGTGAATGATGTATTAATACGAGTTAAAATTTTAATCCATCTAACTAATATATCATTATCATAAAACAAAACTAAATACCGACTGATTTAAAAAAATTCCAGGTATACAATTCCTATATATATAAAATATAATCCTGAATTTTAATATTGAAACTCCAACAACTGAATTTTTATAAAAAATAATCTATTTTATTAGCTTTTATTCTATGAAATTATGCCGAAAATTAACCACCATTTACACTTTCACACTTTTATAAACCTGGATTTCATATGGAATATGATTTTTCTATTGGAATCTTATTTTAGAAAAAATATCATGAAATTAATATTATAATAAAATTAATTGAGAGTGACATAAAATTACGATGTAAAATTCGAGAAATAAGGAAAATATTTATTTCCATTAAGCATTTTATTTTATTACAATAATAAAGAAAATGAATTTCCAATTTTTGAGGAGAAAAAACATAGTCAATGGAGTTATGTAAATAAAATATAACATCATTTTTAATGAATCCCCAAAAAATGGACATAAAAGCACTACTACCAATTTTAATATATATATTTTTTAGATGATAATAAATGTTTTGAGTAATTATTTTTACTAGCTTCTTCACTAATCAAGAAAAAAAAATGTTAAACATTTCACAGAAAAAGAAAAATATATTTTCTATAGTTAATGTGATAATAATTGGATTTGTTTCAAAAATCCATGCCTAGAAAATTATAATTAAAAATAATGAATGGCCATTTTAGAAAACATTATGGCCGATATAACCGATTAATTATAAACATTTCAAAAAAAGAACATTAAAAATTTATAGTGAAAAAATGATATAAAATTTCATTCAATCTTAGTTGGTCATCCTAATTCACATAGGGCCAAAAAATATATCATGTAGCCCTTTTGTGTGTCAGAAAAATTAAATTACACTTCTGAGAATCTAATATAGTTCGAGAACGTGAATTAAATATTTTAATTTAAATATATTTATGAAGAATGATAATTAAAATATTTTATTTTTTGAACAAATGTATGATATACTATACATGGAAACACAATATTTTTTTTGAAGGATGCCAAAAATACCTCCATGATTTTATTACTCCATTGGAGAAAAAAAATAGATAGTTAACCTAAAATTTTCGAACATTTTTTAGTAAATTATTTTACTTGGATTAAGTAATTTCTGATGTACGTTTATAAAAATCATGGTAAAAATTTATCTGATTTGAATACTGAATGTTTGGATGCATTTTCTCTTGATTTAATGTATTATAGAAATTAATTTTTTTTACTTTTTTTTGAAATATTTTGTTTTAATTTTATAAAAATAATTATAAATGATTTGTTATCATAAATTAGAATTTTTTTTCTTTTTAATAAATGAATATTTTGGTCGAATGTGAAATTAAAAATTAGATTTATGTTAAAAAATGAAAATTTGAAATAATCAATAATTTAATAAAAAAATATAAAATCATGTTAGATCCCTTTTAGGACATGAAATATTCTATTGAAAATTAACCAAATACTTTAGTATAGTTAATTCCCATATTATTGGCTTCTTTCACAATATCGTGGATTCATTTTTAGTAACCATTAAATAAAGAATTTGATGATTTAGTGTGTAAAATGAACACACCGCAAATGATAAAATGATCAAATAAAAAAATTTAATTTCTGATAATATTAGAATCTTGAAATTTATTTTTGGAGTAACTATACATAAAAAAATTTAGGAATTAATCCATGTTATTTTACATTATTCAAGAAAAATATATATATCCCAGAATCAACATACCATCCGTGAAAAGGAATTCTCGGTAAAGGTTTTAAAATTAGATAAATTCATATCATATTTTTATAGGATTAATTTGATTGATTTCTATAACCATGTTTCCCATAGTTAACCAATGAAAATGGAAGAATGAAATAAAAGGCATTTAAAATTGATTTCTTCACTCCATGATTTTTTAGAGTGGGTGTGAAATAATATAATTTAATATCAAGTGTTAGGTTACCTAAGAAGGATACCATAGGTATATGAGGTATAAATTAAAACTAGGATCTACTTAATATATTCATTCTGGGTGAATTTTATTATTTTTTTAAAAGGTTGATTTAATAGTATATGGATTAGATAATATGATTAATAATTTATAATGTTACCATATACCTGAATTAGAATCAAATTGGAAGATTTAATATAGGGTATGATCCATATAATTGTAAAATAAATTATTATAAAATTACTAGATTATGTGGACATAAAATTGTGTCAAAATCAATAGATTATTTCTTCCCTCCATATCAAATATTGGATATTTTTCTGAAAAAAAGTACTTTCAGGAATGTTTTAGAATCTGCAATATATTTGAAAACACTTGTCAACGATTCTTGTGAATTTTAATCAAAAAATATAAAAATGATAAGTAATTTGAATCATAAAAAAATAAAATAAATGAATATGTTCCCAATTATTATTTTTGAAATATTTAAAGTAAGACTTTTAGATTTAATATAACTATTCAAATGAATTATGGATATTATTACATCTTAATATCAATAGAAAATATCTAAAAAATGGGTTCAATCCAATCCAATAAAAAATATCCACTCATATGATTTCTATGAATTATGAAGGAATAATAAATTTTAAATATATTAAATTCACTAGGAAACCATCAAGGATCATGGGACAAAAATTTTCAACAAATAGAATCAAAAACTCAATGAGGATATATTTATTCATTGAAAATCATCCACATTCCATATATATATAAAACGAAAATATAAAATCTATAACAGGGATATTAAAGTAATTTTTTAAATACTTTCATTAGACAAAATTTTATATAGATAAAGATATGGAAATAGATTATGGGGTTTTAATAAAACTTATAAAACTCTAATTTGAATGTGCCTTTATCATTTGATCATTTAGAAAAGTATTTAGACAGAAATTGATCTATGACACAATGTTTTATTAGATGTTATAGAGATGATAGTTTGATTATAAAGGGATTATAATCATATACATTTTGGAGAACTGTTTTGGATAAATCAAAAAGGGAATAATTTTATAATTCGAGTAATTAGAAATAAGGAATAATAATGGGATAAAAAATAGGATTCCACAATACAATTTTCACCTTGGAGAACTATTCCTCCTATAAATCTGAAGAATAAAATTGTTGATAGGTAATCATTATTATTTAGTTTATGGAAAATCAACCATGAATAATTTCCATATCATTGACCATGTTTTGATCAAAAAATAAGTATGAAAAATACATTTCACTATCACTTATAAAAGAATTATGTAATTTGAAAATAAATATTAGAAACACCAGTGAAGGGGTAAAGATTTCTATAACCACTCTACTATACAAACCATGATTTTACACATTTCCACAACATCATTTATTAGTTCATAAATATAAACAAGGACAATTTGATTTTATAAGATTACTTATATTGTGGATAGTTTATGATTTCAGTAAAGGGGATGTAAACTCATATATAACTTTAGTAAATCTATTTATTTTATTTTTCTTATCTTTGTATTTTATTTATATTTTATGTATATATTATGTACATGTTCATAAAAAATTAAATGAAATTTTAATATTCAAATGGATTAAAATTTGGTCGAATTTAATTAACTCTTGGTAGTAAACCAAAAATGAATGATTAAAGGAACATAGTTAAATATTCAAAATTTTATAAATTCATAAAAGGACTAAACATTTTAGAATAATACGCCTTGAAAACTCTATTTAAATTACTTCACTAGGTTTCATACCATTAATTTTGAAATATTTGTTCAAAGTTTAATCATTCCTTAGTAGTATATTGTTATGTTGAAATAATCAAAATTGTCATTCATTTATAATCAAATAATCACGAATTGTGGACCTTGTGTTGAAAATTGTAGAGAAATTATTTCTATTGAAAATCTAATATTAATAGCTAAATATATTTTAAAACTTTCTCTAGCACCCAATCATTGATTAAGACCCTAAAAACACAAATAATCTTTTTTTCGAATCAATATTATATTCCTAAAATCATTAACAACTTAAATTTATATATAAATTCTTGGTCGTAGTTGAAATCCAATTTAGGGGAAACATTATTTTGTTAGTTAGTTCAACAATATATCCTGAAATATGGGAAATCTAAAAGGGGTAAAATTCTGTAAAAATTTATGTAATTTTTTGTAAAAACAAATTAAATTTCAATATTCCTATCTATAATAAGGATGAAAATATGTTCCAAATATATATCAATAGATGAGAAAAATGTTAAAATAATAAGATAAAATAAATATTTATTAGTTCTGAATTGAATATATTTTTTAAAATATCATTACATTCATTGAGAATTATAATATTAAATGGTTTTAATTAATAGTGTGTGAGGATACGGTAACTAAATATAAAAAATAATGAAAGAATTTTTCTTCACACTGTGTGAAGACTACTCGTTAAACCTATTTTAATTTTAACGTTAGTACATACCAACATCTGAAAACTAAAAAATGAAAGAATTCCATAATGTTAATAGAATTTACAAGAATTACTGGGTGGTGATTTAGAAACAGAATAATCAAATGTTTATCTCTATAAAATAATGGTATGGTAATCAATTTTTTGTGCTCACATATTCTAGAGATTAATTTTTGTGTGTGGTATAATATATATAATAAATTAATTCAATTTATTTTGTTATAAAAAAATCCATTTTACTCTGTATTAGTTATTATTTAAATAAAAATAAATAAATTGTTTATATAAATGAATAAATCATTATATTTTCTTGAATATTGGTTATTGGGATAAAATTATGAATTTAATTAGACATAATTGTTTTTTAACAAATAAATGGGAAAATATTTATAGTCCATTGATTTAATATTTTAATGGTGGTGAAGAATGTGTCTAATCAATATAGGAAGCATGATTAATATAATGATAAATAAAATAGAGTTGTATGTGTCAGAATAAATCCATGGCATAGTAAGAATATATTTGTAAAATATGATACATGTATGCCTAAATAATTAGTTATATGAGAAGAAGTTTGAGAAATATCTATTTTCATTATATTAATAATGTTGGAGATACCTTGGTCCAACTACTGGAAAGTGTTTTTCGGATGATCAAATTAAAGTGTCAAGAATGAATAAATATCCATAATCACTTTTGGAAAAGGAAATGGGATGGTTCATTTATGGATTATTGAGTAAGATATTAATAAAAGTATATTTTTTTTAATTTATATGAACTATGTATCAAAATAGTAGTTTAGATAAATTATTGAAGAATAAATCATTTGTAACCCTAACTATGTTAGACATATATTATCGAGTAATAAAAAATTCTAAAATAATAACTCTAAAAGATATATAATAGTATTTTAATTAATATTGGTCTATTTAAAAATGATAAAGAGTTGTGATTGATATTGTGGGAAGATAAAAGGGGATAAATATATGATATAGAAGAATGAATGGGTTTTTTATTTGACTAAATGTGAATAATTTTAAAAATATTCTAAGTAAATTAATTTTCTATTTTATATTAGATTGAGGTATCATAATAATAGTTTAATATTAATAAATGTTATAATAGATTATCATGGAGTTATTTTTAAAAAAAATATTGCGCTATATAGGATTATGTATTATAAAACATAAGGTCAGTTTTATCATTTATATTCAAATAAAACTATAAATTTTTCATGAGAATAAATTATTCATTTTAAAGTAATACATCGATATAACATATCAACAGAATACCAAATGGAGATCATTATTAATATATTGATATTTATAATATTTTCATATACTAACCACATCCCAATAAATATAAATTAATAAAACATGAAGGATAATTTTCTTTCAATTAAGTGAAATTGAAATTCAATGAGTGTTTTTAATGGAAATTGTAAACATGAATAAATATTTAGATTTAATGTATAAGGAACCATATAAATATCAATAAATGTGAAATACTTACGAAAATTAAATTATAATGATTTATCTCAATGTGATTAATGTCACAGGGGAAAGGAATTTGAATTCATATCATTTTTATTAATGGAACATCATTTTATTAGACTTTTAAAATTTATAATAAGGAAAATTTAGTGATAAACCTATTTTTTATTTGGGTAATGGGGGAGAATAATATTTGATTTATTTATTTTAAATATTATAAATTATATTAATCCATTGATAGTTTATTTTAGTTTCTAAAAATAGGGTATTATTTTGGAAGCAAATTGTTTTTAGTTTACAATCATTATGAACTTTTGACTACTAGGGTTGTTAAATAAAATTATATATCTAATAAATATTTATTATATATTACCGAATATTAATGGTATTATAAACACCTTTATGTGATTATGAGTCTCTTAAGGGATTAAGATATAGTTTATAGCTAATATTCCTCATCAGTTTTATGATGTATTTCCAAAAACAATGGATAGATGATTAATCCAAAATGTTTATTTATTATTCAAGAAAAATTTAATGATTAAAATAATGTGAGAGATAAGTTGGTGTTCTCCTTCTAATTAATCAATAATAAACATAGAATTTGTAATTTTCAAGAAAAATAATTTACGATATTTATTATTACAAACATTGTATAAATCACTAAATCCATATGATGATAATCACTATTATTTTTAATGACTCGTTGTTTTCTATAAAAAAAATCATGTCCCCTATAATAATTCCAAAACATTATTTTCTACCCTCAATAGATACCAAATTTTCATCCCAAAATATTATTCTCCAATCCTTTAGTTTTTTTTCAAATACGCCTTGATATGTGTGTGAACTATCGTCGACCTATTCTATATAACATTAAATAAAATACATCCACCAATTCATGAAATTTCATACATAAATCAATCACTAATGATGAACCTCGAAAAATAACACCCATGATATCTATAAAATGACAACCTAAGATCCACATGCTAGTTCCTTGAGTTTCTTAGTTATGTATCCTCTGTTGTAACTCCTCATACACTGGAGGATGACCACAAGTTTGAAAGGCCTAATATGCAATGTGGGGAGACTGTAATATATTTATCTTTGTATCTGAATCCTGTAAATCAATAAAAAATATACAAATGTTAATAAGAAAAAACAAGGATAATATAATAACCAATTAATAATATCTTCACCTGACAATCACCAAACAAAAATAAATGACTCTAAGCCAAAATATTAGTTATGTCCTTCCATAATCAATTTATTGTTTAAAATGAAATCATAAAATAATTACATAATTTCAAATCCTAGATGGGTTTAAAAATCTTGTTCATTACCCTTTTCCACATTCCCTATTGAATCCCAAAATGACCATCACTCATAGGTCTCCTTCTGTTATCATGTCTGGCAGACATGAAGTCAATTCTGGTTCCGATCAGGAAGCTTGAGTACGGTGTTAGTACAAATGATTATAGAACCACCAACTGTGCCTAATGAAATATAAAATATATTAAACTATATGACAGTGTATAAAAAATAAATACTAGTTACCGAATAATTTTTTTTCCATATTTTATATAATTTAATTATCCCCATATGCCATGGGTTTTATAGTGACACCTAAAATTACAATCCCTTTTTTCATGTGTCAGATTCTGAAACATCAACTAAAGTGATGTCACATTTAATCTATCGTGTTCTTTAATTAACAAACTAATTCCAAATTCACATTCATACAATGGGTTAAATTAGTTGTACTCTTCATCCTTATGTGTATTCTGAGTTATAGTCCCTATCCTACAACTCAGTTATCATATGAAATATATATATCATGGGTGCCTAAAAAATAGTCTTTAAACCTATTTTTATTTGGATTAATTTTTCCTATCCCAAAAATCTAGAATGATTAATAATAAATAAAAATATCATTGGGTCTTAGGAACATATCATGGAATGAGTGGTTATTTAAATCTATAATCCATATCCTAAAACTTAATCAGAAAAACCACATCTCTTTTTTATAGATTCTTATATTTTTTATCACCCATATCCATAATCCATTATTCAACCAAATTCTTAATTTCATTTTTCAACTATTTTGAAAATCCCATTTATCATCCATGCATAACACGTATTTAATTAGAAAATTTATTGTTTTCTCACCCCATCTCATTCCATCATGTCTGGTTCCAAAATAATCATTGGGACTAACATTTACCATGAAGGGTTTCACAATTTATTGAGATTCAATTAAACATATATATTTAAAATGAAAAATACTAATGTTGAAATTGAAATTTCATATCTCATACTCTCTATTATAACCGATATAATTTAAATTATAAATTGGTGCACCTACCTAAATTTCATTGGAAAATGTTCCCAAAAATGAAACCCTTAATTTTATGTTCATTGTTTCGTATCACAACAATAGTGGATATTTGGGATCAAATACTAGGACTAAGAACCAATTAAAGACATACATAAAAACCTATATTTAATCCCAAATACAATAGAGGGAACCATCAATCAAAAATAATATAGAAAGTTGAGAGATAGAAAATAAACAAAATGAGAAGATATCACATACCAATATAAAGGTTAAACCCTACTATTGGATCATTGATTCTACCAAAAATGAGTTTATGGAGGCTTGTAATTCATTTGAAATCCTTCATGATTAGGGGAAATTATATAAGGTTCATCTAGGGATTTTTGGAATAAAAAATGGGTTTAAAGAATTTTACTAAAAATTATCGGGGGTAGAAAACCAATATGTATCATTCCCAAGGTGGATATGCATGAATTTCAATATCTAATTCATTAACTTCTCACAAATACTGATGTGGTGTATAATTTATCCAATGTGGCACACAGTTTGAAAAAATATGTAGCCACAATGAAAATCCCATCTGTTTTAGGGTGAATGGTTTGTGGTGGGGACTGGAAGGTTTTTCTAAATCTAACTCTAGTCGTGCGCCATATCTCATTGCTGAAAATGGTTATCATGGATAAATTAGAAAACTAGATGGGTTTTCCCTAAACATTATACAACTATTCAAAACCCCATGGGATTCCAAATTTACCTAATTTCACCTAGAACAACCCCAAATGAAAACCCAACCATGATATAACCAAATATACAGAATAAGTATACATGAAAATGAAAATGACAAATTTCAAAAATGATCAGGCCATTAAAATCACCCAACATTATAAAATCTCATCCTTGATCTATTCTCCCAACAATATCTATTATTCTGAGGTAATGATATTAGGCCAAACCTCCCATATATCAACTTTCACCTCCAATTGATACATGAAACTATTTAATCATCTCTTCTCACATACATGTTGAAACAATAACCTAGTTCCAGCCATGATTATATCATCACTACATACAGTCCAATAAGAAGGTTACACCACACCTTGAATGATTTCACCCATGTAAAAAACTATAGATCCTTATATTGTCTTTTCCTGATCCAGATGATATTTGTGGACTAAATATATTTGGGTATAAGACTCATCTATTCTTGTACCTCTATATAATTAATATATATCTCAACCAGCAATGTCATCATCTTACACATTGAACTAATCCCCTAGATAACAATATTTTTTGTTTTCCAACATAAAGAATAAAAATCAATATTTCAGTTACCTGATGTATGTGCTAGATCCAAATGAAATACCGACATATAGTCAACCCATGGCCACTTTCAAATATTCATATATCATTTTGAGAATATGTACATAAAAATATTATAATTGTAATACAAAATATATTTTGATACTAAATGGTATTTCCTCCAACACTATTAAGAATAAAACATGGAATCTACATTTAGATCATGTATATGGTAATACTATTATTGTGGCCTCAATTTTAAATACCCATATTCCACATATTGATCTACACACATCTACACATCTACATTTACAATCCTAGATGCATCACAAAGAAACAGTAAACTACTCACCCATCGTATATAGGATCAATATCAGTGTAGTATTAAAATTCATCATTAATCCCCCTTATGAATTCTCACATGCTCTATATCATTCAAACCTAATCCTAATATTTTTCAAGAATGATTCTGTTTCTACACAATGGGAAACATAATTAATGATTTCCCTATAAGAATCCAATAAAACCAAATGTCAATTGATATCCAAAATATTCAAGGGATACTAAAAAGAATCCACTAATTTCATCTTTTATTGTTTGAATGAAATACATTCCTCAGATATGATATGACTAAGATATATATCATTCAATCTATAATTGATAGGTAGATATCTTGGCATATTATATAGGTTAACTAAGTGTAATCAGGACAATGCCAGGGTGATGGTATTGACTCTATTGTGTCTTTGAGTACACCATGATGTTATCCATAAAAAACAACAAATGATATAGGTATGGGTGAATTATTATGTTCATCAAGGGAAAAATGTCTAATGAAGCATTAAATAGTTTGAATGGAATCACGATGAACACATATAGGCTATCCTGGCATGTAGAACAATCCTTTAGTATATAAAAATACTTAACTCTTAAATAGTGATTCCCCAACCACATTTCAGTGTTGGATAAACCACATTCTCCCACCAACTAGTTAAAGAGTTCATTAATACAAGGAACTAGATACCAGTTATTCACTATGATTTTGATCAACATAAACTAATAAAAATACAAATGAAATTTCCCATTATCCTTATTAGAAATCCGACTAGATAAAACCAAAGTGATGTTCTCATATTGATAAATCCCTTATACATCAATTATTCTAGATGAATCATATGTGTATGAAGATATATTGGAGAAATTATATATATTTCAAAAGAAGCTAATTTAGCAGCATCAATGAGCTCATTTCATAATTTAATATTTGTCTCAGGTGGTTTCCCTAATAAGTCATCATGAAACACATACCAGAAGTGGTCCAATGTGGTTATAAATACATAATGACTCTTTCATGACCTGTCCCCTAGGGAATGTGTTGTGACTACCTCTTTCTCGCCTCACATAGTCAAGGTGCTGGAGACTAGCACCAAGTGGGCATATCCCATAAAAATGTGTGGTGTTTTCCTATGTACCTTTACATACACACACAACTATAAGAAAACGATTCTAGAAGGTAAAAACACTATATAAACTAACATGAGGTATAAGTGTAGAAAAGTGAATGTAATAGGGGCATGAATTCAAGCCCAACTAAAACAGAAAAGTAGAAGTAGAAGTCTCTAGAACTCCTCTATAAAAAACATTCTCGAAGGGTAGGTATAGAAATATATTGTAGATGACACAGAAGCACATCTCGGCTATGCGGTCACTCTAAGAACAAACTATACATGGTCCAAAAAGGACTCCGTCAAAGCATTGATCGTCCATATAACACATGAAATCTGATGGTGCTTCCCGTGCAGGTGTGAGTAAAAAAGATACTTCTTATAGACACCGAACAATAATGGTTTACCACAAATCAATAAAAAAATAAACTACCAAAGAGTTACATGAAGTGTAACGTCTAATATATAATATAAAGTGAGTCACTATAGTAATATCACATAGGTATAACCTAAAATATAAAAAGAAAGATTATCTCTCATGTTGAATTACATTTTGAACTATTGATTGAATAATATCTAATGATTCCCTATGGTCTATCAAAACAATAATTTACAGTAGAATATAAGTCAACTAAGGTCCACTCTGCTTCTATGCCACTGAGGTTTACTCATCAGTCAGGCCACTAAGGTCCACTGAACTCCAGGGACATTGAGGTCCACTCATCTTCATGGAAACAAAGGTTCCCTAGAATACCTTGAAAATGAAATCTAATCAACTTCTAGTTCACTAAGGTCTACTCGGCTACCATGCCACTGAGGTCTTCTCATCACTTCCTTCTCATCACAACCACCCTCAAGATTTCCACTTTTCACATGCTTGATTCCAATATTATCCACTCCTCAATCAATCGTTCTTACTCAACCTCCACAGAAAATCACATGGAGTATGTCAAAATTACCACCTTATAATGAGTGTCCCAACACATTAAATGGATCAAAATCAGATGTATAGTTTGGATGTTATGAATGTTTTTCTAAAATGGGGCATGTTGTGTCCAAGTCTAATATGAAAGATCCTAACACGGCCCATCCCGGTTTGGCCAACCCGACCCATCTTAGCCCAGTTTTGTGCCATTTATGTCCCAACCGCCTTCCGTCGACCTTGATCTGAACCCTGCAGCAGTGGCTATAGGTTCCACCACTTCTTCCCATTGATCCAACTACCCTTTCCATTCATTGGTCATGGTAAGGAATTTCATTAGGAAAGAACACCCCCATGAGCTCACTGTACTCTCAGATTTCCAATCCATGTTCCCGTATATTAGTTAAAAGCATTTGAAAATAAATTAATCATTATTTTATTAATTATCACGTCCCAATAAGTTCTTTACACAGTTTTACCACATGGAAAAATGTTAGGATATGCCTATGGAAGGATTTCCCCTATGATCTCAATAGTTGTTTTATATTTTCAATCTGAGTCACCGTTCATTAGTTATAAGGATTTGAAAAATAATATAATTTTATTTAATTATTTTATTTTTGATTATTAAATTTTGGTGTTTTCTAGCTAGATCCCCATGTAGACTAAACTTAAGTCACACCTTGGGTCAACCTGCCATCCAAAATGAATTGATGCCGTCATATTTTTCATTCAGGCACCCATTTATGACTTATTCCACTTTGTCAAGAAATCATATCACTGGTGATATTTAAAAACATAACATTATTCAGCAGACCATTCTATGCACATTGACCCTCCGAATTACATGTCGTCTTAATTCCATGTCTCAGAATGTCCCCATAAATTATCTAGATGTAAAACTGGGGAAATTTTAATCAATATTTCTTACCAATGAATGGCTTTATGTCCCTAAAATAAGAATAATGGGATTCAAAAATAGATAAGTGTACGAGCCCAAACCTGAACCTACAACTCCCAGATGCTCTCCTAGATTTTCTAGTACTACCATCAAACATACATTAGAGATATCATGTCATGCACAGAGGATCCTCTCCGATCGATCCTCTATCCCCATTGGAGACATCAGAAAATTAATCACGATGTCAATGTGAAACCCATCTGAAAAAATACCGGTATCCCATGTGATGGAATGACCCGAAGAAAGATAAGATCTTCCTCCTTGATCTCCAAGGGTCCCAGTCTCCTATCATCAGAGGACATCTGACAGATCTGTACAGTGTTCATCCACTCTTGGATGAACTTTACCTTATCTATAGTAGCCTACACCAACTTTAGTCCCATGAGCGCAAACACTCTACTGTCAGTCAGCAATGTAGCGAACTTCAGTGTTGCTCGTATGAGGCCTCAAACAACGCCATACTAATGGTGGTGTTGTATATTTTTTTTATGAAAACTCCACCAGAGGTAGGTTATCCTCCCAATAGCAGCCAAAATCAAGGATTTAGGCATGTAGAAAATCCTATATGACTTGATTGGTCCACTCCATCTTGCCATTTATTAGTGAGTGGAATTTTGTGCTCATGATCAACATAGTCTCAAACGCCTCCGGAAATCCATTCCACAATCGGGATGCAAGGCATGCACCTCAATCTGAGTCCATCATAGATGAAATCATTGGAGTTGAAATATATTTTACCCATAGAGGTATCCCAAGATCTATACTACACTCTCTTCTCAAAAAGATATGAATTGACTGACATGGTGAGTTGGTCAATGATCTCCTAGATGATACTGTGTCCCTTATATGTATGTAATAAACGTATCATGAAGTCCGTCAATTTTATTTTTCACCCACTTCTTGGTACCCCTTTAAAAAAAATCATAACCCCTTCCAAGCATTGGGGCTTGACATGGTGTGCTTAAAAACCTTAAAATTGATTGAACAAGCCATCAACAATTAAAAAAATAGGTAACCCCAACATTAACCTATTGTTTCATCCTTAATGATTACTATGAAACTCACATGCATATCATGATGCATCTCATCACTCTAAGCATCCACTTATACTACTATTCATCCTCAGAATGGAATGAAATTTTCATCCACCATTAGAATATCCATCATGGGTATTCCATGTGGACAATTGAGAACATAAAGAACTAGAACCAGTATCATCAAGCTCTGCCTCCCCTTCTCACTTTAATAGTGGAGGGGTAACAACCATCAATTGGAAGAAACTTGAATCATCCCTATCCATGAAGTATAACTATAATGAGTATAAATACTCTAATTATTCATTATGTTAAATCAAAATGGATCTATTCAAGAGAGAATCCACTACCAGGTTTCCCTTAGATGGAGTACATGCAGCTTTGAAGTCATTGTCCTTGAGGAACCCTAACCATTGTCTCTATTTTAAGTTTAAATATTTCTGTTGGAAGATACAGTAGATACACTTTTGGTTAGACTAGATGGCAATTTTTTCCCTAATAAGTTTGGGTCTCCGCATTAGCAATGCAAATACTACCACTTCCTGATCAAGATTGGGGCGCTCATCAAATAGTATCTTAACTACTAAATAGCATATGGGCACCATTCCATCATCGTGAAAGGAAGGAACTTTCAACTGATCGATGTGTTAATAATTCAATTATTAGTGGGCAATAATTTTCCACCTAACCTATTTAATGTGTCAATAATCGACCCATAACCTCGAACATTGGTTTATACTAAGACGATCCACTTAATTTCCCCACCATACTTCCTCAGCTAGTGATGCTCTGTTAAAGCTATCTGCTATACAGATTCTGATATTAGTTCCATATCGAGGTGTATAATGATGAAGATGTCCATATCTGTAAGTGTAGGTAATCTTGGAACTATCTTTTGGAAGGTTGTCCTTGTGCTCTACCACTTCGGTTGGAAACACAAAACATGAAAAATCCACTACCATAAGGGTTAGGCCATCCAACTCAAGTTTGATTGTCGGTACCCTCCTACGCATGAATTTTTCCCATGCTCCATGGGATTCCTTTTCCCCTAACCATGTAAAACATCATTCGAACACTTAATACATACCAAACAATTTTTTCTAAAATAGTCAAACTGATAATGAACATTGGATGACCATATAATACACAATGTAACTTAACAAGGAATCGATGCTACCACCTAGAGGTTTCAACCAAAACTCATGCCTCAAGGGTTAGATCATACCATCGGTATAAGTTTGATTATATAGTCTCCTCCCAAAATTATTTTCCAATGTAATGGTCAAGTTAATGATTTAACTAGAAGAACTTTTTATTGAACATGATTCGTGATAAGAAGGCATAATTAGAAATTGTTTTTATTAATATGGTACATAAGAGTAGACATAGGTCATACCTCGAATCATCCTTGGTTCCCTTGGGTCATATTCCTTGATAGAATATGGCTTCCGCCTCCCCATATCCTCTAGCTCTCTAATCCTAGTGTATACGATAATCTGGTGGTGGTTGGAAGATGTCGAAATGAATACCCCCTCTTGTTTATCCCCTAGCTACTCTACCATGTCTGTGACCCTGTAGATCCTTTTATTCCTGTCACTGCCTATACCTCTATGGACCATCCACTATTTCATTATTAGTATGGTGAGTTGGACAATATCTAGAGAGATATCCCCTCACTTATTTTGAAAAACATTACATCTTTCTGTTATGACTTGTCTCACCCTATGAGCCTTGAGTTGTAGATCCCCTCTCTTGGGAAATCGGCTTGAAATGTCTCACATGTCCATTTCATTGAGACTAACATTAGCATCCTTTTTTCCACTACTGACATCCAATAGTTGTATCTTCTCAGCTGAAGGACCTCGAACAATAATGGTTATCTCTAGCTTCATAGAATAAATAAGAATTCACATCGGAATAGTTCAGGCTCAGATGTCCCAAAAACCCCTTTCTTGGAATTTCGAGCCATATAAAACTATTAATATCGTATTAATTGAGTATCTGGAAAAGGAGTTATGCCTCTATGAATACTCAGATACCGACCTATCAACCAACCTATGTAATAGAATCTCTTGTGCACACATATCCTGTATCTTTTTTGTAAGACACCCTTCTGTAAGAATGGTTCTCAAGCTCTTCCCACAGAATAGTCGCCTCATTGTTTGATCAAGTATTCTAAACACCATCATCGCCCTAAAGATCCATGTACATGGCTCAATGATAGGACTAGAATATGATTAAATTTTTTCCAAACTAGATGGAAAACTAAGTCACCACCTCGATCCAGTGCTTACACACCTATCGGTCAGGTTTTCCATAGAACCATAGGGTAATTTGTTGCTAAAACTCCTCATGTGTGCTCATCATGTGCATCTCATGTTATGTTGCTACGAATACCTTGTGCTACCACATAGGTGGTGGTATATATGGTACACTACCATGTGGTTCCGTCTCTAGTAAAAACCCCTCTACCCATATCCTCACCCCACATATCATCATTATGATCACATGTTGGGATATAGGATGGCGGTCTATGTAGAAGCATCCTGAAAGAAAATAAGATGTACCATGATCAATAGTGTATACATGGTGAGATTACTCCAGAAGGACATGGAAAACTCTTCCCGATGAAGCAAGAATCAAATTTTTTTTCTAGAAACTAGTGCTTTCATGTACCGAGTCCAAAAGAATAAATATTGGTCATGGAGAATGGATACACCAGCCACTGCCCCAACACTGGATTCCCTAATCAAAAATCCAAACATGAAACAAGTACCACTTTTTTCCAAAAGAAAACTTATGGAATTTGTGTTATTAAGGTAGGACCAACATCCTCTTATACAACTCTATCATGACATGTCCCCTTAGGTCATGTGTCGTGACTTCCCCAAGCCCACCTCCCATAGGCCCAATGTTGGAGACTAGCTCTGAGTAGGCATATCCCAAACAAATGGGAGGAATTTTCCTATTTACTAGTAAACACACTCACACACAACACCAAGACATAGATCATGGAATGTGAATACACTAATTAGAAAAACACAAGTTACCAAAGTAGAGATATGAAGATAAAATGGGCCAGAATACAAGCCCAACTGAAATGGAAATGTAAAAGTACATGTCTATGGAAGTCCTCCATAGAATACCCATCATGATGGGTAGGTACAGAATTTTTTGGCTTAATGATGTATAAGCACATATCATCTATCGATTCACCCAAAGAACCACTTGGACCTAGCCCACCAATGACCCCATCAAAGAATCAATCTTTTCCATAAGACACAACATGTGCAGGAGAAGCTTGTGAAGGTGTGAGTAAAACAAAACATAGTAGGGACGAGTCACCAAAAATATATACCACAAATAAATACCCAAAATAGGCTACTGAATAGGTACACGAAGAGTAAAGTCTAAGAATAAATGTCCTGTGAGTCACTAGAGTCACGTCACTCATGTATAAACGGAATCACATAAATAAGGATTCTAATTGATAAAGGTGAACATCATATAAGGCTTAGGTACTCATCCTAGATGAGTATGTGAGGTCTTTCGGTCCACTGAGGATTTCATTTCTACTGGGAAACTCAGGTTTTCTCAGCAACTGGACCACTGAGGGTCACTTGACTATCGGGCCACTAAGGTCTAATCGGCTTTCGAGACAACGCGGACCACTCAATTTCTGGGCCACTATGGCCTGCTGGGCTACTGGGTCAATGAGTTATGCTCATCTTCTAGGCCACTGAGGCCCACTAAGCTAACAGGTCACTGAAATCCTCTAATAACTTCATTATAATCATATATAGCGACATGATATCTGCATGTTTCATTCGTTATTCTAGTATAATTTACTCCTCATGACATCTGGCATAACTCAACCTCCAAAAAATCTGAGATAGTGTTTTTCAAATGGACTTCATCTTCTGGATGGAACAAAGACTATATAAAGATCATCAATTAGACATATGATTAGGATGTTTTGTTTGTTTTACTACAAATGGGTCAGTTGGGACTGGGTCTGGACTAACCCAGGTGGACCTACCCGACCTGGTCCGGCCTTTTCCAAATCCCATTCCCATTGAAACTATAGTACCCACCCCATTGGGCAGAGGGTCCTACCACCTAGGACATCCATCAGCTCAATCCCTTTTCTACATGATTACCCACAATAGCAGGACCGTTTTTTTCCAGTTTATCCACACAGTGGCCGACCACGGTCCAGTATAGAACATGGCGCTCTACACATTCGTTCAGACTATGCATAACGCCACCTGCTGCGTAGTGGGTCCTCCATGTTAATGCACCACAAATTCTCCATAGGTTTCATATCATTGTCCATCTATACCCCAGTTCTATGTCACAAGATTCAGCTCCCAGTCGCTTCTGAAAAAGATGACATGAGGCTCAATCCTACACCCACGACATCTTCCGTATGTTCCACCACTACTAGCCTTCGTTCTAGGGACCCTTGCCTCCGTGGCGGCCGTCTTTCACTCCTACCGGTTGCAGACACAGTAGTATCATAGTAACTCCTTCTCTCACTGCCTTTTAACATGTGCTATCCTTCACCCACAGTCCAATTTAGTCCGCGGATTTTCATCGCCACGAAGAACGGTATGACGGTAGTGAATAAGAACTCTCTAAGAACACAAGAAAGATAGACCATGATTTTTTTAATATTTTTAGGATTATTATATGTTATGAGGTTTGATTAAGGATAGAAAAAACTATGTGATTCCCACTCTGTTGAATTCCCTTAAGTCTAATTCCATCAAGTAAAACATGCGATTGAAACACAAGTAAACCTATTTTTGGGATGTTATGTATTCATTGCTCAAACCAATGAATGGGGAAGGAATAGATACTAATATAATTAAACCCCTACCAAGAATAGGATCACTCCTTAATGAATACCTTTTCCCCCCACCGTCGTTCATCAATTCTTGATTCACAACTCTCATCGATGATGCAATCCTTCAGAGGGGAAGGAATTAACAAATGGAGATCAATTATTCATTGTCATTATAATCTTTCCAACTCCACTCTTCTGTATCCTCATAAAAAATATAGAATCATTCCAATGATCTTTTATCTATGTGAAAAAATTAAATGGAGGAAAGTCATTTCAGAGATTATGTTATGCTATGTTACTACAATGTTACACTCTAATTTTTGAAATGAAGAAACATTTCTTTTATGCATTAGTTTCATCATCATTACAGTTTTTCATTTATGAAATGAAATATCATACCCAAAGTTGAATTGTAGTGAAATTTTTTTTGGATAAAATAAGCATTTTTATAGTAATTTATCCATTAAGATTCTCAAAAATTAATTTTTACCCTCACCCTGCATCGGTCGAGGTTAGGCCCCTCCTAAGAAATGAACACCACCAAGAGAAAAATTGTACACTCAGATTTCTATACCAAGTTACTATTTACTTATTTATTTTATTTATCGTCACATCCCCAAAACAAAATTCCATAGTTCCCCTCTACCGACCAATTATCGGATTTTTTTAAGGAATGAATGCCCTCATGAGCTCACCGGTGGTCTCATATTTTCAATTTGAGTCACCGCTCACGAGTAATAGGGATTTTAATAACCAAATATTCTTATTTAATTATATTATTTTGGTATATTCTGTTTTCTAGTTTTCACAATGGAGGCCCGCTCTAACTAAACATTGTCATGCCTAGGGTAAATCCATTATACATAACCCAACCGTGCCCTCAGATTTATGATCCATGAAACTATTTACGATTTATTACACATTTTATATAAAACTGCTCTTGTGTGCTATTTAAAAACCATAACATATTTCAACGGACCATTGCGAGCACACTGGGCCTCAAAAGTGCATGCCGTCTCAGTGCTTGGTCTAATAATTTTTATAGAGATATTCTAAAAATAAAACCAGGAAAACATTAATCATTACATATTCTTACCCATGTCATTATGTAAAAAACATTCATCCTAGGAGGTGAGATCCCCTACTTGTTTACATACTAGACCTAAAAAACATGATAGAATATTCCACTCTCTTTGAGACACATAACTGTTAACCATATGAGAATAAAAACATCACTTTCCTACATTAATAGTATATATGATATTGTAATGAAAATTTGTACTACATAACCAAATCTATTCCAAACATGACACTTCATATATTTATAGATCACAAAGGTAATGATACAAATCACCCTAGAGAGAAACAAACAATCTTAATCAGATGTCCCAATACTATATTCCCAATGTTGTGTTGATCATAATAAACAAACATAGGATCTCCACCACTAGACTCATCCCATTTAGATAATGATAATATATAAAATAATGAGAGGACACAATTCCAATAAAATAAGTAGAAATTAATGAATCTACCTGAATAGTATCTCAAACTACCTATTTTCCAGCATAATTATCCACAAGTACAGGTTTAACAACATGAAACTATCATATTCCTCTTCCTTATGTTATAGTATTTATCCCATAAGACACGTCAATTTTTTGATACATGCACTATTTTGATAAATTACCATGTACACTACCCCAATATCCATTTCAATATAAACTCAATCTACCCAATAGATATGTAGTATAAGGACCCCTTTATGTGACTTCAACCTGCATAGATCCTCAATCATTTTCAATTACTCAATGTTTTCTTCCACACCACCATAAGTGACGCATCCAAAATCATTCGTAAGACTATGATGGTGGTGAGGAACACTAGCTATGAATGGGATCAAACAAATAACATTGTATGTAGTATATTCTCCAACTTCTAATAGTAACAAATCCCTCTTCATGGACACACTATTCTATATTTCCATGGTTGACATTCTTATTGAAATGATTCCTAAAATATGATGACTTGAATTATGGTCTTCCAGAAGATACCACATGTGTTTCACTTGAAGGCTCATTAAGGTTACCATAAAAAGTGATATATTTATTTACCACCTCCTCATTCTTTTTCATCCAAAATTTCATAACATAATAATTTTTCTAAAATTTAATTTCATCCTGAAAATTTTTCTTCACTGATTCCCCTTCACATGCCAACACTGAATAAAATGAATTGCACATCGATGAAGTGGATATAATATTAAATCATAATGGTTCTCAATTAGTTCATCTATTTAAACTCAGCTATTCTCTCTTGATATAATGTTTCATGGAAAAGGTGTTTTAATAACTTCTCCTAAAGTCCATTCCATAAAATGTTCACCAGCTTCACATCCAGATTCTGAATGTCCCACCAATGTTCTTCATATCCTCACAACATATAAGTATGAATCTAAAATCTATTAGTAATAAGGATCACTAAATAGTAATGTATTTTTTAGAGAGTATGAATCTATAATTCTTCAACCCTGTGTCTACCCTCTACGGTGATGCATGGAGGGTGCTTCAACCATAACACACCTGTAATGTCAGAAATATTCCACATAACCATCCCTCGGTCTCTCTACATTATCTAATAATAAAAGAGATTAATGTTATAAATGAAATTATCTCTAACTCCCTCTTCTTGATCTATTTGATACTCTAGATACACTGCTTCTGGTACATTTCTGACTGTTTCCTCATGTCATCCTAGAAATAAATGACATCATGGAGGCATGTAACTGAAATGGAAAACACACAAATTAGGAAACATAAAACATCATTATAACATTAACATAAGTGATATTCACATAAGGCCATATAATTAAAAATTATATCTACACACAACCATCACTCATCTAGGTCATTGATTACATAACGTGAAACAATTTCATAATTCATGTGTCCCTTTAGACCCCAGTATTAACCATTTCAAATTAAAAAAATTAGCATCATTTTACCATTATCATTTTATGATTAGGCATACTTTCATTATTAATTAACCCATATATGTAAATGTATCATCATTATAAACAATTACAAAAACCCTACTTTTATATTTATTTTTAAGATGATGCATGTCACATAAAATGTTGAGTGCCTAAAATGATTCATTCAAACTAAACTCCCATTCTATATAGAACCATGAGTAAAATATCATAAAAAAAATAATTTCACATAAAAAGTGTTTAACCCGAGCTAAAATAACTTCCAATTGTAACAAAATAATTTAATTACAATATTAACACCATTTGAACATGGTTTTTTTCCAATACGTAGGTTATGTACCCCCATCCACGAGATCCAAACCAAGGTCTAACTCATCTTAATATAATTTACATATTATCCAAATATAAAAAAACTAACACTAAAATAAAATTCAATTAATATCACATAGTAAAATCCCAAACAAGTTGCTAATGTTGATGCCCTGATATAGTTAGTTATGAGAACCCAGTTGCGCCACCATACACGCTAGATTCTACTAACTAGAACAAGGGTCTAATATATAATGTTTAGAGACTATAAAATAACAATTATTTATTGAAAATAGAGTATAAAAATCAAAAATAGAAAAAATATAAGATAAATATGAATGAAAATTACATAAAAAATAAGAACCAACATCACATGATAATCAAAAAATAGTGGCGACTGACCCAAACCAAAACAGAATGTATATCATGCCATAATTAGTGTTAATTTTAAATTTAAAACCAAATTAATGAAAAACATACACCTCATATATGGGTATTGACATCATATTTTTTCCCAACTAAATACCCCATAAGGACTGACAACTCAATGTCTGCTATAGGGCTTATTCCTTTATCTAATCTTGAAAACATGAATTCTATTTGGGTACATATCTGGCATCCTATAAATGGGGTGACAATACCCCAATAGACCCCCACTAATTCCATATAAATAAATTTTCATTATATAATATATTATACTGTTGTATACATAATTATGAACAAATAATAATGTAATCAATTTTCCGAATTAATATTTCGTAATTTACATCATATTATAATGGGTTCACACAGAACTCCAATCCAAAATTATTTTCTTTTCCCATGCTAAAATCATAATCATATACCAAAGGTATGTCCCATTTAAATCTCTCAAGGTAAATAATTAATAAGTTGATTCCAAATTCATATTAATACAATGATTACATAGAGCTGTAATCAAGTATCCCATGGGTATTTAAAGTAGAAGTCCCAATCCCACAACTCAATAGTTACATGAAATAAATTTATATCATGGGGTCCTAGAGAAGGTTTTTGGAACCTCATGGGTATAAGGTCCAGAAGACCATATCCTAAAATTTGGTGATAATATGAAATCAATATATATCATGTGGACTAAGACATTATTATAGCACCACATTGTTATTTGTATGAGGATCAATATCACCCAACATGGTCACAAATATAACATCTTATGGATCCACATTCATAACACGATTATCAACCATTTCCATAATCCATTGTTCAAAAAAATTTATAATTTAATATATCAACCATATTCCAAATCCCAATTATTTACTGTGCATAATTCAGAATAAATCAATATTATTATATCAGAATACCACATGGATTTGAATCATGTATTGTTTGAAAAACATTAAAATGTTAAATGTGGTTCATAATGGGGTTTACAATCTCAAGGGATTCAATTAATTAAACGAATATAAAATCTATTTCAGTATTTTGGAAATTAAATTGTAAAATTTGTTGGAATGGAAATTGTAAAATAAATACACTCATTAAAAATAGTGAATAAGGAAATTAAAAATTTATAAAATAAAACACATAGTGATTGATGAATTATCATTAAACCTGAAAACTCAATTCAATGTAAATGGTCTATGTGAAAATGGAGGAAGGGATTTATGGATAATAAATAATACTAAGATCACAAAAAAATCCACAAAAAACTAAATCTAGAACAATATCCAATAAAATAAATCATCCCTCTAAAATAAGACACATATGCGTAAGATATAAATCCATATAACCAAGAATAGGGGTAGAATCCTTCCACAAGAACTTCTATTCGTAAAATATTTCTTTGTGGAGATTTGGAATCATTATGGGATCAAACAAGTCTAAACTAAATATTATTCTCCCTAGTCAGGTGGATTATAAATAAAATACTCACGGTTAATGAATATTAAATACTTTTTTGTGGTTATAAAACCCATTCAAATTGTATCCAATATGAATGAGTTTGGTTTTGAGAAATATGTGCCTTTCCTATATGACACATACTCATGGGGTGTGTGATATTTTATAAATTGTTCAAGATTAGAATAATATTTAAATGTCTAATGATATACCCTATATTTTTTTGTGAATATTTTGTGGAAAGAGCCTCCATTGTTTGGCCCAACCATTCCCTGACCATGGGCGACCACAATTGTCTTTAAAATGGGGTTCATAGTTTTTTTTGGGAAAACCAAACTGTTTACAAGTGAAATCCAAATGGTTTTCCCTGAATGTGTTCCCAGCATACACAACCTCATAGGATTCCAAATATCTCCAATTTTACTGAAAACAACCACAAAAAATCCTAACAAACCTATATCCAAATCAACATTAAAAGACTAATTGAAACTGAGCATGAAAAATCCCTAGAAAGTTCAGCATCTTACATCATCAACTACATAAACCATAACCCCATTCAAATTACATGTTAGTAAATTACTTATAATCACTAATTGTATCTTACAAAAAAAATTAATTATATAACATATATATATAAATTAGGTAATCATACATATTTTTTCAATATTATTCTATCATGACAACATTCTTGTAAATGTATAACAAGCATACGAATTCATCACTAAATAATGTTTACAAACAAATAATCTCTTATATGATTTCATCTAAATTCCTATCACTACCATAACCCACAAACCCAAATCCATATATATGTATAGTAAAATTACATTAGTAATATATATATATATATATATATATATAAGGGTACCATATATCCACTTCTCAATTGAACTAGTCACCTACATGCCCTGAAGCATTCATCATGTTGCTACTAGTTCATCAATATCTATATTTTCCCAAAACTACTTATCCATATAACATCAGGATAAAAACAAGATTAACCTAGCTAGAATCCACATCAACACATATGGAAATCCTTATTATCTCTACCTACATCATCATGGAATTGTACATAATCATGATGTTCATTGACATAATAACATCTTACTTACATTTAGTCCCCCACTACGCACCTACATCACCACAACCCACATACTCAGTCAATAATAACAGATGATATTCTTGGAAGTGATAGAAGAGAAGGTGATTACTCTTTCCTAGAAACACCACTATCCTGGAAACTAGGTATAGGACATGGAATCCCAAACTAAATACTAGAATACATCACATTAATTAAATTGAGTGGTGGTGCATAATAAATAACAAGAACTACATTAAAATTTATTCCACATAAACTAAATGAGGTCGAATAACTATCCCAAGTCTATAACTCAAATTATCAATCTATTAAACCAACTTAATATATACAACTAATAATCAAACAACCAACATTACAAACACTACAAAACAGCCACAACACACCCCAAATCATCATATCATATTAAATATTACATTATTTTATTATCATTTGATTCGTCTTCATTACATACATGAAAACTGTTAACATTACATTAATATATTTCACTTAACTCATTAACTACAATTATCTTCATCTTATACATTAAAATGTGCCATCCAAATTACATTAAAAATCGCACAAACACACAAATAGAGAAATACACCAACACACACACATAAAATCCCAAAGTCACACATATAATAATCCATTATACTAAAATCAAATGACTATTATTTTATAGAATCAATTAGAATCAATGTAGTTTATTAAATTTATTATAAATATTCTATCCAATACTTCATTTATTTTACACTAACTTATTCCAAAATATTATATTCAAAAAGTAATAGTATTTTTATATTTAATTATTACATATCCATTTCATTGAAACAAAACTGATGTTGATAATAATTTCAATTATTCAATAATATTATAATTTATTGGAAACTACAAAAAAACACATTAAGATTAAAACATCATTTATTCAAAAATAAAATCAACCAAAAGAATATCACTCATTTTTTCCCATCATTGAACACATCATTCCACCATAAAATTGTAACATGCCACTAATAATTCTCAAACACAATAAACAGTGTTACAAATCAAATAAAACAATAGAAAGAATTATATTAGTACTAAAAAATAGAATGTAGATACCAAAACAATACAGTACTCAGTACTAGTTAACTAATTTATTCCTTATCAATAACTCATATTAGTTCTATATTTTCATGTCTACCATTTAAATACAAAATTTATCAAATATAACGAATTATTAATGTGATGAAGTGTTATTAATGTTATATGGAATATTCCTTACAATAATAGGGATATAACAAGAAAACATATTATTCCACCCTAAGAAGTATTATTTAATTATTACCCTAGTAATTATATTACCAAATATGATTCATAAATCCCAATTAAATTTCCATAATTTGGTGAATATTTAATCAATTAATTCAGAAATATTTAACATAAGATAATGAAAAATTATATTTCCACATTTAAAATAAAAAATACTAATATTTATTTAAATTCCCACAAATTAAAAGATATATTAAGAAACATCACATAACAGTGATTAATAAAAAATCCGTAAACACCATTGAACACAAAATAATTCCATGAAAACCATAGTCATATTGAGACATCCTTAATTAATCCACTATGACTAATAAAAATCAACTATAACCCTTTTTATGGGTTTTTGAGAAGGAAGAATGGGAAAATAATGGAATATTCGGGAAAATAAAATAGGTTGAGGGAGTTTGAAAAGGCCTTATATCATAATGGATTCATCATCCACGTCCAAGGAGATATATAAACTTTTAAATGACCAATGACCACTCAAGAATATCTAGTTGTAATAGTGTGTTTGAAAATAGTGAAATATATCATATTAAGGTATTTATTAGGTGAAATTTATTACCAAAATATCATAGATACAAATGCGTCATGGTTAGGCCTTCCCGGTGAAAAATGATATTATTTAATCATGATATGAATATAGACGATATGAAAATAGTGTATCCCCTCATAATGTTAGGCCATTTCTTGATAGAAACAAAAAAAATTACCACTACCATGTCGTAGTCAGTTTGATCAAAGTCATTTCTACCTTAAACACTAAGTCCATAAATTATTTATTTTAAACTTGGTTTTACCACCATTTCAACACCCTTACATCCTTCAAAACGTGAATATAATAATGAAAATTGTTAAAATTGTACATATAATACTATGATGTCTATAATATTTTTTTATATCACCATTGTTCAAAGATATATTATGTTAATATCCCATAGAAACCAAAATTACTAATAATATAATGTATAATTTCATCATGGCATAATCCACCATAATGTATTTGATTTATATCCCATCTATACAAACCCCTCAAAACATGTTACCATGTAAGAAAAAAATGTGACATTGAAATACACCATAACATATTCATTCACAAAATGGTTATATTTCCACTTAAGTATCGATGAAAAATATTTAATCCTCCAGTGTCCTTTACTGCTCCACTCCTTCACCTCTAAAAGGTATAAACCAAAAATTAGATCACCAAGGAAATTATAAGACTCTAAAACTGTTACTTTTTTTATGATTCTCATCCTCAAGAATAAAAACCAAAAATATGAAATATAATTATGATGTTATTCAATAAAAACACCCCATTCGACACCACTCCAACAAGTATCTCACTACTCTAAAATATATCCATAGTAAAAGAAAAAATATCATACATAAAATATGAAATAAATCTTAGTATATTGATAACCATATTAAATATTAATATTAATTATTGAGAATTCATATAAAACCTAGGTTCTTATATACATTCCTCTATGAAATTTGTTACCGCAAGATATGAACCAAAATAATGATTTACATAATCAAAAATTATCATATGGTCCGGAATTTCAACAAAAAGCACCAAAAACATGCTATTATTGTCAAAATGTATGTTACCCCAATTAATGAAATTGTCTTTAATAGGATTATTCATGTGGATCTTTAATACATGGATAAAATCATGATTCTGATGAAACTACCTAGGAAAATTCAATTAAAATACCACCTATCGACATGTTCAAACACTATATAAGGACTAATATATCAAGGATAAACCAAACTAAACTATCCATGTTTCATATATCCATGACAATAAGAGATATCAAGAAGTACATGATCACCATCCTTGATATATAGTGTTCACCACCTATAATCATCATATGACATATCACAATCAACAATATGACAACCCATAGATGCGATCACTACAATTAAATGTCTTCAATGAAATTATTTAATTATAATTAATTCCCATGATCTTTTAGGATTAGATTTGTATATCATTAGTTCAAAACATTAAGTAATAAAACCCCTAGAATTTTCATTAATGGAAATTCTCCACAAAAATATAAAAAACACAGTATCACTAGCATGCCATTAATATTTCTTACAATAATACCCATAATGAATACTCTTCTAGACACATCATACATATCACATGTCATTATAAACTGGGGAAATGGAATATAATAAAGCTCTGATCTCAAATTTTTAGTAAGGGTAAACATAATAAATACCCAATAAAGATCAAATGTGATGTTACGATGAGAACCTAGAAATAATAAAGAGACATAATAATATTCTACCCAAGATAGGATAGATCAAGAAACATTGATGAAGGAAAATAATAATATACATGTTTGGAATAGTTTTTTATAACAGGGAATAATATTGGAATTTCTCACACCCCAAATATAAAATGATAAATACATTTATGGAACACCATGAATTTTTTTGATAATATAAGAACAATTAAGTGATTATTTTATGGAAATAAAACTCATTTGGAACACACCTATGTGAATAATGTCTTTATTAACATGCCTAAAAACTCATTACATATCAACTTAAACCAATTCATTTGAAGGAAACAATCTTCCCCTTGGATTATCATTATTTCATATTTGTTAAATATGAAATCAATCATTCATGATAAATATCATATTTCATGAAAATTTCCTTCCAAACACGTTTAAATGGAATCATATAAGTATAACATTCATAATTACATTAATAATCATAATATTATATTCTCATGGAAAATAAATTTGAATCCAATGATATTCAGTAACATTAAATTTCAATAGACATCTACGAATATAATAATTCATAAGGTATATACATTATAATGAAAAAGAGTATAAAATTATATTAACAAGTACCCCCATTCAATTTATCTATATGTATATATGTTAACATACTACAATAAACAGATGAAAAATTATGGAATTCATACGAGATTGATAATTTAATAAAAGTTATATTTATGCCCTAAAAATGATTATGAAATAAAAATGTAGTGATATATAATTTCTATAATGAATATTTTTATTTTCTGATTTGGGAAAAATTGAAATGAGTCAACCGGTAGATAAATAATATATTTTGATGTATAGAAAATTTTGACATTAAATATTTTTAATAGAAGATCCTTTTCCCTAAAAACATTTTTAATGAAACTATAAATAATAATGAAAAGGTGATTTACTTTTTAAAACCACAAAACAAGGTAATTATTTATCTTAATTATTATATTTACACTGTTAAAAAAATAAAATATACCTTTCATTTTATATTTTTATAATGATAGGCTATGAAATCATTTTTGGCTATTATTTAAAAAATTAATTTTCCAAATGTTTGGACTGAATTTTTTTGATGTATTAAAGCATTAATTTTAAAAAATATCCCACAAATTTGCATTTAAAAATATAAAATACTTTTTCATAGAGAACATAGAGTGGAGGGTAAAAAATATATCCATGAAATGTAAAACTGTTTAATATTATTAAATATATTTTTTCAACACCCCCATTTTATATTGGGAACCCATTTCCCATTTTGAAAATTAGTGTTGAGAAGTAATTGGATAAAATTAATTAACACATATAAGATTTCATAAAATTATTGGAACTTATTAGAGGGAAATAAAATGTAGACATAGTGGAGAAAGATTCATCAAAATTAATAATGTTTCATCTAAATAATTGAAAAACATTATATTGGAGATGTTATTTAATAAGTGAATTTGATAAGTATGTAACAAAGTAATATACCCTATGAATAAGAGAAAATACTATTTAAAACAGGAATTCATAGATAAAAATGGGCTTACAGGTTTGTAACAATGATGAAATTTTATGACATAAGGGGAAATAATTCGAGTATAGAATTCGTGTATGATAGAAGATATAATTAAATAAAATCCCCCTAAAGGATATTATTTAAAATGAAACATTAAATACCATGAATAAATATAGGATCATGATAAAAGAAATATTAAATGAATATTAGATACTATATTTTAATAAAAAAAACTATTTATAATTAAAAATAAGTTTTAGGAAATTAAATTCGAAAGAACAAATTCATACCTTTTTACATGCATTGTTTAATGTGATATATCATTATATAAAAAATCATATGATGATATTAATATTATATTTATTAACCTTATTAATTTAATATAGCTTTTATATACTCCTTTTATTTTATTTTTGGAATATGTCATGCAATAATACCTTATTTTTACTATTTATTGCTAATTAATTTTTATGTTTAGTACGTGATTAGTTTTTTCAACATTGTGACATATTATTTGATAACAATTACATAGATCAAAAAAATTAGGGTACTAAAGTATGTAAAAATTATAATTTATATATATATTATATCATTACATTATAATTTAGTTGTATATTGTGAATGTGGACTCAGTGTCAGCTTATTTAATAATTTTTTCACTTACTGATGATATTTTAATAATAATAAAAATAATTAAATTACAATATATTGAAATATAAATAAATTATTATCATAGTATTAATTTAGACTTATAATTTTATTTATGATCCCATATTTATTCATGATAGTGTTTTAGAAAGTACTTCTAGTGGGTGAATATAGTGACCAAAACATGAACATTCCATAATTAGTATATGATTATGGTTATGAAAGTGATTGGTTAGAATAATTCAATTATTAAAAAATCATAATGATACAAATATTATATATTTAATTTATTTCTATATTTTATAATATATTTCAATAAATAAGAAAAATATATATGAAAAAATAGATATGATAATTCATGGAGGCACAAGTATTCACCACATAAGAATAATAATTTAATTTTAAAATGAATGACCGTGAATAATGGAAGTATATATTCTATATCCATATAGTGATAATTATAATATATGTATGACATTTATTTTTCAATTACATATTTATAATAATATGTTACATGTGGTGGTGATAAATTGAATATGTGGATATATAGAGTCTATATTCTATAAAAACACATGATTGATGATATATTATTTTCCAATGTGTTTGGGAAGGGATAATGTATGTTTTTGATATTAATATAATGACACATTAGAATAGTAATGTTACTAATTTCATAATATTAAAAGTCTAGGATAGTTTTTTATGATATATATAATGAACAAAATGATATAAATTAAGTAGTACTCACTTTGGGACATTGGATATTATATTAAAAATATACATGGAAATGAATGGATTAGTATGAAATATTCTAAATAGAGGATTTAGGAATTGAATAGGATATTTTTGAGTTATACATTGGGTAGGGTTTAATGTAAAATTCAGTGGGCATGTGTTTCTTTTGAGAAGGTTGAAATTTTTATCTATTAGAAGTGAAAAGGGGTCCTTTGTGAATACATATATTTTTTTAAAAAAAGAATGATTATATTGATCATTAAATGGTTTCAAAAGTGATGTTTAATAGTTTTTTTTTTGGGTTTTATAATTTTGAAAAGGTTTCTACAAACCATTTTCACACATTTTATATATTACAACCCTGCTTTATATTACCCACCAAAATAAGATTTATTACATTAAACCTTCACTTGATACATCAAGGACGATCGATAGGTTTAGTTTCTTTAGGAATTAGTAACATTAAATAATGAAATAAAACATGAACATATAAAATCATTATTGAAAACTTTTTTATCATGGTCACTACATTCCCTCGTATATAGCATTACATGGGAAAACCTGAGGACATACATAAGAAATGGGTGAGCTGTAAAGCCTGGTACGAGAGTAATCAAGGCATAACATGAATAATTCAATACATGTTAGGAAATATGAATATCTATGGAGAATAAAAGAATCATTAACATAATTCCATGATATAGCATGACTATCATATCATTGAAATGTGGTAACAACACTAAACATGGTATTAGCATGAGCCATGGCTCATTACACAATGAGCATGAGTAAACCCTCATTACACTTGAAATAGAATGAGTAAACACTCGTTGAACTTGAATTTACATGGGTAAACCCTCTATTTAATTGACTTATCATGATACTAATCTTTACCCAATGCATTGGAGTGCTATCAGAGAACACCCTTCTTAAACAATTCATTTGAGGCATAAGTGTGCCACATGGATCATACAATAGGGAATTATTCAACATCATTTATTCCATGATAATAGTATTTGTAATACATAAATGAATCTTTATAATCATTTTTTCAATGCTTATAAATGTGAATACCAATGATAGGGAAATGGGCATGGTATTCACTACACAATGTCATTTTCTTAGAAAATCGGGGACATTTCAGCAGCATAACAACGTGACATAAGAATTCATAATAATGGTTGATGAGAGAGAATGAGGTGTCTCATCATAATTAAAATAAATATATAGTAATGGGGTCATTTAGATAAATGTACCAACATATGTAATGTAATTTACATTCATAATACAGACTAATTGCTTGAATGTAAATGAGGAGAGAGAAATTCCTTACGGAATCTCAGCATAGTAACGGGTGCACATGGGAGGCATTAATGAGAGAGAAAGAGGTCTCTCATCATTTCAGACCTAAGGATGGAAATTTAAGGGAGGTGTGAAATCATGTCCCAACACATTTAATTGAATTTAAATGTGTATAACAACATAAATAATGCTGGATAAAAATAAAAAAGGAAGGAATCCCTTACAGCATTTCGGCACGGTAACTAGTATACATGGGAGGCATTAATGAGAGATATAGGGGTATATCATCATCAAAACATAAGAAGATAAGTATAGGGGATACGAAAAATTATACCCCAACATTTTCAATTAAAAAGAATTGTATAGAAACATAATGAAACTAGGAAAAAATGAGAGGAATAAATCCCTTACCTGTAAGTGTGATCCCAATGGCGTGGAAGGTGATTGAGAGTGGCTTCTTGGGAGCTTGGAGTGCCTTGGGAGGATTCAACAGATAGGTGGGAAGTGGTTGGTTGATATACTAGGACTTTTATTGAATAGTAAGTGGGATCTTGGGTGGGATTAAATTGGAAAATAGAGGGAATTCATTATTATTTATGTTATTGAACTTATATATTAAAATACTAAAACCCCCAAACCATCCCATGTTTTTCCCCTAGTTTCTGATAAAGTGGAGTTAGAGAAAATATTTTATATGGACAGTGTCATAAGTTAATAAAATATTGGGATTTTTTATGTAGAGGTGAGTCACACTCTCAAGAAAATCAATTTAAAAAGAAAAAATGTTTTAATAGTGTTGGAGGGTCCCCTATGGAATTATAAAATAAACTAAATATACAAAGAATCACATTATTTTTATTTGTAAAACATATATTGGATGAACAACCTACTTATAGTGTTTTATTACATTACTATTTTTTCATTATGATTTTATAAAAAACATTTTACAATCAAATGGTATTTAATTTTTCACCCAAAAATTCAAATGTCTCAGAAAATTATGAAAAATTTCCTGATGGATAATTTCAAATCCATGATTAATAAATTAGTATTGATTTCATCTAATTAATTTTATTAATAACTTAATTTTTACTTTTAAAATAAAAACTGATATTTATTGAATATTTGTTGGTTTTAAAAATAAAACGGCTTTCAAACGTTAGTAAAAATTACCATTGTATTCCTAAAAATAATACAATCATTTAAATTTAATAAAAACTAATTTAGTTATATTATAAAATTAAAATATTATTTAATTCAAAAATAAATTAATTCATCAAAATAGATTTCATAATTGAATATTAACTAAAAATTATAATTTTTCATTAAAAACTAATTATAACGTAACTACAATAAAATGAATTTATATTATTCATTATATGAAAAAAAAAATCACATAATCATATTGCTAAGGTCTTGTTATATTACTCCTTATAACACACACAAAGGACTGAAGGGTAAGGTTTGCGATGGTGACCAACTCTTGGGGGTCTTGGATAACATCACTCGGGTGGTAATCTCTATCAACTTCCACTCCTCCAATATGAAGTTCCACATGAGATTAACGTGTCGAATCTCAGCATGAGCTTGGTCAAAAATGAATTCCAATGTCTCCATCGCCATTCTGAGCTCCGACAAATGGGCTTTGTATGGGGAATTTCAACTAGATGAGGCCATCACTTCCTTTGCTGAGTAAATTGGATTTGTTAAAGCCTATATTTTTAATATCTGGTGATCACTATTTAATGACTATATTATCAATGGTCACAATGCCTAACAATAATTTAAAATCCAAAAACATAAAACCAAAAAAGTGAAAAAGATTAATATATTTGTAACACAACATTTAATTAGATCAGGATTATTTTCATTAATTAATGACTGGGTCACTAATATGTCCCCCCTTATGAAATTTCACCCCTGATATTTCTTTTTACATTCTATGGTGAAAATATTTGGTCATACATTTCCTCCATTACCTCCTACAGCTCCCATTTTTCCTCTTCGTACTAATCGTTTCTCCATAAAACATTGACCAGGTTTGTATCCTTAATTCGTAGATCTTTATCTCTTTGATCCAAGATCATCAATGGAAGTTATTTGTAAGAAAGATCTTCCTATAACTATAATACCTAAAAAGAGAGTACATGTGAATGGTGTAGTGTGTGCTTTATTTAGATGGATACTGGAAATACATCTTGTATGTTGGCCATGGTAGGTGGAAGTGTTTGTTGATAGGACACAACATCAACATGATCAAGAATCTCGAAGGGTCTAATATAACTAGGACATAACATCCATTTCTTTCCTAAATTCATGACCTTTTTACATTGGGATATGGGTAGAAATACCATGTCCCAAGCTTTGAATTAAAAGTTTCATTGACAGTTATCTGCATAACACTTATGTCAACTTTGTGCTACCATGATATACTGATGAGTGGTTTTCAGCATCTCCACCATTTTTTCTACCATTTAATTTCCTAGTAGCTTATTCTCATCAAATTCATCCCAACACACCACTGTTATACACCTTTTCCATAAATGGTCTTCAAATAGTTCCAATGGGATGCTTTATTGGAAACTATTTTTGTAGGAGAATTCAACCAGTGGAAGATGTTGGTCCCATATTCCTTTGAAGTCCATAGAACATGACCTTAAAATATCTTCTAGTGTCTGAATGTTTCGTTTAGATTGGCCATCCGTTTGAGGATGATTTTCCATACTAATGTTCAGTTCATTGTATAGACCATGTTGGATTCATTTCAAGAACATTGAGTCAAACCTTAGATCACGATTGGATACAATATATAGTGGTACTACATGCAGCTTTACTAGTTCTTTGATTTAAATCTGTGAAATTATATCCAATGAATATTCCTCTTGAATCGCCATAATTTGAGCTATCTTCGTAATAAATTCCACAATGAACCGTATAGCATTGTTTCCTCAGGATCTCTTTAGAATTCCAGTTACAAAGTCCATGGTAATGTCCTCCCACTTCCATGTTGGTATTGGTTGTGGTAGCATATCCCCTTATAATTTTTCCTCTCATCCTTCACTTGCTGAAATACAAGTCACTTTGATCTATATTCACCAATCTCCCTTTTCATATTGTCCCACCAAATGTTTTCTCATAGATCTCAATACATATTTTTGCTCCCTGGGTGAATAGAGATGGTTGAGATTTGTGCATCCTTCAAAAGCTCCTTCTTTATCATTGTATTTTATGGTATATATAATCATGACCCAAATCTCACAATTTCATCCTAGTCAACCACAAAATCTGAGGATTTCTTATTATTTATATCTTCCACCCATTTTAGAATATTTTCATCCTTTCTTCGAGAATCCATTATTATCGCCACGAGGGAGGGTTGAGCAATAATTTGAGAAAGGATTGATGATTTTCCTCTCTTAATAATTCCCATGTCCATACTCTGAAAATATAAGAAGATTAAATTCTTTTAAATTATCATTATTGATATATATGATTATCTTTTCCACATAGAGAATCTTCCACCTTGTTTGACTTATTAGAATGGTAGTGGATTGAGCAGTCATAATCACTTATTAGTACTATCCATCTTCGTTGGTGCATATTTTTCTCTTTTTCTGAGAAAATATATATGAGGCTCTTATGATAACCATATATCTCACAATTCTCCCCATAGAGATATTGCCACCAGATTTTAAATGCAAATATCACAACCACCAACTCCAGACCATTCATGGGATAGTTTTTCTCCTCGAAATTCAGATGCCTTGAGGCGTAGGGTATGAAATTTTCAGTTCACATTAGCACACAGCCTAAACCCCTCTTTAAAGCATCACTATACACCTCAAATAGTTCATCACTTATTGGGAGTGTGTGTTCTATATCATGATAAGAATCCTTTTCATATATGTGAAGCTCTCTTCACATTCATCACTCCAATAAAACATTACTCCCTTCTTAGTTATCTTGGTAAAAGAGTTAGATATTCATGAGAAATTTCTCACAAATTTTCAATAGTATCTAGGTAACCATAGGAAGCTACAGATATCTGTTACCGATGTTTTCCTAGTCTATCCCTAAATTGATTTATCACTGAAGGATCAATAGATATCCCATTACTTACGATGATATGACCCAAGAATGAGACTTATTTACAACAGAACACACATTTCTATACATTTCACAGAACTTATCCTTTCTCAAGTTCTCTAGTACACAGCTTTGATGCTCCTTATGATTCTCTTTGTTTTTGATGTATTTTAGAATATCATCTATAAAGACTCCAAAAAAATTGATGAGGTAATTTCTAAATTCTCTATTGATCAAGTCCATGACGAATGACAGAGCATTAGTGAGTCCAAAAGGAATTACAATGAATTAATAGTGATCGTACATTGTACAAAAGGCAGTCTTGAGGATATCCTCCTTCTTCACCCTTATTAGGTAACATCCTGACCACAAATCCACATTAGAAAAGTACTATGGTACACATTTTTGATCAAAAAATACATCAATTCATGTTATAGGATACTTTTTCATTATCTTGATTTTGTTGAGCTCATGATAATCAACGCAAAGGTGCATTGAACAATCCTTATTCTTGACAAAGAGGATGGGTGGACCCCATGATGAAGGAATTGGGCATATAACCACTTTATATACATTATCCAGTAATGGTTTCTTCAGCTCCTCAAGCTCTACAATAGCTGTTATATTTGGAGTCTTGGTTATTGGAAACACCGTAGGTATAAGGTACATCGATAATTCAACATATCTTCTAGGAGGAAGACATGAAAATTCCTCGGGAAACACATCAGTGAATTCTCTCATGATAGAAATGTCTTCACGGATGGTTTCTTACTTATACTAAATCATATGAGCCAAATATGCATGATAATAGAGCTGTGATATTCATACTTCTGATGATGGTGCTAGAGAAGATTCATCTTCTACTTTGCACTGGTAAAAAATTGGGGGTCGATTCTCCATATAGAGAGTGATTTCCCTCTCAAGGAAATTTATGTAGGCTCTATATTGGGAAAGCAAATACATTACAAGAATTTCATAACATAATTTTAACTGTAAAACATATATTGGAAGAAAATCCCATTTATTTTATTTTTATTACGTCACTATTGGGTCATTATGATGTCATAAGACACATTATATAATTAAACAGTATTTAATTTTTTACCGAAAAATTCAACTTTATCATAAAATTATAAAAAAATTCATAGTTGGATAAATTCTACATCCTGATTCCCAAAATATTATTCATTTGACCTAATTAATTTTTCAAAATATGGGAATTTTTTCTTTTAAAGTAAAATGAGACATAAAATAAAAATTCATGGGTTTGGACAAAAATGGATTTCAAACCTTAATAAAAAAATACAATTGTATTACTATAAAGTATACGATCATTTATATTTAATAAAAACTAATTTAGTAATCATTTCTTATTAAAAATTTATTTAATTTAAAATTCCATTAATTAATCAAAATATACTTCCAAATTGAATATTAACTAAAAATACTATTAGTTCTTTGAAAACTATATACAATGTAATAATAATAATATGAATGTACATTATTTATTATATACAAAAATAATGCACATAATCATAGTGAGGTAGCCTTTTTACAAAACCCCTTTTGACAACTGAAACGGATTGAAGGGTAAGGTGTGTAATGGTGACCGACTGTTGGGGAGGCTTTGATAATATCGCTCAGATGGTAATCTCTATCAACTTCCACATCTCATATAGGTGGTTCCACTAGAACTTAACATGTTAAAGCTCAGCATGGGCTTTTTCAAAAGCTAATCCCAATGACTCCACATCCATTCTATGCTCCAACAAATGGACTTCATACGGGGAAAATATATTAGATGAGGCCATTGCTTCTGTTGTCTGAGTAAATTCGATTTGTTTAATCCCTATGTATATACTAATTATGTGATCGTTGTTTAATAGCTATATTAGCAATGATAATAATGCCTAACAATATTTTAAAATCCAAAAACATAAAACCATGTAAGTGCATATTTTTTATATACCTATAATAATACATTTAATAAGTTTAAGAAGAATTTTCATTAATGTATTTTTGGGTCATTACATTATGTTGATGTTTCATGTCAAAGAGTTATAGATTTAAAAATATACCCATTTTTTATGGCGTGAAGCAAATTATTATTTATATAAAATACAAGATTACCCAGCATAAAAAATATGTGTGTGATGAATAAAAAATTATTCTTTATATAATTTAATAAATTCTTAAATATGATGAAATTAATTTTTAATATAAATCATTTAATTAACTAAAAAACTATTTTTTAGAAAAGAAATGTTGTTTATAACATTATATATTCTAAATATTATATGGAATTCATTAAGTATTAAATAACTAATAATATATTTTTATATGTGTGAGAAATTAAAATAGATTATTTAAGAAATAAATTAATTTAATTTAATAGATTAAAATTACACATCATTCATAAAACAAATCATTAGAATTAACAGTTAATCCATTATCATGGTAATTAACATTAATATTACTAATCCTAATTTTACGCTAAACATTTATATTGGATATATACAAAAATAAGAACCTTTTGATATTAATTTTTAAATCCATTTTTGTAACTATCTATTGTAATATGATAATGTCATAAATTTATAGTGTTAGAAAAAAAATTATTTTTTTCACAATTATCCTAAAAATAAAATATTTTATAAATATCTCAAAAAGTATTATTAATATGTAATTAAAATGTTTAATCCAGAAATGAATTTAATTTATAAAATTATAATACTACATTTTTAGAATTTAATTATTAAATATAAATACATAATATTAAGAGAAAAATATTTTACACCAAAACTATCCTTTTTAAACATGAAGTGTCTTTAATTGTATTTCATATGAATTTATAAATAATTAAATAAAAACATAATAGTTTTTAAAAATAAATATTACCTATTATGATAATCATTTTACGGTTAAAAATATAATTTATTTGTTTGATATTAAAACAAAACATTCTATGTAGTTTATTGAAATTCATCATTAATGAAATATTAACCAATGAAAATTGATAATGAGAAATTATTTAATTTTTTTATCATATTTATCTAGAAATGATTATATAATTTAATTTTTTAATACTTAATAGTTCATTTTAGTAGGGTGTTGCATTATTTTGGTTTTGAATATGACTAAATCTATTGATTATAAAACTAATTTAAATCGTCTAAAATCTATGTTTGTTGAATATAACTCCCTAACTAATCTGTGTCTTGATAAATTTAATTATTAATCCCTGATGAATTTTGGTGAGGGTATTATTAATATTTTCATCATTGATAATAAAAATCTTAATATAGAATATTAATTTCTCTCATAGGATTCATTAGGTTACATATATTTCCCAAGAAAATAATAATTATTCATAAAATCCTGTAACAATGTACTTATATACCCGAAGAATACTTTTTCAAAATAACCATTTCCCAAAACCGTAATATTATAGAATACATTAAACCATATTGAAATAATATATTACATAGGAAATTTATATTGACAGTAATGATAAAAATACTATTAATAACTATTCCATAAAAGCACATACTACCCAATATAATCCAAAATCTCGGAAACAAGATGAACATCACTGAAAATGTTATACATAAATTACCAATCCCATGGATAAATATTATCTCTAAACAACCATTTAAAAATTAAAACAAACAATTATTATAACAACATTAATCTTATATTAATTATAATAGTTATCCATACCATAATCATGTGTTCAACAATAGTTATCTCCTATAATATAACAATTTTATAAAATTACTTTTCAAGGAAATTAATAAAATTTAATGTATATTTTAAAACCATTAATGAAATCAAATGAAGTAAAATCACTAGTTGATTCAAATAATCCTCATTAATTTTATAATACATTAGAGTATTATTGATAAAAATCGGAAACTGATAAATATCGTTAATATTTTCATGATTTAATTAATATTATTATATAAACCTCATTTCCATACATAGGAATTTTAAAATAATCATTTCTACTATGATAGTAATTAACTAAGATTATAACCCATTAAGATATTATTCCTTTTTTGTTAGATGACATAGTGGCTTCATGTTATATAACTTTCTCACCATTAATTACATTATCCAATGACAAATAAACCTAAAACTGCATGATAATATCAGATATATTAATATAAAATCCATAATCTAAAAACGACATCCCCTATTACATCTTCATTTTAAATATGTGATACTTATGGTTAGACCTATGAATCTATTTTTTAAATACTAGGATCCATGGTAATATTATTATTAGGATGTGTGACCTATTTAGAAGAAATCAAAGACAAATAATTAATAATAGGTGGTAATGAGAATGTGATTTGCCTATGAACATCTAATTGTTGTTTATATCATGGTGTGTAGTTTTATTATTTTATAATTTCACACTATATTGAAGAATGAGTTGATAATAAATTAGACATTATAATGTTTATTACTCATAGGCACATCTTTGACAAAACTATATATACATTAAATAATCAAGATAATGATGAAATCACTATGAAAACCACACAATATCTACTACAACAGAACATCAGTATATTATACTATTGTTACACATATCCATTATTCCAATCAAATGGGATTTTACAAAAATTATATTTTTATAATACAAAAAATATTCTATTTAAATTAATGTAAACTAAATGGTTGTACATGTATTTGATATTAGGATAAGTCATAACATATCATCCAAGAAATTATCATTTAGAATCATCCTAAAATCTCTATTTTATAAATTTTTGATTGTTACCAAATATGATTCAAAATCAATGTGACTGTCTCAAATACGTTATTTCAAAGAAATTATTTAAATAGAAAACAATCCAATGATGTTGTAGGTTTATATTTTAATATAATTAGCAAAGAACACTAAATGGATAAATCCATTTCTTTTTTTACAAATGTATATTTTTCCAAATATATTATGAATTTATTAATCTGTCACAAGTATTTACATTCTATTGTCACCTTTTCTAAACAGAAACTCTTATAATGAATTCATACATATCAATTATCTTCATATCTTGGGAAAATTGAAATATACGAAATGTGTGATCTTAGATGCTCTCTAAGGGTAAAGATATGTGATATGAATCAAAATTTAAAGTTTAATAAGATGTGAAATTTTTTATAATTGTGATACATAATAATTTTACTCCCAACAATTTATTGATTTGAAATAATGACATATGGCATGTAATAACATAAAAGCGTCAAATATTAGAAAAAGATGCATTATCATGGGACTTTACCGTACATTTGAAATTTAAATTATTGATAATAAATCATGGAATAATTCACTTAATACATCCATACGTTCCTATTATATATTACAAAAATTCCATATATACCTACATACCTGATATATAATAAAGGGATGTGTGTTTAGTTATAGAATTTTTTTTTGCTATCTCTTATAACACCTCAATATTTTAAATGAAATATATTATGTTTGGTAGTGTAAAAACAAGCCAGAAAAATATGAAAAAGAATTTGTGTGAAATTTAACAGGATGAGATGGATAAATTACATTCAATATTCCATGATTTAGAAGGTATTTTTTATTTTCAATAATTTATTTTAGACACAACATCGATCACAAAAGACCCATGATAAATATAATAGTAAAAGAGTTCCATTAAATCTATGGTATTAATTGTATTATTCCCAAAATTTACCATATATATATATTTCCTACTAAATATAAATTATTGATAAATATTTATTAAATATTATATAAATTTTTTAAACCTTAATTTTATTCATCAAAAATATGTTTTTGTGAATAATGATTTTAATTTTATTCATAAAAAACTATTATAGGATTTTTTTTTGTAAATTCTAAAAAAATTATATGATAAAATGAAATGATTTTTTAATTCTTAAATAAAAATTTTTAACTGCTAAATTTTTTGAATATTTGTAAAAATATAATGTTTTTATTGAATCATGATGAATACAAATTTTTGTAAAAATTTGATTTCGTTATAATAAATTTGATTATTTAGATTTACAATTATGTTTCAAATATTATGTAAAAAAACTTTATTATTTCTTATTTAAAATAAAATTCTTTAATTTCATTAGATTGTTAATTATAATAGATTTTAATATATGTTTTCATAAGTTTAAACTTAATTTTTTTCGAAATCATTTTTAAATCACATAACATTTATAAATTTTATTTAAATAAATTATTCCATAATTAAATATGAATAAAATAAAATTTAAATATCATATATTAATAAATAGTTAATGAGATTTATACAATTATAGATTAAATATTAAATCATATTGTTCCTCAAAAATTCACATCCCCAAAAATGGTTTTTTCATTCTATCAAATGAATTTTTTAATATTTTATTTTTCAAACATTACAAAACATTATTTGAATAAGAAAATATTAATTTTTTTTAAAATTATATTATTGTGACTTTTTAGTGTTTTATGAAAATATTATTTTGTTGATAAATGGTGAGAAATACTAAATTTTAATTGAAAACTGAGTTTTCAATTAAACTATTTATAAGAATAAATTATATTTTAAATTAATTTTAAATGAATATTACTTATATTTAACATAAAAAAATTAAAATTAGGACTTTTCAAAAAAATTCACATGTAGTTTTTTTATATATTCATTGTAAAATTTTTACCATTTTCGTTTTGAATCATCTCTTTCTTTTCTACTCTAGGGAATTATGTTAAATTATATTTTGAAACTTATATGTAATAAATTAGAAAAAAATTGATTCTATAATTTTAATAATTATTATTTATAATGATTAATAATATCAACATAAATTTTTACCCCAATGAATAGTGAAATTAGTATAAACATAATTACGTTGGTTAAGTTAAAAATAGATTAACTATGTGTTTAAACTACCAAGATAAATGTAACAATTCTTAAAAAACATATTCAAACCACATTTTATGTCCATATTTTAACCTTATATCATAATTTTTTAATAATAGTTTAATTTTTTAACTTATTTCATGATTACAATGTTGGAAAAATTGAATATTTTTTTAAAATATATAAACATTCCTCTCAGCTCATTTAAAAAAGAAAACCACTATCATATATTCTTCATACCCTCTGTAATAATTGAATAATAAAATCATATCCCAAATCACATTCAATGTTCCATTCTCTAATTCTTGAAGACTTAGTTTGGGATGAATGATGGCCATTGAGGTTTTTAGTGAAAAGAAAATGAAGATACTCGAAAAGACGTAAATTTTTTCAATAATTATATTTATTTTATTTATCTTATATATCCTTATTATTTGATGTTATTATAATAATGGAATTACCTAAAACAATCTCTATTATATCATCTAGGTTATAAAATCATCATTTGAGTGTGAGCTGGACTATCACCTCATGAACTGATTTCATTCATTTTTTTCATTAAAAAATAAAGGTTTAGTACTATAATGTATACATATAATATATTTTTTATAACATAATTATACCATCTTTTCCTTATTTCATATATACATTTTTAATTTTCATACCATATGCGATATGATAATACAACTTGTGTGTACAACAGATTAAAACCAAACGTAGTGATGTGATTCATTATTCACTAAAAATTGACTTAGAATGTAATAATGAGATTTATAATAAATATATGTGATATAAATGAAATTATTACAATATAAATGGTATATTTTTCTTTATTAATGAATAATACATAGTTTTTTAGTAAAAAGATGATAACATCAGTCATGTACGTGTAGACTACCACCTTTATGATGTGATGTGACTACATTTTCAACAAAAAACCACATTGATAATATATATAAATATAAGTATATTAAAATATTTAATATGTTATATATTGTATTGGTTTTTTTAAATAAATTAAATGTATTGGGTACTTCCTTTTTCTAGTGATCATTTAAAAAAGGAAACCTTAATCCTTCGTACGTATGATACATCATCTTCTTGAATATAACATAATTAATTTCTAAAAATCCACATAATTTTTTTTATTAAATGTTAAATTTATTTATAAATATGATAATTATTTACTATTTATAATTCATGATATGAGGTAACTATATAATATGAAAAACTTCTAAAAAAATTCATAACAAAACCTAAATGAAAATATAATGTAATGAATACACAAATCATTTCAAATTAATAAATTTTATTTTTTAATGCCTTATAAGACTTGTTAAAAGGATCATAAATGATATTATAACTATTAATATGTTTCAATAATAAGATACTAACATGATTAAAACCATTATATAGGAGTTCAAATCATGATCACCCAAAAGGAATCACGTGTTATGATATTTCTAGTCACTATTTTATTTAATAGACACCAATAAAAACGCTTCACTCATTTATATTATGTGGTGTTAATACATCCTCGTTGAGAATTTATACTATTAAAAGAATTCCTTTCATATAATTTACTGATTCATTTATTATTATTATTTATTGGGTCTTTCAACGAAAATGATTACTAAAGAGGTAAGGGATTTTGTTGTCATTTTTTACTTCATTAAGAATTATTTTGTTTCATGCTCCAATATTAGTTGATGAGTATTATATAGATCCCCATTGAAATATATTATAATTGACTTATTTATTGTAATTATATTTTTAGTATCATCAAATTTAATTATTTTTTTGGGTTTATGATTCAATGTTAATAAAGTTGTAGGTGTTTTATAAAACAATCAAATTGTTTATGGGCAGGGTTTATGGTTAGCTATTCAATGTTAAAATCCTATGATCTGTATCAAATTAATTCTCCAGAAATTTCAACTCATAGTTTCCTACATTGTATATACAAGGAAAAGTAAATTATTTTCAATCACTCACATATGAAAGTCATGAGAGAATGTTTTTAATATTATACAACATGATTTCTATCTTCATTTGGAAATTCCATTTCATCATGACCCATGACTTCTAAATTTTTTTTCAATTTATTTACATATTGAAATTTATTTAATAATTTTTTTTTCTATGTTTTACTTATTAAGTAATATTTTGAAATGATTCATCTTTTCTTTTTCTTAATAGGGCACTTTTCTAACAAGTTTACTCTGAAAAATGAATTTTCATTTATATAGAATAACATTTATAAAATTACCCTAAAAAATAACCACCATTTAATTAAATATTTATTTTAATATTATGAATAATATATTTCCAAAAAATCATAATATTATAAAAAATTATATTTCATAAAAGTTCATTTTAATGAAGATTTTTTTATAAAATTAATTCAATTTTAAATGGAGATTTTAAAAATGAAAAAAATATATTACTCGAGAATTTTTTTAATGAAATTTTATTATTATTAATTTTCATTAATATAAATTGATGTTTTATATCTTCTATGATGTATTTTTTGTACTGAGACAATCATAAGTTTTTTCTTAATGTATTGACACTATTTTAATGGGACTGAGATGGAACTCTTTTATTTTCCCCATGCTAATCATGTTTAAATGTGATTATTATAGAAGCTATTTATTTTAAATGGTTTACTCATATTATAAAGATATTTGTATGAAAATAATTTCATTACAACGAGATAATCATTTTTCAAAATGATTGTTGTGGAACCCGTTTATTTTCCTCATGGTAGTCATGTTTTCAATAGAATAATGTTTTTATGAGTCTTTTGATGAGGGATAATATTTATGAACAGTATATATAGTTCTCATTAATTATAGATATTCTTTAATCCTACAAAGAATTCTTTATCCCATTACAACATCTGTAATCAAACAGTATAGACAGTGTAGTGTGTGACCATAATAGATTATACGATGGAGTGGCCTATAAAGTGTCATGTTATCCTCTAATACCTTAAATGACAGTTTCTCCTATATAGTTCCCAAATACATTTGATAATTAATTTTTTGTCTATATAATTATATTTTATGTTGAATATAACATCCCATCCCAAGTCACATCTAATATGGTGTCTGGAACGATGGGTCATATTCCCTGAGGTGTGCATCCCCATATGCCCGAGGCTATCCACTAGAAACGTAGGTCTATTGATGGTACATTGGAGATACTATACCCTATAAATAAATGTTTTATAGTGTTATAATAATATTAAAATAACATAATGTAGTAGAACCAATAATTATAATGAAAAAAATTATTATAATTATATAATGCCTAAATAAAAAAAATGGACAACAACAATTCCATATAATAATTCATCTAATATTTGGTTCTTATATATGGAATAAGAAGTAAAAATAAAAATAAAATAAAAAACTACATAAAAATAAAATCTTTAAGCATATTATGCATGATTCAAGTCTTACACTCCCTATCTCCCATGTACACGTCACAACAAAAGAAATGAATCCAAAGACACACGAGAAAAAGGATCTACTCATGTCCCAAACGGTTCATGAGTAGGTTGTTAGATAATAATCTCGGTAGACTGGCACGGATGGTGTCAAACCAAATCCATTACATCATATATAATACAAATTAGTGAGAATGTATATGAAAACATAAAAATGCAGTGTATAATAAATAAACAATAATCCACCCTAGTTCCTAACTCACACATGGAAGCTATATCTATATCAACACCCTTCTATGTATCTTAGCCTTTGGTTAGATCCTCCTACATTATTGCAGTTCACCCAAATAAGTATCATGTTATCATTTTGAGGATGAATCAGTTAAAATATAATATAAAAATATGGCCTCATCTCTTAGGATCACAAAAAATCACCCTTGTGAATAACTAGAATACGACGTTCATGTCTTGTGTTACTATGCATGTAGCCATCGAGAGTCTAACATAATCATATACTCATCCTTTATGAATTCAATACAATATCTCCCATCTATCATGTGGTACATAAACATGTATGAAGAACATATTACTCAATGCCATTCATGAGTCCCCATATATCCCATATTACCATATACTCTTACCTTTGGTATTATATAGAAGAACCATTCCCCCAGGCAGTACAGAAGAACATGCACTAAGCCATCAGGTTTCCACATTAAACATGAGCCATATCTAGAAAAACACAACATGTCAATTAGTATCCACCCCTTAGGTATCAATCAAATAAATATCTCAGAATCTCAAATGATTTGTAAGAAAAACCATAATTCTAGTGTCAATCATACCTGAATTATAATCCCAAGACAAAAAAAAATAACCCTTAAAAATTACCATCATTCATGTTAATTAATTTAATTAATCGAGGATCCAAATTTTAATCAAAATTTCATGAAACATATTTATTAATAATTCAATCCAATTTTCAATAACATATTATTTTACCAAATTTATCAATATTATAATATCATAAGAAATCAAAAAAACAATTTATTATGTAATATAAACTGTAATCATGCAATCATAAAACATATATGAAATATTTATTGTGATTTAATGTCAAAAAATTGATGTATTAATAATTTTCATTTTTAGTAGGATAATCAGTTGTTTATAGGACTGACTCTCCCCGCCAATGAACCGAAGGGAATGTAAGGGATGTTTTAAAAAGAATAATTAGAATTTAATGGGGATTATTCAGCTTTTTTGGTTGAGCCATCGATATGTGGCATGATCACACATCTAAAAATTACCATAAATAATTGAATTGAATAAAATGGATTTATTTTAGACAACAAAAATAAATTCCTTTCATGGAATGTAACCACAAGGAATCATTCTATTGAATATATTCATGTTATACCATTGGATCATTTTATATAACAATTCGAATTTAAGCATTATAAGAGGCATGATCATTCCACCATTTTAACTTCCATTTAAATTATTTCATTTATGACATAAATTCGAGGTATAAAAGGCCATCTTAAAAATTATAATCAACTCAAGGAATAACATTTAATAATACAAGGAAAGAAATTCATCAAGAAAATCCTTTTAATTATACAATTAATGAAAAATTTAATAAAACTCACCATCACCATATGGCCAAACATGAATAATACCATCAAATATGGTTAAGAAATCTAAAATTCAAAATTTAAAATAGTGATTTTTTGAAGACAAAAAACTTCTATTAGAGGGATTCAATTATAATCCCATGAATTTGTTTATCATGAAAATAATTTATCAAAACTAATAATTTCATTCTATGATCACAATTAAATTAATGGCACATTTTTTTTAATTTCTACTCAACACTAATTAATGTCTACGAAAGGCACGAAGCTAATAAATCAATGCATTATTACATTTATGGTGGAAGGTAATTTGGATTATACCATAACATGTAGACCAATCCCAACAATCAACACATGAAAACATTGATGATGAAAATGATCATCCCATACATTTATACCCATACATTCCTATATATATACCTTGATCCAATGTACTTATTACAATCACCATGAGGGAAGATAAAAAAAGTGAAATATATATATATATATAACTATATATATGTTTTAAAACCCTCCCTGAGTCATCAAATTTTCTATAAACAATACCATGAGCTCAAAAAACTGAAGAAAAGACCATATTACCCAAGAAAAATTAGAATACCCTCAAAAAATATGAAATACACACAAAAATAAATTAATAAAAAATAGAGAATGAAGGTAAATAATACCAAAAAATTATTCTAGTGAACCAAAAAGATATGAAACACATATCCTTCCATGATGGGTGTTGTAAAACTATTAATTAGTCTCGATAATCCTTTAATAGATCAAAAAAAGCTGAAACATAATAATCATTCAACCACTATCCCTAGGGTTTCACCCGGGTGAAGAAGGGTGATACAGAGGGAAAAATAGCCCAATGAGAGGGAGAGAAGGTGGGAGGGGGGGTTACCTCACTATATCATGTGAGAATTATGTTGAATCCATAATAAATTAACATAGGATAGGAAAATACAAGGTGTCCTTTGTCATTTCGCTAAAAGGGAACCATAAGTGGGTGCATCCGACTCTATAAAAGGGAGAAGGAAACCCCATTGTGGTTTCTTAAAAAACCATATCCTAAATAATAATAATAATAATAGTAAAATTAGTTTTAGTATTAAAACATTTCCTAATAGTTACTCCATAATTATTTTCATTTAACATATTTTCCATTAAAATAGTAACATAATAAAATAATATCATAAAATCAAACACATCGCATGGTTTGATATTGAGGAACAAATGGTTTCTGACTCACTATGTGACCCTTCCATCTCCTCCAAACATGAGGTCCCATAGCCTGATGATCTAGAATAATGGGGGAACACATGGGGCACCACATGGACCGTGGAAAACACTGAAAATCAATATAGTAACGTTTGTAATGTCTCAGAATAATGAGATGAGTCACAGTTTTAAAAATTGAATGTACAATAAACACAAAAACAATTTTCTTTTGAATTTTCATCTATTTAAAAACATGAGTTGTTTCAACCTCTACACCATAGAAGTTCCCATCCCAGAGAATAATTTGGGATAATAAAAACATCACATGACTAACTAGGGTCATGAAGTTCCATTCATGTTGTCTTGTTTCATTTCAAATATCCCTTAAACAATTAAGAATCTATTAGGAAATGGGCCTTAATACACTAATAACTGAGCCATCAATAAATTTTCTTCTAAAACACCATGTGAAGACATACACAATACTATTTAGATAAAGGAAAGATCACATCATCTTCTCATGGAAATCCTGAACAAATTTTCTCCCAAAAATATGCTTTATCATTAAAGATAGGTCAATTCCAAAGCATGATACCACTATGATTTGAATTTTCTAAAAATGATCCATCTAAGTGTTCTGTTGATTCTCCAATTGTGATTTTTAAATGTTCAAATGGTATATTTCCAATTGAACTAATTAAAATTGGTTTGACATGATTTCCTTGAAATACATTGACAACCATTAAACCACACTCACCTTAAAATAGATACATGTTCAAAATGGTTTTACACAAACCATTTACAAGAAAAAGGGGTAAAATATTAAACCCACTTCATCTTACTTTTTGTGATATGCTCATCTTAGTAGGATAGTATATTGTGGATAGAACATCCATGCCTTCCTCCAAGAGATATTATATTTAATCCTAATAGGCTCACCCAAGCGCATACCTAAAATACCTTGACATTCATTGGTAAAATTAATCTCCTCCGAGCATGAATACAAATACATGATAATATTATAATGATACAATTATTTTGAATGGAACAAACCCAAGTTACTTTATACTCTATATTGATAAGTGAGACGTTTGTAGAAATTCATGAGGCCCACAACAGAACATTGACTTAGACCAGAGTAACATTGTCCTAACTATTATGTCAGATGAAACTGTTGGTGGGAAATGGTTCTTTTATGTAATTACTACATGGATATCCATTAGTCACTCATTACTAATAGACCACTGATAAGAAAACCACATTCAGTGTGAAATAATTGGAGATCACTCATACTACCCAATAACATTTAAACTATACCATGGTGTAAGATCAATTATCTCTGTATCATGGATAATGTTAAGATATGGGAAATTCCTAGCTATCAAGGAAGGGTACACTAATAGGATTTGAAAGATTACTCTAAGAAAAATGGTTGAACCACTACTAGATGATATATTAGAAGATAATAAGCCTCACCTACAGACATACCATCATTAACCCATCATCAAGCCTTCAACACCTGAGGCATCATGTGATCATTCAAGCATACCCACTAATGTCCACCCATGACAAGAAAACATTTATCAAATGATGAAAACAAAACCAATAATAGCAACATCATTCTCTTAAGCAAGAATGAACATGATTTATAGTTCACAATCCTTATGTGAATTTATGAATGAACGATCATTCTCTAATGGTCCTCTTTAGGTGTGTTCCTTCAACACATATAGAAATGTATTTAAAAGAATTGGCATGACAGTACCCATCATAAGAGTGCCGTAAACATAAAAATAAAGAGATAGACCAGCATCTCAAAATAATGCTTGGTCAGAACCACCATAAGTGAATACATTTGAACAAAGTGGTTGAAATATAACTGCAAATTGACATGAATGTAAAACAATTTGAGTCTCTTAAAGTCATCACAAGCATTGGGATGAACATAATTTCCTTCCTCCCAGGACTATCTACTCCATAGATGATCCAATATGTTAATCAATAGAACAAGGCTCAATGATTCCACCAATCATGAATAGTTCCTTACAAAATTAATGAATTAATGGTTACATTGAATATCGAAACATACTACCATGAGATTTCACTAACAAATCCAACATCTATAACATAATCATTATGTTTTCCTCCCTATGAATTCATGTATCTGATATGTCGTACAAAATATTTTCTAGAAATTCTTGTTTTCCCATTTGACCATTACCCTGTACAATGACATACAAAGTCATCTATAAATGAATTATTGAAGAGATTTATGTGATCTATGAAACAAGTGACAAAGTATAGGAATTTCTAACTCACTAAAAATGATAATTATCTAATTTATCATTAAACAAAAAAGGGAACTAAAAATATGTATTTTCATCTAAAAAGGGTGACATTTATAATAAAAGAGTCATACTATAAACAATGTCACCTTAATGGAACAAAAAATTAGAATGATCCCGGTACTACGATGGTATCTAAACTCAAGTGTGATACTATCGCGGGATAACCCCTCTCGAGATCACAAGAGTCGAACCTAACACTATGTCATTTCTAAACAAAAGTCATGAGGCTAAAAAACTATTCATCAATTCAATTTCTAAAAATGATTAGGCCTAATGAGAATTCATGTGGTTCCATTCCAATTCTTCTCAAATGGAATAGCTCAAGGTACACTTAAATGAGGGTTTAAATGAAGGACCCATAGTTAGGGTCCATTTTTTATGTCATCACATTGATTCACTTTTAAATAATTAAACATACAAAATATTTATTATGAAACATCCTGGTAAAAGAGGACAGTAACAAAAAATTCATTCTTTAAAGATTAATAATTCATACACATAACGTCCTTAGAAGGAAATTTATTAACAAAATCATCTTTAACAAAATAAATATACCTAATAGGATCCCACAATTCCAATCTAATACTTTTAGAAAGAATACCTTGTTCATTTTCATTATTATTGAAATTATAAAAACCCATTAATGATTATCTCATACGTACCATGTCCCCAATGAACCTACATGGTTCTAGTTGAGAATTTAAATGGATAACCAGTTCATTTAAAATTAAATTTGAATAACCATTTCATTTAAACCAATTTATTATTACAACATACTCATTCTCATCATTTCAGTCCTATGGTAGGTAATCTACTAATCGATAAATGACCCACATATTTTTTGGTTTTGAATTTGGATCCAATTTTAATTACAACCAATTTCATTTATCCCATTCAATTATTTACATATTTAATATAAAGTGTAACATGTCACTAGAGGTGCATATCATAAAAATACATGCTAAAATTGTTGAATTATGGAATATCAAATAGGGAAGGAATGTGATGTAGTTAGAAACATGGAATATAAATACCTAAGAATGTTATTAATTTATTCATGGAATAACACACAATGAAGAAAAATCAAATCAGCAAGTAACCAACGTATGCAACTACAGGGCACAACATATGAATGACTTGTAATTTTCTATGTTCCTATGTTGATGCCTATGATTATTAATCCTTTACATAATATAAAAAGGTGAAAATACATAAAAATATTGTAAACCCATATGTAGTGTAAAATAAACCATTCACTCAAGATGAAATCATATCAACTATAATAGTAACAAGAATGAATAAAAATCACAACGTTGGGAACTTAGTCATTTCCTTTACGTGGAATGATCAATCATGGGCTTGGAAATTCACCAAGCACAAACACAATAATAGACTCTTGTCTTAAAAAATAATAGGAAAATCAAAAAAACAAATATTGGATACCACTTCATAATGCTCTGGACCCACTCACCTCTAAGACTGTCGCTAGACTATAGGGTACACTTCCAAAAGCATGACACCATATATAAAAGTGGATGTCGAATAGAATTGAGTGTCTATTTATAATATGGTGGGATGACTAAGTGCTCTATATTAGAGTAAAAATGTTGAATAATAATATCAATACAACAAATAGTAGTGAAAGTAGTAATAATATATTCAAACACCAGAAGAATAATATAATATATGAATAAAAACAAAAATGGACAATGCCAATTCAATATAATGATTCATATAACATCAGGTGTTCCTCAATGATACATATAGTAAAATAATAATCAATGATATGTAAAATTCAATGGTAAACTCATTAAGAAACCTGAGAAAGAGCCACATCCTATTTTCCCGAGATTCCATGTACATAGAAAATCACATGAAATGAAAAAAGAGACTATCAAACAAGAATATCTACTATGGTGCAAAATGGTGCCCTAATAGGGTGTTTGATAATAATATCTTTAGGTAAGATCCCACAGATCAAAACCCACCCCATTACATGATATAAAATATAAATCATTCAGTAAGTAAATACTAAAAAAAATAAATAGGTTGTGTTCAATAAATAAACAACAATCCTACTAGGTTCATAAGGGACACATAGAAAATATACCTACTCTAGAACCCTTCTAGTTATCTATTTATATATTTTAATCCTCCTATAATAGGATGGATTAACCAAATCAATGTTATATTATACTATTAAGGATGAATCAATCGTAATATAAAATAAACATATGACCTCAGCCCCCGAGAAAAACCAAATCTCTCCCTTAGGAATAACATGAGTCTCACCCTTAGGCATCATGTGAATGTGAATCGTTCTATCAAGCATTCGAAGTAATCATATAATCTACCCTCAGGGATTCAGTCCCACTACACCATTCCCATAGGTGGTATTAAAAAATGCACCTGGCTCTCATGAATCAACACTAGTCATGAGTAATCATATATCTACTGTAATCATATAATCTTCCACCATTTATCAAGTACATATTCATTTCCCTTAGGTGGTATGAAAAAAATTTCATAATTCCATCGAGCATCCATAATAAACATGATTCATATCAAGACAAGATTAAATTTCTAAACAATATCAATCCCATAGGTATCAATAACTTTAATAACACATAATATCTAAATCAATGGAATAGAAATAAAAATCCTAGTATCAACCATTCTAGATTTACCATCATTAAAAAAATCAATTTATAAAAATTAACATCATTCAAAACAATTCATTTTATTGGTCAAGGATCTTAATTATCATAGTAATTATATTAAACCAGTTTAAATAACACTTCGAACATAAGGTCTTTAATATAGTAGTTTACTATAATAGAAAGTGATTCTATCATAATAAATAACACAATTTATTATTATGACACCATAATGTCCTGGCTATAAATCATAGAATTTATCTAATATTATGGTAGCTATTTATGGTCAGACAGACCAATACATAATAATGTCAATGTCTGGAACACCAATCTGGTGGTCATAGGTCTGAGTCTCCAAGCATATTGACCCAAAATGATCCATGGGATGGTCAAAAGTGAACAATTATAATATAATAAGGATTATTGAATTTATATGGACGATCTTATGACATGTTTTTACGATCACATAAATTTAAATTACTATAAAAAATTCTACCTGATAAAATAGGATTTAGTTTAAACAAACCAAAATCATTTTATTTCATGGAATGCAACCATCATGAATTATTCCATTGAATATATTCAAGTTTTATCATTTAAAAGAAATTTAATAATCAATGATTATTTAATCATAACAGGTTTCATGATCATACCACCCTAGTAAGATCCATTTAAATTAATTCATTTATGTATTTATGTCAAGTCATAAAAGGCCATCATGAACACTCTAATGAAGTCAATGAATAACATTTAAACATTCAACGAATGAAATTAATTATTTAAAGACATTAAATTATACAATTTAATGGAAATGGAATTAAGGGTCACCAATTCTATATTCCCAATAATAAGTATTACCATGAAATATAGTTTTGAATGATAGAAATTATAAATAATCACAGTGAGTTTTCAAATATTGTCCACCTTTATTGGAAGTTTTCTATGATAAAACCTATGTTTTTTATCAAACAACTAATTTATTAAAACATTGAGTTTCATTAAATGATCAAATTTTAATTATATGATAATCTTTTCTAAAAACTATATTTCACTAAATAATTTATACGAATGGAGAAATGTTAATAAATTAATGAATTATTGAATTTAAAGGGAAAGTGAAATGGGATCCTACCTCATGAAGTATACCAATGTCAATAATCGACAGTTGATGAATTTGATGATGGAAACGAAAATCCCAAACTTTCACACACATACATTCACACACACACACACACACACACACACACACACACATATATATATATATATATATTAATACAATGTCTATATTTCTATCACCATGAGGGAATATATTCCAAGATGATATATATACATACCAATGAATGTGAGTGAAAACCCCCCATAGTCATCAAACCATCTATAAACAATACTAGTAACTAAAATACTTTGAAAAGACCATGAAACCCATGTAAAATTACTAATGCAAAAAAATATGAAACCCCCAAAAATAAAATAAGAGACAATGAAGATCGACAAAATCTCTTACACTAGATCATTAGCGGATAACCAGATTGATCACCACTTCGTCTTTTGTGGCGGTTTTTCAGAATGTGAACAGTGTTGTCCAAATATTCCATTCATAAGATCTCATAAAGGAATAATCACAAAAATAATTCAAACACTAACCAAAAGGTTTTATTCATGACATGTACAGTGATAGAGAGGGAAAAATCATCTAATGAAAATGAGATGAAGGAAATAGAATTCCTTCCCTTGGGATAGAGAGAGAATCGTGACAGAACTAGGAGAAAAGAGATAGTGTAGAGGGAACCATCAAGAGGGCTGTGTCATTTGGACAAGGTCAAACAGAATATGGTGTGTCGTGCTCCATGTGAGGTAGAAAAAACCCTAAAGGGGATTCATAAAATATTTGGGCCTATAGGCAATGTAATGGGAAAAATTACCACTGGGCCTTTGGGCTATGTAATGGGTCTCCCTCTACCCAGTTAAAAAGAGGTATTTTCATTAATTTAAAAATATATGAGGTTTCAGCCGCAACCATTAAAAAACGTAACTTCTAAAATAGAAACACATTTCATAGTTTCTTAATAAGGGGTGTAAGATTTCATACAAACCATGTAACCCTGCCAGAACCTCCAAGATGGAGGTTTGAGAGCTCTATGCTCTTGTAACATGATGTACCAAAAAGGTAACCCCTTGGACCATGAACCAAATAAAAAACATTAATGTGATGGAACTCTAAAAATTATGTTTCAAAAATTTGTTTTTAGAATGTTCTATATATTAAATGAAGAACGTTCTTATTACATTGAATATTCATCAAGTTTAAAACATGGGTTTTTACATTGACCTAATGTTTGTTCCAATTTAAATGGTTTAATAAGGATTAAATGAAAATTATGTTTCATGATAAAATATTTATATATTTATGAACACAATGGGTTTCTAATCATTCTATTTGTTAGGACTGAAATCACATGGATTCTGATTATTGATTTTTATGAATCATTGTATTTTAAAATACTTATTTTATGCTTCATGTTTTATGATTCATTTATTTAATGATATATGTTCTTTTCTGATTTTATCATGATGTATTTTTCTTTCGTCATACACATATATACTCATTATGATAATTGATTCCATTAAAATTTCAATTAGTATATATACAGTTACTGAGAATTTTTTATTACCCTTTATATGTTTCCTCATCCATTAGTTTTAAATAATTTTGTGGAATTAATTTTCTAAATAATTTATTTCATTGGAGGATGATGAGGTATTAATGTGAAATAAGAAATGATGGGTTAAGTGGGAGAAATGAAAATTTATCAATATGTGTAATTTATATGTAATTGGTTTTTTATTATATAAAAAAATACATTTAAAAGACCCTTGATAATATATTTGATACCATTATTAATTTTTATTTTCTAGGGATTTTATGGAAAAATTTGGTTCAATATTATCGTTTTCAAAGATATAAATTTATTAATTATCATTTTAGCACTAGATCCTGGTGTGTAGGATCATAGTTTCTATAGATTCTAAAGAATTTTTATTTATATAACTATGTATATTTTGTTGTTTTATTACAAGGTTATCTTATGAGTTATGGAAATAATCATAGGATTATACACTTCAGGATTAACAATTGTTTAATTTCTTAGACACCCCTTTTATGGTTTGACCAATGAAATAATAAAGTGAAAATTCATGTTTGAGGATATTTCTTAGTGGGTTTATGCATATTAAAATACATTTTTTATCAAGATGCATGAATTTAGATTTCCTTTTAAATAAGATTAATGGAATTGATAATATTATAATTTTTATGATCTTGAATATTGAGAAAAAAATTATCATATACACAACCCCAATGTTGAAATGTTATTTGGATTTAAAGTGAATAATTTTAACTTATAATAAAATCTCAAATTTCGGGGATTAAAATATGAATTGTATGTTATTATCTCTAAGGATAGAAATCTCATTAATTTTGTGGTTACTGTGGATATTCAGGATATATGGTTATAAAATTATTTAGTTTCAAAATGGTATGTTACCTTTTAATTTTAATGATTAATGTATCATATTAAGGATTTTAAATTTTGGACCTATCTTACACTATGCTATCCTTTTTGGTACTAGTTTTTGTATAAGACATGATGAATTTATTATTTTCACATTTATGTATATCTTGAATTTAAATGATTAATTAATTTAATAGAAATGGGTATTTCATCTTGAATACTCACCATTTGGGGAAAAAAGATGAAATTATGGTGTAAATTTTCCAAAGGAAGAAATTTTACTCAATTAGTACATAAATTTCCATATTCACATAGTTTCAATGGTTGACAATTTCTCAACTCCTAGATATTTATTTTGAAAAAAATTATATACTATTATAATCATATATGATTAATAAGATGACCATTTAGATCATGCAAGAGTTTTGGTTTTGAGGACATTAAATTTTACTTGATAACACACTTTTTTTGTGATAATTGAATAAATTATGTTATATAATTAATTATTATTTTCATTCATTTCATCCTACGTTCTCTTATTTCTTTCTAATTTATGTGATATTTCATTGGAGGATTACACTCCAAATTCAATATTATGAAGTGCGTATTTGATTTAACATTATTTTAATATTTTTATAAAAAATTGTATACAAATTTCTATCCTATGATTACATATTTAATGTCAAAATTATGAGGGAACAATATATTAATGAAATAATTTTTTCACCATATGAGCTTTTGAAAGATGAAAATTATGTTTTATTGTGTAAAATACTTAAAAAATTAGATTAGAGAAGACTGGAAATACATTAGATATTATGATATATATATTTATAAATAATTTTAATATCATAAATAGCTTATGGTATATATAGACCTATTATTTATTATGTTTGATATCATATTGAATATATAACATTATGATTAAAAAACCGATGATATATATAATTGTTAAAACCAAAACCATTATATTTTTTGTATGAATAGTATTATCTATATTATTATATGTTTATATATAATTCCTACAGAATAAAAATTATGAAAAAATGAATCAAATAATTGGTCAATTTTAATAGACTGATTTTATTCCACAAAAATATTTTTTCATAATGATTTTTTTATTTCATTTCATGAATAAAATATTATAATTATTATTTTATAAAATTTAGAAAATTAATGTGGTAAAATTAATATCATTTTGATAATCATAATATCAAAATTTACTTTGGGTGAAATTTCGGATTTTTTTGGAAAATGGTGATTTTGATGTGAATTATGAAAATCTTGATTTATATAAAAATGAAAATTCATTTAAATAAATCATAAAATTTTAAAGTAACTTTATGATTTAAAATAATATTAAGAAAGATATGTAGTATTTTTTAATATTTATCCAAATTAATTTATTTTCATTTAAAATTATATTTTATTTTAGTATGAAATTATTTTGGTATTTAGAAAAATTTTATTTCTCAAAACAAATTTACTCAGCATAATGTATTTTAATTTTATCTAATTAAAAAAAATACCTAATGGAATGTGTTTTAAATTGATAATATTTTGTATATACCACAAAATATTAATTTAGAATCATACAATGATAGAGATAATGTAACTCCAACTTGTTATTAAAAAACATTTCACAAAAACTATATCTTTCATCAACTCAGTAGGTTATGTTTAAAATTAAATTTTTCCTATATTTTTAGATTTTAATTTTAAAACATAAGAATAATTTTTTAGATTATCACATAAAAAGTATATTTGGGTGAATTTTCTATCTTTTTAAAAGGATTATTTTTTCAAATTAATAGAAAAAAATTTGAATTCCAAATTAAAACTACCTTTTGGTAATGAAAATATATTTTCGTGTTATATAATATAATCTAAAATTAACTCTATAATATTATTTACATTGAATGTTTACATAAAAACATGGTAAAATTTGGGTCATTTTCTCTTCTAAACCCTTCTTTCTCATCAATGATATAGTGTAAATATTAAGATAAATGATCCCACATATGAGAATATAATTAAAAATAATTAATTATTATATTTAATTAGAACAATTTATATTCTATAATAAGATAAACATAATTTTTTTACTTTAATAAATAGTTAAATAAAAAAATTATTTATATGATTAAGGTAAAAATAGATTTATATGTGGTTATAGTAAAAATATAAGAATAAAAATGACCAACCCAAATATCCACACCCATTATATTATATATTTACAAATCATATATTATAATCTAGATAATTTCCCATTTTGGAATCCCTAGGCATGAAAAAAAAGTAGGTATAATTGAATCTTATAAAAAAATTAAAAGTGTTCCACACACAACACTCAAAAAAATCCACCCCCAAAAATATCTTCTTAACACCGTAAAAAATATTATTTTGTCCAGTACCTAAAAAAACCACATTAAACATCCATACCCTCATCCATGAAAAATTATATTGGGTATAATTCTATCATAGTAAGGATTTTTTTGGAAAACATAAGAAAGAAATCCGAATAAGTTGCACCATTCTTCATTGATAATTTTATATTATTTCATTCTACACCTCTTAAAATTATTAATAAACCATAATGGTAAAAAATAATTAGTTTATTATTTATAATAGAGTACCTTTATAATTATATAGAAACATAAAACTATATCGACTTCAATCAAATGGTATACGAAATCTTCATTATGGTTTTTGAAGACTACTACCTCATGAACTGTTTTCATTCATTTCCCTATTAGAATATATCACTATATTTTATGGGGATGTATATGAAGTATATATATGAAACTTTTTGCATTATTATAACTATTTAGTCATTATATAATAGATTCATTTTTGCATTCCATTCTATAGGTTATATAATATTGATGGTTGTGTGTACGGAATACTACTTCCACACTAAGCAATGTGATTAATCATTCAATAGATCTTTACATAGAATGAGATATGAATAATTATAATGAATTTATGTAATAAAAAGGAAATAATTATGATATTAATAAAATATATATAATTATGAGAATATCATATATCAATTTATTTTTTGAATAAAATTATTATAATGTCATTTGTATACGTGTAGACTTCCACATTAATGATGTGATGCCACCCTCTGTTAAACCTCTACAATCAATGGATGATATATATATAATTATATTAAAATATATTATATTGTATATATTATTTTATGATCATTATATAGTGATACAATAAAACATACCTCGTTTATATTATGATAATTGAAAAAATGAATCACTAGTCTTCCATATGTAAGACATAGCATCTTCAAGATATTAACAAAAATCATCTCCCAAATCCAAATATTATGAACGGTATTAAATTTTTAATGGATATATTAATATAATAATTATTTCATGATTATTATTCTAGATAATAAGTAAGTATATAATAATCATATCAATTAGAACATTCTTAACAATACCCAAATGAGAGAACGAGGCATTTAACACTAGAAACCCTAAAAATAATATACGATTTTTAATTAATGGGAGATAATTTGTTGTAAAAGGTTCATCTAAGATATTATAATTATTAGTTGTTTAATCTATTAATTTAATAACATGTTAAAAACGACGTTTATAGTTTTCACAACCCAGATCTGGTCACCATAAAAATTTGTGCCCAACCTAGTCTACGACATAACTCGTAGGTCATTCGTGATCACCGTGAGATGGAACAACTGTCCGGGTATCATAAATAATGATTTGTTGATGATTTACCTATGTTTAGATGTATAAAAAAATAATATGTAAAAGGAATCTAAAAATTCATACAAAACAATCCTCTAATAAAAATTCAGAATAGAAATTAAAGGTTTACAAAAAATCCCAAAGACTACTACTAGCCATGAAGGCCAAAAATAACATCCCAAGAACCACCTCGTGGACAAGGCCATCACCCTCAACCCATCTCCATGACACTTTTCCAAGAAGTACTTATAGTAACCTGATCCACCGGCTCTAAATGCATTAACCATACATGAGAAAAACATTTCAAAGTAAACTTACACCCAACTGTGTAGGTAGGGTGTGAGCCTATGGCCAATAAGATTCCACCCAAAAAAACCATGTGATAAACATTTTAAGACAAAAATAATGCATGGTTTTATAAACAAGGAATGATGAAACTATTTTTAAAATGGTGAACCATTAAATGAAAATATTTTTTAGGAGGGAAACATTAACGAATGTGGACATTTAAATAAAACAAACATGCTACTAAATTTTTCAAAAAAAAACACACAATATGCCGATGGTAAGTACAATATATCCAATGACCATTTGTCACGGGAACACCACTAGGAACAAGTTAGTTTTGTGGACCAAGGTACAAAATATATCACTGTATAAGTGACCATAAAAATATCCTTATCATGAAAAAAACACACGGAGTGGAAACCCTAATGCCATAGTTTTCCCCAAATATCATCAAGTGTAGTTTTTATTGTCATCATCAAACTTTTTTAGTGAAGAATGGATGCAACTGCCACCAGATCACTGGAATACTAGTCATAGTCCCCCAACCTACATACCTGGGGTTCCATCATTATTCTCAATCACGGTAAACATGTTATAAAAATACTAATTTCTCATAAAAATTCCATTTCCAAATTATACACACACAGAAAACACGAAAACAAGTCGCATAATGCCATTTTCACCTTCAAATTGATGTTAACACAATACTCTGACCAAACATCCCACAAACATAGCTCCATCATTTCTCACACTATTTCATAAATCAATCCATCAATTTATAAAATATTATCCCAAATTTCAAACAGAAAAAATACTAATACTCCCATTAAAAAACAAATTTTACAAATATACACCCCCAAAATTGTACCGAAATATCTTTTTTACACTTTCTGTAACTCAATAAACAATTTTATATTTTTATAAAACAACTACAAGAATAATAATAAGGGTTTCCACACAAAATCCATTCCAAAACCCTCTTTCAAGTACAAATACAATGCAATACCAAACCAAAACTAAATTGGAAGCCCCAAAAACATTTAACAAACCACTATAATAAGTTATAAAATTGCCTTATATGAAACCACTTGTGTTTCACATGAAAAACACACATTTGGAAGCAAAAAAGGAATCATTAAAATAAAATGCTTAACTGGTTACATCAAAAATCATTTTTCACCAGCCATCACAGATGAGGATCATGTTAAAATTTTAAATCAAGAAATATTAACTCATAATGGAATTGTTACACATGGAATCACCTAAATTAGATTCCAAAATCACTAATAGTTGTTTGAATGATCATCCACCCCACTTCTGCCCAAAAAGGGAATGGAAATGAATGAAAACCAAGAAGATTAATCAAATAAACTAAATAATAAACACCTTGAATGAATCCATAGTTGTTGAATAATTTGATATTCATATAGGAGGAAAGAAACCCAAAGTAAATGGACGAAATGTGGATGGAATTCACTTACTTCAATAAATCGTGAAGGTCAAACCCCAATAAACCCTTCAAAATTTGGTTCTAAATGAGCTTTCTAGATATTCGAAATCATTCCATGGCAATAATTGTTTAATAATGGAAGAAAGGAATACACTAGGGTTATGCCCATAAGGGTAAAATTTGATGTACATTAAAAATTTTAATTTTCTGGATACTATTCTTGGTTTGGTTGCATATTATATTAATTCATGAGGCAAGATCGTGCAGCTTGTTCTATCCACTGAAAAATATTCCATTTTTCGAATAATTCAAAGGTAACCTAAGGGGAATTCAATGGGTAAAAATGGTGAATACAATGGGAACCAAGGATGAAAATATATGCCATGGAAAGAGAATATAAAACCCCAAAATATCAACCCTTTCACCTACAACACCCAACGAAATGACCATGAAATGGAATAGTGTGAAAAATAAAGACCAAGTGTGATAATAATCCCCTTCATAATGCATTCTACCTATAGATATCTGCACCATGGTTAGATAAAAAACATCACTGAATACGTTTTCCTTGCTCAAGGGGGATTCATAATGAATGTAAAACAAAGAAACTAGCAGTAGGTAAAGAGGACTATGATCTAATTCAAGATCCCACGATGGACTCCCCTTATAAGGGTCACCAACTCCCAGAGTCCAAGTCATCTCTATTTTATCAATCAAAGGAAAAGATACTCTCACCAACCAAAATTCACACTACTTTCATGAAATGGGAAAACATAATCGAACCACCTGGAATAGAAAACACCTTAAACAACAATAGATGAAGATCGTGCAATTTTACTGAAATGAATAATTATTTATAATGAGGATACAATATCCTCACTTCAACAAAAAAATGTTGAACACTGTAATTCCAATGTTTACCAAAGGCAGAAGTTAGTGTTTGGATAGACCTGAATATGAAAAACTACTTCAAATCTGACACCATAAACAAATGAATTACTGATACTGAGAAATATGAGTGGCTCCCATTATAGAAACAAACTAACACCAGAGACTGAACTAGAACACCAACATAGGGAGGTCCAGATGGACACCCCACAATAATAGAAAACAAAATATCCCGATATAGAATAGGGACACCAAATGGAAGATGCCTGAATGGACTCCCCAGAATATGGGTTAAACGATCATTGGACTTGTTCTAAAAGAACTTATATAATACACATGGTGGGTCTACCCCCAACAAAAACCAACCACCTTAACCAACTTGCATGGGCCAATTTGTTGAAGACCCCATAAGACCCAATCATCACTATAAGGGTGGGGGTATGGTCAATGAATGTCTAATTCAAAAGAGAAACTGGTAGATACATAAACTCCATGAACACTTCCATCCTAAGAAGATACCAACCTAGACTGATATCAAAATGATCTGACTAATTTATACATACATAAACAACCAAACTAAGAGTTTCACCGATAAGGGTTAGAGCATGGTATTTGGTAAAAAAACCACCTCTCCTCCCTATAACCATGGATGGAATTTTCCACCAACACCGATTACAACCCTGAGAAACCGGGTTCTCACTTCCCCTACCATAACACCAGACTACATAGAAGAAAACCACCATATCGAAACCTCAAACTGTCTCCACATCACCCACCATAGAAAAATGTTAAGAAAAAAAGTGTCACCCCTGGTTTTCCTACATCCACTATGTCTTCACTTTGGGAACTATGTTAAGAGCCTAAATTATTAAATCATAACCATCCTCTAATCAGGAACATAAACACCTCGAATATAACATAAACCTTTAATGCCATTAGAAAATACACCATGATCCAACAAAATCAATATGACACAAAAATTTTCTCTAACTATTTAGTTTTTTTTAAATCTAAATAAATAAGGGGACTTCGAAGATACACATGCATCTCCTCTTTCAAACTGAATAAGAAATAGCAGAAGAAGGAACACATAGAAGACACCTTCACTTAGAATAGGGAATTCATAAATTCTTAGAATAGAAACACACTTTAATTTTAATATAAGCTCTAGAATGGTTCTGAAACAACCAAATATTACCTTAAATGTAAACAAATCACTACAATATACTACCAAACATGACCCATGAATGTGAAAGAGGTGGTACTAAGAGTGTAATGTTGAAAAAAGTTTCATGTAGCATTATATTTCTTCAAGAAACCACTACAGACTTGAATGAAAATATTTCTCCAATCATGTGGCCTAACAAGCACCCTTTCATAGATGAGATTATAAATGACTCATGATCCCTATAGGACATCATCCAACACAAAAAACCCCAGACCACATTCACCTTCCTCACTATAATTCCCTTTCACCATTTCCAAATAAAACCTATAGACCCAACGGTGTCATACATAACCTTTGAGGATTCATGAATCTAAAGAATCCATGTCTCCATTAAATTCATTTAGAATCCACTCTTACATTGCAAGGGAATCTATTTAATTCAAAATAAATAAAAGAGACTAAGTCAACCTTAATACCTAAGAAGAGAGTCCATACATTGATCAACTGGAGAACAGAACAATGATGAATCACCTAAGGCCAAACATAAATCATGAATTATCTTTTTATGGGGGTATACCACAGCCAATAAGAAATAAAATAACCCAAACATGAGATTCCTTTTTTAAAAACATAAAAAAACTAGAACTTAACACTAGAGGGGAACCACCATAGAGACTTCCCAAAATTGTTCTCATAAAAGACCCCCAACCAACACTTTAATCCCACTTACTGAGGAAACGCAAACCCCAAACAAAATTTAAACAAGGGAGTTTTTTAACACAAAATAACCCACAACATAAATCCCAATAGCATATAAAACACCCCACCCAAACAATAGTTTTCAAAAACAACATTTTTTTCATTAAAATAATTTCTTTGAAATAAAACTGGGTTGGGGGTTATAGAATTAACCATTGGCACCCCATTAGCCTCACACATGCATGTTTGTGTGCCACGGTAGGCACCCTCCTAATATTTGTACCCATACTCATCCATTCTTGAGATTAAGAATCCAACATCCCATGAAAATCCCTGCATGTGGACACAAAAGAAAATACCAATGGATAAAAAAATTATTTCCACTTTTCAAAACATATGAATTCAACTTACACTTGAATTTTCTCAAAACTGGTTTCCACAAAATCAAAATACAATGAAAAACATACAAATCTTTTCAGAACAGTACCATCTTTTAAAAAAACATCTCACATTAAAGTCATACAAATTAATTTCAAACCATCTTTTCCAATTTCAAAATAGTTATGTTTTTATGAAAAACTACATTTCATCAACACCAATTTAATTAAAACACATCACTTCTTATTTAGGAAAATGTTTCTATAATTCATTAATCCTTTAAAATGTTCACTAGTTACCAAATACAAATCCATTTCCAACACCACATATGACATCCAAAACATTCCATCCCATTCAAAACACCATTCAATAGTTCAGAAAAGTACATTTGAAACTGATTTTTAAAACCAACTTTAACATAATTTATACATTCAAAAGAGGTGTAAAAAATCATTTAACATTTAAAAAAAGGACACAAGATAATGTGAGCGTAATTTTGTGTTGGTGGGAAGGTTAAACATATTGTTGGTAGTCATAACCCAATCACTTCACCATCACAGATAGAGTTCTCAGACAATATCACCAGCTCCACATGGCTTTCCTGGCCCTATGAGCTCACTGGGGCCATTGACCCAACAATTTTTTTATTTCCCCAATTATAGACGACCCATGAGAACAAGAGTACTCAGATAAAACCAAAATTCCCCTAGCGACATGTTTCCAATAATAAGGTGTGATGAACAAGAACACTACACATAATCAAAATGTTCATCCATTAAAATCATAGCACTAGTGTACTTATACTCTTTCTCAAAAAGTCATGACCCAAAAAAGGAAACAAAATATAAAACCATATTATGACAAACTAGATCATGATGCCTTCCAAACCTCTTCCAACCTGGTCCATGGCATAACTCAATGGGAGGTACCAGTCTCCATCTTATAGCACAAGTCCTCGGGTATTATAAATAAATTTTTTGGAATGATTTAACCAAGTATGGAATCATAAAACAACAATGAATTATAAATAAATGAAATATAAAAGTTCATACAAAACATGACTTCCAAAAAATATCAGAATTCAAATACAAGGTTTATAAAATATCCCATTGTCTACCAAAATGAATGAAACCAAAAATAACATCCCAAGAACCACATCATAAAAATGGGGAATTTCCCTCAACCCATATCAATGACACAACACCATGAAGTACCACTAGTAACTCGGACCATCGACGCTAAATGATTTACTTATACCGACAAAAAACATTACTGAGACTAATTTTATTAAAAGGAGTAATTAGGGTGTGATAATAATCCCAATTATATGCCACAAAAAAAAATCCATGAGATAATAATTTGAAGAACCAAATATTGTATATTTTTATGAACAAGACATGCTAGAACACATTTCGGGTATAAATTTAAATAAAAATAGTTTTCAAGAGAGTAACATTGATGATTGTACACATTTACGTAAAAAATAGATTTTACTGAATTTTATAACAAAACGCAATATATGATGATGGTAAGTACAAGATATCCAGTGAGATCTAGTCATAGGAACACCCCTAAGAAATAGCTATTTTTTGATACATAGGTATATTGTATCTAGGTGTATAAGTAACCATAACAATATCTTTCTCATGCATGATCCAATAGGAGGGGAAACCCCTATGTCGTATTTTTCCATAAACATCATCATGTTTAGTTATTGTTGTCATCATCAAACTTTATATGTGAAATTGGGAAGAAACTTCTACAATTTCAATAGCATACTAGTCCTAGGCTGCCCACTAGGATACCTGGTATTCCCTGTTTGTGTGGAATCATGTTTCACATGTTATAAAATACCAAATTCGAAAAAAAATATCTATTTTGAAATTATAATTACACCAAGAAACTAAAAAAAGCCACATAAATCCCTTTTAACCATTAATTTCATATTAACATCTTACTCACTCCAGAACTACCCCCAAACATGTATCACACCACTGTAAACTTTTAAAAATCATTCCAACCACTTATAAAAAATTATCCAAAATTTTTGACATCACATATCAGAAAATTATCTTTTATAAACCCATTTTGATAACATTCAATGACCAAAACAGTACCTAACCATATTTTTAACACTTTGTGAAACTTAATACACCAATTGATATTTTTATAAAACAACTCCAAGGATCATAATAAGGTTTTTTCAAAAACAATCCATTTGAAAACCCTCTTTCATGAAAAAATTCACACCAATAACAATAAAAAATAGAAATGGAATCCCTATAAAAATAATATAAACCACATTCATATGTTATAAAATGACCTCAAATGATACCCCATGAGATACACATGAGGAACACACATTTTTAGGAAAAAATGAATCTCAAAAATTAAATTCTAAACCAATTCAATAAAAAATTGTTCTTACACCACACATAACATATGAGGAACATAATAAAAAAGTAAATCATGAAAATCTGTCTAATAAATAATTCATACACATTGAATCACCTTTCCAAGATTCCAAAATCCCAAATTGTTGTTCAAAACATAAACGGCACCACCACCACACTACAAGGGAAAGAAAACAAACCTTAACCAAGAATATTTCACCCTGAAATTGAAAAATAAAAAATAGGATTGATTCCATAGTTTCTGGACTATTGGAACATCAAGTAGGAGGGAAGAAACCCTAAAAAATGTATGAGACACAGAATTCACATACAATAATAAATCATGATGTTCCACCACCAAAACCCCCTTCAAAATTAGGTTCAAAATGACCTTGGGGGTTATCGGAAGACTTTCATTTATATAATAGTATAATGGGGTACGAATGGTTTACACTAGGGGTAATCCCAGAGGTGAAAAATTGGAATTACATTAAATTTTTAATGATATTGAAATTGGGAATGGTTTGGCTACACAGTTTAGTAATCTGTGCTTCCAAACTATATGAAATGTTCTATCCTTCCAAAAACATTTCATTTGGATCCAAATTCAAGGGGAAAAAATTGGAAATTAATGGAGAACCTAGGAGAATTTCAATGGGAACCACTGAGGGATTTATATCCCAAGTAATGTAGAAAGTAATGCCCAAACATTTCAACCATCTCACACATAGTTCCTAAGAAAATGACCTATAAATGAAACAAATTGAAATATAAAGCCTGTGTAATACAATGGTTATTTAAGCATGATCATCTAAAAGGAACAATGAGAATTGGTATTTCTTGTATCTCTTTGATTTCTTGGATACAAGAAAACTCACTACAAGTTTGTTTTTTTGGTTTTTATTAGTCACCCTATAATTTTTATACCAATAATACCATTTTATTGATGGTATTTAATGTCTTATTTTAATTTATTATTTATTTCGGATTATGATGTAAAATATTACTATAATAGTATGGTATTATTGTCTCATTTTTTCTTTATATATGATTTTTATCATGTTTGTAATGCCCCGGATCTGGAAGCCACGCAACGGGTTCCCCAAACCCAGTTGGTCACATGACCTCAAGCTCATTTTCTGAATTTCCAGAGGCTGTAGACTAGAAATGAGGACCCGGGTTTGATAGTGGGGTAACAATACCCTAATTTTTCAGTGTGTAGCGCAGTGGAAATGAAATATGTCATACAACCGTGGAAGCAGTAAAGAATATGAACCAGAAATGTACAAATGCATTAAAAGATAACCAACAGTTATCTATGAAAATGTAGCATGTCACTAATACTATGAAAGCATCCCAAACATGATACATTGTGATATAATACAATACAACTCAAAGTACAAGTTACAACAAAACAGAACAAGACAGAGTGAATAGAACGCAACAGCATCACAAGCCTATGCTCGGTCCCATGCTCTCCTACTCCTCCGCTACAATCATGTAAATTTATAGGGACCCTTGACCATGTTGACACCTATAGAAATAAATTCTTTTTGGGCAGAAGACATGACCCAAATAGGGTGTAAGAAATAAATCCCAATAGGCACACACCAAAGGCTCGTTCCCAACTGTCAGGTAAAATGGGCTACAACAGTGTGCAAAAGTAAATGTCGTAAACTAAAAAGTACTTAAAACTAACAATAACTACATATTTCATATCCATTTTTAATATTACTTATCACCTCCAAGATTATTCTTTATCTAGGTAGGTACAACATATAAAATCACCACAATGAATATTATAAATAGTCATATCCTCAGACATACTATCCTTAACCACAAGATATAGAATAAAATACCAGTAGTTGATTTCCCTCAGGCATAACGATCATTTCCCTCAGGCATATGTGATATTGATGTTAGCCACAGAAACTACTGCCCTCAAGCACAAACAATGGTTACCCTTAGGGTAGCTAAACATTTCCCACATCCTAATAGAACACTGCTCTCAGGCTAAAGGAACCGAACAGATCCCAAAACATAACTAAGTAATTTATATAAAATTTCTCTCAAGAAAATGGAATTCCCAATATAATTATGACATACCCTTGGGTATCCTTGAAAAACGGCTAAACAGAGAAATGCACCCCAAGTGTGGTCTCGGTTCCAAGCAGTGATCCCAAACAGCAGTTTAAACTTATCATTACATTATCTATAAAATTCCAGATATCATTATAGCAAAGGCATCAGCCATTCGACACCCCAACCATGGGAGCGTAGCCCAATGGTACACAATATCAACACAACAGTTTAAAATAAACATTATACCACCTACCTCGATCGCCTCTGATCGGTATACATGAATGACGCCTCCCGAATCATCCATGAACGATGTAGAACTCGGATAAACGTTCAATCATTAAAACATAAATAACATACCCTTGGGAATGAATTGGTATGCAACAAATAAGGAGAGTTAAGAACTCACCCGCACGGTTCAATCGAGACCGTCAGAGAAGGATTCAGATTCCCTATGTGAGGTCTGGAGAACTCCGAAGCTCCAGCCTCCTCTCGCAGCTCCAAAATGAACTCAAATCCTCCTATGTTGAACGAGTAGGGTACTACCCATTTTAAGCGAAGAAACTATATGGTGTGTACTCTCAATTTCACGACGTATAATTTTCATTTTTTAAACTGTTCATCTGGAAGCATCTTTCCACTACGGCATTGTTCATCTGTCAACATGAGTACACGACGTGTATTCCTCGTTACACGGCCTGTACTGCCTCTCTGTTGGTGGATGCCTCCACCACCTTAATATTCACATGTCGACTGATTATATGGCATGTAAATTCAAAGTACAAGGTGTGTAGTCTGTTTTTAAACCCTTTATTGCGGACAGGCCTACACACCCTTTGTATTCATCCCACATGGCCAAAGTACATGGTGTGTACACACAAAATGTTGTAGTTTCCCCTATTTAAATTATTTTATCAAAAACACTTAAGGAAAAAGAAAATAAGAAACCCTTACCTCAAAAATAAAAACCGGGTTCTTACAATGTTCCCCCCTTAAAGATATTCCTCCACGAATTTCCCTTCCAAGGTTGGTGAAGATACAACTATGAACAACTCTGGACACTAAGCACATACGTCGATCTCCTGCTCCCATATTTCGTCCTGCACTCGGCCATTCTTCTATAGAACCTGAATAAGTTGAACTGACTAGCCTCGGAGAACCTTCGTTCTTCTATCAAAAATAGGAATTGGATGCTCCTCAAAGGATGCATCGAGCTGTAGTTCAAAATCCTAGGGCTGAAAGATGTGATATGGGTCTGAGTTATAATGGAACTGCTGAGATACATAGAAGATGTCGTTCATGGAACGATACCACTATGGTAACTACAACCAGTATGCAATCGTCCCGACTCTCTCTAAAATCTCAAATGGCCCCATATACCTCAATTAAACTTTACCCTATCTCATGATCCACATGTGTCCCAACCTCAGTGAAACATGCAAGAAAACCTGATCCCAGACTACAAACTCTAAAGGTCATCTGCGGCAATCAAACATAAGATTTCTAAAGATACTGTGCAATAGCCATCTACTTCTCAATCAACTAGGCCTTCTCTGAAGTCTCCTGCACGAGACTTGGTCCCAGTAAAGCTTCCTCACCTACCTATAACTAGCACAAAGGTGATCAAAATGGCCTACCATAGAAAGCCTCCTAATTTTCCATCTCAATAGTATCCTGAAAACTATTATTATAGGAATACTCAAACAGGGGTATATGCTTCTTCCAAGATCCCCCAAAGTCCTGGACGCATGCATGGAGAATGTACTCAGGCACTTGTATCATATGCTCTGACTGACCATCAGTCTGAGGGTGGTAAGTTGTGCTTAGAAGCACCTGTGTACCCAATCCCCTATGAAAACTTATGTAGAAACAAGATGTAATGAGAGTGTCCCTATCTAAAATGATAGAACGAGGGACCCAATTAAAGCATACTACCTCTCGAATATACAACTTCTAGAGATCATCGACATTGTAGGTCTCCATGATCGGAAAAAAGTGAGCTGCCTTTGTAAGTCTGTCCACAAGAACCCACATGGAATCACTACAACGAGGTGAACTCGGAAACCCAGTCATGAAGTCCATCATGAAATCATCCCATTTCCACTCTGAAATGGGTAACTGCTGTAACAGTATAGCTATCCTCTGATTCTCCACCTTCACTTACTGATAGGAAGAACATCTTACAACAAAACCAGCTATATCTCTCTTCATACATGGACACCAATACTGATGTCTCATGTCACGATACATTTTGGTAACTCTCGGATGAACTGCCCAAGCTGAAGCATGAAACTCCCACATCAGATCCTCGCATATATCACATGGAACCAACACTCATCCATGGACATGTGTTAACTCATCATTGCCTATCGTCCATACAGGAGGAGGTTCCTCACTTGCCAATATCTTCCATAGAACTAGGCCTTCTGAATCAGATAACTGTCTCATCCTCACACTATCCAACAGGGTAGAAGTCCAAGCTAAGGATGAATGATAGGTTTTCCCCTGACTATAGTGCACCACCAAATGAATCTCAGAGAACAAATACATGAGCTACCACACACCACTAGCCTCCTGCATTGCCTATTTCTGAGTCTTCCTACTTAGTGCGTCAACTACTGCATTACCCTTTCCAGGTGTAGAGGCAAGTTCAAAGTCAAAGGACTGAAGGTATTTGACCCACCTTCGCTGTATGAGGTTCAAGTCATGCAGAGAAAAGATGTATATGAGACTTTTGTGGTCGGTGAAAACCAAAAAATGCTACCCAAGAGATAATATCTCCAACAACGCAACACATGAACAATCGCAGCCAAATTGAGGTCATGTGTCAGGTAATTCCTCTCATGTGGCCTCAACTACCTAGACCGATATGCAACTACTCGATCGCCCTGCATCAACACTACATCCAGCCCAACACCTGATGCATCACAATTAATTTTATAGCTCTTCCCTTGCTCTAGAAGTATCAGGATTGGGGCTGATGTCAGCATTCCCTTTATCTCCTGAAAGGCTGTCTCGCAAGATTCTGACCAAACAAACATCATAGTTTTCTAAGCCAAAAACATCAATGACTCTTCTAAGCAGGGGAAGTACTTTGTAAAATGATTGTAGTAACTATCCAACCCCAAGAAACTCCATAATTCAAAAACGTTCTTTGGCTTCTCCTAGGAAAATATTGATCTCACTTTCTCAGGGTCTAGTGAAACTCATTCCTCTGAGATAATATGACCCAGGAAGAGTATCTGGTCCATCATGAAGTGGCACTTTGAGAGCTTAACATTTAGCTGATGCTCTCTCTGTCAACTCAGTATGATCTCAAGATGGGTGCCATGGTTGTGTCGAGAGTGGGAGTACACCAAGATGTCATCCTAATATTCTACCACAAAAAATCTAGATAAGGATGGAACACACGATTCATCAGAGCCATGAAAACCGTGAGTGAATTTGTGAGCTCGAACGGCATGAGAAAGTACTAGTATAGGCCATATCTTCTCTGAAAAGATATAAGCAGTATGTTGGATGGTATAACGTGTAACTGATGATATCTGGACCTCAATTTAATCTTCTAGAACACTCATGCACCCCGAATATGATCAAAAAGATCGTCAATCCTCCGCAAGGGATATCATGTTCTTGACTGTCAACTGGTTTAATATCTAATAATCCACACAATGTCTGAGGGTCCCATCTGACTTCTTATCAAACAGGACCGGCGAACCCCAAGGAGAAGTACTGGGTCAGATGAAACCCTTTTCCTGCAACTCCTCCAACTACATATTGATCTCTTGCAACTCTGGTGTAGCCATCCTATAAGGAGGAATAGACACCGGTGCTGCTCCTGACACAAGATCAATAGAGAAATCCACCTCTCGATCCGGAGGTAGACCTCCAGTCCATCCTGAGAATGACATCATAAGTTGTCATCTCTAATACATAGAGGTCCCATAGAAAGTGAAACCCACCAACCTTAAGGGGGAACTCCTTGCACTGACTCACACCAACCGTTCTAGTTCTCAACAAAGTGTCTAGCGTCATAAAATTAGAAAAATAAGAAACAGAGAGCCCAAGACTCTCCACAATGGCCACAGATATAGAACTACGTGTAGCACTCGTATCAAAATGTACTGAAGATAAAACAGAAGCTACTAGAGTAGTACCTCTAACAGTAGAAGGTTCGAGATCCTGATTCTGTTGGGTCTGTTGCACTGCATATGCCTGACCAGTGTCGTGGCCCTGTGACACAGCCTGGCTACCCTGAGCTGACCCACCCTGCTGCCTCTAAGATCCTCGTGTCTAGCTTTGACGTCCACAACCACCATATCTACCTACACGCCTTGACGTATCCTAATTTCCCGACTAGTAAGAAGCTATTGGTCCTGGTCCCACATGTAGATTCTGCACAGAACCCCTCTCACTAGAAAATGGTGGAAAAGCCTTGCAAAAACACTAGAGATGACCCATCTTGCCCCAAACTCGGAACTCCATTGGGTCTCATGGACACTAAGGTCTCTTGCACCCCTCCCTACCACACTGGTTGCAAATGACCTAGCCACTTGATGTATTCTTCGGGCTAGTACTACCACCGTGAGAGAAACCCATCTGCCTCTTCCTCTTACTGGTCAGAATAGTACCAACAACTGGTGTAGAAAGCCCTGCCCCACACCACTAGCTTCCTGCAGGTTCCACTCAGAAATCAGCACCTGGTTCACAATAGCATGTATGGTAGGAAACCTGAAAGCATTTACCAGCGCTCAGATGTCACACTGAATACCATCCTTAAAGCGTCTAGATCTCAACATCTCTTCACCCACCAGAACGGGTGAAAAATGATAATGCTCGGTGAAGCGGGCAGAATAATCAATCACAGACGTGGAACCCTGCTGTAGATTTAGGAACTTTTTAGCTCGATCTGCCCACAATGTATCTGGGAAGAAGAAGTCATAGAAGGCTACCTGAAAATCTTCCCACACCCTGTCTCGGTGATGATCAGACTGGGTGGTAACATCCCACCACCTCTTGGAGGAATCATGCAACATGTTTGTAGAGAGCTTGACCCCCCTCTTAGGAGGTGTCTCTAGATTCTCGAATATCATGTGCATCGAATCTAGCCATGACTCTAAAGCCCGTTGTCCACCATCCTCTAAAAATGCATGCGGATACTACTGTTGGAAGATACACATCAGCTCTTCCATAGATGTGGTGGCATGCGATGCTCCTTGGAAGGTCTGCATGAACCATATGAATCCTTCACGTATCTTCACATCCATGCCAATTTTCGGTATAATGGCTGGCGCCACATCTGGCACTACTGGATGATCTACTAGTATCCCATGTCCCACTATCTCTGGAGTATAATCGTCGCTGCTCATTAGGCGAAAAACCGGTGGTCGTGTTGGCGGCATGACTCTACATGGTCAAACACACACCTTAGATTAAGAATTATCGAAGACAAAAAATGAGGATACCATGAAGGGAAGAGGAGAAGGAAAGAATTCATGATCTACAAAACTAGACTACATGGCATGTATAAATACTACACAGTGTGTTCCTACAAGCCATCCACATGTGTGTGTACTCTGGCTTAAACTGGCCGTGTAACACCCCAAATACATGGCATGCATGTCTGACTACATGGCATGTACTTGAATCCTACTACCCTGCACGAGTCCTTAAACATGGCTAATCCACACGGCTCATCCAAGAAAAAACTACATGGCGTGCCCCTAGGTACATGACGTGTACTCTAAAAGAGTTCAGTGGCCCGTGTTGTTAGTGACACGGCTGGCTACTCAGCTGACTCTACACGGTGTGTTACTCCCACACACGGAATGTACGCTGCCCTATTTTTTCCAGCCACACAGTCATGTCTACACGGTCTCTCACCAGTCAAGACTACACAACATTTCCCTCAGGTACACGACGTGTGTAAGAATATGTAACACCGTCATGTGTTTGTTAGTTACATGGCCAGATCCTGGGTCAAACTACACGGCGTGTTATTCATTGACACGACGTGTTTAAGCTTAGTTTTTTTCTTCCCCCGTGTATGTTAGTTACACGACAGACACATAGTCAACACAACAAGACGTGTGAAATCAGTACATGGATTGTGCTTTCAATGTTATATTACCCTGTATTTCTGCCCCACAGCCTATGACACGTGAAATAACTACATGGCGTGTACATGGTGTACACGGCGTGTACTTAAAAAAATTCGTTTCTTCCTGAACAGAATAGTAAAGGTCATGTAATCATAATTAACGTCTTGTATTCTGGTTTTTTCCAGACAATAAGCCTAAGAAACTACTATGGAGCCTAGAAAACACTGAAAACAACACCAAAGTTCCAAATTACTACTTGTGAGGTCCCATACTCCCCGCGAATCAAATCATGGAATCTTATACATGATGTAAAAAAAATAAATAGGTCAATGGTCCACCAATTTCCGGTCAATGAGGGCCCGTACTCCTCAAGAATCAAAGTTTTGCGTTCATTCTACAATACCTCACATACCAATACCCTATCAAATAGTATGTATTTTATAAAGGATTCTATGACAATATCCTGAATATTCTAGCACAATAACTAATACAACAACATGAAATTTCTAATTCACCTACGTGGCATGGAAACTATGAATGGAATGTGTTTCTATTATGTGCCTAAATAATTCATGATATGGAATACCCTCATCTCATCGGGTTGCAACTAAATAGAACCCATGTATAAAATATAAAGAGCATAATCACAAGTACGTCGCCTGACGGTGAAAATCAAATCAACAATAACATTGCAATCCCAATAATATTTGAAATAACGAGGTAGATTGGATTTTCCCTGTACATGGGTAAGCTACTCCCGGGAACAGCTTATTACTAACTACAATTTCTGTCCTATCCCTGACTATGGCTCTAAATAGTAAGTCAAAGAAAAGATACCCTTTGATACCACATTCTAACACCTCGGATCCAGAAGCCACACAATGGGTGACCCGAACACGATTGGTCACATGACCTCAATTGAATTTCCCCAAACACCAGAGGCTGCCGACTAGAAGCAGGGGCCCAGGTCTGATAGTTGGTAAACTATGCACTCATTTGTCAAATCTTAGCGTAGCATAAAAGAAGTATATCATACAATAGCGGAAGTGGTAAAGAATATGAACCAGAAATGAACAACTGTAGAAAAATATAACCAAATGTTATATATAAAAATGCATCATGTCACTAATTCTATGAATGTAGCTCAACTATGATACACTGCAATACAATATAATAAAACTCAATGTATAAGGTACAACAATATAGAAAAACATAGAGTGACCAGAACGCATGAGAATCACAAGGCTAAGATCTATCCCATGATCTCATACTCCTCTGCTACAATCATGTACCTGTATAGGGACCCTTTACCATGTCGACACCTGCAACAATAGATCTTGTTTGGGAAGAATACATGCCCCAAATAGGGTGTGATAAATAAATCCCAATAGGTACCCACCAAAGGCCAGTGCCCAACTATCAGTGAAAACTGCAAACAACAGTGTCCAAAAGTAAATATAGTTAAATAGTAAGTACACAATTGTAATTATCACTACTAGTTTCATTGACATTGTAATTTTTACTTATCACCTCCATGATTGTTCTTTAGCTTGGAAGTTACAATATAGAAAATCAGCATAGTGAATATTATAAATAGTCGTGTCCTAAGACATATTATCCTTACCCTCAGGTAATAGAATCAAATAACTGCAGGTGATTACCCTCAGGCATAACAGTCATTTCCCCCAGGCATACGTGATATTTCCCCCATGCACAGAAAGTACTTCCCACATGCCTAATCAAAGGTTACCCTCAGGCTAACCAAACACTTCCCACATGCTAATAGAACACTGCCCTTGGGATAAAGGAACCGGGCTAAGCCCAAATCATAAAAAAGCAATTTATTTGAACTTTTTCTCAAGAAAATAAAATTCAAAATATAATTATTACATACCCTCGGGTATCCTGGGAAAATGGAAAAACAGAGGAACACACCCTCGGGTTGGTCCTGGATCCAAGTAGTAATCCCAAACAACAGTTTAAACTTATCATTTGATTATCTATACAATTGTAGATATCTTTTCAGAAAAGGCATCAGCCATACGACACCCCATCAATGGGTGCATAGCACAACATTACACAATTTCAACACAACAGTTGAAAATAAACTTCTGACCACCTACCTCGATAGCCTCTGATCGGTATATGTGAATGACGCCTCCAGAATCTTTCATGAACGATGTAGATATGGGATAAAAGTTCACTCATTCAAACATAAATAACATTCCCTTATGAATGAATTTGTAAGAAACACAAAAGTAGAGGGAAGAACTCACCCGCACAGTTCAATCGAGAACGTCAGAGAAGGACTTAGATTCCCGGTGTATTGTCGGGAGATCTATGAAGCTCCAACCTCCTCTCCAGGATCCAAAACGAACTCAAGGCCTCCCCTACCGAATGAGGAGTCTACTGCCCATTTTAAGAGAGAAAAACTACACGGCGTGTACTATCAAGTACACAGTGTGTAATTTTCATTTTTTAAACTATTCCTCTGGTGAATTCTTTCCACTGAGGCATTGTCCATCCATGAACATGAGTACACATCGTCTATTCCTAGTTACATGGTGTGTACTGTCGGTCCGCTGGCGGCTACCTCCACTGCCTTACTGTTCATCTGTCGACTAATTACATGGTGTTTAAATACATAGTACACGGCGTGTATTCATTTTTTACACCATCCATTGTCGAAAGGCCTACACACCTTGTGTTCTAATCCCACACGACCAAAGTACACGATGTGTGGAAAAGTACACGAAGTGTACCAAAAAAAGTTGTATTTTCAACCCATTTTTCTTATTTTCTCAAAAACACGTAAGGAAAAGGAAAATAAGAAAACCATACCTAGAAATTAAAAACTGGGCTCTTACAATGTTCAACACCTAAAATATTTTACAACGTGTATATTTATATCTCTATTTACATTTTATATAATTAAATTATTTATTACAACGATATTTAATGTAATAAAATCATGGGGATTTGGATTCATAGTTACCAACATGGTAATAATATTATGTTACAATCTCATCGTATGTCTGGATTATTTATGATTATATTTCTAATGTGGAAATAATATTACCTAAATGAAAATAATTCTCATGAATTTTCTTAACCATAGGTTATTCTAGATAATTTAATTTTAGAGTTATATTTTTCCTCTATTTTGTATTTAAATTTGTTCAGAATTTTTTTTAGAATAATATAAAATCATTACCTTTAGTTTCCAAAAATTCATCAACCCTTGATCACAATTTATATTTTTAAAATATATTTATTTAAAAAATATAAATCTTTAATTACTGATGTAACATATTAATTTATTTAAAATACATATTGAAGAATTTTATTTAGTTGTAAATGAAAAATATGTTCATTATTGATGGATTTGAATATGCATAAATTTTTTTCAACATTATGGATAACATTTCAAGATTCTAGAATTTAAAAATGTGAACAATTATTATGACACATAAGAAAATCCATATATGTGAAATAACATAAGAGGAAAATAATTCATATAACGTAATTTATCAATTCACTCCTGTATCAAATTTAATAGATAATATTTTAATTGATAAGACTAATTTACTATACTGAAATCAATTCTGAATAACAAAATGTACCATGATTCATATTTAGATCATTCTCATAATCTAAAATGACACATAGAAATTCTTGAATCACTCTTTTAAAGTATAAATATTAATATCAAAAAGAACAAAATTACCATTTTGAATACAATAATTACTCATCTAAAGACATAAATCAATCATATGATGGGGTATATGAATCTTAAAAAGCCATTTAAGTGTAATTTTCATATATGAGGTGTATTTTATGACTGATATAAAATTAATATTATTTATAAAAAGATACCCAAGTATCTTATATGGATTTTTTGATTTTAGATATTATCCATTATAGAGATAAAATCACTCTTATAGAGTACATGAAAAATAATTATAAGCCATTGTTCATCCTCAACTACTGAAATACATATTTCATCATATAATAACAGATCCTTGTACATTAACTTTAGTTCAACTAACATATTATAAAAAAACAACTCTATCATAATCTGCTGATTATCAATACATTTTTCAAAGAAATAAAAACCTTAAAAATTATATTTAGTTAATTAATTTGTAATATTAGATTTATTATAAACAAAATTAATTATATCTATCCATTTAAAGTATTTTTAATTATTAAAAATGTTCATCACATAATCATAATATTATATCCATTCTAAGATGAGAATATTCCCCACTCCATACTATCATATATATTAATGTGTTTACATTATTCAATCTCTAGTAGGAAAGTAATTTTAGAAAGGAGATTTTTTGTTCCTCCCCTAAAATAGATTCCTCCATTTAAACCCATGTTTGAATGAACCATAGGCCAAAATATAAAATATATAAATATATAATAGTACTAATCCCACATAATAAATATTTTTATCATATCTATCCTTTGATAATAGAATCTAAATCATTGTTTGGGTTTCATCCCAAACATCATCAAGCGTGGGGATAAATAATAATATGATGTTTCAGCATTATTTAATCAAATCCCTATATGGGAATAACCTTGTTGAACATATCATATATTTGATGATGTGTAAAACTATATTCTTGATTCACATCTCTATCTTCTAATTTCTATTTATTGGAATGAAAAATGATAAAAATATTCATTGATCATGAGTGTTTCATGGTGTTATTTGATTTATTAATAAAACTCTAATATTCATAATAAATACATAGTGGATTATAAACTATTAAAATAATACCATATGAATATAAATTCTTCCATAAAATCTACTTACAGACAATAGTGTCGAAAATATTTTATACCTCCATTGTCTTAATTGTAATTGAATAATACTTATCACTTTTCCAAATACAAAAATTGTCTTTTAAATATAATGCTACAACTAATACTGATTTATTTAATTTAAATAACAATAAAATTTTACATCTATATATCCAAGATAATTATATTAACTACTTTTAGTATATATCATTCAATAATTAATGTATCCTTTCAAATTTATCTTTACTTATATCGCTGATAGCACATATGACTCAATAAAATCTATATGACTTGTACCAAAAAGATTTAGTAAATAAAAATTATATAATTTTTATGCTTTTATATAATGAATACTCATAATAATTTCTTAAAATCAACATGATTCACTGTTATTCATGCCTAATCCTTACTCAGTTTAATTCCTACTACAATTTGGTTCGAAACCAATTTTTTATATTTCATGCTAATATTTTTCAAAAATTATATAGAAATGTATTATTATGTTATAAATATAAAATAATTACTCTGTGAATTATTTTATTCAATAGAATAACTCATTATAATGTCATGGAAATCAAAATGTGCATCATTATCATTTTGGAAAATTATTCCTATATATAATCTCTATCAGTTGAAAAAATTAACTCATCAATATATTATATGAACATTGGGAAACCTGTGGAAACATTATTTACATCATTTTTATAAAACTATATGATTTTATAATGTAATCTACTTTAAATAATCTCTATGTTTAATAGAATTTACCACATACATCACTGAGCATTAACAGACCTTGATTTATTATTGAAATATTATTATTTATATATGAATGACTTTACCTAGCCATTGATTTTTATGTTATAAATAAAAGTAACAAAAATATGAAATATATTTTTAATTTTTTCCCTTATTTATTTTTATTAATTAGTTCATAGGATATATGTACTCATTCTGTGTGATAATAATTATATTATATAATCTTAAGAACGCATTTCCCCTAAATGGAATTTTTTTAATAAAATATTGGTGCCCGTATATTTTTTCATTAATTGGGATCCTATATATATGAATATTATAATTTTAAATTAATTGACCTAACATATTTTCTAATTTATCATATAAAAATTATCTTGGGGGGAAGTTTTGGCATTTTTTATACAGATAATTTTTTTGGGTTAATACTAAAAATAGTAATTATAAAAATAATTTCACTTTAAAAAATAATACTGATATAAGAATGAATTGAATTTTTATAAATGGTTATTTATATTAAAATATGTATCAACTAATTAAAATAAATTATTTAAAATAATAATAATGAACTTAGAAAAATGTGTTGGAAATTTTGGAAATTAAATTAATGTTTTCATAAAATAAAAACTTTTTCAGTATGCCCATTTTAATTTTGATTTTAAAACAATAATTTTGGGGTTGATTTTATTTTAAGGGAAAAAAGACCCACGATATTAAAAACAAAATTATTCAACTTGAATTACCATTCTACATTATTTTGGATAAAAATTATTATATATGATTAAAATAGAAATTTTTTCTAAAAATGGTTATTAATTACATTTTTTGGATCATATATTAAAAGTAATATTTACCAAAAATTAAATTTTAATAATTTAAAATGGATTTTATATTTATTATTACCATGTTCAATTTTAGTAATATATTTTGTTCATTTTTATTCACAGTGAATTGTATCTATAGTGGAATATTATCATCTCAGTAACGAGTGAAATGTTTTTTCAGGGGTAAAACTATGGGATAATGTCACAAAATATCTCTAAACCTGTAATTTATTTCATAAAATGAGTTTTTTGAAACTATACTCATTATAAATTAAAAAAATCCCTATTTTTTTTATTTTCCTCTAATAGTGTCCTCTATAGTATTTTACGTAGAAACCAACTGCCAAATGGTAATATCATTTAATATCTCTAATATTGTTTCATAAAAAGATAATATTTTATGATGATTTTAAATGGTAATATTAAATTTGAATATATCATTCATATATAATAAATTTATATTTAATATTTTGTAATGGTATAGCTATCGAAACATCATTGACATCACTAATGAAGTGGTTATTCAAGGTAATGAAAAAACAAAGTAATTTTTATTAAAATAAATATTGGGTATTTGATAGTATAATGTATATCACTCTTTTTATGGGTCAAAATGTATTGTAATTATTATTTTAATTTTTAAATATATTTTTCAATGGTTTTCATGTTGTTTTTATTCCAAATTATTTTAATAGTCTCAAAAATGACCTTATATTTATTTAATGTCATAAAATATGTAGTTAAATTTTTTAAAAAAAATAATATTTTGACATTTAAATTGTAAATGGATTATTATATTAACCAATTTCCACTTTTGGATTTATTTTATCATTTATAATGAAATCATTGACCATTAATGACTATGTATGTGGTCACTATGGAATGTTGTAAAATTATTTTAAATTGTGGTTATTGTAACATCTAATGTAATGATAAAATAATTATTTCTCAGATTCATTAATATTTTTGAAATAGAAATAAATATTAAAATTAAAGGTATTTTAAACCAAAGAGCCAATAGGACAGTCAATAAGGAGTTTTATGGAAATCGTAAATTTCACATAATACTGATTGATACCAAACAATAACAAACAAAAATTATTATTATTTAACGTGGAAAAAATATTGTCTAGTCATTAAATAAGAATGATTTAATATAATATATATATCATTTTTACAAATTTTAATAAATTTTTTCACATTAACTATTTTTTTTTTGATAGTCATAAAAAGAGGAAAATCATGTTTTACGCTTAAAACCTCTATTTTTCTAAAAATCAGTTTTCCACTTTCAGTAGTGAAACTATTTCAGAAAATATATTTAACAAATTTATAATTTTTATATGTGAAAATTAACGTATTTTTTTAAATAATAATATAAATATATAAATTTGTTAAATTATTGGACATTTTTGTGAGATGTTTTATAATTTGATGAATAGTGGAACACAATGGTTTTTAATTGAAAACTAAATTTTCATCTAATGTATTTATATAGCTATGATACTTTTTGAACCTGTTTAAAAGTTTAATTTGATCAATTTTATATCATATAAACCAATCTATGTCAGTTCAAAAATTTTAACATTGAAATTGTATATAAAAACATTGTAATCATTTTAGAAAATTCGCATTAAGAAAACAACATTTTAATTTCATCCACGAGATTAATTTTTCATTAATTTCTATCATTTAGATGATTTGAATTTGAAAAAATTGATTCAGTATGGTTAATAATAATATATTAAAATTTATAATATGATAAAATTATATTTTTTCAAAAATATTAGTGAAATCAATTAAAAATAATTATAGAGACTAAGGTAAAAATGTCATTACTTAGTGGTCAAAATATACAATTAAGAGTAAAAATGACCTAAAAAATACCATAAAACATTTTTTGGACATTTTTATAAAATATAAACTATTTTTTATAATTATGATCATTATTGGATTCACATGATTTAATAAAACCTATAAATAGTTTTTTACTATTTTATATTCACAAGAATGCCACTCCTCATTCACAATTGAATAAAACTCAACCTACCAACTTATTCACACCTCAATAATCATTTTTATCATTCATATCCCCCTCAAATATCTTCCTAATATCCTTACTATCATCCTATAAACCCCAAACAAATATGAAATCTAAACAAGGAAGCCCTTTGTTGCAAACCAATAGGAGTTACTTTGAATATAGGTAGTGTACTTCAACACGCATTGTTTTTTTATTTATTTCACCTCACCATCATGTTTTAATGTTACATGATAATAAAATAACCTATTTATAAAAACTGTTATTATATTATTATATTTTAATGTTATTACCTACTCTTACAAACAATTCAAAAATAATTGTAACAAAATTACTGTATACTTGTACGTTGAATTACTTCCTCCGGAAATGATGACGTTCATTTTTATTTAAAACATATTCATCGCTGGGAATTATAATAGACATACTATATTTATATGATATATAAAATATTTTTTATCCACATTTTTTATTTAATTTTTATATAAAACATAAATTCATGCTTTCCGTTTAGTGTAAATATGATAACATCATTTGTGGATGTGTGGACTATCACCACCTTAAAGGGAAGTGATATGATCACGTATTACATGGATTTTATTAAGGATGGGTTTAAGAAAAAAAATTAAATATATTATAAATTAAATACATAATTATATTTATTCAAATATAATATATCATTTTTTAATAACTATTCACACACTCAATAGGGATAATAACATTCGTAGATGTGTGGGCTACTTCCTCCTCAAAGAAATGTGATTCATTTTACAAAACATGTATTATATATATAAGAAATATGAATAAATGAAATTTTATTTATGATACAATGATTAATATGTAATTATAATTGTTACTTACCATCATCAAATATTGATCAAGGATAAATAGGAGCATTACTCATGCATATGTATGACATATAGTCCCCTTGACTATAACATTGGATAATTTTCCATGACAATATTCCACTATTTGTTTTAAATGTATAATTAATGTAAAAAATTGATAATTATTTTGGTGATTATTATCCTGGATATGTTTATATAATCATATCATTGACCATAGTCAACCATTACTATTCATTTTTACATATACACCAAACATGGAAAAAAACATGATATAGACTTTATTATTTATGTATTGTATATAACATTGTAGAAAGTGAAATAAATGTAATAATCAACATAAAATTCATTTTTATGAAAAGAAATAAAACTGACATAAGATTATTATTTAGGAATACAAATTCATGCGTGGGAGGTCAGACTTATGGTATGGGACTTTATCTCATTCTCATTTCGTTGATGGCTAAATTCATGTTATATACCCTCCATCTTTTCTGAGGTGTATATGCCTAAAATTTCCACATATCAAATCATCAATTTAATAATTCCCCAATCATTTAAAGTTATTTTAATTTAATTCTTTTATGTGGCTTATTATTTTAATGTTCAATGTGGTTTGGGACACATTGAATGTTTCAAGATGTAGTATATTCCTCTATTTCAATTTTTTAAAACTATTTTACATATTTATTTATATATATATATAATCATTTCATATGATTTTGTATCTATTTTTTATGCAGATTACTCTATAATACTTCATGATTTTAAAATAAAAATAATCGTATATTTCACTTTTTATGGGTATTTTAATTTTTAAAATGGGGTTTGAAAATGGATTGATTATTTAAATATTATGAAATGGTTTCTTGCAATTGGAAATGATATTTTAGGAGCTTAATGTGGAAAATTTATATATTTTTATTGTTATGAGTATGAAATGGTACATCAACATTTTTTGGGTGGTTATGTTAAAAACCAATATTGGGTGGTTTCATGATAAACCAACAACATGTGGGTGTGTGATTTCTCTCTGATGAATTGTGTATAGAAGTATGCTTTAGAGATATTCCATTTATTATACTAAAATTTGTGTAATTTCACTGAATAAATATTCCATTTTTAGAGTGAATTGTATAATGTTGTTCAAGGATACGAATTTTTCTTATTTGGACTTTATATGCATATTATTGTAGTCTTGTGATTGAAAAAGGGTGTGAAATGAGAATATTTTTAGAGGAATGTATTTACTACCAACCCAAACTAAAATAAATTACATTATGATAATGTTTTCTTGGGATATAATGTATATCAATTGACTAATGATTTCCTTCTTTTTGTCTCCCTTAATTATCTTTTTAATTTCCTCCCATGTTTTTAAATGTTTTTTCAAGGATATATGGATAAGTAATGGATTAATAGAGGTAATGTTGATTGTAAGGATGTTTTTTCAAAAAGAGATCATTGTTTATTTTAAATGATTTATATTATAAGGAAAATAGATACTAATCAAGAACATTTCACTTTTATTGGGTTTTAGGTCTAAGTTATGTAATACTTATCTAAAACTCTAATATTTAGGTACCCTCAATGTGAAAGGAAGTAATTAAATAACATTAAAAACTTATTATGTATTGTATTAGTATGGATAGTTATTTATTCTATCAAATGGAAAGGATTATATGACATTAGAGTTTAGTTTAATATTAATATCCTTACCTTGAAAAGTTTTCCATTATGGTTAATTTGAGTTGATATATCAATTAAATATTTCCAAATTGATTCATATAATGTATGTTTGTACAGAATGGTCCTCCATAGATGAATGAAGGAATCAATATTGGGAAGGCACCAAGAGTATAAAATATCCTTCAATATTATCATCTTGAGATGTTGGAATTGTAAATGAGATTTTGGTTGTAGTGATGGATCATTTGACCTAGGATATAAATAGTGGTGGTGTCCATGTATGAGAGAAACCAGATCTACCAATGAAAAACATGATGATAGTGGAACATTTTATGTTACAACATCACATATTTTTCTAAGTATCATCTATCCTTGTTCCATGGGGAGGATGGTTTAAAGTCATAGAAAACATATTCTATGTCATTGGTTGTTTGGATCCCCAAAGGGGAAAACATTTTATATATCATATTGACGGTGAATCCAATCAGTAATGTTCAATTGAAAATAATATCAATGGAAGTGAAGATATTTTTGATAGTGAATGGAATAAATTTAATAATATATTCAATAGATAATATTTTACAATTCTTGTTTTAATTATTATTGGAAAATAATTCATTAAATTATGTCAACTGGAATGCTGATTTACTGTATTCATAGGATGAAAACATCACTAAATTTTTGGGGTGCATCCAAAATTATTTCTATGATATATTTAATAAGAAAAAACATCATTACTCAAGATTCAATCTATAATATCGATATGAGTTTTCTTCCCGTTAGTTTGAAATCTGATCAAAACTAATACCATGTGAAAAAAATTGAAATAGAGTTTGTTGATGATTTTTTTCACATAAAAACAAAAAAAATAATATTAATCCAAATAGAATAAAAAAGTGTTCATAAAATAATATTCGATGAGAGAAATCCGAAATGACATCTTATGAAATGTTTGGTAAAAAAAATTATAGAGAACATCATTCAATTTCATGTAACTTCTTCGAATTTGGAATAATTGGTTAGCCGTAATATTTACTGTAAATAATTTTGTCAATAAATAAATGAAAATTTGTGGTAATATTTTTTGATTTCAATGATTCATATAATTATTCCAATATGTGTCCCAAATTTATTTTCTAGTGTATAATTAATCAATGTTGAAAGAAATATGGTGTGGAAAAAGCTTTTACTACAATTTTGGTTAATGTGGGGAAATCATCTGATGTGGTGAAATTTATTATATGTGTTAATTAGATGTATGCCAATAATCTGTTTGAATGTAGATCATTGAATTATTTCATTTCGTGAAATTTTTAAAGAATATTGGGATCATATCTTTAGGAATTATAGATATATATTTTGGAAGAACCACTAAATTGGTGTTTTTGGGAGATCAAGATGTATTGGAATATTTTTATTGAAATTAGTCTGATGTTATTTCATTCTTATATTATTGAACATCCCATAATAATGTTTGATATCATTTTCATTTTGGATTGAATGTTTGGTTATCAGCATAATGTATATTTTAAATAAAATTATATTTATTTAATGATTTAATACTATTGATAACATAACATGAAGCTGAGAAATGAATAAGTTATGTACATGAATGTTATCTAGCACGTGTTGTTGAAAAGAAAGAAATTGTTATTCTTAGAGAAATCCTAGATGTGAATGAATTTATGTATAATTTTCTAGATTAATTCTATGATGTTGTTTTTGATCATGAAGTTTAATTTATAATTTATATTGTTCTGTATGATAATCCTTTTTCAAAACCTCCTTATGAAATGTATATCGTAGAACATAGGGAATTTAAAAAAATAATTGTAGGAATTACTTGATAAATGTTTCATTTGACCTAAAAATAACAATGGGGTGATCCTATTTTATTTTTAAAAAGAAACCTGATTTGGGGAAATTTTTCATTCTGTATAGATCATTGAATAACATTGCTATTAATTTTTTTAAAATTTTCCTCAAATAAATTATTTATTTTATATTCTCCTCGGAGATCAATTTTTTTATGATTGATATGAGGTCTGGTTACTATCATCTGATTGTGACAAATGATAGCATTCTGAAGTCAACACATCACGAGACATATGGGAATTATGATTTTTTTATTTATTACCTTTGGATAATCTATTCAACCTTATATATTTAGGAATCTTATAAATATATTCCACTATCAATTTTGGATCTATTTTTTATTTATATATGATATATTATCATATTCTAAAACCAATGATAAACATGAAAGGAATGTAAGAATTATTTTGAAATCCTTAAATTAAAATAATGTATATAGAGATTTTTGAAAGAGTGAATTTTTTCTATATAAAAGTTCATTCCTTGGAAATATTATTTCTATATATGGAATAAATTTGAACCTTCAAAAAAAATATGGCGAAGATTTTTCTTGACCTATCAATGCCCCATTGATTCATAGTTTTCTTGAATTCACAGGTTATTACATAAAGTTTTTGAAAAATGTTCTCATTTATCTGTCACATTGACTATGTTAACACAATAGGGTGTTATGTACATCTTGATAAGATAATGTGAAGATTGTTTAATTGGAATGAAAATAAGAGTGTTCAATAATTTTGGTTTGGACATACATTCAAGAAATAATTATTTAGTCACCAGGAATAAGTCTTCATTAAGAGGGTTTGGTTGTGTACTAATTCAAAAGAACGAGGTGATTTTGTTATAATTCAAATTAGTTGAAAAATCCTATGTTGTAACACCCAAAACATCATTTGGAATTGGATTAAATTGTTTTTTCATTATGAAAATTTAAGCATAATTTTTTAGGATAGATGTTTCAAATATATATTAATCACAAAATTGTGTTTTATATATTCTATCAAAATGATTTGAACATCGGACAAAGAATATTCCTCTAACATATAAATTATTATGATTTTAAAATTCATTATCATCCTGGAAATGAAGAAAATGTGGTTAGAGATTTGAGTCGAAAAATAAAAATTCTATATTAACCATGTTATATTTCAACCGAGACCCTAGGGTTATTTATATGATTAGTAATTTACATGAAGTTGTGGAGGATGTTAAATCATCTATTTTTGTGTTTCAATATAGTTGACTATGTCAGAATGAATTGTTATACCTTATAATGTTGATAAATATTTGTGAGACATGGTAGAATGCATTAAGAATGGTATGTTTAATGATATTAATATTAATGAATGATATGTTTTATTATTTGTAAAAATATTATGTGTTCCTTTTGATTCACATCTGTGGAAAGGATTATTGATTTAAGATCATAGCGCTCTATTTTATATTCATAGGGTGATTCCTAGCAGTTTCAGAGACGTTAAAAAGTATTTATATTGGGATGGAATCAAAATATATGTTACAAAATATTTGTTGAAATTTTTGACATTTCAGAAGGATTAAGAAGGTAGACTGTTATGGATGGTGAAGCTTCTTCCTCTTTAATGCTAATGTTGAAATGGAAGAACATATAAATGGATTTCATTGAAGGATTTCCAAATAAGTCTCTTGTTTATATTGGGATATATGCTATTTTTGAATAATTAACCAAATATTCACATTTCATTCCCATTATCGATAAAATGCATTCTGATCCGCTTTCTTCACTATATCTGAATGATATTTTCTTGTTACATGTAGTGTGTCTATCCTTTTATCAGACCATGATCCATGGTTTACATCAAATATTCTAAACGACTTCATAACTCAAGGGGTACTAACTTAACGTTTTTATAACTTTTCATCCTCTATATTAGGGGGAGTCTGAGTATATGATTTAGATCATGGAAGATATGCTTCGTTCATAATCAACCGAATACCAAAGAAGTTCTCATAATTATTGATCTTTTGTTTAGTATTCATAAAACAGTTTTATTCTTATAGTATATAGATGAAACCTAGCGTGGAATTATATCGGAAGTAGTGTCAAAAATCATATTTGGGATTATTTGGATGAAATTATGTTTATGGAAAATGATTTAATAGTAGAATAGAAATTGAAAGGTCGTTTGATTTGGTGAATATAGGGCATCTAAGAGTAGATGTATAATATATGCAGATAACAAGGGGAATGATCCTTATTTTAAAGTGGCTGATCATGACATTCAAAAAGAATCCCACGACAAAAGATAAATACATTCTGTATGATGGGGAAGCTAAGTCCATGGTTCATCAGATAATTTGATATCGTGGATAATGATGGATATTTTTCATTCTGAGTGGATATACCTCCATGATTATCCATGTTACACAATATAGTTCATGTTTTAATGCCAATTATATTTCTACAAGATTTGTCTCATGTATAAAACATGATGTGGTTTAACAAGAGGAGAATATTTCTTATATGGAACAACATGTTTAGGTTCTTTACTATATGGAAAATGTGTTTCAGAATATGTTGATTCACCTAGATATTTTTTTATTTTAAAAACCATATAGTTGAAGAAGAGACAATAGGGGTCTTAAAATATAATGAGTGACAAATATCCCACTTATTAGATAAGTGAATATAATTACAAAAAAAAATTCCAAAATGGGGGGAAGGATATAACATTACATGTAATGATATAATAAGTTTTTTTTAAATTTTTATTTGTTTATGATTTTGATTGTAATTTCTAAATAAAAGGGACACTATGTAAAATAGCATACATGAGACACAAAAATGATTTTCTTCAAAATCACTTGTTAAAAAAATGATTGAGTTATACCAAACAGAAAATATATTATTCTTATTTAATGTGGAAGTTTTCTCTTAACTATGACAATATCAGGAATAACTATGACTAAATATCTTATTTTTAAATATGTCTATAATTTTTTTCCATTCAACCAATAAATTTTGTTCACATCAGATAAGAATAAATATCGTTTTATGCTTGATAGAACTATTTTTTTGTAAAAAAAAACACTTTTATCTCCTTTTAGTGCAAAATTTATTTGAGAAAAATTTGAAAATGTTATATTTTTTATGCAAAAAAATAAAAATCATTTTTAAAATTGGAAAATGAAAATAAATTGTGTTTGATTTTTTTGGAGAAGTTTCAAATTTTGACGAGTAGTAGCACAATGAATTCTAATTGAAAACTGAATTTTTATCTAATTTATTTATATAGTTAAATAATTTTATGAATTAGTTATTAGTGTATAATTAGATCGATTTTATATTAGTTAAAAAAATAGGAAATTCAAATCAATTTCAAATTGAAATTGAATATAAAATATATAAAATGATTTTGAATCTATTGACTTTAATAAACCATATTTGTCTTCCCATCTACAATACTGAATTTAAATTAAATTTTCCTACTAATGATATTTGAGTATAGAAAAATGGATTCCATATTTTTTTCAATATTAATTTATAATTTATAATTATGTAAAATTATTTTTTATAAAAAGTATTATTGAAAGAAAAGAAATTTATTTATAGTGATAATTTTAGAAATATGTATACATAGTTTTAAAACACTAATACTGAGATTCTAAATGATATTTAAAATTCTTAATAACAATTTATATGGATATTATATGGTAATATACACTATTTTATATAATTTGGATCATTGTTTTAGGTTCATTATTCATGAAAGACCTCTTTATAGTCTTTATCATTTTATATTTAAAATAATTGAACTTCACCTCAACTATAAATAAGAACTAAACCACCCAACATATTCAAACCTATGAGTACATTTTTTTCTCATCAAAATACTAGAAATATAGCTCCTCAAAATCATACATATAATCATAGAGGACTCACATTGGGAATAATTCAAACCAAATAAGTTCTTTGATGCAAACCAAAAGTTATTACCCAAAAAAGATGTAACATTTTTTAAAATACAATTTTGTTTTATTTCCTTCTCCAACTCTTCATTTAAAATTTTAAATTATTATATAATTAAATATGTTCCCTATATATATATATTTATATTGTGATTTATACCTACACATATAAATAAATTAATTAAATTTTTAATGAAATTAGAGTTTGTGTGCATGACGAACTACCCACTAACAAAAAGATGTCATTCGTTTATCCTTTAATAAATACCATGGTTGGTAATTATTATTTAAAAAATATTAAAATACGATATATGAGATATTTAATATTTATTCACTATTATTTTATATTTATATAACACATACCTTGATTCATTATATTTTATGGCATTATGATAACACCATGTGTTATCGTGGTGAGTACCACCTGCACAAAGCCTTGTGATATGTTCAAAAATTAAATGGAATGTATGAAGGATGTGTTAAATAAAAATATCCCATATTAATGATATATATATATTATTTACATTATTACCTTTAAGTAAATAAAATATATCATAATTTATTTAATACTATTTCAATCACTGAAAACTTTTATAATGTCATTCGTGGACATGTGGACTACTGCCTCCTAAGAGAGATGTGATTCCATTTAAATCACATGAATTATAGATGGAAGTATACAAGATTAAATAAAATGGTATATATTATATATTTATAATTATTTGAAGATTAAATTTACTTACTTTATTCATATAATGACTATTCCAAAATTAGAATGATACTCATGTGTACGTACAACCTATTATTTTCTTGACAGTGAAGTCGGTTCATTATCCATAAATATCATTAATGTTTTCTTTTTAATTTATAATTCATGTATACAAATTATTATAATGTAATTAATATTTTTCGGGAGTTCATTAGATAATTTTATTTTTTACCAATGTCAACCAACCTTAGTCAATTTTACATTTAAACTGAATATAATTAAAACTCTGGACGTATAATTAATTATTTAGGTTGGTTTATAAATAAATTTGTTAAGTGAAATAAAATTAATGATTAAAAAGAAAATGTTTACTAAATTAATGAATAATTAAGATGTGTTTAATATTTTTGATGATAAAGACACATGTGAAAGGTTAGAGTCGTGGTAAGGGATTTAGTCTCAATCTCTTATTATTGAGGAATATATTGGTTTTATACCCCCATATTATTTTTTATTGGTATATAAATCTCCATTTCCATATCATATAATGAATTTACTTATTCCAATGTTATTTAATGTTTTTTAAATTTTAATCTTTTATGGTGTTCATGATTTAAAAGTTCAACGTGGCATGGGATTATATGAATCATTAAATATTAAATCCTCTCAAATATTTCAATATTATTGAAGTAATTATATATATTAATATATATGTATATAAAATGATTATATAAGACATTTATTTATATTTTCTCCATTCAAATATAATCCTACATGTTTTTAACATAAAAATAAACACCTCCTTACATTTTTGGAGAAATTTAATGTGAAAATTGGTTCAAAAATTGATTGATTATTTTAATATATTGAAATGTTTTAATGTCATTAATAGTGATAATATTTACAAAAATAGTGAATATTTAGTCATTTTATGTGTTACGACTATGTTATAGTAGTTATAAATTCTATGGTCGATTATGTGATAAACCTATGACTGGTGGTTTTAAGAAAATACAATGATGGGTGGGCCCATGAAATCCCTCCAATGCATTTGGTATGGAAGATGACTGTATGAATGTTAAATTTATAATATTGTGACAAATTATATTCTACCACACAAATATTAAATTTATAAGAGTGACAAGTTTAATAATTCCCAATATAAAAAAATGTTTTATCTATAAAGGTTGTGGATTTTATTGTATTCTTATTATTAATAAAAACGAATGAAAAGGAATTATTTTGAAGGTAATGTAATTACTACTTCTTAATGGTGAAAATTATTACGTTAATTTAAAAATTTCTTGGGTATTAATTTTTATCAATTAAAAATGGTTTAATTTATTTTGTATAAAATATTGATATCTTTATGCTCATTCAATGTTTTAAAAATTTTCACATTATTTAAGAATGAGTTATGGATAGGATGGGGTCATGTTGAAATTCAATAAGTGTTTTCAAAAATGGAATCCTTATTAATTTTAGATGATTTATGTTATTAAAAAAAATAGATAAAAATAAGAAGTTTCCACTTATATATTATAGGTTTTTTCTATGTTTTTTATGGAATAATTATCTTAAACACTAAACCATATAATATACTCAAAGTGAAATAGTGTAAATTTATGAATAAAACTCAATAATATGTAATATTTTTGGTTGGGTCCCAATATTTAGCCAAATAATTATAATTTTTAATTTATGAAAAGAATTTCATAATAATATTGGATAGATATATCTAACTACTATATAATAAAATATTATAATTGGTTTCAATTTGTATCCTCTTTTACATGATTGTGATCTTATCATATTTTAATGACTTGTATATATACATATATGGGACTCCCAACATATAAAATAGGGAAACTCATCTCTTTTCCTCTTTATATATTCATGAGATACATATTTTGGCCGAAAACTCCAAAAACTCAAATAATCATACAAATCTATGTTATAGAGTTTCTTTTCTTCTTAAAAGTCCAAAAATGTTTCCTAAGGAAGAGATCTATATTAAGTATCTCAATGAACTGGTAATCTTCTTCACTAGTTCATTTTAAATTTATTTCTTCTTCTACCCTCTCCAAATATTCTTTAACATATTATAATAGTAAATTTAGTAAAACTAGATTATAGAAATTTTATTTTGTTAACAGGTTATCCAATATAAATGTAACATTAATCACAATGTAATATTAAAATTTCATTGTCTATTCTTTTCAAATATAGTCCCAATGATTGTTCTTTTTTATTTTTCATTTATACTAATTTTTTGTTTTTATATTGACGAAATTAATAAATATATATGATTCATTAACTTTTTTATGATTCTATTAATGTAAAACAGTTTCTAACATTTATCCTTCCAATACATTAGATGATGTTATCATCAATTGTCCGTACGTATAGAATAAAACCTCCATGAAGTGATGTGATTATGATAACATTTTGGATTAATAAAGATTTTAATAAGGATATATTTAATTAATAAATATTATATAAATGATATAATTTTTATTATATAAATTATAAATAATCACATACATATTAATATGAAACCATTATCCAAGCACACTTCAAGACTACTACCTCTACGCGGTTATCTAATACTTTTTTCGTCAACACCTTGTATGAATGGTTATAATAGTTTATATTTTGCCAAAATATTATAATTATTACATGATAATGATTATTTCAACAATTAAACTATAACAAAGGTTCATGAATTGGAACAGATAAACCATATCACATATGAGAAAGTGTCTTTTGACAACCTTGAATAGTTATTTCCAAGAGTAAATATTAATAGAGAAATAATAAATTCAATAAGATTTATATATGGTAAAAAAATATTGATTTTATTCTGATTTAAATGTAAACTATATAAAATTTGTTACTTATAAGGCTAAGAGTATGTAATAAGAACTTCTAGACCAGTTGAAAGGTTTGTTCATCACACTTTTTTCTATGTGAGACATAATTCATACGAACCATTTCATTCATTATTGTTGTGTAAGTACATAAAGTGAATGTATATAATGATTATTTTAATTAATTTTAGGGGTATTTACAAATCAAAATAAGTTTCTCTAAAATTCAAGATTTTGTTAAAATGATTACTAAAATGAAAAGGTTCTTCCTCACAAATATTGTTTTGTTAAGACACGTTTCATGTTATAAACCTCTTTACATTTATATAGTTCATAAAATTCCCCTATGAAATGTCATATAATAATTTGATTTATATTAATTTAATTTTATATTTAATTTTATTTCATTTATTCCAATGGGATTGTGATTCACAATTTAAGAAATCAAGAATGATTTATGTTAAAATATGAACTTTTCAAGGGATAATCATTTTTAAATTTTTACTAACATAATTAATTTAATCCTTATATTAAAAACATAAATATATTATTCCCTAATTAATAATTTTATTTTTATAAATAATTTCAACCATTCATTACACATTGGTTTTAAAAATAAATTAAATGTTTTTTTTATGAAAAGTGAACCACAATTCTTCTTTCCGATTTGATATTCTATATTCTATATGTCAATGAATACCAAAATATTATATTTATTTTTTTTAAAATAAATATATTTTTAGGAATATTATTTTTAATAACATTTAAATTATTTAAAAAATATTATCATTAATCATTTTAAATGTTTTGTCAATGAATCACTATTATCTTATTAGAAATCTGAGAATATAATATTCTATTCATATATATAAGTAATAAATAAATTTTTCCACTATCAAAACCATTAATTTATTTGAAATTTCCTTTATATCCTTACATGGTTATTTTCAATGAATATATTTTTACCAGTATTCTAAAAATATTTAATTTTCAATCGTTGGGGTGTAAAATTGTTATTTTCTTTTTTCAAAGAGATATAAAAATGGTATATTGAAGGATTTTTTTTTTCAAAATCCTTTTTAAAATTATATACATCCCCAGGTGTTTAAACATATGATAGCACATAGATTCATTCTTGGAAGGGAATAATATGATGATATTTTATAGTTGATTCTATTAATTCCTTTAAAATATAACGAGTTACTAATGTTATGAAGAAAATATTGATTATATTTCTGAAACCATCATCTTTATTTATTTATATTCATTATGATTAGAAGATGATAAACTACATTTAAAACTAATTTAATTTCAATGAGTTATTCAATAATAAAATATTGAATGTTTTTATGATCTTACGGAAAACATATATATTAATTTCATTATGAAACATGATTTATTTGAATTATAATTCCATATAATGAATTTGCTAATAAATGATATATCATGAGATAATATAAAAATAATGGGGAGTGAGCCCAATTCATTATAAGAATATATCCAATCGGAAAATCAAGGTAGTGATCCATGTCTAATGAAATGATGAAATGAGGATTGAGTCAATTACAATATGGTACTCTATCCACTGTGATATTGTGATAATTATCCTATAAAAATGAATTGACTTTATAAAGTTATGTGTATTCCAAATTACTATGTCATATTCTTATGAATTGATCTCATTTATCTTAATGGATTACTCATGATTACTCACTGTTATGACTGATGAATTTTATTACGATAAGTCCTTTTTTGGTGGCTCATGATAAATGATCTTTAACTAATTAGGTATGTCTTTCTTATATTATGATCAGGTTATTATATCCATATACTTAACATGAATCATCCAATCATAGCTTGAGAATCACTAGGGAATTCCTGATGTGGCCTTTATTTATAACTTTTTTCTACATGACATTTTTTATCATTCATTTTCTATATAAATTACTCATTTTAGGGTTATTTGCAACAAAAGGATTAATTTTTAGTGGTTTTATTAAATTATTATTAATCTTTTCGATGATATTTTTTCTAGTTTAATTTAACTTTAATTAATTATTTGAATCATTCATTTTTCCATTTTATATATTATTTAAAATTTTAATTAACTTTGTAAATGATTATTTTTATTGTGAGTTTAATTTATAAATTTTTTATATTAATTAGTCAGTCCTTTATTTTATGAAATTTGAATTTAATTTTTACTCATTCATTATTAAAAAAATTTAACTAGATTTAGTCTCATTTTTAAATGATTAGTAATTAAACATATTTTTTAATAATCTAATTTTTAAATATTTATAAACCGTTTATTTACATGATTTAACAATTTTTTTAAGTTTGCATAAAATTATATATTTTAATTAGTATAATCTGATTTCTTTTTAAATGTTTTTTAATGGTTAAATATTTTGGATATGTAATTTAGAATTTTTAATCTACATCTATTTTTTTCATTACTCTTAATGAAAATTATAATACTATAAATGTGAACTTTATATAATTTTTACATTTTATCATGTAATTAAAATTTTCAATAGTTTTCAAACATTCATTTTTCCATTTCAACATTATTTTTCATCCATGTTGGTGGTGACATTTTCAACCATCATATGCACTGTGACTCTTTTCTACCATAATATATCTAACTATTGAAAAAAATTATTACATTCACTCTGTCATGAAAGTGTATCCTGATTCTGTTATTCCAACCAACCTGAAATCATATAGTAGCTTGGACATGTGATATTTCTCCATCGATCTAACACTGACACATTTAACTAAAGGGAAAATATAGCCAAAACAATCATTAAGGGTTGAACACATAAAATATGAATCTAATTTATGAAGACAAACTAGTTTCATTCAGTATCTAATGGAATGTTAATAATACTTAGTCCAAGACTGTTATCTCTCTAGTTATAAATATATCATTTTTAACATATAGGTTTTTTGTTCAAAAGATGTCACAACATTGTTCACAGTGTATGAATGAGTGAGGCCTTGATTTATGGATTGATGCTAGTGACAAAATGATGTTGATGGAATGTATATAGTGTTTGTAATCCATTGAATATTTGAAAATAATGTGTAATAATAGAACATTAATATGATAAAATAAGTATTATCATTAAGTGGGACAATATAGATACATAACCATGAGTAATCATTCTTGATTTCTCCTTATAGAAGAAAAATAAGAATAAAAGAATTAATTTCTTTGTTCTAAAAATTTGATATGTGAAACTAAGATAGAAAAATTTAGAAATTGATGATATAAAATGATTGTGATGAAGGTGCTTCAACTATGAGACCAATGGACCAAATAAATGTCTTCAGAGAACATTGAAGATGAATTGAATCACTAATATTGTATTCAGTTGTTGGTGTTGGGATGTATATATTTTGGTATTCCATTTACCCATTTATGTGGTTTTTTGATATCAAATTCAATCAGATTGGGTGTTAGCTGAAACATATGAGAAGTTCTCAAAAAGTTTCCAAGATCGTACAAAACATTTAATTCTTCTATGATGGAGGAAAATTTGAATAGTTTTTTTTATATTAGGGGATATAATTTGATTTGAATTTCAGGATTTTGTTTGAGGATGATCTCTCAATATAATGTTTGGAGGTTATGAAACAATAAATGGTTATGTTTGTAGATGTTAGGTCTTGATTTATAAATTTTGTACAATTTTAGTAATGAGGATTATCACTTCAAGTGGATTTATTATATGGTTGTCATAATTAAAAGATCTATATAAGACGAATGTTATCTGAGAGCTTCATCATATATCAATTACTCTTGTGAAATAATGTTATGATAATTAATTAAATAATAGGGATCCTCATTGGTTTGGAGTTCAGATGGTTTGCACATGAGGTAAGAGAATTGACCTCATGTAAGAGAAATAATGTTGGAAATTTTTAACATATTTAGATGAACATGATTTTCAATGATTAGAAGATTTTAATGACCATAAAATTCCATATAATAGTTTTTAATTATTTGGAATTATTATTGTACTATGAAAATAGATGGCATGTGATTTGAAAGCCCATAGATCCCATAAAATATTTTTTAATATTTTATTAATGGATTTTCCATAAATGTCCGAATTTGGTTTTCAATATTTTGAACCAGTTACCAGAATAATAATATATGGGCACCGTTGAATTTCCAGTTCCATGATTCTTGTAAGGGAAGTATAACTCTGACCAGCACGGGTAGAAAAAAAAGTTAAATTTCAAAGCTTTCAATAAAATATAAAATAACTAACAGGTTTTTATATTTTTTTAAATTTTTGAGCGATAGTGGTGGGACCGTAAAGTAACTAAACATTAAATGAAATAATTTAATAATGTGTTATAGTTGGTTGAGTGACCACAAGCTCGGGCAATTAATTGGATCACTAATTGTTGTTCATTAACGAAGCACATTAATAAAATGTTAGTTGCACTCTTTCTTGATGTTGAATTAAAATGGTTTCATGGGATTTGGAAACCCACAAGAGAACTCTTGATGAAGCACTAATGGAATTCCACTCCAACAATGAACGAACATCACTGTTGAGGATATGTTCTGGAGATCAACGAACGCCAGTGAACATCTTCAATCAACAGATTATCCTCCTTAATCATCATCATTTTCCAATGAGTCTAAGGTAGGGTATTTTTTTATTCAATGTTTATTATAGGTTCATACCTAATTATTGAATAATATGACAAATGGGGATCAACCGACTAACGGGTTGATATGAGTATCACTTGAATTTGTTGTTGGTTGTTGTGGGGTTACCTAATGGGGTTTTATGAATTATTATCCTTCACTGTGTTTAATATTCTAACATGGAGGGTGGAAGAAGAAACCAACAAGGCCCAGACTCTCCATTGAGCTTCTTTTGGGTTTGTTCTTCGTGGAGGATTAGTGAACGTGATGGGAAGGCAAAACCGAGGGTCACACATTATAGGCAGCATCCTTAGAGGCCCGTAGGCATAGACGAGAAGGATAAGGGAACATTAAATCATCTTTGGTGGCCCACATAATCTCCCACCAGTACAAAACCACTAGAACAGTAGCTGTTTTTGGCCGATCCAACTACATGGGAATGGTGGCACCGTGGCAGCTTGAGCCGCGGCTAGCCGTGACGTGATAGTGGAAGACGCGGTGTGCCAACGCCAAGTGCGGGAGGTGAGCGGGCCACACGACTAGACTGAAATGGGAAATTGAGTTGGCTAATATGGAAGACCTGGTAGTTCAAACTGGTGCTGCCAATTGGGAGAACCGGCCCGCACCATGGGTTGGGTATTCAAGGTAGTTCAGACCCATACTGGACCCGACCTGCACCGTTTCTAAAAAACATGTGTTACTCCTAAACCAGACGGCTGTTTGGAGAACCCTCTATGTCACTGGAACCATTAGGATGAGGTGGTACTTTTGATATATTCAATATTGTTTTTTAGAATTTTGGTGTATGACCAGGTTAGATCGGACTCGAATCTAACCAGGCCCTTGGCATTAAAATGACTATAACATACAGACATGGCACCTGATTGACGCACTGTCTGTTTCCTGGGAACTCTTATAACAAGGTGGTTCTTGAGGATACATCTTCATGGGACATTGTTGTGGTTGAGTTATGACCGATATATTGAGGAGTAGAATCTATGGAACATAAGTGTACAATGTTCTGAAATCTTGTGGATGGTTGTCAAAGGACATATGACCATTTGTGGATCAACATCAGAATGACCAAGTGTGGATCAATAGTAGCGCATGCAGACGAGGACCTAGTTCGGGTGGCCCTTCGTGGATCAGTGACTTATAACCCAATGTGGATCGGTGAGTTACAACCCTATGTGGTTCGAAGACTTACGACCTTTTTTCGATTGATGACTTACAACCTTTTGTGGATCAGCGAATTTCTACCGTGTGTGGATTAGCTGTAGCACGAGCCGATGAGGATCATCCTTATAGCTTCTCGTCATGGATCATCGACTTGAGACCCTGTGTGGATCGATGACATAGGAACCTATGTGGAATAGTAACTTACGACCGTGTATGGATTAGTGGAAAATATAATTCATCGTGGTTCAGCAGTGGAACTTCTAAACAGAATAATATGATTTACCTTTACCACTAATCGTCATTTTTCCTATTCGTTATGTTTTATACCTTGTTTAAGTTGAGTATTTTACTTGTTCTTATTGGATAGGATCATGATTTATGGTTTTTTCATTGTGGAATTTGGGGATACCTTCAGGGGTCTCATGGAACCTACTAGGTATTTTTATACTCACCCTTGCACGGGCTTCACTCGCACCTTGTTCTGTCTTGTGCAGTTGATGGAAAAATTTTACCGATGATAGGGTGTTAAGAAAAGATGGTACACGAAGGATAACAGTTAACATGGAGACCTTCAGTGACGAGAAATACCTACCCTTCAGGTAAGATCCTTGGCAGATGACCTCTGGAGCTGTTTTTCCTTTTTGTTGTATATTCGTTTATTTGGGTTTGAATTATATCCCATTCTGCAGCAGTTAACACATTTAGTTTTTGTAGTTATTCTACATAGTTTTTTCTTGTTGTGTACCTGGTATATGTTTTTTTAGGTTTAATGGCAATGCCTTCCCAATTTAGGGATATGCCTTTCTGGTGCTATTCACCAACCACTGGCCTATGGAAGGCTAGCTTGGGGTATTCATGGAAAAGGGCCTAGGGGAAGGGTCTTTACAAAATGGTATTAGAGGAGTCAGTTCTACTGAAGAACTAAGAATCTGATCATTTCAAAGGGGGAAATAATGTTAAGTGTTTCGAATTTGGTTTTCTGTTGGGGGATTCCAGTGATGGTGCAACGACTGACATATCCATACCTCGGGACACTGAGTTCTGATTTCCAACTAGATACATGAAAAAATGGATTTTTCGGTTTTCTAAAATATTTTTCTTTTGATCTCTTATGATTAATCTCACTAGGTATAACTTCTTAACCCTATAACAACTATCCATTTACATGATTCCGCTGCAAAGGTATCCATCAAAGATTATAGAGAGAGATTGTGGATGACTACATACCTAGTGATCAGGTTTCAGTGTAGGTATCTCTTATCGTTTTAGCACCTTTGGGTGGTGAATCGGTAGCACCACCACTTATAGGGAAGCTATTTCCCCCCATGACCCACAAGCGTATGGTGCACGCTGACCTATCATGTTGCACGAGTTGAAGCGATAGAGGCATCCGAGGTATTAATGAAAGATGGATCTATAGGTGGATGAGGAATGGATGGAGGCAGTGGCTAGTGTTTTCCTCCTAGTTGGGACACCAACTATCTAGATTGTAATCCTAGCTGCTAGAAAATTATGGGGCATAATAGGGATAGGGTGGACCCTGACGCTCCAGATGCATGATGGGGAAACCCTCACCTGGTGAGACTTAGAGAGCCACTTCAGGGTGAAGTTCGTTCCAGTGACTCTATGCCCTATTCAAATTCAATAGCTAATACACTTACAGAAGGGCAGCATGAGAATATCCCATTACTCTGCAAGATTCACTGCCCTCTCATGAAACTCCCCTAACATGGTACAAGAAACTTTTTTCAAGGTCCAGACCTTTGAGAAGGGGCTCCAACGGGAGATCATAGTGTCGATGATATCTATCAACATACCATTACAGGATAGATATACAAAGATATAACTTCTAGAGGAGAGATTCCAAGTTGAGTTGGCACCGAAAATGAGATCCACCATCATACAACACGTAGCCGAGTCATTTGTAGTAGGTAATAGGTGGATGAGGTAGAGGCCCAAGAGGGAGAAACCTTCGGGTGGATGATCCCATGATGTAGGTTCGGAGGTGCATAGATTACATGATAGAGGATATCAATAGAGGAGCAGATTGTGCTACTAGTGCGGCGGCCAGGGCCACATGGCTCATGACTGCCCAACCTCCCACACCAAAGATTATCAGAAGCTCATGGGACTATAGAGGAAGAGGAAGAGATTCAAGAAAGGTGGTCTGTAGGGGGGTGGACGTGCCAATGGATCAGGTCATGCATCAGGCGGTGCACAATGGTTTGAGGTTCTACCGCAATCACCTCTAGGATGTCTACCTTGACCTTAGGGAGCAGGAGGATAAAAATAATGTATGCTTCTGGTAGATGAGGCCTATGACCACATCACATCATATATGATTTGAGGTAGGATCAATGTACATTCCACCCTAGCTATAATACTTATAGATATAGGTTCCAGTGACACTTTTATTTCCACATCTCTCGTTCGGATCTTGGAGATTCTGGTGGAGCCATTGGATCAATCCTCATGATTACAGACTCCTACGAGAGAGGATTTGATGATTATGCATTTGTTCAAGAAATGCGGGCTTACTCTAGGAGGATAGAGCTTCATATGGGATCTTCAAGTAGCAACGTTATGGCCTTACGATGTCGTCTTCGATATAGACTGGTTACCCATGGTCCATGCTTAGATTGATTTTTTTCTAGCACAATGTGTGGTGTGTCCAAGAGGATGATACTTGGTTTTCCATCACCAGGGAGAAGGGAACCATTGCATCTTATGATGTGATTTCTCGGAGGAAGGTGCAACTGGTCAAAAATTAATTTACTAGACATACCATTGGAGTAGTTGATGAGAGGAGTCTGAGTTATCCTGTAGGGGTGTACCGGCATACTGAGGAATTTCACGATGCTTTTCAGGTACTACCTCCTTGTAGATATGTAGAAATTTACAAACACCTGTACCCCATGATGTTACTGATATCTATACTATCTTAGTGGATGTCTCCTACAGAGCTTCTGGAGTTGAGGGTACAGTGGGAGAAAATTCAGGTTAAGGGGTTCATAAGGCCTAGTGTTTTTCCACGGGCAACCCCAAATTTGTTGGCAATGAAAGATGACAGGAGTTTGAGTAATTGGATGGACAATCTATTCATGAAATAGGTTACCATGAAGAACATGTATTTAGTCTTGATGTTTGATGATCTCTTCTATTAGCTGAGGGGGGCTCAGTTGTTTCTGAATATAGAACTCAGATCAAGATATCATGAGATTCGGGTATAGGATGGGGATGTACCAAAGACAGACTTCTGATGATAGTATAGCCACTATGAATTCATGGTGAAGAATTTTTTTGTAACCAAGGCCCAAGAAGTATTCATGAGACTCAAGAACATGATATTCAAGCCTTACCTCGATCATTTTGTGGTGGTCTTCATTGATGACATCTTGGTGTGCTAATCACTAGAGAAGAAGCACACCATTCATCTGCAGATAATTATGGATACACTCTGAGAGCACGAGATTTATGGTAAGCTCTCAAGGTAATAGTTTCGGATATAGGATTTCAAAATTATGGGGTCTGTTATCTAGGAGGATGAAGTTGTATAGGATCCTATGAAGATAGATGCAGTGCTTGCTTGGGAGATTCCCAAGAGTGTGACCTAGGTGCAGAGATTCCTTGGTTTTGATGGGTATGAATGGAGATTTGTATGTGTCTTTCCTAGAGTAACAACTACATTTTTATCATTAAAAAGGATGAGACCACCTTTTTGTGAATAGAGAGATTCTAGAAGAGTTTCCAAGAGATGAGGCGGATATTGATGAGTGACCCCATCTTCTGGCTACCAGATGATTTCATTGGGTGTGTAGTCTACTGGGAGGCATCTAGGACTGAAGTAGGATGTTTCCTAATGAAGAAGTTAGTGGTGATCTCCTATGACTCATGAATGTTGAGAAAACATTAGAAGAACTATGTTACACATGACCTAGAGTTAACAGTAGTGGTCTTTGCCCTGAAGATGTGGTGACTCTATGTGATGGCTGAATAGTTTACTATCTAATCTGATGACAAGAGTTGCAGGTGTATCATCTCAAAGATGTACCTGAACCCAAGATAGCCCTGATGGATGGTGTTCCTCCTGAATTATGACTTCAGTATTGTCTATACTCCTAGGAAGGGGAACTTGGTGATAGAAACACTCAACATGAGGTCTGGTTTATAGTTGTTGAGTGAGGTGACATAGCATATAGCCGCGTTGCAGATATCCTTCACGGATTGTGATGGAGGAGAAAATTTTCTATCTATGACATCCACTTACCCACTCCTTCAGTGAGTTTGGGAGGCACCGCTTGGGGATGTTGACATTGAGACCCGACGTGCTCAGATATCCTCGGGACAGGATCCTAAAATATTATATAAAGGTGGTGAGAACATGATCCTTTTTAGGATGCACTGTGCTACCTATGACGCTATTAGAGGAGGTGTTTAGAGAGATCCAACAATCCCCATTGGTGGTACATTGTAGTATGGTGAAGATGTACCAGGACCTACAGCGTCTGTACTGATGTCTAGGGATGAAGAGAGCAGTGGCAGAGTTCATTTCACGATGCCTCACTTGTCAACAAGTGAAGGCCGAGCACTGGGTTCTAGAAGTTACAGAGTTCAATTCCTTTAGTGTGAGTTTAGTGGAAGCACAAGAACCTCTAGGAGAGGACATGGGAGTAGGAGTCTCAGATTCTTGCTCAGTACACTTATTTGTCTTCATATCCTTTAATGTGGATTTTGGGGACAAAAGTCCTTAAGATGAGGAGAATGAAACGACCTAGAAATTATGTATAATTTTATTAATTAAATGGAATTATTATGGGACTAATAAAATTGATAGAATGTGATTCCAAGCCTCGGGGAGCCCAAAATAAAACTTTGGTACTTTTTTAATGTATAGTTAGTAAACATGTTAATGGGGTTTTCTATCATTTGAACTGGTGCTCAGATTGAAAATATGAAGGCACCTTTGAATTCAAAAAACTAGGATTATGGCCCATTCTACTTTAGTTCACACATTTACATTCAGAAGTTATACTTCATGGTTTTTTCATTTTGTGAACTGGATCTTTTTGTTTGCAGGTTTAGAGAAAATACCCTCCCTTTTTAGGGATATTCTATTTTGGTGCTAGTAACCAACCTCAAGCATATTGTTTCTGAAACATTCTCTGGGGAAAGTTCATCCATCTTTTTTTGAAGGATGAGCTATTTGTTTCCCCACATTCCCACTTTCTTAATGCGGGCAGCATCCGTCGCTTATTCGGGGACATTTGATCCTTGATCGAAACAGAATGATGGGTTGTCAGTTCCTTATTCCATTGGCTCTTCCTTGAAGAAAATTACATAGTCTATATCTCGCTTATACATTAAGATGTTGTTATTGAAACTCTTCCTGGTGCCATAACATCATGGACACCAATTAGTTACACTACTTCTGTTAGGACATTCCAAAGGTTTCGGTCTAGGTAGCAACCATCGATCAGGGGAGTAGTCACATTGGACATCATTGGCGAGTCTCAACGCTAAAACACTACCGCGTCTGGGTTTCTTCCCCTTATGATAGTTCTTATAGAGGTCATGTAATCCCGATGCATCCCACGTATAGTGTGGGGAATTATATTCCATAGGCATGTATCTGAGGTATTTTTCATCTTCTTTTGTTTAACATAGGGTTTTCCGCAAGTTTAACGTCTTTCAGAGACTAATCAGACTGATCAGAATAGTAACTGGAGTTAATCAAGTGGGTGAAACCCCTGGAGGGAACCTCGATGCTAGGGATAACATGTTACCCGAGTGCTTCTAAGAGCAGTGAAGATGTGAATTGGAATGATATCACCGGCATGTGGCGACCCTGGTAAGAATCAGGATGGATTATGGGGAGATGAATGAAGTGGTGGGGGAATGAGATGGAACTATTCTGAAGCTGATGGTAGTATTGGGGTTGATCCTAGAAGATACTTTCTACGTATCCTCATGGTAGTGTATCAATGTCTGCATAGTTCAGTGAGGCAATGAGACACATAAGGCAAAGTCCCATATATAGGGGACCCAAAGGAAGGGGAACCTCTAGGTTTGGGCATGAACTTCCCAAAACACAAAGGCTCATGGAAAAGACCTAGATGAATCATGGGTGGTGGGATTGAACATTAGGGAGGATTCCTATATACCTTTCCTTGGCATGTTTCAAAGTCTACGTAGTTCAGGATGGGGGCATAGAATCAGGATGTACGTAGTGGACGACGACCTGATGATATACTGGGGCTTATGCATGGTTAACATCCCGGGCTAGTATGAATCTACTATGGAGGACTATAGATGTGTGTCACAATGAAGGGGACGACAACACATTCCTACTAGATTTGGGTTGAGAATGGCATACTGCTGATTGGGGTTGACTATGGATTACCGCTAATTGGGGGACAGTTTAGTGTCATGTGGAACAAAATAGGAATTCAGTTTAATGTATTGTAGGATGGGGGTGGCCCAACATGAAGTAGATGGGACTGATTGGAGTTGTTCCTGAATCTCATGGATACATCTTACCAACATCACCTTTTCAAGGATCAATGACCCCGTAGTTCGGGATGATGTTGGTTAACCGATGTGAAGGGAGTCAAGACAAATTATTTTTAGGCATGAACCTCATAGGACTTACTACTTACCTCAACTTGAAAAGAATCAAAGTCCATGTAGTTCAGGATGGTTTTTGGGGCTTACCCAATAGGCTTCCCAGAGAGGATTTCATTGTCGCTGCATAGTCTAAGCACACGTGAGTCATGCTTGGTGTGAGAAAAAATTGGTAGTGAAGACATTCCGATCACATTGAAAAAGTTGTGTCCATGGGATGTGTAATAGGGATATCACGTGGATAGTGGCCCAAAAAGGAAATAGGGGTTTATGCATGTTTCTCTACCTATGGAGATGGAGATTCGGACTTACTCCATGATGGAGTCCCAGGTGGTGGAAAAGCCCAACGAGATTGGGATTTGGCATGGAAGAAAGGAGGGTTATGGTGCCCATCCCCCCTATGGACATTAGCCAGGGAGATGATTGCATAACCATGGATGCTGCTTCTTTTAAGAATGGCTAGGTGCTTACACCATAGTGGATTCCCTTCCCCCGTGGACAGACATCGCTACAGCAAAGAGGTTCTCATTATATGTGAGGAAGATTCCACTCTTGTGGAGACTAGCAGATGTGGAGAATTTCCAAGGTAGGGCACCTTGTGTATGATGCAAGAGGTTAGGCCACAGTTTAAAGTCTTGTTTTGAGGATGATTGTGCTTGGCAGTTTAATGTCCTACAGCTCGGATGAGGTGGGTTCACTCCAAACCCCCTTATACATACATAATAAGAACCTTCATTCCATTGGATAAGGGAAGGCATCAGCAATGCTGTGTTGTTGTGGTTTTATATAGTGATACTTTGAGGGGACCACATTAGAGGGGCTATGTGATGAAGAAATAGCCATTAGTGTGCCTATGCGATGAAGCATGAGTTGAAGAAGCGCAATAATTAGCACTGCCCAAGGGATATAGAAATAACGTCATGAATACCTAGAGGGCCGCATGAGAAAAGGGGTTACAGAGCATTGGGGTTCACATGAAGAATCCTTGTGAAGCTTTGGTGCTCCATATAGTGGAGTGGATTCACGAAGGGGTATGCTTCACGAAGTGATGTGGCCTAGCCTAGGCATAGGGAATAGGTGCATAGGGAAGGTGTTTCATGAAGAGTAAAGGAATAAGAAGAGTTGTTCTTCATTATAAATGGGTTCCCTACAAAGCGTATAATGGTGAAGCAATGTGCTTCGAGAAGTATAGTGAACATGCTTTAGTATGTGGGTTACATGTCCTCTGAGGGTACATAGAGAATCATCAGTGCTCCTTAAAGACCTGATTCACATTGGGGATCCCCTCCATCACATAATCCTGTGGTCATCGTGGAGGGTATACCTTATTGAAGAGGGGTTGAATTCAAGAAAAAGGAAAGGCACTTCACAATGCTAAAGTACAATGAAAGCTCTTGGTTCATAGAGAAACATTTGCTTCCCGATTTGAGTGATATGTAGGAGAATGATCAGAAAATCCATCCTTTGGGGTTGAGGGGAGCTCAGTATTTATTGGCTAGAGGCTCCATGAAGCAGTGCTCTCATGTCATGAATAAATGTGGCATTTTTTCGTAACAGCGGAGCCTCCCATCTCCTTGCACCATGATGACTTCCCAACCACCAATCTGGTTCATGGAGCATCCCACCTCCTTGCTCTGCTATGGCTTCTCAAACATAAAATTTCATCACAAAGCCTCCCTCATCAATGCTCAGTGGCGGCTTTACAAAGGTAGATCTTCGCACCTGCTGCAGTGCTATAGGGCTCTGTGGGCGAGCTTCGTGAGGAAACCTCTAAGGGATTCAAATTTTCTTCTCCTATTCCCAAATTTTTTCTCCAACAAATTCCCCCCCTCCGACTTGGAGATGAGGAGAAAATTAAGGTCAATGGATAAGGGTAAATCCCCAAAACCCTTTGGTAAACAATGAAGAAGGCTCTTGAATGTGTCTTACGAGGTGGAGAGGCGATGTGCAGGATAATAGCACAACGATGGTTGCCGCAGTGGGGTGCACCGTGAAGAACAAGGGGTCATCGCATATAAATAGGGGAGGGTGACCTCTCTTTTCTCATTTCTCATATCCATGTTTTGGAATGTAGCTCTCTCAGTTCTAAAATCTCCTCATACTCTGCGATTTCACTATGTGAATCAAGAATTCGGCTTCACGGCACAGAAAGAGTCTTTGGCTCTACAGTGGTGCACTCTGCGGCATGCACCAGATGGTCGGGGTAGGGCTCTGGGATTTCTTTGTTGTGATCGAGCTATGCGAATGAGCTTTGCGGGTGGTATTAATGATGGTGCTTCAAGAAATAGAACCCAAAATACCCTTACTTCCAAAAACTGAATGGATCACTAGGATGTTTATAGGGGGTCCTTTTGGATGCTACCCAAAGGGAAGAAATAGAGGATAACATAGTTATAGGGGAGTTCATGAGAATCCATTCAAACCATAATTCGCTGGTAGAGCAACTATTAGAGAGTCAGAAGGACTATCTTCCATGGAGAAGGCTTCCTATATATGACTTTGTCCTAAGGGATGACATCCTTATCTGTGGAGTGTGTAGGGATGAGCCATGTTTATATTTCAGGAGCATGCTGAGTCATCGCCAGTGGCTTAGGGCTGCTGACGGCCATACTAGAGAGGAATTCACACCAGTCAACGCCGACTATCTAAACAATCATGTGAATATGTTTGATAGGAATGGAATGTATCCATAGACCGCAAACCCTCTGTACCATAATATCTTGAAAGCATCCCTGGGAAACCTGATGAAGGGGTGGTCTGATGAGTGGGATATGCGCCAGGGTGAAAACATCACAGATGACTGAGACTAGGCTTACTAGGTAAGTGCCTCGTGTGAAGAGTTTGGGTTAGAAATTTGGAAAGTGGGACTATATGAGGAGTCTTGGGACTTCTAATTCCATATTTGTCAGTAGGAGTAGTGGATACTGGATTTGCAGAGCAGATGGTTGTCAAGGACCAATACCATCCATTGGCCCCATGGAGATGTCGACATCAGTTCATGGGACCTACATCAGATCTTGAGGGGTCCCAGTATCGGGGCAATGTATGATGAGTTTCTCCCCTTTATGGGTATTTTGGAGGATTATTAAAATAATACACTAATAGAGATGGAATTGATGGACCTAGTGTTGGGAGAGGATAACCAGTCAGTGTGGGGCGTCTATTACAAATGGTGGTTTAAGCAGTTCTTGAACTTCCAGTAAAATAGTTAGTTCCCTGTGTGGCCTTGGACTTTCCCAAAGGGGTCTCAATGAGGCAAGGAGAACTCGTACTAGTGGCTCTTGGAGGATAGCCATTGGAAGATGTGGGGATCCAGGGTTAGTACCGAGTAGCATCTGGTAGTCAGATTGGCTGCATTCATGGAAGTGCTCATTTGTGGTTGGATCCTGCCAGTGAGAGACAAGATCATGGGCATGAATTGAAGCACATTTATCCTGGAGTCCATGTAGGTGACAAGGGGACGAGTCAACCTTGGGATCCTAATTCTCGCCAAGCTGTACGAGATGTTGTGGCATATCATTGAGAGGAAGATGCCATAGATAATATGCAGGCCATTCCACCATATGTATGGGTGGATAACACTACAAGGTAGGGGCTTTAGTAAATATCAGAACCTCATCTCCCCTTCAATATTGAACATACACCCTTCCATTATGAATGATGTTGGGAGGTTTCTAGACAAGCTGATCGTGTACGAAATGCTAAACCGGGTCTGGAATTCAGAGGAGTTAAATTTCCACATGTTCTCATAGCCAACATGTGTTTCCACTGATGATGTAAGGGGAACAAAATAGAATTAGTCCTACTTCCTAGCATTTCGTGGCTGAGACCTGGTGGAATAGGTGGACCAGAGTCTCTCTGGGATCCATACACACCACACCGATTTGCATTGCAGCATCATTGCATGCAGCGGTTGACCCTGTGGGTCTATTTGGCGGTGCGCCATGAGGATCATCCATGTATAATGAGGCATAGGTGGCTCATGTACACACAGAACTATGGGAAGACTTAGATTGATCATCCTCTACAAACAACAATCTTCAGACTAGTGAAGAAGTATGCTAAAAGTTGGGGGCAACCTACCTTGGGGAGATGCTGAAGTAGCCAACCGTTCAGGATAGCGATGGGGTGCCTCCCCAACCTTGAGGATGGTCCTAGAAGGTAGCAATGAAAACTCATGATGGTGTAACAACAATGGTGTCAAGGCCTAGACTGATCGAAAGGGTGGTGGGAGCAGTGGACTCAGTTATCCCAGAGGAATAGAGTCACTAAGAGAAAAGGCCGCCCATGGGGTTTCACATGATATCCACCCCGGCTCTGAGGAACTGGTTATTCCACATAGAAATGTCATAGAATGATGACTTCTTGGATTCTTGGGACATCTGGAATTCCAGACTATAATTCCAAAACCCTTCTAAGATTTGGAAACACCTAAACCATGTTGGGATGGATTTTCTAGGGATTGGCCCCATCTGGGCCATATTTTCAGTATCTTTGGTGAAGGTAGAGAAATACCTGGCTAAGTTGGAGGACCTCGTGTAATCTCATGGTGCCTTTCTTCCAATGAAGGATCGTGTAAATGTATTGCTAGATCAAATGACCCCTCCACAATTACCTGTTTCAGAATTGATGGAGCGCTTCCTCCTGCCGAAAGAATTGGATGAATCTTTATGGGGGGAGGAGGCGGGTTGAGGGGGTCCTTTAGAGATCGGTGAAGTTGGCGATCGAGACAATGATCTGGAAGAGTTTATAGAGGCTCTCAAGTTAAAACTCTAAATCCATTCCCTGGGGTCCATATCCATGTTACATTGGAATCCTCACTATTATATGAACTGTGTAGGAGGCCCTCAAACAAATAACATGTTCCCGCCCTATAATAGATATAATTGTGGGGCCTTCAGGATCTCCACTCGTGGCAATTGATATTACAACATACAGTGGGGATGACACTCCCAGGGTAGTTCTATTGGAGTTTTAAGACTCCCTAACAATATACGGAGGACCACGCCGTGGGTTACAAGTGGAAACCACCCATGAGGGAGACTGAAAACTTTATCACTTTAATTATCCTTTACAAAATTCATACCCTCCACCCATTGATCAAGTTAATTTATGTTATTGCACTTCATGGTATGTATAGTTATTCAAATGGAGTGGTCTCCCATCGGAAGGTTGGTTGGTACTCCAGGAGGCGCCTTTCCTAGGGGAATGCAAGTGGTCGTGGAAGCAGACACCCAAACAAACCAATATGCGGTGCTCCCAAACACTGGTGGGACCGTTAGTAGGATTGAGCCTGAGATCATTGAGGTGGGATCTGGTGATGAAGATTGATCGATCAACAAGGGTCCAACCATACCCGATCAGACACAATATGCAGACCCTACATACGAGTTATTGGGGTCGTTTCCTGCATATGAACCTATTGACCCAACAGTTCATGATGAGGTCGCCTCTGTTGATGATGATAGAAAAACCACCAGTCACCTTTCATGGAATATGATTATGCTCTTAATTGATGATGACCCTCAAAATAATGGATAGACCAGATTGGGAGGCTTTAGTTTTAGCTACATGAACATTGCGTTGGGGGAGTGGATGCCATGCATCCTCAAATGCTTTTCCGACATCTCATGGCGGAGAAGATTCAGGAATATGACAGTGTCCTTGGTTTGGGCTAGTAGAGAAAAAAGAGGTGAACATAAAGAGGCTCTAGGAGGTTGAAAATGAGAATCAATTCCTTCAGGTATGAGAAGATGATAATTCAACTATCCTCACTGTGAAATCAAAGATCATATCACTTCTAAAGCCCTAGATGCCATAGTCCAAAGAGTGCATGAATTAATCCTACGAGGAGATGACTATTATATGAACCAACGATGACTGGTCTAGGATTTCGGTTGACTAACTGCACCCCAGTGTTGTCGTGGTGGAGCGAGAACTAAATAGGTGAACAAATTCTGGATGCCCCAAGCCCGAGGGTGGTGGAGTTACATTGCCCTTTTATTGGGGTCAACCCGTCCTTGGGAGGGGTTGATCCTTGGGTGTTTTGATGCATGTATATTTAGAAAAAACATTCATACTATGATAATTTAGGATGGATTCATGTGTGGATTCTATTATTCATTTTTTGGTATATTTCATTCCAGTAATATTCATCGAATATCTAGCGATCAATCCCTAATATCACGTAGGTCTGGGCCGATGTGAGAAATAAGCAACAAAAAACCTTGTTATACCATCCGAATATAAGAGTTCAAACTAAGTTTTTGGTTTTCGAGGATGGAACAACCAATTCGGATTTCCAGGAGGAAAGGGAGAGGCCTGAATTGAGAACGATGTTCTCAGAACAATCGACTTACCATCAACCCTATGTGCTCTTGTGCACGATCACGGTAACGCCATAGGTGTTAGAATCAGTCAAAACCAAAAAGGGGGATGGAATGTGTGAATCATGATACCCATGATTCGGAACACTGTAGGGATGGTGGGAAAATGGAGGATAATTTTTGACAAAGATCAAAACACAGTATCCCTATTGCGTTAGTCTGAACTGAGGATAACAACTAAGGGCTAACCGCTGACCATGTTTGAAACACACAGCCTCAATCAAAATGTCATCGATTTTTCTTCTAAACCATTTTCCTAGGATAGTAGTCACCCCATAGTCCAGGAATCCCTATAGTTAGGGGGATCCTTTAGACGTGAAAGAGGAAGTGGTTCCAAATAAAGGGCTTGCAAAATGCGGAGGGTGGAGTGATGGGTTGTTCGAATAGAGTCCAACATTCCAAAAATTATGAAAATGGTGTTGAAACACTTTGTGTGGGAGAACCAGTATGATCAGGTATCAAACATACTTCCAAACTTGACCTCTCTAGTAGGTACCTGGAATGACTTGTAGTTTTATGTCATACCTATAAAGAGGATAATCATGTTGTTTAAATGTCATATGGTGAGGTTGATCCACATAGTTTAAACGACATGCTGGATCGACCAATATCGAGGCCGATGGGGCATAAGGGTTAATGGCCCTAAGGTTGGGCCCAAATAAAATTTCCTAGGCATCTCTAAATATCCCATGAGAATGAGAATAACGACATAGGTAATTCTTAATCACATCGTGGATAGAGGACAACGCTGATAGAAGAAATCCTCTCTTATAAGGGATCTGGTGCATCCCATGATTAACATGAAGCATCATGAACTTGTTCGGGGTAGAAACGAAATTTTGTGGCATGATTTGACGACATAGATACCTATAAAAGAAATGTGTTGTGCGGTACAAACCCCGCTATGAATGAGGACAACAAGAGTCCACGCCACACCACACACACTTTGGAAAATCAATATGTCAAGGGGAAAAAGTTGAAAACGAGGTTGGGACTGAGACATGTTGTCTCGGTGTTCCTATATATCCCAGTAGAATTAGAATCAATCCATATGTATTTATGATAGTATTGTTTAATGTCATGTAGATTGATGAAAGGAACGTGTGGTTTGGATGTTCCAGTACATGTCCTACCAAAACTACTAAGCCCATGTTATTCGTGATGGACGTGGGAGACAAGGTGTATTGATCAAATATACCTAGCATAGGGAGGTAGATGTTAGGGGAAATGGGACATTAGGTGAATGATGTCCAAATAATTTTGAAGTGCCTACTTAATGCACCTTGATGCGTGACAGGGTAAAGCTGAGTATGTTGGAATTCCACTTGAACATAAGGAAGTGGAAAAATGTAAATCAAGATGCCCAAGATCTGAACCACAATCATAGTGGCATGACGATAGAAGATAAATGTTGACCATGTTCAAAAAAAAATCATTGATATCACGTAATCCTAGAATGGGGATAGCAAAATGGGGGTTGACCACTAGCAATGTTCAAAACACAGGACCTGTCACAAATGTCGTCTGAGGTCCTCAAAGAATTTGGCCCAAAATGGTGTGTAAGACAATGTGGCATGAGACCAGGACATAAATGGAGTCAAATTACATTATTTTTCACAATTCATCTGAGTACGATAATAAGATATATCATATAGAGGGAGTCGAGTCCCTTTCCAATTGCAAGGGTAATGGGGTTACATGCTTCTAGCTTAATCTCATAGGATGGGAAATTAAGGGGGTATTGATTAATGGATAATGTGTCAGGAGATGATCTACCCAAACCCGACATGTAGTTACCATTGGGAGATCTTATTTTAGGGCCATATAACTCATACATGAATGGGAAAAGACAAGGGAGGAACATGGTGAGGCTGTTACAAAACCTGACGTGAATGATAATCCAAGAGGTACTCGCCAAAAAATATGTTCCCAAAAGAGTTCAAGACATGGGGATAAATAGAGGGGGTAGTATTTTAGATTCCTGGGGATGGACCAAAAGACATGATGCCTGAGCATTCCATGATATCCCATGAGGATGGAAATCAAGGCATACATAGTTCTAGAAGATGTCGTCTATTTTAACGTCTTACGAAACAGACATAGAGTGGTCTTAGTTTATGGTCATAAAGCTTAGAACATTGATGGAATAGAAGGAGGGATACATGTGGTGATGTAATTATTAATGCCAATGTGATTGAGTAATGTAGTAGTCTGTACCACCAAAATGTGCACCCGACCCATGGAAACTTTTAGTTCGAGCGACAAAAAGTAAATGTTAGGCTAAACCCAAGGCATATTTCCCAAAAATTCCTATGTAACCCATGAAAATAGGAATCAATTCATATGTAGTTATAGAGATATCATGGTAAGGTACCACTTCCAGAGATAGGTCATGTGGGCCTGGCCCTCCTAGAAAAAGAAGCAATATTGCATAGATCTTGTTTGTTCTATAGGAGAGATTTGTGTTTTTTTTGTGAAGAGATAATCCTAGGATAGATAATCGTGGTATCTCTACAACAATAAAGACATATGGAGGAATTTAAAAATGTTATGGTGGATAAAAAATACCCAACATGATGTCCCCTTGAGTGAGGACACCACGATGCAGTCCCGTTTTTCATCGTGCGACCAGGATGATAATGCCATTGTTCAAGGTCGTGTGGTAGGACCAAACATGCATTTTAATGTAATGAAATAAAGACACAAAGGTTTAACGTCATTTTAATCAATAGGGGGAATGCACATTTCATGATAAAGTGTATCTGATGTGAATGAGGATGAGGTCCACATCACACCATGCATAATTCCAAAGATGAATCCTTAGGCCGAGGGGCCAGCAAAGGTCAGAAAATATGGGGCTAGACCTGTGGATAAAACATCAAGGTATTCCTACATATCCCCTGAGGATATTAATCAATCCACACATAGTTATGATAATATTACATGTAATTACACCTTAGTTTAAGGTCTTATAGCTTGGACCATGAAGAAGAGAAACTCTTCCAAGAGAGCGCATACCTCAATCCGATCCCTAATCCCACATGAGTCAAACTCGGTGTGGGAAAAAATGGCCAAATAGGTCATTGAGACACCTGGGATATGCGTGAAGTGGAAATCAGTTTGGAGCCCCAAATAATGACTTACCGTAGCTTTGTCCTCCTAACATGCAATTTTGCACTGAAGGATTGTATAAGAGTGACAAAATTCCACTTGAACATGATGGGGTGGAAAATGATGTGAATTATGTAATCAAATTTTAACTATTTATGGGGTTGGTGTGGTGATGGAAGATAATTGTGGACCATGTTCGAAAAACAGTATCCATATCATGTGACCTAGAATGGGAACAAAATATGATTGTCATCTGGTGACCTTATTCACATCATGGGACTATTATCAATTTCTCATTCAAAACCCTCGGGGAATTTTGATTATAATGGTAGGAGAGACCTTGTGCCAAGAATCCATGCTATTTGGTGGACCCTTCAAATGTGAAAGATAATGAATGCCCAAATGAAGGGGAACATGAATCCTGGAAAATGGTTAAGAGCATGTCCTGGTGGAATCTGACACTCTAGGATCTGTTCCAGAGTACTCCTCGGAACATTGCTAAATCATCGAAGAAGGTCGAGGGTCCCAAATTAATGTTAGATGACATGAAAAGTTGAGTGTAGGTCAAGGGTGAGAAGGGTGATTGGGAGAGAGAGTTTTTTCATGTGTTTGTTACAAACCAAATATGAATGAGGATATAATCCCATAGAACATAGTGTACACTTCCCCTAGAAAGACTCAGACCAAGAGACCAGAATGATATGGAGTTTTCCAAGGGTTGGGGCTAGACCCAAAGACTGGATGTTATCGAAGTCCTATGTATCACATAAGGATGGGAATCATGCCACACATAGTTCTTGGGGAAGGCTGATTTGCAGTTTAATTCCATACAGCAAGGACTCAATTAGGTTCTAGATACACCATTGGGCGATGTGTATGGGATAACAAGTAATATAATGTGAATGGGGGAATAAGCTCATACCACATCATACAATCCCGAATAAACACCTCTTACAAGGGGCTAAATGGTTAAGGGACCTGAAACTGGATTTCCCAGCCAGTTCACAGATTAAAGTCTTGCGGTATGTACGATAACAAAGGAGGGATGTATCAAGGGGATATATGCGGTGCGAAAAAGTATACTGACGTGAATGAGGATGTGTGTCCATTAAACCCCACATAATCCTATATGAGAACATAGTCCATGTATTAGAATGGGTCGAGGGACTTGAGGCTGGGAGTCCTGGAAAACTATAGCCATTTTACCTCTCATGGATGCATTGCCTTATAATAGCTCCTAAACCAGTGTGTGAAATGCTCGATGTGGGAAACAAGGAATACGATCATGCTCTCCCTAACATATAAGAGTATTTAAATGTGGGAAGATGATCAGGAATGTTCATTTCTGAATAGATCAATATTCTTGTCCTATGTGGACAAATATCTGAAGAGGTAGCAGGATAAAAGGAAATCATTTCACCCACCATTTTCCACTTGTAGGGGTGGAAAAAATGATGGAGGATGGCTGTTGACCATATTTAGAACACAACATCCCTATCTTGTGACCTAAAATGGGAACTTCAAATGAGCATTGATTGATAACAATACTAGAGGGATGACAAATGAGTGTTGACCACTGATAAGACCAATGGGCATTTGGGCGATTGTCCGGACAACTCATCTTATTCTGAAATGGTAAGAGATCCCTTGGGCCAACACTCCATGTCATTTGGAAGTCCTTCCAGATGTGAAGGGTGATGGATAAAAAAAGGAGGGGATGAGCAGAGCATGAATACACTTGTGTATTTTAAGGTCATGCAGGATGGGGCACAAGGGGATACCTTGGAATTTGGGTCTAGGTCTACCGAAAACAATGTCCAGGTTGTTCTACATATCCCATGGGGATGGGAATCAATCCATAAATAGTTCTTAAATGGCCATGAATTTTAACGACATGTGGTAAGGACATGGGGGGATTGAAAATCATGTAGGGGAACATGGTGGGACCTTCATAATCTTGCCACATGTGGGGAAAAAGAAGATTAGGGTGCACCACATGGGATCCTCCAAGGGAACTGCACCCAGGAAGGGTAGTCAAATGAGAAGAGTGTGGGTCTGGAATCTTGATGAGGCATCCAAGAATTCCAAAATATAGCACAAGGATGTGAATCAATCCATATATAGATCATTAAATATAGTTTAACGTCATTTTTGATGACATACAGATTAATGTAATGGTAGACATAACAATGTAAGGTCGTGAAGGACTCAACATTTTAAGGTCATGTAGGACTATTTACAGTTTAATGTAAAGCGGGATGATGCAATGTTTATGGTCATGTAGGACCCTCTTTTCTCTGGCAATGTATCGCTTGTGAATCTTGGTAGGGGTGGGAGGAGTTAAACTCTCTCCATCCATGGTAACCAGGGAGTATGCTATGTTAGGGTAAACCTTTTGAATAATGTTACGTCATTCCCATTTGGCATATAGAATTGGTGGATTCCGTCCAAATATTATTGGTGTTATCAGGGCCAAACCCAATTTACTTTTCAAGAAAAAGTGGATCATTCTTTCTTGGTGAAAGCTCTAGAAATATTTTTCGGATTCTTTTTTAGACAGTTGAGGGCACAAAGCATGTTCTCGTAAAGTTCATTGATTTTAGTAAGATGGACATCTTCTACTTTGTCGGTTTATTTCTGATCATTGAAAAATGTGAGTAATGAAGGAATATGAATCTTTATGGTCAGGATGACCTCCATTCCATACAACAGGGAATATGGCGTCACATGAGTGGAATTACGAGTCATCGTCTGATAAGACAAGAGGGAGTTGGGGATCGTAACTGGACAACTCCTCTTGTTCTGACCAACCATTTTCTACAGAATGTTAGAGATGGTGTTTTTGAACACTTTATTCTCTCCATTTTCCTGCTCATGAAAACAAGAGTTATGGTTAGAACGGATGTTGTACTTAGTGTACATTGTTTTCCAGCTCAGCTTATCAGAATTTCATTTTGTTATAGGCGTAGACATCATGAGGGACTCTAAATCGGTAGATGATGTTGGAGATCACAAAGTCAATGATGGAATGGTCCTTGACCTCCTTGAGCTGGACTACCTCTTCCCACTTGATGAATAAATCTATAGCAGTCATGATGAACCTGCACTTGCGAGCTGTCACTAGTGGATATGGTCCCACTTCATTGAGTCCCTAGACCGAAAATGGATAAGAGTACATGGTAGTGTGGAGAGGCTCTGGCTGCCGATGTATAATGTTGGCATGAATTTGGCATGAATGGAACCTATTAGAGTACTCGACGATGTCATGGATCATTGAAGTCATAATATACACTAGTCTCCAAATCTAGTGAGATTGATTCATCCCATTCCGATGAGCACCGCAAGAACTGGAATGAACCTATTGCATGACTTGGTAAATCTCAACTCCTTGAATGTAACAAAGGAGATCCCCATCAAACCCACACTTGTAGAGAATGTTATCATGACCAGGACCATCCTAGAGGGTAAACTGTAATGCGTGGTGTCTGATTCGCTCGCGCTTGGCATGATCCACTTGGAGATTACCTTTTTTGAGATACTCGACAAAGGATGTTCTCTAGTTGGGAGCCATATCTATCACTACATCTGATGGACCTATAGGTCCGGAGGTTATCGTGCCAATGGTAAGGTTGATCACCTCTGGGATTTCATCATCATTAGGAATGACGAGAACGATAAATCTCTGGTGTGCCTCATGACTAATCAAATCAACCTTTTCAGGATCTGTAAGTGATTGAGAAAGGATGGTCAGGGCGTTGTCCCAACCACTCTAGGATTGAGGGAAATGAGTAACGGCATTTTGATATGGGAACTGGGCCATCAACTGGAGGGTGCATTCCAAAATTGGTACAAGCTCTAGCTTTCTGACGACATAGTCATCATTGATCTCTTTAATGACTACTATAGAGTCCCTTTTCATATACAAGTGGGGAGCATAAATTTTGAGGTCTATCTCAAGCCCAATAATGAGAGCCTGATACTCTGACTCATTGTTGGTGTAGCCTTCAGACAACAAGAATAAATACGTCAGTATGGCTTGTGCTGGGTAATGAAGACAATACCCAGGCCTACTATGTTGAGCCTGGGGTCATTGAGCCTTCTGCTAGTGGGGCTCCAAGAAGCACCATCGAAGTTAATTTTCATGCATGAAATGGCTTGGTCTATCGAGATAATTGCTTCATCGGGAAAATCAATGTCCAGAGACTTGTCCGAAAGAGCTGGATGGGAAAAAAGGATGTATGCCAAAGCTTTCCCCTTAATAGACTTTTGAGGTATGAACCTACTGTCGAACTGCTGTAAAATCATGTCCCACAAAGCTTTACATACTATCAACATGGTGTCTTTCATGATTTTCATCATCGGATCTACCTGAGACACCAGCTGTACCTTATGGTGCTACATGTAATGCCATAATTTATATACTGTGAATAACAATGCAAGGAAGCTCTTCTTGATAGTCGAGTATTGAGTCTCAGTATCGAAGAGCATTCGGTTGAGGTAATATTGATTTTTCTCTGTCCCCTTATTGTTCATTTGGGCGAGAAGGGCACCGAGAGACAGTTCCAGGGCCTTCACATAGTAGACCAATGGATTTACAGAGATAGGTGGCATTATGACCAGAGTATAGAGAAGGTATAACTTTATTTCCTCGAATGTAGTCTAAAATTATTCATCCCAATGACAAATGATGTCTTTCATCCTTAGCCGAGAAAAGGGCTTACACATTCCAGACTTATTCCCGATGAATTAGTATATTTAAGCTATGTGGCCTCAGAAACATCAAATCCCTCAATATTTTCATGGTGGAGACATCCAGCTAATGTCCTTGATCTTCTTCAGGTTGATCTCAATGACCCAATATTTAAAAATAAAATTAATAAACATTCCAGAGGTGACCCTAAAGGAACACATCAATGGATTCATCATCAGGTGGAGATAATGAAGGAAGCTAAACTCTTTCTCAAGGACTTTGTGATAGTCCTAATGCTGGTGAGATTTGACCACCAAAATGTTTGTCTATCATTTTACTAGTGTCTCAAGGATCAGCTTAAATATGCGATGCATTACTCATCAATAGTTGGAACCTGCATTCTGTTGACCGAATTGAATGAATTGGTAACATAATTCACCTTGGGGAAACCCTTTTGTCCATAGACTCCCCAACCTCATGGGCTAACCCGATATGGTTATACCCAGAGTACCCATCCTTAAAAGAGAGGTCTTGGAAGCCATTTGTAGCAACTATCAACAATTTCGTCACATGAAGGGGAAAATAATCATTCGAACACAGATTGTTGAGATCTCAGAAGCCATTGCAGACTCTGGTATGCCTGTTTTTTTCCGTGACTGGCACAATGTTGGATACCAATTTGGGATATTGGCCCTCCTTTATGAAATTGGTTCCGATAGTCTTATTGACTTCTTCTTCAACCATGGCCCCGTGAGAAGTGTGAATCATTCTGGAAGGCTGCTTAAACCCAAAGTGATTTGCTGGGAGGCCAGGGCAGTGAACAGATACATGAGGATGTAGTCCTAGAATCTACTCATAAATCAATGAAAATACATCACAGTGTACTTTTAGGATGTTTATGAACTTATGTTTCTCCTCGAGAGGCATTTTGGCACTGATCAATGTGAATTTTGGGTCAGCCTCACTACTGAGGTTCACCTATATCTATTCATTGAGTGTGGTGGAGAATCCCTCTTTAATAGTGGAGGGATAATCCTCTATATTATCTTCTTCACTTATGGAGGAGGGATCATTGGTGGGAGGAGTTTCCAATTATTTAACATATCGCGATGAGAGTCTAGTTCCTGCCTGAGCGGCTGGGGAGACTGCATCGGGGGACTCCTGTGTCGCAAAAACCATAACGATGAAGGCGGTTGATCTGATCTCATCTAGTCTTCAGCCCATGGGACCATGATTGATGATATCAAAGAAATAGTGGCACAAAATCTTGAGGTGGTTTGTCCCAAATCGGCGACGTAGGCATGTATGAAGTATAATATTCATCATGGGGGCGCACATCCCAATACCTGATTAGAGTACTGGCTCTGGAATTACCTGAGCCTGATTCATATAGGAGTATGAGGTGATCTTCTGGATTCACTTTGACAAGGAAATTTTCTCACCCCTTATTCCAGAAAAAATGGAGCATTATCCCATATCCATGGTTGTAGCGTCCAATCGGTGTATTGGAATGATGTAAGCGTCATCATGATCTATCCACGGATCAATTGTAGGCATAGCATGCTCAACGTCATTAGCCAAAATTTTATTGTCCTTGATCTTCTAATAGTCAGGATCTAGGTAGAGGGCTTCAAAAGAGGAAAAGGGAGATGCGTCACCTTGGAATATTCCCACTCAAACATGACGGGACTACTTGAGGCACTGATGATATGATGAAGGAACCGACTCATGTAGGTGGATCCATGGACTGCCCATGAACACGTTGTAGGCATTGTCTAGGGAGACAAACATGAACATGGTGCTGGAATCTAGGCCATCGAACTGGGTCTTCAAGAAGATATTATTGACCAGTGTCTGTACATCCTATCATAACATTGAATTTTCTGGTTAGAGGGACTCAGATCATCCTCGGACAACCCCAGTTTTTGCAGTGTCCGAGTTGGGATTTGGTTGATCACAAAGCCTGTCTCGACCAAAAAATAGCGAACATCCACACCATTAACCTGTCCAGTGATGTACAGTGGTCGAATTTCCCCCTTTCTAGGAGAGAATTCATCTTCTCCAGAGAATTAGATGATGGCCTGACATCCAGTATGCTCCCAGCCTCATTAAGAATGGCTTCTACGGTTGATACCTCTATCTTGAACTACTGGGGGATTCTTAAAGCCTCAGCGAGGGCTTCACGGATATCTGACAAGAGGCGAAGGGTCTCAAGGATGGAGAGCCTTCGTGGAATGTTAGAAAGATTATTTAGTACATAATACATCCATATTAGATGTGAGATTATACATACAGGTAGTAGCTCTATGACAGGAGGTATGGTGGGCCCATCCAGTTGGACCCGGGGCTCTCTAGTGCGAGAATATCCCACGGCTCACTAGTCAATGTTTGTGGAGTGACCACTTGATGGAGCAACATCTTCTAAATGTTTGGATTTATTCAGCCGTTCATGGCTAATACCATGGGAACAAGTGATTATCTTATGATCCATCAAATCGTCATACTTCTGGACCCATATTTAGAAACCTAAATCCACTCACAATCACTGTCACTACTACTATCTAGATTCACGAAGACACATGCCATCTATGCTGATGATGGGCCAAACTAGACTATGTTGTTATCCACCTGGTCTTGAATCCAGTCTTAAAAAACATAGCACTATTTCAGGTTTTTCCACAAGATCCCGTGAAAGGGGTTTTAATTTGGATGATTAGTGAGGTTCGCCACTTCTGGCCTCAAATATTCAGGAAACCATACAATAACCTATTTAAGAACACTATGGAAATAACCAGGGACTTGAGCCTCATTGAATGAGTAAGTATTGTTACTCTTGTCTAGGAAGGGGGCCTTGGAAGCCTAACCCTAACAAGGGGCTAGAGGATCATGTCAAGAAGGTGGTGCTTGGTTGTCTCTCCTAGGTGGTGGCAGGGCATTGCACGTGGGTGCCTGCCGACTCTAAGGTGGGTGTTGTGGGGATGGAAGTTGCACCTAATGTAGAAGGCCTCTACGAGGCTGTGGAGGTGGCTCCACTAGTAACTACTATAGTTTCTTGGGGTCCTCTATTTGAGCCTCTGTGGTGGGATCGACCTAAGAGGCCCTTCTCGCATGGATTGCAGGAGGCAATAGAAATGCCTGGTTGGCCTGTTTCAAGACTTCTTCTAGGTGTTGGGCCTTATTAGAGAATTCTTGGAATCCCCCAGGATAATTATTAGTAATAAAGGAGGGGACCTGTTCTGTCTTGACAATCCCCACCCACATTATCAGTAGTTTCTCCGGAGTCAATGGCATGTCAAGGGTGTATGTGAGCCCTTTCCACCATGCGACAAAGTCTGCGACCCACTTTCCAGACCTCTGTTTCACTTAAAGAGGCCTACACTACTCGTCTTCCAATATGTCGAACTGAACTGATAGAGAAATTTCTTATTGAGGTATTCCCTGCTAGCTATTGATTCGATGGGTTGATGAATTTACTAGAATAACGCTGGCCTTTCCAATGTCTGCAAAATACAATGGATTTTGGCGGCATCCTAGTACACTGAAGATCCCAACATGGTTCGGCATATTGAAATTAAATGGGACAGATACTACTGTGGGTCACCCATCAAATTAAAGAGAGAGAATGTAGGATTTCCAAAACCTTGGGGTGCTGGAATATCATCCACCCACACCAGATATGGATTTCCATTACAAGGGAATTCCACCTCTCACATTTACAATGCCATGAGGTGTCGAATGAGAATCATCGTGAGATCATGTGTCTAAGGATTCCTATCTTGATGGGGATCCCTAACCATTAGTGTGTTGGTTGGTTCTTCGATATGATAGGTAGGACTAGCGTCTCGTGGAGCTACTTGCGGAATTACTTGCGGAGTAGCTGGGGGAACCTGATCTAGGTCAGGAGGATTGTCACGCAACTTTGATTTATTGGGTGACCCATACCACACCCAATTTACATCTATTCTATCCCCTACCCTATCTGCATGGGCATGGTGGTCAGGATTACATGGGGAAATTCACTAGGAGGAAGTTTTGTATGCCCTTGCGGCCCCGACCTAGGATAACCGTAGTCCAGTTGTCGCACCACATCACATTCAGCAAGGAGTTCATCAACCATCTTATTTTGTTCTACAAGTTGCTAATGCAACAAAACTTTTTTGGTATCATCTTCTGAATTATGTACTGAGCTTGACAGGTCGGAGGGTTTGACTACTATCAGGATCACCATACCCATGTTGGGATTTTGTCCGAGGACCAATGCCTCAGTGGTCAAGAAATGACCCTGTATATTTCTTTATTGACGAGTAATCCTTCCTAATAGATCCAACATTTGTGATAATCCCTTAGTGCTTAGGTCATCTCCAAGAATCTCTAGCTCATTCTCACCCCCGACAGGTCGGCCATGTTAACCATGGCTCCACCTGGAGGCATATCTTTGATATCGCCTGGTAAGCCAGGATGGTGCTAGAGGGAAGTGAAATGAAGGGATAATTACTGCCCCCAACCACTGATATGCATGTGGTGGTATTCCTTCATTATAATAATTAAGAGATCTTGAATGTTCTGTATGTTTCTTTGTTTGAGGGTTCAATAGAGGCGTTGTGACTCAGGGCACTGTGCCACATGATGTTCAGCCAAACCAACAAGATGAAATTGATAACAGATGTCTTTGAAGTGCACCTAAATCTTAGGGTAGGCCACTCGTTGATGAAGAATATGTAAATGAGTCACCTAGAGGGTCTAGTGATAACATCCAACCTCGTTCTGGGTGACTGCTTCTGGAGACATGAAATTCAGTGTTGTAACTAGCCAAAACACCTCCGAGAAATGGTATGCATAGAGAATATCCAACAAGTGAATCGGTCCAGACTCAGGGTCTGTCCCTTCAATAACCGACTCATCAACCCGAGGTAGCTGGAGAAACCAATTGCAGTACTGAAGTAGACCACTGATATGGTAATCTGGCTTGTGGAAATACGTCGAGCATGCTGAAAAACCACCATATCTCGGGATATCCTTTATTGAGTGCAGTGACTTGTACACCACATTGTGGTAAGATGGGCTAGAAACCATAGTTTTTGGAATAGGGACTACAGAAGCTGGTGATGGACCACACCGCTACTCGTCCTCCAATGGTCCATTGAATAGCTCTCCCTAATATTTGGTCAAGGTAGAGAGTTCTTCTGGTGATGATGGTGGTGACTGCATGGTCGAACCTTAGGGAGATGGAAAATATTCATAATCCTAGATGTATCTGTGGGGGGAGACCAGGCTCCGGTGGACCTCACATTCCAGGTGTATGAGGCTCATTCCCCTTGTTCCTATGTCGTCACTTGACATGAATGATCTAGGAGAGGGTTTCATCGTTGAGTCATATTCCGCCTAATATTTTCAGTAGCAGAGTGGTTTAATCACAAACTGAAACTTCCCTACTCTCTTTTTATGGCAGCGATGACCCGCCCATGTGCCTTAGGACGGCTCTTTTGGACATGGTATATTTCCGGTGCGAGGAGGACCTTTGGACGCACTGGTGCTGGGCAGAGGGGACATCCACCTGAGTGAGCAGGTGTGTGAGGGGAACATAGAAAAATTTCAATGGGATCATGGGGAGGACCTCTATGTTCACTGACTAATGTGCACTGGGGGATTCCATAGAAATTTTTGGAATAGGTAGGACGACATCTAGACCTGGTAGGTTCATTGGTAGGACCTCCATGCTTGTTTTTCATGGAAGCATCAAAGTGAGTAGGGTCCTTAAACTGGTCCAACCGAACAAGGGTAGGACCTCTCTTTTGGGTGTCAATGAAGTGAGGCTGACCTTCACTCCTCTGATTTCTAAGGTGAGGAGGACCTTCACTGGAAACTGTAAAGACATGTGGAGGCCCCATGATGGAGATTCATCAGATGTCTAACATCTCCACGTCGGCGGCCAATGGCTTGAGGAATTTCTCCATACCTAATGTTATGAGTACGGAAGAGGCTTCTGTACTAAGTGTCAATGTCGTGGGGAGGACCCTAATTCGGATTGAAGGTGGCATCAAGAAGACCTCCACACTGATCATGGATGTGGGAGAGGAACCGTGATCCCAATGGTGGAAGTATGGGGAGGACCTCTGTAATTGGTGTCATTGTCGTGGGTTGGTTTGCGACGGGTGCTCCTTTCACCTGCGACCAAGTGATTTGACCCATCCAGCCCAATGGGTGGTTGGGGCCTCGATCCAGGTTAGGTTTATGATTGTAACTGCTTATCATACATAGGGGGAAGATGATATATGTTGGTGGTGACTCGAGAAATGGTATTTGTTGTTGTTGACGCCCCTCGGCGGGCATCCTACATTTCATGCTCTGACGCTAGAATTGGGTCAACCAAACTAGTACTGGCAGAGCAGGTGCATAAAATACCTTTTCCTAGACCTATGAGGCCGGGTGGCAGGGATGATGCAATAATGTGGGGGCCCTCCTTGAGAACCCCTGGAATGGGATCCCATATGGGCAGGCCTTGACAACCCACACCTCATTGGCATTGGGGAGGGAGTCATCAAATTCTTCCAAGGAGACACTCCCAAAACAATTGTGCATCAGATTGGGGAACAGTGGCTCCCTATGTGTCCCTTGGGGGCGGTGCTGGTGATGAGTCATAGATACATCTAAATACTAAAGAGCCAAATCCTTAGTTTTGATAATCCCCTCCTCCCCGTATCAGAAGATGATGTCGTTTATCACCCTTCGTTGAACGATCTCATAAGGGGATATGGGGCATGAGCACCCAACTGTTGCTGTTGTGGAAGCTATCACATAAGAGGTGGAGCCAGGTGGGATTCCAACATTGGAACTACCCCTGCCACTGCATCGATGGGTGGGTGACAGTCAGTTTCCTATTACAGAACCTTTAGTCCTAGAAGGGAGGGTGATTAAACCATTAGTTATGAAACATATAAATTGATGTCCAGTTACCCAACACCAATCTATCTTCCATGGCTGGTAAGGAGGATCAACAGTTACAATGTTGCAGATCAGAATTTCCAAATTTCAACGACCATAACTTCTAGTGTGTTTCATGCAAGGACTGATATTTTCTTGGTGGTACCCGGTGCCAGATTACTAGATCTGGTGACAAAATTTTCCATTGAGGTCTCGAACACTAATAATCTCCAAATTGAGTATTCGACCTTCATTTTTGGTTCACCATTTCTATTTCTGAAGAATTTTCCAGGATGTGCGCATCCGACTTTTTTGGAGTATGAGCTATTTGTTATCCCGTATTCCCACATTCCAATGGTGGGAGACATCCATTAAACATTTTGGGATGTTTTCTCCTCAATCAAAATGGGATGATGGGATGTTGGTTCCTCCTTCTGTGGTTTCCTCCTCGAAGCACGTTACCATGTTTGGGTCTCCCTTATTGATTAAGATTTTATTCATGAAAATATTCCTGGTTCCATATCTTCATGGATGCCATATAATTACACAGCTTCTGTCAGTACATTCCATAGGGTCCAGTCAGGGATGAAACCTTTGGTTGGGGGAGTAGTCATGTTGGACATTAATGGTGTGTCTGGATGCAGGAACATTGGCACGTTTGGGTTTCTTCCCCATCCGATAGGGCTTCTCAATGGAGTGAAATCCCAAGGTATCCCTCATCGAGTGCAAGGAATTCTATTCTATAGGCATTTGTCTGAGGTTTTCCTCATTTTCCCATGTTTAACACAGGGTATTCCATGAGTTTAACGTCTATGGGAGATGGATCAGACTGACTAGAACACTGAGTGGAGTGGATCAGATGGGTGAAACCTCTGGATGGAACACTGATGTCGAGGATAACACGTGGTTAGATTCCCAAGTAGTACAAAAAGCGGTGAGGAGGTGAATTGGCACGATCTAACCAGGATGTGGTGACCGAGGTAAGAATCTGGTTGGATGATGGAGAGATGAAGGAAGTGGTGGGGGAATGATATGGAAACTTCATTATGGTGATTATAGTATTGCGTTTGAGGCTCAAAGAGACTTCCTATGTATCTCCGTGGTAGGGAATCAATTTCACCATAGTTTAGTGAGGTGATGGGACACCTATGGACGCGAACTATATGATGGGGACCCAGAGGAAGTGGAACCTCCCAGTTAGGCCATAACCCTCATGAAACACATAGGCTCATGGAAAGTGCCAAGACATGACATGGGTGATGTGATTGAACCCCATATAGGATTCTACATACCTTTCCTTGGCGAGGATCAATTCCCACATAGTTCAAGATGGGGGCATAGAATTGTGGTGTATGCAGAGGAAAATGACTTGATGATATAATGAGGATTACTTGTGGACAGTAACTTGGGTTTCTCTAATGCCACTTGGGAGGACCAGAGATGTGTGTCCCAATAAAGGGGATAAAAACAACTTACCACTTCATTGGGGTTAACAATTACTTATTGATGATTGTGTTTGACAAAGTCAAACCACTGATTGGGGTTGACAATGGATTACCATTGATTGGGGCTGACAACGGCTTACTTCTGATTGGGGTAGATAATGGGTTACTGCTTATTGGAGAACAATTTCATGTCAAGTGGGATAAAAAGGGAATAAAATTTAATTCCATGAAGTACGAGGGTGGACCGACATGATGTATTCAAGACTGATGTGATTTTGGAATGATCCTTAGGGAGGCTTCCTACGTACCTTAATTTGGTGAGGATCAAAGTCCCTGTAGTTCAGGATGGTGTTGGTGAACTGATATGTTGGTGGTCGGGACCAATGATTTTTGGGCTTGAACCTCATGAAGGCTTCATACGCACCTCACCTTGACAAGGATCAATGTCCCCATTTTTTGGGATGGGTGTTGTGGCTTACACTCTAGACTTACCAGAGAGGATGTCAGGGTCGATGCTTACTCTAATCCCACACGACTCTTGCTCGGTGTGGGAAATAAGAGGCATCAAATACTTGACGATCACATCATGAATGGAGTGTTTGTGGGAGGTGGATTGTTTCTTACACGTTGTTAGTGGCCCAAAAGAAAACAGTGGATTACACGTGGTTCATATCCCACAGAGATGGAGATTGTGGATTACTGCAGAATGGAGGCCCTGGTGGCGACAAAACCCAGTGGGAGAGGGATTTGGCATGGTAGAGAGGAGGGTTCTGATGCCCCCCTCCACTGGTCAATGGCCAGGAAAAAGATTGGAGAAACATGGATGTTTCTTCCTAAAAGAAATCCTAGGGGATTACACCAAGGTGGTTTTCGTTCCCCTGCGGATAGATGCTACTGCAACAAAGAGGATCTCATTCCATATGTGGAAGATTTCACTATCTTGGAGACTACCAGACATGGATAATTTCTGAGGTGGGGCACTGAATGTTTGATGCATGGGGAGAGGTTACAGTTTAATGACATATGTTGAGGATGATGATGCTTGGAAGTTTAAGATCCTAAAGCTCGAACGAGGTGGGTTCACTCAACCCCCTACGACATACATAACATATACCCTCCCACCCTTGGTGATGGGAAGGCATCAGCAATGCCATGTGGTTGGGGTGTTATAGAGTGATCCATTGAGTGGCCCATGTTTGTGTGGTTATGTGAGGATGAAATAGCTATTAGCGTTCCTATGTGAAGAAGTATGAGGAGAAGCAATGAAATATGAAGTAGAGCCCAAGTGACATTGAAATCACATCGTGCATACATTGAGGGTCACACAGAAAAAGGAGTTACAGAGCAATTGAGTTCACAGGATGAAGCCTCATGAAGCTCCGGTGCTCAATATAGTGGAGGGGCTTTGTGAAGGGGTATTCTTCATGAAGTGAAGTGTCCTAGCCTAGGCATAGGGTATATGTTAATATGGAAGGTTCTTTGTGATGTGGAAAGGCTTTATTGGAGTAGTGTTTTTCTATGAAAGGGTTCCCTATAAAGCATAACATTGTGAAGTAATGTGCTTAATGAAGCATAGTGACCCTATCCTAGCATGTGGGTTATATGTTCTTAGAGGGTAATTTGTGAAGAATAAGTGCTCTGTGAATAACCGAGTTCCCTTGGGGATCCCCTTCCTTCAAGGAGGCCAATGGGAATTGAGGAGGGAATCCCTCTTTTAAGAGGGGTTGAATTCAAGCAAAGGTAATGACACTTATCCATGATACAGTACCTTGAAGAGATCAGGGTTCAGAGAGAAACAATTACTTCCAAATTTGAGATCTAAGAAGGTGAAAGGTCAGAGGATCCATCCTTTAGGATCGAGGGAATCCCATTATTTAGAGGCAAGAGGCACTATGAAGCAAAGCTTTCCTAGCATGAAGACACATGGCATTTTGGCATTGTGAGGGAGCCTCTCACCTAATTTCTCAATAGTGACTTTGGAAACGTCAATCCGGTTCACAGAGCCTCATGCCTCCTTGATCGGCGAAGGAATCACAAATGTCAAATCTTATCATAGAGTGTCATGCATCACTACTCCACAGTGGCATCATAGAGGGGGTTCTCTGTGCTGGCGACAGTGCTGCGGGGCTCTGTGGGCTAGCATCGTGAGGAATCCCCTATGGTTTTTGCATTTGCTTCTCCTCCTTAAATATTTTTCCACTAACACCTATGGAAGGCGATATTGGGGTAGTCATGGAAGGATCCCTAGGGGATGATTTGCGACATTGATATCAGTTTTTATGAATAATAGATTAATATATGTATCTATTATTTAATTCATAAATTAAATATGTGAGAATAAAACATTGATATTTCGTGTGTTCATCTAATTTAGTTTTTATGAATAGTGCATATGGGTTGGTCACATTATTTTAGGAAGGATTATCTTATTTAAAATAGAGGTGATAGTGTAACGTGAATGAAGACACATTGATGATGTTGAATTCAAGATCAATACCATGTTAGAATTAAATTCAATGATCTATTGGTAAATACTAAAAAACTAGTGTTTTTGGGAGTCCATAAATAGAATGAATAAAATAATAGAGAGGGAACAAGAAGAATAATATTGAGCATCTACAATTGGATAATGATGTTAAATATATAGAAAATATTATATTATTCTATTTCAATTTTATATAATATCTTTGATGTTGTAAATATATATAAATCATATTTTTTTATTTTAGATATATTTAAATAATTAAATTCATCAGTATTCAAAGTCTACCATAATGAAATGTATAAATCTTTTCAACATTAATAGAATTAATTTTTTCAATTTTATTTATGTCTAAAGATCATTAAAAATTCTATGTGAGTGTATCTTATATACTATTATATGTACCAAGAGGTGATAAATATGAATCGTATAATATTTAAACATTAACTAAGGGACCTAAAAGTTTAAAATGTTTTTTATCCTTTCCCCATTAATGAAAAAACTTCTTAGGAGTGATAAACAGGAGACTAAAAAGAAAGAGATATCACTGGGAATTGAATGACCACTAAAGTAATAATTCATTATTTCATAACTATTTAATTAAGAACTAAATTAATTATAACTAATGTGAGTAGAATAGGGAATATCCCAGACTCAATTTATATATTACTAATTTCAATATCATATAAAATTATAAATTTTAGATTATCAGGTTTATTTGATTCCATATTTTTCATTATTTCAAAATTTTCACCAATCCATTATAACATCAAATAAATTTATTTTCATTTTTTATATTTATTTGTTTTTATTTGTTTGGATGCAAGGACTCTCTTTTCTCCCCCTTGGTTTTTATCAAAAATCCACATTACCAATCTTTGCAGGATTAAATAAATAAATAATTTGACTAGTTATGGTGGTTATACTAAAATTATACCACAATTTCTAGGGAAGGAATCATAGTCCCATTGTAGAAATATGAATTAAAAGGACATATAATAAAATTTCAAAAATAGATTACAACATTTTTACAAAAAACCCATTCTAACCCAAAATTAATGTTGTCACAGAATGCACCGTAGGTCCAAAAATTTATCTACAAAACAGGAAACATTAATTATATAGTTAATTAATTTATATAGATATCTAATGAAAATAAATATAAAATGAAACATATAGAATAGAACATTAATTTTTAAATAAACTAAAATATGAACACAATCCCACCAATTATTCATTACACTTAGACACCTAGATTTAGGGTGTTTCAAATTTATTTTTTGATAGTAAATATATATTTTATTAGGATTTATGATTTTTCTATAAACTATGATTTCAATTTCTCTCATATCTATATTCATTCTTCATTCAATGGCGTTCTTATAGGGGATTCATTATATTTTATTAGATATTTTAAATTATCTATCAATAATTTCCACTACATGGGTTGAGTGAGGAGGTGTTATGATTGAGTATTTACCATATTTGATGGTTTGGGATAGTTCATGGTTTCAAAACCGTGTTGATGAAGGATTAAATAACTAAAATGATCTTTTTAGTGGTTTGAGCTACAAAGTATTCTCTAGAAACACTGTATATGATGGGAAAAATAATATTATTTGTTTTATTTATAACATGGTATGAATATTTTATAATTTTTGGGTTAGGATTAAAAAACTTCTTAGACATTGTCCCAACTATTAGTTAGCTCCACATCTGTATATGGATAACATTAACAATTTCCTCACAAAGTAAAAATTGTAATTAGATGATCAGTTTTATGGGGTTGACGACTATAATATGACTATTATGAAAATAAGTACATAATTGGAAAAATTGATGAATAATAACATCAAAATTTCTCATGGAAAAAATTTATCCATTATGATAAAAATATCTAACATTATATTGTATTTAATGAAAACTATCTTAGGTAGTTGTGTTTTCATTTTGGGATGTCTCATCACTCTTTAAACTCTTTCCCTCACATTTTTCATCCTATCTATCATGAGGATGGATCAAATTTTTTTTATTATAATGATAGGAATAAATGGATGAATTATCTATAATCTAATCATTAAAAATGATGGATATAAAAAATAGAAAACCTGTATTTCAAAAGTAAAGTGTATTCAAATAGAATGATGGTTTAAAAAATCAACCTAAACTATTATATGAAAATAAATTTTTGCGACGATTTATAAAATTAAAATGAAAAAAAATAATCAGTAAGGAATTATGCGCCATATTTTTAATAATGTAGAGTAAGAATATTCAATGTTTAAAGCTTCATTAAATTTATTTTAGGATTGGAATAGAGTTGAAATGGACATAAAAATTTATACTCTAGAATATAAAATGGGTAATGAAATTTTAAAACTCTGATATCTAACCAAAGACATGGATGGGAGGGAAAGGGAAACTACTCCTTTAAAAGAAAAAATTCAAAAGAAAATGAGGTTGTTTAAATGACAATATGATTCCTAAACCCCCAAGAAGATGTTTGGGAACATTATATGAATGATAAAGAATGAAAATTAGTTAACACTAATATTGAAAATCTATAAAATCAAAAACTAAGTGATCATGATAGAATATATGAATTTTAGAGAAATGATAAAACACCTCTTAGAAATAAATTTTTTAAAATAAATAATATTGAAAAATTATTAAAGGAGAAAATAAGAAGGTGTGTATTAATGATTAAGATAAAAATTAACCACTATTAATGACTTATTTCCCTCCCAAAACTTTTACACAATTTATAGAAACAGGAAATGAACCTGATTACATGTAATCCATTAAGTTGTTTCAGAGAGTCTATGTAAATATTAATTTTTTAAATAATTTAAATTAAATTACATAATTTCAGAAATTTAAAAAATATTTTTACCCAAAAAAGGTATTGACACTCACGTGAAAATACAAATTTCAAAATGAATGTAGTGAAATTAATCAAAATATTATTCCTAAAAAAATAAATCACTTTCGTTCCTTTTTTTATGTCATATAGAATTTTGTATTGGTTTATAGAAGGACTCCATTTGGGAATTAAGTGTAAGAGTCTTTATTATTCCATATTCTATTTTGAGAAGTTTTTCCATGGGTATGTTAAACTAAAATCTCAGTCACTTCAAGTAGTTTATATTTCATGTGAATATACTTTTATATTTTTAATTGATTTATTAGTTAATTACGAGAAAATATATTTTACCAAAAATTTCCTAATTATTGAGATAGATTGTGATAGTAAACTTATAATAATTTTATAAAGACCGTTTTATCTACATTTGAGTATTTCATAGATGTTTTCATTGGTTATATACCCTCTCAATTTGATGTTTATATATATTAATTTTATGTTATCAAATAATATTTATGTGTTTTGATATATAGGTTAATAGATTATTCTAAATAAATAATTAGGGATAAAGCTAGGGAAGAGAATCGTTATCCTTATGATGACTTGGCCAATAAATTTATTAATGGAATATTAATGCTTCGTTTGTTCAATTTGATTCTATAGTATAACTAGATATACTTTGGAAAATTATAAAAAAAAATTGAAAATAATTTATTTATATCATGAAGTGTTCCATCCTAAACCAAACCATCTTGTAATTAGTACCACATGTGTTGATAGTACACCACTTAAGTCTTATATTTGTGATTAAATTACATTTCAGGAACCAAATATATAATTACACTCATAAACCCATCTTCATGGGTATTTTGTTCCTATTAATTATTCTTTTTCATCTCAGACTATGTGTATAAAAGACCATTAATTATTGAAGAGTCCATTTTTATAACCTTATAGAAAGATGGATTATTTTTTGGATGTATTATTTTACTCCACTAAAAACATTTTTACTGCCCATATAGATAATGATTAGTATGGCTTCCAGCTTGAATTTTATAGGTCCACTTCCTTTTATTCCTCTATGAAATCATAAAAATAGAAATAAAATATATAATTTTGATCTATAAAAAGGTTCCCATTAGTGATCTTTTGTTATTTAAAAGATGACTTTGGGGATATTTTCTAGAATTCAATGCATTTTGTTGGTTATTTGGCCATAATTTATAGTTTTTTACAATACCCTATATGTGCTAGAATATGGGGATTGTTATAAATATATTTTATGTTATTTTTGGAATATTTTATCATTTTGGAGATATTTTAGAGAAATTATAATTAAAAGATGTGAGGTGGATAGTTGGGTACATGTTGCTATTTTGAAAAAAATCATTATATTTTTCTCAGCTATCTACTTGGGAGACTTCATTACGAGAATAATTCCCGCATTCATAGAAAAATAAATTTCCAAAATAATTGATAATATATTCCTTGTACATGATCATGGATATATTTTTCATGAGGTATATGGGGGCGATGAATATAAATTTAACCCCACATGGGAGGAAACCAATGGTTTTTAAAATCTTAATTTTTTTATTAATTTAATATATTTCCCTTTCTTTTCCATTCTCATCTCTAAAAATTTTAAACATATTCCCAAATTATTCATGGTCTTTATTGGAGATTTGGTATGAGATTATTTCTTGATATATATTTATCCTTCAGTGCTTAAAGAGATATACTTTTTCCTCAAATTATGATGAATTATTTTTGGGAGAATGTGGTAGCATTTTAGTAGAAGCTACTATAAAGAGAATTGTTCATGTGTCCAAGAAAAGAACGATTCACTAAAGGGTGAAAGAAATTATATTAAATAGTCATAACCTATTCTTTAACACCAATAATAATATTCAATGCTATTTTTTAGCTCTAAATGATCTAAAAATTCTGTTTATAATTTGATTACATATTCTTTATCAATTATTATTCATTATCTTCTACTTCAATTTTAAATTCAATAAACAATTGGTGATCTATTCATTAGTTTGAAATAGTTAATGTTTAAATCGAGGATTATATAAATTAATATTTTAAGGGGGGTTATATATGTTTTATTTAATTTAAAATTATTTTTTATATTGTATAGTGGAGTATATTTTTTAATATATAATTACTTTTTTACATCCCATAATTTTACATATGATTCTACTAGTTTTTTTAAAAAATAATGTGTTTGACTAATTTATGATTTTTCAATATGATGAATTTCAATAATTCATTTCTAGTTACTATCATATATAAACTAGCTTTATATATTGTAATGTCTAAATTTCATTCTATATTTATAGTTTCATTGAAATTTATTCTTTAAATCACTTGACATGTGATGCATTAAAAATAAGTTTTATATGTTAACTATATTAATTATTGGACATTAGAGAACAATTTTGAACAGTTTTTGTGTGAATATTCATTGGATTTATTTTTATGATTTAATTTCTCCCCTTAAAAATTTATATTATATTATTTATGTCCATCTATAATTGAAGAAACTTATTTTCCAGTTTTTACCACCGTGAGATTTATTTTTTTGGAAAATATGAAGTTTTATGTTTGAGGGAAATGAATAAATTTAGTTAAACTATAATCATTGAAATCCCATTTAAACCCCATTCAATTTTATATATTATTTTATTAATATTCACTAATTTTTTTTAAATGGGTTACAATTATTTCCCAAAATTGAATATTCTAATTTGAGTTTATGAAGATTAATCATTAAAACCTTATAAATTTAATTATGTAAATAACATATCTAACACACATATAAAATTATTTTGTTAATATTTTAGGAATATTTTTTATAATAATAATTTCATGGGATCTCTTAAATTTGAATTTAACTCATGAAATTTGAACTGAAATGGATTATGGAATCTAATTTCTAATCATGGTTGAGAAAATTAATATTTTATTATTTATTATTTATTAATTAACTATTATATTAGTTTTTTATTCATATAATAAATTTTCCCTCTCCCACAATCAATGATGTTATTGGGGTTTCTATTGATTTTGAAATCATTATTCATTTGATTTTTTTTCACTTGTATGTAATGATATATTTGGACATTATGTTTTATGAAAACCTATAGGTGTTAATTTATCTTTTAAATTTAAATTAATCTTTCATATTTATAACATAATAACAATATTTACAAATAGAAATTTTAATTAGAGAGGGTAATCACACTTTCTTATTATGATAATCCATGAGGTAAAATCATTTTTAAAATTAATTCATTTTGTCTTTATTATATTTAAATCTTGAGATTCAACTTTTAACGTTATATATATATATTAATTGTTTGTTGGTAGAAAAATAAAATCTCATGGGTGCGGAATTGGATGTTTTTTAATTTTCCCTCATGAATTATTTTGGGTAATTTTTTTCTGTCTACATTATTCATTATGGGATTAAAAATATATTTCGGTTTATTTAATCATAGTTTTTGTAAATTAATGGTAATTGTGATTACTATGTTTTCATTCTAGATCTATTTACCTTATATTCTTCAATCCAGTTATTTATTTATACATTTATTTTCATTTATAAAAATAATTCGTTAGGGAAATGTTCATTTTATGTTGTTGTGGATTTTTTTTCATTTATCATTAGTTAATTTATTAATCAATTATTTAAAGAAATTCTACTGTAATTTATAATAACATATTATTTTAGCTTCATAATGATATTTAATTTAATGATTAAGTGTTCAGTTAATTTTATTTAATTTATTATCAATTTCAATTTCAATTTTTTTTATAATTTTTCATAGTTTATTTTAAATGTATTATGATTAATAATGTAAAATTTTACAATTTAATTACTTATATAAGCTTTATTATGTTTTAATATTTTTATTTAAATAATTAATTAATTTAAGTCTAAATTATATATATTAATCTATTTTTCATTAGTGGATGTTGAAATTTGGATATCTTTATGGTGAACATAATATAGGTACGTAAATGCATTTATTCAAGGATATTCTAATACCACAGTCTACTATTTCTGTGGAAATTTCAGTTTCATATTTATAAATTTCTAGTATGACTTTTTCTATATTCAGAGTGATATTATCTATCTTTTTCTACAATCATAGATGCAACCATGATTCTGTTTTCTATTGTACATGATACCATCAATGTGTACCAAAATTTAGTTGTTCCCTCCTAACATGAAACTAAGTTATCCTTCCCTATGAATATACCTCTTACAGAGTTCATCCAAATATTACCTGATTCAAACAAAATTATTTATCATTTAAATATTTAAAATATATGTATTTTTTATGATGATGAAACAATTTCATATGGTATTGAACAAAATATGAAAAAAGATGAAATCTAAGACTTTGTTTGATCAAATACTGGACATGGTGTAATGAACACATTGGGTTTTTTTTGTTCTAATTATGATGCTTTAATGTTTCCATTATATGAATGAGTGATAAATCATATGTATAATAAAATAAAATATAGAAATATATGTGTATTGAATGTACATGTGATTTTTTATCTTGTGTATATCTTCAAGAAATTTGGAATAATCAAAGATAATGATTATTAATGGAGAACGATAATTAAGTATGAGAAGATCAAAGATTATATAAGATTTTTTGTTTTATATTTCTCATCATGGAAGTAACATATGGGTCAATTAAATATTTAGATGGGTTTGATACTTTATTATTTCAAATTGATCTCGATAAATGTAGGTATTAAAGATAATAGAAGATTGTAGTGACTACTACCCACCAGTGTTACCAAATGTTTCAATCAGTTTATTTGAATAATTTTTTAAATATTTTTATTTATTTTATTTATTTCATATTTAGGTGGTGAAAAAATGAAATTGGGTATTCAATTTCAACATTTTTGTTATTTCAAAATTGAAAATTAATGCAAGTTGTGTGTTACATGACGTGTCTATGAAATTATCAATTAGTTATCATGATTAAATCTTATAAAATTTTGGTTTCATTTGTCTTTTTATGTCGATCATGTGGATAAAAATTGATTATAATGATTCATTTATATTTAATAAAGGACACATGAGCTCGTTTATTAGGTGAATAAACCCATGGTGTTTGTATTTGAATAATACAATCCATGATTTATTTGTGTTATATGGTTTCCATGAATGATGATTTGATCATGATAAAAGATAATGTAAATAAGATTCATGCTTGATAGAGCTAGGATTGATGGATGAGAGATTCACACTTTATTAATAGTTAACATCTCATGTGAAGATGGTTTAAGGTTTCTACTATTTTATTTGATGTAGTAAGTGTGGTTTCAAATGGTGAACATCACCCAGTGTTATCTAATATGGGTTACACAAGTGGAAATAGAATAAAAAAACATTTCCAAGACATAAATCTATAATTTTTGAATATTATTAGTGATCATGAATTTTTAAGATTTATATTTATCATTTTTTTGAACATGAGAATTGTAGTTTTCTCTCAAATTTAATGTCGAAGTAAATGAAGTTTCAATTTATCCAAAATTTCATCAAGTTTCATCTAATATGTTTCCAAATCAAAGGGAACTACATTAAGTAATATTTTTTAGGGATAAGGTCATATCATATAGATCTGACAGTGTATATTAAAGGCGATCACATTGATGATGTTAATGTTATAATCACTACCTTATCTTCATTTTAGGTTATAATAATAGAGAAAATATTTTGTAATAATTTTTTTGTCGGTTTCATATATTATATAGAAGGAAATAGAGAGGTAACCTAGAATAAAAGAAAATGGATCTAAAACCATAGAATTAATAAAAATATTTACATTTGATTCTATTCTTCAATTTCACATTCGGTAGTTTTTTCAAGGAATATCTATTTAAAGGTCAGGTTTTTTTCGTTATGGGTTGGTGTATGTAAATAATTTCATTGATTTCATATTTTAATTGATTGAGATTTATAAATATTTTTTAATTGGATTATCAAAATTTTTTAAGGTGATTTATTTTTTATGATCATTATTTTATTATTAATTAGTATAATTTATCAAAATTTAATCATATTATAAGTTATGTTTTTGAATCATTAATCTCTTCAAAGTTAACTATTGTTATGAAAACTAGAAATGTTTAATTTTCCAATCACTATTAATTATAAAATTTACCTCTGATTGATATTTAATAAATTAATAAAATAAAGAGATCACTAACCTATAAATGTTTACAAAATATGGAGATAATATAATCATCAAAATTAAATTTAGTACAAAAATAATTCCAAAAATCTTCAACATAAAAAAATAACATTCTTATCTAAATTAAATGTATTTTACTGGAACAATTTTCATCGATTTCTCATTGACACATCCTCAAATTTATGATTTTATACTATTTTTTGTTTTCAAAAAATTACCATTAATTCAAAACATCACACAAAAAATTTATATATTTTTCTTTAATTGTGTTTTTGTTGCTATTGAGTTTCACACGCTCACTTTATAATCATGGTAGGTTCAAAACAACTACCGTAGAACAAGTTATGTTGTTATTAATCAAAAAACTTTTTTACTAGTTCTAGTTATACACATCAATTAAATACAATTATATTCCTTTTAGTTGATTACTAAACTATGTGGTACCAAATGAATAATGTTATGATCAAAAGAATTCAATCAATTAATAATTAATAGGGAACACTATAACCAAACACATAATATTAACATAATGATTTATAATTTTTTATAAATTTAATTTATTATCCTATGATGAAATCTCTTCTACATTAATGAATCAAAAATATGTACATAATAATTTCATTGTGATGTAGGAATCAATTATAGATTCCCACATGTGGTGAACCACATGGACACCATGAACCACTTAATGGTCCAATACGAATATCCATGTTCTAGAATAGATGATCATAATGATGGAATCTTGACTCAATAATCTACCTGATTATTTAATAAATTTGGGACTCTAATTTATCCATATTGAATTCAGAGGGGAATTAGTGCAGGAACACTCTCTATTCTGGAAAGAATTCCTATAGATGTTATCTCAAGGGATAAAGATTATTCTCTCGATGTCGCTATCCATAACCATATCCTATGACTAGAGATGGGGTTGGAAATAATATAAATGAGTTTAAATATTATTAGGGGTAGAAAATAATATTTCCTTATGAACCAATATTATTCCTTTACCACAAAAAACATCATGTAAATAATAATAATAATGATATTTTGTGACATTTGAAAGATTAGTGATATACCTAGATATTATATATTTAATGAATTGAATTTATATTATTCAATTAATATATATTATTTTATATTCCATAGTAATTAATTAAAAATTATCATCCATTCCCCCCATAATATTTATTTAGATTTTAGTAAAAACCATTAATTTAATAAAAAAATATCATATAATCTATAAAAAATAATTAAATCAATATTATATTAAATATTTATAAATTAATTTTTTTTACAATTTTCTCCTCATAAATCTTCTCTCAGAGAAAAAGTGAATTAAATTTTTTCATCATGAAAATATGATGAATTTTGTAACGATTTATGACAGGAATATTTATTCATCATGTTAAATGGTAAAAAATATGTATCATTTAACATATTTTCTAGATATGGATAGTGGATTAACATATGGGTAACAACGTCAATTGAATTAGTTAGAAAACCAATAGGTCAATGTTTTGTATATTTAAATACACAAATTCACCCATACAGACTGAATATAACATTAGAGTTTCATAAAATCTCAAAAGAAGGCATACTGTGTTTTATAGTCCATTTTAGGTTTCGTATTGGTTTCATCGTCCTTTGGGATGGATTTATATTTATTTGAATTCTTGGTAATGATTTTTCACATTGACACCATGACATTGAATTATTTAGTATTTTTTTCATTACCATTAAAGAGACTTGGATAAAAAAATTCCATTAAAGAAGAGAATGGAATAATGTTTTCTCATATTATTAATTAATGCAATATCACTCATGGAATAACCAACATATTTTCATTCTCTATAAAATTATGTCATCAATTTTTCTATCAGTACCTCAAATTAAATGTTTAAAATAATAACACAACTATAATATTTCTTTTCAAGGATCAAGACAAAAATCCATATATGTCAACATCCAATAACATTTTTAAATGTGGATTTATAAATTGATGTGTGTGTTCTCATTACCTCATGCCATAGAATTTACAAACAGAATACACCATGAAAATCAGATTCAATGTCCTATGAATCTCCACCCATGATATACTATATATTTGTTCACATTTATATTATATCATCTTGAATTATAACATATATGTTTTAATAATACAATCAAGGAGATTATAGGTTGTCAACATAGAGGGGAACTTATGTGACCCTTATGTGAGAGAGTCACTCATAGTAAATGATCACATACAATTTGACTCATGTTAAAAATATTATTATGATTATATTTAAATTAATATTAAGAATTATTCATTAGTAATTCATAATGTAAATGAATTATGGTTCAATGAAACCAACTGCAACTAACTACCAAATTCACCAAATCCAATTTCTAATAGCCTTTGGTCGACTAGCTCTCACATAAAACTCATGTTTAAATTATGATAAATAATTTTTCAATATATTCAACATGTTTTTTCAATGATAAATTTTTTATCCCATAATTCACCCCTCATAAGAAAGTCCAAAAAAAGTGATACATTCAGAGTTTGTTTATATATGTTGGTGTAACCTTGGAACCTTTGTGAGATCCATAACTACATTACTTACACAATATAATGTGACTTTTTATTTACTTCTATATACTATATTGAAAACATATAAAATTATGTGTATCAAAATATTTATTTTTAATTAATTATTACCCTCTCTATATTGATCCTCCATTGAATAATCAATGAAAACTCGAATCATGGATCTCTTCCAACACACATCTACTCCATTGATACAGATTAAATATAATGAATATGTCAGTAGATAATTCTTATCTTTTTGAATGAAATAATATATAAAACCATGATGACTAGATCCCAATCACCTATATAATCAAAAAAAATATCCTCACTTCCTCTAAGATACTTAAGGGTAACCATTATTATAGACAAATGATGTTGAATTTCAACCATCCTCATATATACCGTTTTTTCACATGTTATTGGAAACAAGAAACCTAATATAGAACATGGAATAATTATATCATCTTATCATAAAAGATAATGAGATCAAAATAATTCTTTCTTTCTCCTTATATATTCAATGACAAATTTTCATTGAAATAATTGTACAATGTGACACTGGAACCAATCCGTCATTGTGTTATTTCTTACTAAATATATTTATAGGATATAAAGTTCATATACCAAAATTTTTTATAATAGTCTCTTGGATATATCATGAATGATATTAACTCCAATTATATGGGATACTTTACCTAGTTCTATTATTGATAATCACTTATTTAACCATTCCATAATACACTATAAATTATGAATGTCACTTCCAATAAGTATAGTTTTGTTGATATATACCACATGGATAATGACTACACACTCATTAAACAACTTATAATAACATGGATCAAATTATTTCATAACGAAACTGAAATCAATTATTTCATGATTAACAATAATGGTCACTGACCAAGATGTTTGATCAATCTAGAAATGGATCTTTGTAAAATATAGAACATTTTATCCTTATTTGGAGTCACTAACCGTTATGTTTGTTCTGTATAGACATCATAGTGAATGTTACAATTTCAGAAATCCTTTTTTAAATCCATATACTAAATTTCATTGTTCCTGTAAGATTATATATGTTGAATAATTATGATAGATTGAATATATAAATTGGTGAATATTTTTCATTTTAGCCATTTATGTGACTCTATTTAGCACTTTCTATATTATCTATGCATTTTAGGATTTTAATTTACTTTACATTTATTATTTTCTATTTAATATATATTTACACCTATTACACTTTAAATAAACTAGTAGATCAATGTTACTAGAATAAATGTTCTGATATATGGAATCCATCTCAGATTCTAGGTATTCTTTCCACCATGCTACTTATGATCTCTATACTAACCCATTATAAAATGATGGTACATTATTATCAATAAATAAATAGTCTCTATATTCTATGAATATAAAATAAATATATTTATGGATGTATTACCTCTCTAGTAAAACAACATAGTGGTTATTTTTTAGGAACATCATCTCCTATGGGTACAAAATGAATCCATTCACATACCAGTTCTTATGTATTGTGATCATCAAATTGATGAAATTAAATGTTTATCACCCTATAAATCGTAACGATTTAATCCCTCTCAAGAATGGTCGCTGGTATTATGGGGATAAATTTCTTTTCAGGAGTGGCATATCGATAATATCAACTAATTGCATTGGGAAATCATATAAATATAAACTACCTCCTCAAAGTTCTTGTATGTTTTTCACAGGATTCCATAATGAATTCCTCATACCCTTATACATGTATAGGTGGAAAAAATGGATTCATTACACTCCATACCTGAGAAAGAAATATTTTTCCCTATTATAGTTGAATATTATTTTTGTTTGTATGATATAGTTTGTAACAAATGTCCACAAAATAAAAATAGAGGATCCTAAATCTCATCATATACCATATCTTATTTATAAATGGTCATTTTTCCCTCACTAGAACTATTTAACTACATTTTCTAAGTAGAAATAATTTTGTATGTGATATAAAACTCTAATAGAATGTCTAGAAAATATTATTTATGATTTTGACCAAATCGATCATATCAATACATTTTAATTTTCAGAAGAAGTTTATTTTTTTATTTCATTATTTATCACATTGAATTTATCAATTTCATCGAACCTATATCTAATCATAAATAAACGTCCATATAACTCATGTCAACATTAAAATATATGAGGTAACAATATATAACTCTATCATGTAGTAGAAAATAAACATGTACATCATTGTGTACCATTCAAATAAGTTCTATGGACATTTCACCCAAGGACATGCCTGGTGGGTTGGTTATTTTTCCATAAAACATGAATTAAAATTTTGAAATGGTCATAGATAGAGAAATGTGGGAAGTTTCTCATTCATGTGGGAATTATAGTGTTCCAATAATATCTTTATATTAGTAATGTGATCGTTATTCATTATCTACTTACAATACCTCAATGTTTTCATTTTGTAATTATATTTATTTGATAGGGACATGCTGGACCAAATGTCATCTTTATAAAAGTGGACATAATTATTATAAAATTTTAATATAAATCCACCATTGTTAAGGAAATAAATAAATATTATGTTATTAGTAAATGATTTCATATAATATCAGGTCATTATAAAAAATCTAGTTTATATTAGATAGTCGTAGTCTCCAATAGCCAATGTAGTGATTCTTGCTCAATTTTTGGATTGAGATCCACCTCTCTTTTGGAAATAATTTTGAATAATCATGTTTCATTAATTTATATATGGATGAGAGAACCCTAACATGTATCTAATACACACTATATATATATATAACAATTTCACTTAATATAAAAAACCATTAGCATCCCTATTCTTTTGTTTCTAGTTATTCAAGTGGAACAACATGATGCATGAATTTTTTTTCCCATAAACTATTATTGGATAGTTTATTCTTGAAGGGACTGTACATAAGATATTAAGAATATGTAAGAATCTTGGACCCTTTTCCTTGGTCTTCCCATTCTCATTCACCATGAGTACTGTGGCTGCTTCATGCCCCATGTAATTTTCATCATGGGAAATTAGAGGAAGAAGTTACGAAAGTGTATTCTTTATATTCATTATGTAATCATTCACAATGAAACTGGGAAATTATAGATGTTGTGGCTGATGTATTTAATCAATGTGTATCTCATATGAGATCATAAATCATAAAATTTACATGTAATATGTGTAGCCAATCATATTTCTTACATGATCCCCATATCACATTGAATGTCTATGAATTCTCGTTAATTGTGCATTAGAGATTTTATATCCCTCATGTATATCCTTCTAACTATATAGATCACAAAGGAGAAATCTGGTGCTATAATAATTAATATCCTCTTTTTTGAATTGAATATATTATTACATGGATGGTAGAACAAAACAACAGAAAGTTATAGAAATATCTAAGTGTTTATCATATAGAGACAATTTGTTTGCACTATCTTATTGATAATCATATTCCTAAAATTGGGCTATTTAATACGTATAATTTTCATTCATGGTGTAGAATAATTTAAATATTCAATTTCATGTCATGGAGATTTTTTATAATGAAAAGGATATCCTTATCATGTATGGATTACAATAGAACAATAAATTTTTTTAAACTATCATTTTAATAATAAATAAAATTGTATTTTTTTACATTATCTGAATTACAAAATAAGATAATTGATATTATATTTTTTAATCGCAATCTATTTTATAGGTGCAATATATCCCGAACTATTGGTTTTAGAATATCACCTTTCATAGATATTTGTAGTTCTATTGGAAATTATTCCCTTTTACTAACATGGATTTTTTCCAGATAACTTATTCGAGGGGTTGTGGTATGCAGTATGTTTCCTACTTCAATAACTTGTTGATGATTGATCTATTGAGTGGAATAAATAACATTGAAATTCAAAAATTGGATTTCATTAACACTTTCATCTCAGTTACAATAAGTCTCCCATTGTTTATCAACATTTGAGGTTATATATGTTAACCCATCCCAAAATGCAATTTAAAATTCCCTAATAATTAAATGAACCCCAAAATTTTCGAGTCACATACATAGTTATATTATTTAATTTAATCTAATGCAGTGAGTGGATATACCAAATTATTATATATTGTAGAAGAATTTTATTTATATGAGTAAATTTCTAATCTTATAGGTATTCTATGATTTTAAATAGTATGTGGATATACATAATAAATTTACTATTTCTCAAGAAATATTTATTCATAATGAAATTTATATTAGATTTATCTTCAATGATTTTTGTCCCATAATTATTTTGGTTATAAAAATAAATCCATAATGAATTTAACCATGATTCTTTAAATATATAAAATATTTTGTGTTTTATGATTAATATATTTTATTAATTGTTAATTTGACTACAGGAAGATAAATATCTCATAAACCATATGCTCAAACAACTTGAAAAATGACTCTGATCATGTTACAGAATTCCATCATTCCCCCTTGTATCTCTTTGATTTGTTTTACCTTGACATTAAAAATGACCAACCTCCACTCACCTAGGAGCTCCATCTATCTCATGTGATTTTAATCACACACTAGGTTGGGGATCCAATATATTATTATACGAGGAATACATAAAAGGAAGTCATGGGACCATATGACCATACATAATGATAGGATGGATGAATAACATGCCATCATTTTAGTTTAGTAAAAAATTAAAATGAAACCGATCACATTCATGGTATCATCTGAAAACATGATCGAACACATACATTAAAAAATAAACAGTTGTTAAACTAATATTCACTTATAATTTCGTTTTATTAAAATAAATCATTATTAATTAAATTTATTATATTCATTATTTAATCAAATTTATTATATTAAATCTCATTAAATAATTCTTAATATTCCCAACTGTATTATTTTAAATTATTTACATTATTTTACTTAACTATGGTCAAAACATGTACCCTAGAGAAAACACGATGTATACCTATTCAAACTAACCATTGTGCATGATATTTTTATAATTTATACTCAGAAAACATGTAACATACACATCATTCTAAATAATTTTTTTGCATGTATATTAAATAAATGAAACAAAGATAGAAATTATTTATTTAGCATGTTACGATTTAATTTTTATATTGTAATCATTGAATTGATATATATAAAAAATGTATTTCACAATATTATGAAAAATATAATTATGTTTTAAATAAGAATAAACCCCATTACATGGTCTATAAAAAATAAATTAAAATATAAATGAATATTCATCAGGATTCAGTTGAAATGAAAATTATTTTTCAATTCATTATTATTATGTATTATAAGCATTCTATATTATTCAACTAATCATTTTTATGGTTATTCAACATATGTTCATCACACACTTATATAGATTGGTTATTTAAACCATAACTGAACATTAATGTAGTACATGTTGTGTACTAGGGTTTCACATATTGTGTTCACTAATTTACATGGTTATTCAACACATGTGTCATTTAAAAAACCATATATTTATTATATAATGGAATACTTGTCAGGTAAATATGTTACATGTTGTATAGTCATAAAAAGGATTTTCTATCCTTGAATAGTTAAAACATGATGTGTATTAATTGAATACTGCATGAAATTAATTAACTACTCACTGAATTAATTATTGAATCATTTTAATATATTCAACAAGGGTACACAGTGAGTACCTATAAGGTATATTTCATGTATTCTTTTGTTATCAATCTAAATATAATTTCTGGATGAGTTTGTTTAATGTTATTCATTCAATATATATCCACTGAATATTTCATATTTTTCAACTATTATGAGGAAGAATATATCTTGTGGTTCAGATTTAAATAAATACTTAATAGAATTAAAAAGATCGAATAAATGTGTAAATCAATAAAAAAAATTAAAAAATTTAAATTTATTTTTTCATTGAACTGAGACAACTATTTGGTTTTTTGAATGGTGAAAAAGTATTCAAAAAATTACCAAACTAGATTTTTAGCATATGTTATGAATACCCTATGATATACATGATGAGTAATACCATCATCAATGGAATTATTTTTTTTCGATTAATTGACATGAGAATACCAGAAACAAGAATAAGATATTCACATAAGGATTTATAATTAATTTATATATTATATGTATTGGAGTATGATTAATTAATTATTTCTATGTATATTATGTATCTATTCCATACCATCATTATGTTATAGGAATAAAGTTATTATTCCCTTCAAGTGTGATCCAAACATGCACAACAAACCACATTGTGGAATCGTAGGAATATCCATGAGTATTGTGGATGTTTTAAAATTATATCACTCATTTATGAGTTCAATGAGAATCACATCAATAAAGGGAACTCCTTAATATATCCATAATTGATAGGGTGTTGGATGAGTATTTTTCTCCATTCATGAGAGTGTTCATAGAGGGGATCTCTTCAATGATTGGTAGAATTCACCAGATTTCTTTGTGTAAAACAATATAAAATGGATATCATTAGGGTTAGAAATAATATAATTGTATTTATATTATTCTCTAGTAAGAAACTAATAATTTCACATGGAAATATATTCTTTCCTTAATCCGCATATATACCCATGGTAATAATTACAATACTTCTATTTCAAATTATGAAAAAAACAAAAAATTAATTAAATATAAATCATTAAAAAAATTTAAACATATTAAAATCATACTTTAAGTATATTATATCTCATAATGAAATTAAAACCAATCCATAATTACTTAATATTATTTATAAATTATTTAAAATTAATTATTTATTTTATAATTAATTATCACTATATTATTCACTAATAAATCAATAAAATACAAATTTACTAAATAATAAATAATAATTTATTTAATTCAATAATTCCAAAAAAAATTATTGATTAACTTCTAACGGAATATATTTGATTAAAAAAGATGAATAATTATAAATCCATGTTTGAAAATAATATTTATTATATACGTTAAGAACATTCTTAATATCAAAATGATTTTCAAAATACTCATTTATGTTGAACTATAGGACTATTTCTCAGTTGTATTAGGTGGAGTCAATCATTGTCTTATGAAAACACCTAGACACATGGCATAAAACATGTAGAGATTGAATTTATTATATCATTTACATATAACATCATATCAAGGATTATTCATTAAAAAAATACCATTATAAGGATATCTCTAATAATGAGTATTACAAGATGGTTTCATCAGCCTATAAGCATGATGTCTATTTCCTTTACTTTTTAGAAAAAACCTACACAGAAAAGACCATGACTGAATAAGTATTTATCGTACATCAGTCCCATAAATTTTATTGACCTACAAACATCCATTAAATCATGTAGTCCATAAATGTATCATCCCGGGTAAATAAAGAAACAATATATTTTCATTTTAGTTAATATTTTGGGAATTAAATATTAATTTCACTTCAAAGGGGTTTCTTTGTTCGATGGAATACCTGATACCCAACAACGGGTTTCATTGAAATATTATGTTTCACAATAATTATATAATATTATAATTTAATATGGTAGTTAAAATATAGACGTTGTATTAGAGGGAATGAACAGAACTAACAAAAATATTACTAAACATGTATGTTAAATGTTTTTACATTTATCTAATAAAAATCAGAGTCTTAAAATGTGAATGAATCTAATTTTAATCATAATTTACATTAAATGGTTGATTTACCACCTTTTTAAGGAAAACCCTCTTTAAATATTGTTTTGGTCACTTTTAAATGTTTTATTTGACAAAATAAAATTCCTCTATAGAATCAGGACTTCAAAATTCAATTTGGGTAAAATTTTGGTATGTTTTGATAAAATTAAATTTTTTATGAATACTGGAAAATATTGTATTTTAATTAAAAACATAATTTTAATATAATTTATTTATATGGTTATATTATCTTTTTTTAATTGTATTTAATGTGTAATTAGATTAGATTTTTACAATTTAATCCAATTTCGGTCATTGGAATTTATTTCACTTGTAAATTGAACATAAACAAGTGTCAATATTTTGAGAGTTAATATTATTTTAAAACATGCTATTTTGTTCTGAGAATGGGAATTAATTTCAAATTAATTAATCTAACTTCTAGGTTTGTAATTTTATACAATAAAAATCATTTTTTAATTTTGAATATCAAATATAGCAAAGGCTGAATTTTTTTTATTTTTCTGAAAAACTTCAATTTTTGATGAATAGTGAAACCACTAAGTATTAGTTAAAAACTTAATTTTTCATATAAATGAAATTTTATTGCTTCTATGAATTGAATTTATGAAATCTGACATTCAAGGTTGTTATTAGAGAATAATATTTGGTTTAATAAGATGAAAATAATTATTGGTGAATAGTAACTTTTGACTTTTATTTAACGCGGTTAAATGTAAATAGGGTAATTCACGGTGAAAAGAATAATATAATAATACAAAATTAAATTAACACTTGTCACAACACTATTGGATGAGTCATGGATGGCCATGGGCTTCCTTGGGTCTATTTTGGACCCCATGGAGCCACTAAAGAGTGATAATGACACTTTATTGTAATTAACTTAAAGGAAAAAATGACATAAAAAATATCTTGTAGTAAATTAATTTTTACATAGGTTTATATAAGTTATCTTTTTGACTATAAATATTATTTGGAAATCTGAAATGATTTCCAACATCATGGTATTTATTTATAATTTTTATTCCCTAAATTAATTAAATTATTTATGATACAATAATGATGTAGTGTTTACATCATTAATAAATGATTAAAATAAATTATTTTATTACGATTAAAATAATTTCCAAAACCAGTAAAATTATTGTCGAATTATTATATTTGGACAATGAGTCATCTTATCTTTGACTTTAAATAGTTTTGGACCTTTAGAAACTGAAAATCATTATATAATAAAATAATATTTTCACACATTCCTAAAGAGACCTCCTCTCCCTTAAAAAAATCCCTCATCTATATCCCATTAATCACACCTATCAAGCCCATTGGAACATCAAACCTCTTCCAAAATATGCGCTCAATATCCCTCTCTTCCTTGTAGAAGCCTTACCTTAGGCAGAAGGCACTTCAAGAAACCAATTTGGTACAAACCAAAGGGAGTTACCCGAATTAATGGTAACAATTTCTCTTAGATTGTCTTCTTTTATTTAACTTCTCCATTCCCCAAACTATTTTTATTATTTTTTTTTAACAACACCACTATTATTGATATACCAGTTTGATATTATCAGAATTATTTGAACTACACTTACACCCACCTCCATCTAATGGGTAAAGAACATATTATTTCTGTGGATGGGAAACAAATGTCTCACAAAACGGTGATTGTTCAATTATCTCCTACCATATCTCATGATTTCCATTAAGATGTAAGTTTATTTATATATGATAAATATTAGGTTTATTTTTTCTTTAATATTATGTATTTTTCATTCATTTCATACATTTATGGTATCTATTATGGGTAAATGTGGTAATTTTATTTTAGGAAGTGTGGACTACCGATGCCACAAAGTGATATGACTCGTTCATTCCCTACATGGAGCATATAATAGATAGAGTTATTATGAATATATATATGCTATTCTAATTTAATTATAATTATACCTATGTGCCATTATGTTTTCATTCCATTAAATATAAAATATAAATGAATGTAGCGTTCATGTGTACGTACGACTTACTGTCTCGATGAACATGCATTTCATTTCATACCTCCAAATGTTATGTACTATTATACATACATGTATATAATAGATATATAAGATATATATGATATCTAAATCATTAATATCATTATGGAGATAATGGAATTTTGACCACATAGACAACTTGTAAATATAAGAAGTTCATTTTTGACTCACATACCAAATATCGACAAAACAACTATTATTAACATAAATGATTTGAAAATGTTTATAAAATGTTAATATGTGACATAAAAAGAATAATAAACTTGAAAAAGGTTTTTAAGAAAGTTGAAATTAACTTTGGTTTATTATTCCTGAGATTTAAGAATGAACGTGTCATATCGGACACGAGGTATGGGACTTCATCTGAATCTCCTTTAGTTGAGGCATATTTTGTTTTAATACACGACTTTCTTTTATACGTTGTATAAGAAAATTTTACTTTTCATTTCATTCAAATGGATTATTTTTCAATTAATAATTTTATAAAATGACAAAAAATAATGTTTTTTAACGTAAGTGGTGACAACGACCTTTCCACCGCAAAGAGTATTATTTGATCATTGGTTTCATTAAAAATACATAGTGTTTTTAATGTAAAAGAATTATTATATACACATTTTACATATTTTGGTATTCAAATTGGTTTTGAGAAAGAATTGATTATTTCAATATCTAGAAATGATATATTTTGATTAAAATGTGGAAATGTTATCTTTCAATTTTTCTTGTTTTATTTGTTATGGTTCTTGGGAATTATTTAATTATATGGCTGGTTCCATGATAAAAATATGGTGGGTTAGAACGAGAGAGATATCAAATGCATTGTGTAACATGATGGAGGTAAACATGAATGTTTCTCCTAAAAGATTTGTAGAATATATTGTGATTGGTATTCCAAATTTTACTCACTACATAGATGTGATAGCTATATTGTATGTATGATATGGATTCCACAAGTTACCTTTTTTATTTTTGTTTTATATGTGTTATTCATAAATCATATGATTTCATCATGTATGTTAAGGAGATTATGTTATGTATGTAATGGCGAACCAATGTTTTCTTTCTTTGTTTTATAACCCTTACTGTGATTTTAATGCTCATCCCATGTTTAGAAATGTTTTTCACAGGACATAACGATGAATAGTTTCAAGGATGGGATCAAGGAAACATTATGAAGACTAAAACATAGAACTAGACATGACCCTTTTTTAAGAGCTTATATTTCAAGAAAATATGGGAACTGAGTAGAAGTGTCTACTTTGTAACTTTTGAGATGTAATATAATAGTTATGACCTAATTCTCTAATACTCTAAACCTGAAAAGATCCTCAATGTGAATTATTCATTTAATTAAAGATTATGTAATGCTTTAAAGTCATGTCCTTATAATAAATCCTTTCCCACATCAATCATTAATTCAATATCACTCATAACACAAAAACAATCATCACAGTTTTCATTAATACATCAATGTTTCTGACAATTAACACACCTTACTAAGAGTCATAAAATTTTAATGATCTATACACATAACCACGAATATGAACATCCAAGGAAACATATAAAAGTGGATTTCTTTATGACAGGTCATGCTCTCATCATCTAAATAATTTCACGCTACGAAGGGAACAACCCATGATAATATTCCAAAAATTCCATTGAGTATCTACCCATAATTGAATATATATATTATATCCCAAAAAATAATTTCATTCATATATATAACATATATATTTTTTAAAATAATGATGTCATTCTTCTAGGTTCACATCATATGGGGGAACTTATACGTCCAATATGAATGACAATTACTCATAAGAAATTATCATATACAATGTATCGAAGAATAAAATTAATGATGTGTTATTATGTTTATTAATATTCCAAACAATTAATATAGGTAGTAATAATGTATATAAAATTTATTTCTTAAGAACATGCTCCAAAAAAAATCATTCACACTTATTGTTATCAAGTTCTATATCCTATTTTAACACATATTGATAATCTATGCTCACCATTCATTATGACTCATTTAACCCGTGTTATCAACATTGATAATATATAATGTTTTCCATAAATAGAATCATGACTGTAGAATGTTTTATAGATTTTTAAGACTTATTAAAATAATAAAACCATATTATAATATTAAAAATTCCCATTATATGAGGAACACATGGGTTTTGTAATGTCACGTGTTATTTCAATTTTAGAAAACTATAAACATAATATATCATAAAGATGTTAGTGACCCATTGTTTTTTTCCATTATTTGTGGATAAAATTGTGTTGTTATAGTTTGTACCAAATCCATAGGTAATGATTTTGTTTTATCCCCATATCTGAGTTTTATAGTCACAGGTTGTATCAGTTAGTATAAGATTAGTTTTTAGAAACAAGAGACGATTTAAATTTTTTTAAATAAATATGCTTTAGAATATATGGAAATAATCAATGGATTATAATATTGAGGATGTTCATATAATTAAAACCATATACACTGATTTTATGTTTTATGTTAATGTGTTTTATGGTGAGAAATTGTATTTTGAGAAATGTTTGTTGATTTTAAAAATATCATTTAGGAATGTGCATACAATTGGTTGAACATGTTATTTTTTGTGAACATATTTTATTATAATTTTATTGGGGGAATAAGATGAATGATACTCGTATCATTGAAGGTTGATATGTTTTTTTGATAAACATGTAACAACAATTTATGGAAATAACTAGGTTAATGTATTTTTTGAAACTGTCACTACCCAACCCTCCAGGGCCTGATTTTTTAATGTTAGGTATAGAATAACATCACATAACCACCTCTAATATAATTGGTATTGTTGAATTAAACTACGTAGGAGTATCACAAACATGGGAGGAATTAGCTTAAATATTACACAAACACACACATCGTTCCATATAGTAATATTATATAGAAGGGATAAGTAGATAATAATATAATTATGTTCATAGTAATAAATTTCCAATAATTTTTTGTTTTTTTTTAAATTAAATATGTCCAAATATATTACAACCACAACTACTAAAGAATTAAACATGATAAAAAATAGGGGTCACATTCAAAATGGAGCTCTTAAAACAGTCAGTGGTCATTCTCGTAAACTAAATTGTACTTTCTCCTAGAATTATAAGGTCTCTGATGAATGATCAATAAACATCATAATACATATCTTTTTTTGATAAAATTCCATATATGGTCGAGTATAAACATACCCTTTATAATACACCATAATCAAAAATCAAAAATCACAAATTGTAATTTGATAGTAAACTAGAAAGAAAAAGGAAAAAATAGAATAATCCAAATATGATAAAATGGAGACTCTTAGTCTAATAGTGAGGTAACATGCCCATTTACATGATTTTATTACACTAGAGTATAATAGGTAACATTATTTTTATAAAACACACCCATGGGAGAAAACTAACCCTAACATGATTATGCCAATATTTAGGTGCTTAACAACCATGTTATGTAGGGTACGTGATAACTGGACCACCCTAAGGAGATGGACATGAATGTGGATCCCACCCTCATGTATCACTGATTGATACCTTTTCTAATACATTGAGGGTAATAAACATTCAAATTTTTTGATTAGATACCACAATAAACCATGACATTGTTGGATGTATATAAAAAACACTTGAAAACCCGAAAGGGGGAACAAACCAATGGTGATATAATTTTAGGTAACTCACCCATTCTTTTAAAAAAGTGGTCTTTGAATATTAAATGAGTCGAAAATTACCATGAATAAATATAAGATATTTTCCATGGAAAACATGGTATGTGTCAATGATTCTATAACATCCCATTCCATTAAAATTTACACAACATGTCCTCATGAAGACACAGTTTTTGTGTTTTTATAACACACATTGTGTATAGGTGAATCCATGACTTGGTATGTTATTTATGTAATCCAGTTCATCTTAAAATGTAAGTTGGTTTTACACCCCTAAAATGTCATGTATAGGTGGGGCATACACACTACTTATGTCATAAATCTATGTTTCTCACCCATCTATGTACACTATATTATACCCATCAATTAGAATTTATGGAGAAACATGGCACCCTTTGATTGTACTCCCTATTCAAGTTGAGTAGGCCGACTATGTGTCATTCATTTTGTGGTATTCTCACATTTCATGTGAAATTTAATGCAATGCATAACCCATTCATCCATAACAATTTGTCATCATAAAATGTGTTTTTCCACAGTGTATTCCATATATAAAGGATTTTCATATACACAACATCTTATTCATGTTTCTTTCCTATAAAATGTCCACCCTTGTTTCCACTTAAAATATTTTCCATAAGGTCAACAACGTAATTGACCATTGTCGATATATTTTTGAATGTAGGGTTATAACTCTTCTTCACCCAAAAATAGACCAGCTTCTTCATGTTAAAGCCCCATAAGATTCGACTCCATGAAATCGTACAACCATTCAATCATTGCATCCACATTGTCACTTACAGACATATTTTGACCACCCGTTACTTAGAATCAAATGTCTTTTCTTCTTTGGATGTAACAAATTATTATATAATGAGCATCCACCATCACATAAACCCTAATTATATTCCCAACATCACAAGAAAGACACCATCATGTATCCGAAATATGAAACTGGTCCTTTGACTACAATATGTTGATATATGGAATAAATACCCCATAATGGGTCCTCTCATATATCATCTAGTCATCAACTAACTATAATTCTATTGAAAACATCCAATAATGGATACATAATGAAACTTTACAAAAAATGTGCTTCAACTGATGATTGTATTTTTAATTAATCATCATTTCAATCAAAAGAATGGTGTGGAATATCAATAAAAATAATTAAAAATAAATAAAAAATTAATTTATTTTTGTAAGTGAAAATAAATGATGAAAAAACCAATATAAATTTCCAAAATTTAAACTACAAGGAATTAAGTTTCTTTCATATAAATCCTTAAATGGGGATAAATCCAAAAAATAAAATTCAATATCTTTGGGTTGGATAAATCTCTACTAAATTCCATTTCTTCATCTTTTCCATTGGATATATTCCACAACCATGAAGGAAAATGATCCTTATGGTATTCTAATACACTGTCCAATACCCTATAATCATTGCACAATTTTCTCACAACTAGAGTTTAATCCACACATCCAATCCTAAAGGGTTATGTGTGTAACCCTACATAATTCTCCATATTGGATGTTTAATAAAGGATTTTTAATTATTATTATTATATAAAAATTATATTAATAAACTAATTTTAGTAATTTATATCACCCATGTCTATATATTATTGAATCATCTAATATAAAATTCATAAATTTCAAAACTAGGATAAAATACATGGTTTTTGATTTAATGCGGAATCATATTTCTATTTCAATACAATATTTGGTAGTTATTATATTATTTTTGACCAAATATGTGTTTCTAATATATTATATATAATATTTTTTATATATCACCACTAAGGCTCTACGGGACCCATAATCAAACACCACCTCTACTCCATAACCTAAAAATATTATTTTAAATATTCCAAAATGTAAAATTGAAAATTCATCATTGTTACTTTCTCCATGCCTTCATGGATTTTAATCATGAATGTGAAAACATAAAAACATAGGTGAGGATATAGATCACATATATTGAACCTCCACTTCTATGAGTTATCCTTGAGGTTCTTTTTTCCCACCTAAAAACAAGGACATAAGGAAATGTCATTAACATAGTGTTTCCTTTCTAATTGGGTAATCAGATAGGGTAGAACCATCCTAAATATTCCTCTCACCATAGTAAAAAATGTCACACAAGATGATCATATTTCTCCTTAGCTTTCACACATGGAAAACACCATGATATGGGTTTACTATAGTTTTTTCTACATGTGGAATAACCCTTCTCCACCTATTCAAAGAAATTATGAAAATGGGATATCAACCTCAGATGGTTTTCCACATCTTCTAAATAATCTCATCCCACATCCCAATTATACCATTTGGAACATGATTTCTCGTAGTCAAACACCATTGACCTCCTTCATCGGTCAACATTGGAATGATTACATCCTTGTAATGTCCACATCCACACCATGTGAATCTACATCTTCACTACCATCTCTCACACCAAATCATGGGTCGTAAAAACTATTCACATTATTCGAATAGTATAATTAGGAACTATAGGATAACCCAAACACTGGGATAGAATGGTGTTAAAAAATTATTAGAGTGGTAGAAATTTTAATGAAAACTACACTGATAGTAGATTATCCACTCTAGTAATAGACAAAACTAACATGAATAAGAATAAAATGTAATCCAGAATTTTAATAGTCCACTTTATGAATATACTCACACATATATATATGGGGAATAAATACAATTATCTACTATAATTACATCCCAACCCCAAACATAAACCAAAACATAATTATGATCATAATAGAGAATCATGTCTTGAATCGATAATTGATGAAACTACATGAGGATGAATTTTATTATGCATACAGAAGAATCCTTGAATCTATTATTGTTTATGATCTTAGGTGGATCTAAAGTGAAATTACATGGTGATCTAGTCTATGATCAAACATATATCATTGTGAAATACCAATATTTAAGGATTTCCCATAATGATAATAACAAATACACAATCCCAATTCCACTCTCATCACAACAGAATATCATTCAACTACAGGTATGTTATGCATCAAGAGATAATCATAGAAACATACTACTACATCCTTGACCACCCATCCCGATGCAAAAAAACTGTATAATATCATCTCCTCCCATGTATGAACTACTATGGGAAATCATGATAATTTACCAAAAAATCTACACATAACATTATTACTTCCATTATCCATCCTAATAAAATTATATTATAATCTCCAACATCAAAAAATCCATTATTTTCATGTCCATTTGTTTTCTAAGCCTGAATAATCTCATAATTGATATCGCCAATTTGTGGCACCATAAAACACTAAAAATGTATAGGGGAACCAAACATAATCTGAAGGTATATTAAATCATCATTTTCATTACTATTCAAATCCAAAGAGCTCAATTTCTCTATAACCTTACTCAAAAAAGTAAAAAATTTACCATATCATGGGGACATAATTCCATTTCCATGATTTTTTGTGGCTCCAAATATATAACTTCCTCTAATATTTTTGTTCTAGTAATAATCTATTTTTTGTGATAGCGTGTCTCAAGAGGAGTACCTCAAAAAACAAGATATAACACTTCTTGAGCATACCATATATCTGGTTCCCCATAGTTTGTCTAGAACAATCCTCAAATGTCATACATGCTTTAAATCTAATGCCATGTACATGATTATTTCTTTAAATAAAGCTACAATGAATTTATCTAAGAGGGGATGTAGATCTGGTATATGAGTAACATGAACTAATTTAGATAATTCCACATGTATAAAGTAAGCATAAATGAGTCAATTCAATAGTTTTTGCTCAAATAATACACCCATTTTATTCCATCCTATAATACAAAGAACTCGGGATTACTAATCCTTAGGAAGAACTATGAGATACCCATCCCCAAAACCATTGGTTGATGAAGTCGTCAATTCATTGAATTGAATACTCTATCTAATTATTCACTTAGATTATGACACTGTAATATATAAGAAAGGAAAATCTCTTATAAACTTATTGAAAAAATGAGGCAACCTAGGGGGACAAAGATGTTTTAATGATCCCAATTCAATATATATTCTTTAATAACAAATCCATCTATCACATCTCTACTAGTCGATCTGATATGATATTTTATATATTTGGTCATCCATTGTGGTGTGTCTATACATAAGATAACTTTTTTGATGTGAGGTAAGATATTCATATCCTATGGCATGTCACCATATATTTCTTATACAAAAAAAAGAAATAAAAATATCATCAAATATTTTTCTCTAAGGTTAATTCTATCTAATTGATTGTTAATTAAATGAACCCTCTTACATATGAACCCATTTTGATATTCCTTAACATCTTTCTCATCAATGTGGTAATATTTAATTCCACCAACTCAGATACACTATGAACCTCAATAGTAACTAAAAAAAATGACATGGAATATAGAATCCATTCCATAATATGGGAAATGTCAAAATTCCACATCACATATTTGAAAATATCCCTTATGATGTTTGTAAATCCCATTGTATTTTCATTGAAATGAAATAAGTGTATTTTCCATGAATTGTTTTCTTGGATCCTTCAAATACAAAATATGAGCAAAAACGACCCACTAGAATCACTATGTCTCAGTCAATGAGTGATACACAAAAAAGTTTTCTTCTGACTATGTACTAATACTACATCGGGAGTAGATAAGACAATGTTAATACCTCGAAACACACCTACATACTCTGAGTCATGTGACCCTACTACCATAATATATTCTTATATATACATACTTATTAACCAAAAACAAGGATCACTCTAAAAAATTAGAACATATAATAGAGTATCAAACATTAAAATCAATGGATCTAATTCACAAATCATTGACACTAACATATTTTCGTGAAACTGACACATATAAATGGAATCAAATAACATCTCAAGTGAACACATCTTCATGGGTATGTGTCTACCCTCATTAAAGGATCAATTACACATCAAATATCCTTAAAACACCTTGTTTCTCCTTATAGATGGAAATATCCTTGGAAATCCATAAATATGACTCAAAACATGGGGGAACACTCACACCACATATATTATGAAACCCTCTTCTTCCTAAGGTGTTGTCCAGATCACCCAAAAAACATGGAAAGTCACTGTCTCTAAAACATGTGATGAACTCCTGATAAAGGTTCATTATCATCTTATATTATCCTAAAAATCCTTTTTTCTCAGCCTAATTGGGAGTATCAACTTGATCCCTTGGAATTAGATTAACACACTTCTAAATATATGGAGGTACTTATTTGTATCCATATAATGGAACCACCCCTTACACAAGACCGCGGTCTAAAACTTCGTCATTAAGTGGATCATAAGAATGATCCTATATTTGTATCCTTGATGGATACCAATGTTGCATAATGCAAAAATTACCATTATGTTCCATGATATGAAGAGTATATATGAGGATATAACTCAATAATTACATGGAATCCCAAATCAAATAAAAAATTTTGAATGGTAAAATGATTTCCATGAAACTAGTTGTTATATGTCGAGAAACTAGTGCAGAAAACATCTACCATGTTGGGGTTTTTATGTCGGTTATATATTACAGTCATGTAAAGCTATAAAAATTGGTTAACCACATAATTTATTTTCAACCAACATCATAAATGTCGAGAATTAATTTATAATGTCAGTTATTTTATATCCAACAAAAAATACCAAGATTTGATTTATCAAATTGGTTAGTTTATAACAGGCGTGAAATATCGAGTATCTTCAACTTATCAAGTGGTTTATAATATAACTATCATGATGAGTGAAATATTGGAGATTTATAATGTTTGTTATTTAATAACCGACATAATAAATATAAAAACCCATTTATCACATCGGTTATTAAATAACCTATTTCATAAATCTTTTAAATGATTTATCGGGACGCGTATTCTGTCATTCTGTTTTCTTTGATTGGGAGACCTGCAACTCATATCTCTCAAGTGGAAATCATAGAAATTATTCTTTAAAGTCGTTCCCTCCATCCACGTTTTTCAAAATCATTAATCATCTTTTTTATCACCATATCTATCAGGTCAACTCACAACGTTCAAGTAATCCTCACACACCTAAGTTTCATTCTTTATTTTTCATGATGCCCTAAATTTATGTTTTGAGATATTATTTTTCTATAATTGAATATTAAATCTTTGTAAGTATCATAGATTAATTTTTATACCATTCTATATTCTTTTCTGGTAAAATAAACCATGGGAGTGATATCATGCATGTTCTACAATTTTTGATGCTACCATGTGTGAGTCTGTGTACATCCATGTGTGTGATACCATGACATAATTATTGTGAATGTTCTACCCTTTAATCATACAACCAAAGAAGTTATTAAGTACATTTATTACCATCAATAAATATTTCATTCTAAAATTTTAAATTTGGGTAATATATTAAAATTTAAATTACTTTTATATTCAATATTTTATTTTTCCTTAAATGATAAAACTCATTATCTAGTGTTTGAAGCTAAAAGAAATTACTCTAAATTTCTAAACATGGTTGAAAAAAAGAGATATAGAGGTGAATATAGTCAACATATTGAGCTATGTAATCCTATATTGTTGTCTCTAGGAGTTATTGATGAATAATAAATTGAAGGTGAATGATTGAAAATATTTCTCATGTGGGTAGTCATTCAAATTTATGGATAGGTACATTTTTCTCTAATAATGATATCCCAATCATTCCTATACTATTTTTTACTTATTTTTTACATGTTGAATATGATATTAGAGAAATGAAAGACATCAATAATATTATTTATGTGGATAAGATCTCATAATATCATCAAATTAATGGGATTTGTGATTTTAAATTCCCCATTAAGAAGTATATTAATATTTTCATATTTATTGCCTGATTGTACATACAATGAATCTTAGTAAAGAAAAACTTATAGAACTCACTAGAGATGTTAAATCGTGAATAAATATTTTTTTTATCATGATGGTGAATGTATACAGATTTTAATATTTATAATTCATATTTCATGTTTATGGGAAGGGATAAATTGGTATCTAGTTGCACCATGATGTATTCTTTTTGTAACAAAATAAGAAAGGATCCAAGATGAATTTATAATGTTATATAATGATCCATATGAGGGATATATGTAATCCTAATGTGATTTTAATATTATCCCTCCAAACATAGATCTATTCAAGAGAATATTCTAATTTAAGAATATGAAATAATCTTTCATCTACATAACTGATTTCATAATTAATTTCTTGAAGTTATTTTTGTTTATGATCGAAGTAATAATTTATTATCATAAGTAATTATAGTTTTCAAATTCCTCCACATCAACTTATTTGAAGATAAAATCTTACTGGGAATGAATGTTCTTCTTTCTAAAGGATTTTTATTTTAAATTAAATTTTCCATTCATTCCCTTTGAAAAAAATCACGGGGTTTTACATTCATCATACTATAATTTCATTGGAAATTTTCGATGAGATGAATAACTTTTCAATATCAATATAAATCGAGTAGATTACTTCCTTCGAATATTCCCCAATCCCTGATTACTAACACATCTATTCCCAAATGGGTTTTCAAATGTTTTTTACATTCAAATTATTTCATTTTTCATAAAAATATTAAACGGGTATATATAACTATATTTTCATTTTAATATTATTTCCATGCATATCTTTTCTCAATACCTATATATTTTTTTTAAATTTCAAAATTTTTTTACATTCATATTATGATATTTTTCATATAAATATAAAATTGACATATCTTAAAAAGATTTATAATTTTGATATTTTTTATAGGAAATAATGAGTCGAAGTTGAATTATGGCACATCCAATGAGTAATGAATGTGAGGAAGGTGTTGTTTCCATTTTGGAAATTTATTAATGAAATGTTCAAGAAAATACATTTTTTTCTTTCCGTCCCTGAAATGTTTGAATATAGAGATTTTGAAAAGTAGAGAGATAAAATATCATCTGATCTGTCATATTTTTAATCTGTGTAATAGCCCTTGTATTTTTCATGGTGAAACTAGAAATAATGTAAGATTGAGTAATGATATTGATTTCCAAGATGGTAAAACTAATGGAATTGAAGAAGAGATTCATTTTTCGTATCATAAAAATATAGATAGAACTGTCAGTTGTGCGTCAATGTGGTGATACTGAAAAACCATTTTATCATAGATATATAGATGTTATGGTCTTGTATGTGGAGATATGATTGATTAACCTGAAGTAAAAACATGGATGGATAGAATGTAGACTTACAGAGCCACTACAATGGTTTAAAGACATTCTTACAAAAGGCAATGATCTTCCACATTCACATTATAAAGCCATTAAAATATTATTTTTAATGGGATTGGGACATAAGAAAATTCATGTATGTACGAATGACTATATGATAAATGGGGGAAATATGAATTTTTTCAGAGTGTCCTAAATATGGGAAATCATAGTATATGTTGAATGAAAAATCATAGGGTCATGTAGAGAATATAAATATCGATGAAATGGTATTTTGGTATCATCTAATAAGTCATCATTTGAAACACTTATTTTCTAATTAACATGATGAAAAAAGGTTTTGATGGAATGCTGATAAGCTGATATGTGGTAGAATAATATGCCATCTAGCTGATTTTCCACAATGGAATAAATTGGGTGAACAATATCCTATATTCAGAAATGAAATTAAAAATTTGAGACATGGGTTGTGCATAGATGGAATGAATCTATATTGAAGCCTCAATAGCACACATAGTTCATGGCCTGTTTTATTGATAATTTAAAACCTCTATCCTAATGTTTTTATGATGCGCTAATATGTCATGTTGAGTATAAGGATCTCGAGTCCAAAAAAACCTAAAATTGATATTGATATGTTCTTGTCATCATTGATTGATGAATTGATACTTTAAGGGGAGGATGGTGATTGGGTGTATGATTCTTATAAAATTGAATATTTTCAACTGAATGCAGTTCTTATGTTCACTATAAACGACTTCCCAGTATATGGAAATATATCTGGATATAGTTTTATGGTGAATAAAGAATTTCAAATTTTCGTATTAAAGAATTCGTGTTTTCAATTGCATCATGTGAGGAAAACAGTATACATGGTTCATCTAATGTTTTTTCCTATGAATCACTCTTATAGAAGACTAAAAAATTCCTTCAATAGCTCAGATTCATTTGATATTTCTGAAAATAGTTTATCCCAAGATGTTTATTTTTAGAGGGTGAAAACCCTAGATGTGACATTGGGAAGGAAACATAAATATTATAATGATATACATATTTGGAAGAAAATTTCAATAATTTTTTAGCTACCATATTGGAGATATCATGATGTGATACATAATATTGATTTCTTGCAGGTGGAGAACAATATATTTGATAGTTTTATTGGAATATTGTTAAATATTAATGAAAAAAATAATGATTTGTTGAATTAATGATTAAACTTACTATTAATGGGAATATGTTCGGAGTCATCTCCCACTCTTAATGGAACATGATCATTTCTTCCACCGGATTTTCTTACATTATCCATGACGGAGAAAATTAGATTTTTTCAGTGTCTTCATGATATCATGATTTCTACCAGTTATTCATCGAATGTAAAAAAAAATTGACTTTTTAAAGCATTTCAAGTTGATAGATATGAAATATCTTGATTGTCACATCATGATGAAACAACATCTACCAGTTTCATTGTGTGGAATATTTCACATCCCTGTCAGAAATACTTTAATGATGGTGTGTTATTTTTTCAATTCAATTTATAATAAAGTTATTAATGTGAATCCTTTGAAAATTTTGGAAAAGGATGCAATTTCTATAATTTTTTAATTGGAAATGTATTTTCCTCCATGTGTTTTTTATATAAGGATACATTTTATGGTTTATCTAGTTTATGAAATAAAGATTTGTGGACCTATTTATCTTCATTGGATATAAAATTTTGAAAGGCATATGAAAGAATTGAATGGGAATGTTAAGAATCCATATTGACCTGAATCCTCCATTATTGAAAAGTATATTTATGAAGAGATAGTGATTTTTTTATGTGGTACATGGATTCAGTAGAGCACATAGGTTTGCCTCCATCTCTCCATGAACGAGTTGATAATGAGGGAAAGGGGATTCATTGATTAAAAGAAAAATCGTTGACAACTGAATAGATGAAGAAGGTACATTTATACATCAAAAATAACATAGATGATTCTTAAAAGTATATCACATTTCTTATAAATGAGTTGAAACAATGTCATCCAAAGAAGTATAGAATTGGGATTTTGAATGAGCACTTAATTTTTTTTCCAAGGTTAAAAAAGACGTTTATAGGAAGATCAGATGTATCAGATATGTTTAGATAGTTAGTGGGTGGTCCATGTTTAAATGAGATAATATGGTTTGGGTGTGAAATTAATGGCTATACATTTAATATGAAATCTTAGGACTACAGAAGTGTAGTTTAGAATAGTGGTGTATTTGTGTTTGTAGAAGCAATGCATTTTTCGAGTTCTAAAGACAAAAACCGAATTCCGACATCAAGTGGATAATATAAATTCATTGAGGAATTATGGGAGGTTGATTAATTTAGAATTAATGTTCATTATTTTAAATGAAAATGGTTTATCAGTAACTATAGTGTTAGACATGATGAATTTGGAATGACAGTTGTTAATATTAATAGATTGGACGACACATCAGATTCTTTTATAACAGAAAGACACGAAAAATAGATTTTTTATATCGTTGATCAATCAGAATGTTGTGGTCTATTGTTTTACATGTAAAATAACAATATGTTGGTGTGGATCAACTTGAAAAACATGTTGATTTATGTGAGATACCTAATTCCATGGAAATATTGGAAAAAAATATGGATGATCATGTTGAAGACATGGTTTTTGCCATATAGAATGATAATGATGAAAGAATTTTGGAAAAAAATACATTTTTAAATTCATAATATTACATGTAACAAATATTTATTTATTTTTACATTTATTAATTAAAAAAATGATATATATTGTCATTTTTTCATTATTAAAACACGTATTAAATCAAATTAGTAGAAATGTTAACTTACTTTAGTTTTTTGTAGTTAAGTTTATCATGTTTACCATTTCATAACATATATATCTATTTATTTTTCTGAAGGAATATTACTTTACCATGTTTACCATTTTTACTGTGTTTACCATGTTTACTATGTTTACTATGTTTATCATGTATATCCTAGTTTATTGTAGTTTACCTGTACCTAACATATATATTTATTGATTTTTTGAAAGACATTTCAATACCATGTTTAAAATGATAAAAATATTTACCATTGCTTAACATGATTACAATATTTACCATGCTTACAATTACATAACATAGTCCAGTTTTTCATTTTTTGTTTACATTAGTATTGTAATATTAGAATTTTTATATTTCTGAACTAATGTTTTTCTTTTTTTTATTTGGAGCATAATTAAATATAAATCTATTGTCAACCACATGATTGTTGAAATGATCATCAAGATCATATGACTGTGATGAAAAATCCACATGCGCCTCTTGATGTTACCCAATATTCCTCATGTGCTCCCAAAACAACAATGAAAAGATCAATAGTTGGTAAATGGGGCAGCAAAAATTTAACAAAATAATCACCTTCCAGTATCCCGGACCAGATAATACTCATTGAGATTGATGAGAATGATATTCCTAGACTCCCAAATGAAAAATATTTTAAGAGTTTTGTATCAACTAAGGGTAACAGAAATATAGTCATTTTTTATAATGATTTGATAAGTGTTGACTAAGTGATAATAGCTTAGTTTTGGGAGAAAATTTTCGTATGATCTTCTTTTATTGTTTGACTGATCATTAAATGTTTATTATATAATATGTTTTGCCTCTTCATTATCAGATGAAATTTAATTTTCTTGACACTAGAGGAGTCAAGAAGAAATGTTTATCAGTGGCTGCTAAAATATTTAGGAATTTTAAATTAACCCTCACATCTTATTTCATTTTTATTCATAGGAAACATGCCAATTCATTTCATATATAACCTTTCATAGATGAAGACACATGGATTAAATTTCTTTAATATAGAAGAAAAGAATAATTTTTGGTAAGAGAGAGGTAATATTTTATAAGCATTCTTATGTAAATGATCTTATTAATGTTTGGATACTGATTTATTATTGTTAATTTACATCAAATAAGGAAATATCATCTATAGATCCAGTCAAAAAATGTATACCCTCAAAGTTTATCTAAGGGAGGGTATATTTAATTGGAAGAAAAAATTATGGCAGAAAAATCACAAAATCATAATGCTCAATCTTCATGATCTAGAGAGGATTCCCCACTATCCCCTCCCTATAGACATGAAAAATAGTAGAGAGATCATATGGGAAAAAAAGAGAAATATATTTCAAAAGAATTGAGAATTGTAACTAAGAGAATTGTAAGATATATATTTTATATATTTAAGTTAACTATATTCTTTATGTACATTGAATCATTACAGAATTGTTAAATTAATTTATACATGATTTTTATGAGGAGTATAGCACAAAGGGAGTATTTATAGCTAATTGGATACAAGGTATATTATATATAGCATTGGGAAATCCCGTACAACCTGATCATGTATGAGGATACGAGATGGGTGTATCAGTAAGAAATGTTTTTCCACATTTTTCAACATATTCGATTGAGGGAATTTATAAAAAAAATCATAGGAGGATAAATTTTATAATATTAATGTGATGATGGAGGATAATATTAGCGCATCGGTATAGTATATGTTTGTAGACATTCAAAGGAAATTTTAGACTAGAGATCCCACTCCTCCACCTCCTCATGTAGACCCCATTATTTATCCTCCACCTCTGCCAATAGCTCCAACTCCCTCACCTCCAGACCCCATTATTTATTCTCCACCTGATTTTATAGACCCTATTTTTTATCCTACTCCATCGCAATAGCTTCATACTTATAGAGACATTAGCACAGGTACCATTACCTAAAGATGATGTGACGACAGTTTTCCATAGTATCAACAACTTTTTATTTTGGTTATCCAGACTCGTGTGACTCATTACTATCAAGGAATGTATTTTATATATTTTATTTCATTTTCTTATAAGATGTTTTACCATTGGAAAAATAAAATATTTTTCTATTTATTTTGTGAAATACATAAATGTAAAGAAATATTGTATTGACAAAAATAAAGACAAATGGCTATGACATCAGATACAGATTCTAGTACTCTTAAAAGATTATCAAGAAATTCAAATTTTTTGGAGGATGATTATTCATTTCCAATGGAAGCGCATGTTTGTGGACATGCAATTAATGTGGGGACTGTGAAAAATGATATCATGGAGCATGTTACGGGAGATATGTTGTGAATCAACGTGGTGGTGATTTTCTCTATATAAGTCTTAACACCATTCCATGAATTAAATTTATTGAAAATGACTACTTATGTTTGTTTTGAATTAGGTATCATTATAACATGTTTGAGAAGTATGAGACTAATTTTTTATATAGATTCATGGAATTGCATGTGATTTCCCTTAAACCACATGAATTTGATAATGAACAATGAACACTTTATATTTCTTAATGATTTAAACATAATATAATCACGCAGTATTTGATGATTCCTTTTTGTTATAGGTATGAATCATATATCTGTAAAAGTGTTCTTTATATTTTAACATAAAAAAACACTTACCATAAATTTTCTTTTATATTATTTATCATTTTATGCTAGATGTTTTTTTTCAAGGGAATATTCACATTATTGGTTATGCTCTGTCGATGGCAATGTATAGATAAGTTTTAAGAATATGATGGAAAATAAAGTATCAATTTTTTATAGTTTTTTATATTATAATGAATTCTAAACATATCCAATTTATATTATATTCAAAAATGGGATGTTGCAACTTTTGAAAAACCACAATTGGATAGAGTGTTATGATCAAATATGTAAAATTAATGGTAAATATCCAATTACAATTTTTACTTCTCGAAGTATTACATAAAAATGTTATTTTGAATAGAACCTAATTTAAAAAAAATATCATAAACAACATGGCATCATTGAATGTGGATATTATATGATAAGATTTATGAATGAAATAATTACAACTGGAACACATTTTATGTTTAACCAGGTTATATTTCCTTATAAACTTTTCCATAATATTTCATTTTATTTATTCATTATACATGTTAACTAATTTCATTTTAATTTATTGCGATTTTATTGCCCTTAAACCTATAGTCATCTTGATTCCAAACACTTATATGTGGAAGGGTCAAATTATTTTACAGGATTGATTGGACTTTAGTGTTTTTACTGTAATTTTTAATTTTGAATATTGTAATTTTAATTGTTTATTTTCTATTTGTTTTGGTTGGATTTAGTTTTTTTAGTTTTAATTGTATTTTTTCAATGTTATTAATGTGAATGTTAAAATTTTTCCTACTTTTCCTTGTATTGGTTGAGTTCTAGTGTTTTTTTTGGTATGGATTATAGTCTAGTTTGGGTATTCTTTTTTTGGTTTCTACTTTTTTCAGGTCTATAATGGTAGAGCATAGTAATGGTTTCACAGTTTTATAAAAAAAATGGTTTTTACATAGTTTATTTTATAAATAAGGTAATAAATGGATGGAGAATGGTTTTTTAAATTGGTTATTTAAAAATTGACATCATATATCATTTTTCATGTATGTTATTGTATTCCCAATATGAAAATGCATTGCAGACTAGTTTTCACATTTTTTATAAAAATAACCGACATAAAAAACACGTTTTTGACGTTAGTTCTTAAATAACCTATTTGAAAAACTCTTCGGAAGTTATGTTTATCACACCGGTTAGTAATAACCGATGTCATAAACTTTATACCAAGTCGGATAAAAAATAACTGACATAAAAAATAATTACACCAAAATTTTTTTTACATTGGTTATTTAAAATCCAGCATGAAAACGCTAAAACTTTATGTTTTTTACATTAGTCTTAAAATAAATAACATAAAAAACAATATTTATAACATCACATTTAATATACGTCAGCTAAAAACTGATGTAAACAATAAAATTTAACCAATGTAAAAAACATTTTCTACACTAGTTTGAGTCAACATGAATGTTATCAATGTCCACCTTAAATGGTATGTTGGATATTATTCCATCACTAGGTTCCCTATCCTGAGAGTTGATATCAATCTATTTTAGTATTTTTGTTAGATACCGTAACTATACTAACAATATACTATCTTCATATTACAGTTGTATGATAACTGATTCGATAAGAATCCATCACTACATGGGCCAACTGAGTTCACCAAGAATGGGGGGATCCATGAATTACATCCCAATCTCATATGCAATAGGCCATGGTCTGGAGTATAGCCTTGATACGACAAGTCACACCCATTGGAGACCTTATATTAAAGAATATGTACTGGGTAAAAAATCTCTATACAAATGTATAATGTTTAATAGATAAAAAAACTAACAATATAAATCCATGAATAAAAACAAATCCCACATTAGAGTATGATAATGGATAAAAAAAGAGAATTTCCAAATACAGTACAACTGAAACCTTAAAAGAGTCCTAGAAGGTTACAAAATGGGAACTAGTATCAAAATTATACTCTTAAAACCATCAAATTTATATCATGATAAACAATGATTCACATACTTATCCTCTTTCTGAGACATTGAGGAATGTTCTGATGTCTTGATAAGGCATTACATATGTTGGAGATCCAATATAGGGTAGAGTATAAACATACCCAATAGATCACCTCAAAATCTTCAAACTGAAATCATCAAGGAGTTTATGGATCTAAATCACAAAGCCAATGTAATAAAAAAAATAAACTAGATATTACCAATACAATACTCAATGTGTCATGTCGAGGACATGATATCAATAATAACCTATGATTATATTATGGGATCATATATAACATTAATATGATATAACTAACCATTATCATAATATTATATGATAAAAACTCTTATAAAATAAAATAATCCCTGGGATGTTCCTTAGAAATTCATGTTGGAACTGAGATGGATCATCCAAGATAAACGCTTGATCAGACTACATGATACCAAAAGACAACATAAGTTGATACACATATTTGGTATTAATCCCTAGGCTAGTGGAACAATGTTAACCCTGAATGGATTAATCCCCCAGTAAGGGTATTAAACTCCTTGTAACATAGGTTAGGTGATACATAATTATACATATGGAGATGTATGTGAATGTGGATCCAAAACCTATTTTTCATTAAGGGATACCAACTGCATTATTTGAAGGATATCTTAAACATAATAATTAATAGTAGATAAAAAACAAAACCATAATGGATGAATATTAAGGAAAATCACATCTGCAACAATATAAGGATTCAACACAACAATAAGGATACTGTCTGAATGATCTATCTAATTCTTATACAAAACTCATTTTACAATATCATTGTATCCATAATTCCCCTGAATAATTTTATAATATTTCCCATGGGGTACCAGATGCATGTCTACGAGCCTCAATATTCCCTTTTCCCACTATCTTACATGGAATGTATTCTGAAGGATACATGATATGTATAGAAAATAAACGGATCACAGTTGTCAGTTTAGGACTATAAGGACCCAACCATAAAACGTTACATAATCTAGAATTTTACACAAGACCATACATTATTACACATTTTGGATCTTTCGTGTTTATAGTTGTAAAGAATTAGTATATCTTACAAACACAACATACAACATTCATACAAGAGGATAATACGAAAACCATATCCATTTTTTCAAAATATAAAATAATAAATAGTAAAACACGATTTCAATAACAAGAATTCATATCATACATCATGACTCCCATATTTATGTTACCCATCCTAATATCATGTTAATTTTTTTAAAATGTTGGATGAGTATAAATATTGGTAAGGGATATAAAGAAAGAATTCCATAGTCAAGTGATAACATAAAAACCAATAAAACGAAAAATCATAAATACACATATTCATAGAAGCAACATGTCATTTAATTAGGACATATTTACCAAATCACTCATGCATTCACCATTAAACATGGAATAATCTTTTTGTATACTTCCATCTCTAGAGTACCCAATGAATTATTGAGCTGTAATGGGGATCCCCCGTCATATCATGAGCTATAATGGGCTCAACCCACCTTATCTCGAGATATAATAGGTTCAACCCATCATATCATGATCTAAAATGTTCTAAAATCAATATAAATAATGTCCATGGAACATAACATGGTAATAAAGAATCTTTCAAATCAGAATAAACCACTCATGCCATAAAAACAATACTTTTGAAATTTATTAAAGTCATTTTAAAATGATTTTAAAAACAATGTCCACTAAAATAAAATTGGAGTGAGAATTAAAATAATGGAAGGGATATGTTAATGAATTATAAATACACATAGTGTATCATAATATAATCAAAAAAATATCACACCAATAATCTTAATATGACATAGTTAATATGGAAAATGGTTAACCTAAATAATGGAAATGGTGTTATGAATTCCCTTACCTTAGGTTCTTCTTACATGAAATGTGTTTAAACATCCTATATAATGGTTAAAAAAGTTTTTTTAATATCATAATAAAACATATTCATATTTATAACACCTTATATGATCACTTTACATCCTCACTAGACACATTTATTAATAATATTTCCTTATTTACATTGTGTCAGGTGCATTATTTTCATGTTTTCCAGGATCATTTCATGATGGATATTTATTTCGATTGGGAGTCAAACTCGAGAATTGGAGTAATATGGTTGTTAAATAGTTATAGAACCATAAATTATACCATTTATCATTTTTAATTTTTAAATGAGAACAATTCATAAGTTAAAACATTAGTGATGTTCGTTTAGATAATTTTAGGGGTTCTATGATAATATAGTCCTCATTTTGTTTTATAAATTAAAACCATGTTTACAATAGTATTACTGAACCATGAATGATATATAATTGAGATATTTTAACCTTTTTATACTAAAAAAATGTTATCATGACCCAACATAAAATAATTAAATCAAATTGAAATCAGATCATCCACAATGTTGGTAATTCGACACATCACAAACAATGTTTTTATTCTTTGAATAAGTGGGAGAGAAGAAGAATAATGATGATTAATTTTTCCATGAACATGATGAAATAAAGATATATAATATAATAGATTAATAATGCCTTTTTTATATAGAAATATGAGGGAAGAATAATAAATTAATGGACTTCAAAATAAAAAAAAATCATTGAGAAATCCCTGACAAAAATTATGTATCCTAATGACTATGGAACATGGTTTTAGAAATATTTAAAATAGAGGTGATTAGGGTCACCCATCCAGAAAGAATCATAATACCATATAGATCTTGAATAAAATGGAAATAAGAACATGGTATGGAAACATGAATGTTATACCATATAAAATTAACTTTAATAGAAAATGAAAGAAGGTAATAATTCTATTACCTTGTAGAGTAACTCCAAAGACATGAAGGTTGGGACCTTGGTGGCTTGATTACCCTTTGGGAGGACTACTAGTGAGGTATGAAGGCCATATATTTTTTAAAGAGGAATTTTGAATTAATTGAATGAAACAATGAATTGGTATTTATAAAAAATTGAGGGAATATTTTCATAATATCCAAGGGACAACTCATTAGTGGTATTTTCAAGACAATGGGATTGACCATGGTATTTTCACATTGTATTAGATACTAGGGAAACCTAAAATATTATTTTACTTTTTACAAGTAGACTATAAGTATAACATCATTATTACATTAGTTATGATTATATTATAATTACAAAAAAAACTATTTTTAACTATTCCGCGAAAATTTAACAATTTCAAAAAAATATCAAAAATTCCCCATAATCATTTTTAACCAAGATGTCACGACCCGCCCTCGGGGCCCGTGCCGTGACTACCCCAAGCCCGCCTTCCATAGGCCAGGGGCTGGCGACTAGCACCAAGGCGTAAAATCCCAGTAAAAAGGGAAGGCATTGCCTTAATAAAGTAAACAAGCACCTCAGAGTAACAAGCGGAAGTAAAGCAGTACACAAAACTAGAACAACTGTGCTGAAGTAAAGGGGCCGGAAATACAAGCCCAACTGTAAAGTAAAGTACAACTTGAAAGGGAAAACAGCAACTGAAAGTACAAGATGCTCCTGGGACGTCCTCCTCGATTCCTACCTGAAGGGTAGGTACAGATGGCTTAGCTCCTGGATCGTCCACCACGGATCCTACCTGAAGGGTAGGTGCAGATAGCTCCACAACTCCTCGGGTCCAACTGTCCGCTCCGAGCACGTCCCGCTCAGTGGTCCTCCTCCGGGTACCGACCTACTCCGTAAGCCTCAACCGCAGTCAGCGCTGTCCGTCTTCTGCAACCAACACAACGAAGTGCGGGCATAGCCCGTGCAGGGGTGAGTATAAGATACTCAGTAGGGACCCCGAGACCCCTGAAGGTCTCTCAAATCCACAAAGAATAAACCACGAAGAAAAGTAACAATCACGAAGTAACATCCAATATTGATTAGGTATATGCCCATACATATACCTATGTCACCAATTTCCGTTCGGCTCCAACACAAGCCCAAGAACAATCCAATCCACAAAGAAGAGTAAACAGTAAAATCCACATATGATAACAGTACAAGTCCCACGGTTTATAACAAGTTTATGAAATCAATGGATAACTATTACCCAGGTATATGCCCATACATATACCTAAGTTATCAAGCGACCCATCTCAATCATGAGGAAACACAAAGATCAAGGACTCAGCTCAAACCAGGATTTTTATTATCGAAACCGTAGCTGCTGAAGAGCCCCAACTCTAAAGTGTACAGTGGTCCTGTCACGACTCCGAGGTACTGCTCACTAACCTAAGACTGCTGAAGTACTCCTCCTGTCGAGTACCGCGGGTCTGCTACCAACTACCAGGCGCTCCGTCCGCAGAGGGTCTGCTGCCAAATACCGGGCGCTCACCCAAATAGCCTACTGAGGTACTCCTCTGACGAGTACCGCGGGTTTGCTGCCAACTACCAGGCGCTCCGTCCGCCGTGGGTCTGCTGCCAACTACTGGGCACTCCGTCCACTGGGCTAGTCGACTCACTCCAAGTCGAGTCGGTCAAGCAGTCGGCAGGTCTCAGTCATCTACACGGTCTCCGTACTCCGCACGTACGTCTCCACCGTCGCGGGTCTGTCGCTACAACCAAGCGCACACACTCCGTAGAGTATCGCGGGTCCGCCGCTATAACCAAGCGCACACACTCCGTAGAGTATCGCGGGTCCGCCGCTACAACCAAGCGCTCCACCGCCAAGGGTCTGCTGCTGCATCCAAGCGCACCACCACTGTCAAGTACCACGGGTCCGCCGCTACACCCAAGCGCTCCACCACCCAAGATCAACAGAAGATTCAGCTCACACAGGTTCGGTAGCACTGTTCCACGTAGGATCGCTGAGTGCTGTAGTCGTCGTCGTCGAATCCACATAGGATCTCTGTACTGTCGTCGTCGCAGTCACAGTAGCAGTAGTAGTAGTCGTCACAGTAACAGTCGCAGCTAGCACTAGGGTTCCCGCACACAGTAAGCTCATTTGGAGGATCCGCTCCACGAGCCGAGAGGCTGATACATCAACTGTCACAAAGACCAGAGTTGATGTATCCAAAAGTTCCGTATCGTCAACAGGAACTCAACGCAACAGACGGCGCGTCGATCGGACGTCCGGTCTGAGAGTTATTGGCATTTTCGTTCCCGGGGCCCGGTTGGTTTTTAAGGCAAAACCAACCCGACCGTACTCCACCTGCGTCCAAACATCGGGCGGAGTATGCCAAATGATCCGTTCCACTTAGAGGATTCCATCAAAGTCGATGGCACGTCAATCGGACGTCCGGAACTCAAGATATGAGCGTTTCCGCTCCGAGGGCCCGGTTGGTTTCGTGAACGAACCAACCCGGCCGTACTCCACCTGCGTCCAAACCTCGGGCGGAGTATACCAAAAGATCCGCCTCACTAAGAGGAACTTATCAGAACTGACGGCACACCGTTCGGACGTCCGTAGCTCAAGATATGAGTGTTTCCGCTCCGAGGGCCGGGTTGGTTTCGTGAACGAACCAACCCGGCCGTACTCAAAGTAATCCGAAACCTTGAGTACGATATACCAAAACGACCGTCTCGATCCAAGGATTGCGTTTCCGCAGACGGTTCGTCAATCGGAGGTCCGAGGCTCATGTTATGGGCCAAAAACCAACTCTGGTTCGAAACGGGGGGGTCCGGGTCCGGGCCGACCCGGCCCGACCCCCCCCCCCCCCCCCCTGGGGAGGCGCGGCGGGCCGCGGCGGCCTGGCTTCGCGAGGTGCCGCGGAGGCTCGGGGTGCCGCGAGGGGCCGCACACGGTCGGCACGCGGGGGGAAAGCCCCGCTGTTCTGGGAAGCGGCGCGGCCTTAGTGCCGCGCCTTTGCAACAAACGGCCCCCACATGGGGGCCAGTTTAATTAAAGGAACCGGGGGGCTGTTGCCCCCCTTTCATGGAACCGCCCCCTCTTAAAGAGGGGGGTTTTACAGGCTGGCCGGGGGATCAATTCCCCCGGTTTAATGCCTTCCGGCCGGCCAGCTGGCCGGCCGGTTTTCTCCAACGGGACCGGAAATTCCGGTCCCCCCTTCGGCTTCTGACGCCGGCGGCGCGGCTGCCGGTCTTCTCTTCCGCCGCGGCCCGGAACCGGCCGCGGTCTCCTCGTTCCGCCACGGCCCGGAACCGGCCGCGGTCTTCTCGTCCCGCCGCGGCCCGGAACCGGCCGCGGCGTTCGTCATCCGGCGCGGTGCGACGGAACCGCGCCCCTTCGTCGTGCCTTGATTTCATTCAACGCGGCGCGACGGCGTCGCGTTCTTGAAGATTCTTCCTTGGCGTAGCACGACGGCGCCGCGTAAAATAAATGCACGATCATCTGCGTGGTGCGACGGCACCACGCCACTTGCTTCCACCACAAGATTAAACAAGAACGATGGGGGGGGGGGGGGGGTTCGGCCGTGTTCGTGCGGTCCGGCCCCCCTCACGTTAAAATAATAACGCAACTTAAAAATAATCAAGTGTCTCACGTTAGACGTGCTAGATCCACGATCAAGAACGAAATAAATTAACAAAATTCAACAACCCATACCTCGAAGGAAGCTCGCGGAGCTCATCAACGATCCGCGAAGGACGAGCGTCGCGGAGGTCGGACGTCACGGAAGAAGACGTCGTCGGCATCGCGGTTATGGCGTCGCGGTAGACGGACGTGGGTTCGCCGCGAGAGGCATGTCGCGGAAAGTGCGTTGCGGCGTCGGACGTAGGTTCGCCGCGGAAAGCACGACGCGGAGAGGATGCGTTGCGGTGTCGTGGAGGAAATCCAACGCGTTGGAGTCCGACGTCGTGGAAGAAGGACGCCGCGTTCTTCGTCGTGGAGGAAGAACTCACAAGAAGCCTCCCTCTTTTCCTCTCCGCACAGCAAACGCCAACCCGCAAAGGAAACTAAAAACTGAATTAAATAGAAGGGTTTGGAATTTCAAAGGTTTGAAATTCAAACCTCTTCATTTAATTCCCCACAATTAAAAATTAAGTTATAACATAAGTTTATTAAAATTAAAGCATGACTTTACAACTTAACACAACACAACGTAAGTCTTTTGAAATTCAAGAGTTTGAATTTCAAAACTTTAATTAAAGTCACTTATTAATGACATAAGTTATAACCTAAGTTTACATCATTAATTGTGAGTTGGGGGGGTTAGAGAAAATGAAGGGGTGGGGTTCGTGTGGGCCCCACCACCCTCTTAACCTCCCAAGGGAAGTTGGGTTGTCACCCAACTTCCACCCAAAGGATAAAAACACTTAAGGAAGATAAAAATAAAAATTGAAGTTAAAATTTTATTTTAACATTCACAATTTTATTTTTTACAACTTCCCTCGTGTAAACGCAACTTAGGGAAAGGTCTCCTTAAGCGAATATCGGCGTTGCGAGTTCATCGGTGCCCTCGGATTTCAATTCCGAGCACCGGATCAAAATTTAGGAAAACCCGCTCGTTCGTTCACTGAACGTACCCGAGCCAAACTTCGGAAAATGATTCCGGGCACTCCGGGCCTCGGAATCAGGTGCCGTCTGAAACCGCGCTCTTGTAAAATTCTAAAGAAAATTAAGAAAAAATTTTCCTTGAATTTTACGGGTCTTCACATTACTCCCACCTCAGGGCTTTACGTCCCCGTAAAGCTTCAACTCACACTTAAGGGAAACAAAGTAGTACTGAGCACGCAACTGAGCTTTACTCTCCCATATGCTCACCTGAAGATCTCGTGCTACCCAAGAAGCACCCCAGAGGAAGCAACCGTTCATGTAGAACCTGCTCCTGTCGATCCTCGTTCTCTACTAGAACCTCTGTGCTTGTCGCCCTGTCATCGACGTCCAACTCCCCGAGGTCGATGACGTGTGAAGAAACATACACGTATCTCCACAGCTGAGACACGTGGTGGACATTATGCACCCGGTGCGACTGAGGTGGTAGGGTCAAGTGGTAAACCTCTTTGCCTACCCTGCTGAAGGTCAAAAGGGTCCATTGAACTTCGGAGATAACATGCCGCTTCGGCCACATCTCCGAAACCTCATCGGGTTGAGACCGTATAAGAACGTGTTCGTCACCCTCGAATTCAAGAGGTTTCCCTTTTTAGGATAGAACTGAAACTCAAAACTCCTGCTGCCACAAGGGTGGGGTTGACCATCTCAAGAGTGATCGGTCACACCCTCTTATGCCTGAGTTTAACATGTGCTGCCCAGGGTTTCCTTTTCGCCGACCAAGGAAAACCCATTCCGACGTTTGCCTAAAACAATCAACCGGGGTATGATTTGTGAATCAAAACCATACCCAGATCAACGTCGTAAGGCCTCTATGCTGCCACCAAGAGATTCCAACCGAAACTCTCGCCTCGAGGTCAAATCACACCGTCGGCGTAAGCGTGATTATCGAGTCTCCTCCCAAAGGTATCTCCAGACGTGAGGGTCAAGTCTACGGCTTACCCGGAACCTCTAGGTCTGGGACATGATTCGTGGAAGGGTAGAATGATTGGTTCCTATGTCTATAGATATGGCAGCTCGTAGTAGACATAAATCGTACCCCGAATCATTCTTAGAGCTCCTGGGTCACACTCCTTGACCGCAATGCAGCTATTCTCCTCCCCAGCCCTCCTGCTCCCTGAGCCTGGCGGGGACTACTAAGTCGGGTGGTCGTAACATGTCGAAATGTACACCACCACATGCTGCTCTCAAAGCTCCGCTTCCACGTCTGCTACCCTGCAGATTCATCTGTCCTTAGCACTTCCTCCTCCTGAAACATTTTACACGCCCGAGTCTCTGAGACTGGCGCTAGTTTCCTGCCTTTCACTGCTAACGTTCACAACCACAAAGGTTCTCTCTAGCATCCTAACATAGGTAGGAATGCATAGAGGAAAAGAAATGGTTCGGATGTCCTTTAGACACACTTCGCTCAGAAGTTCGAGTCTATAGAACTGATCACAACGTAACCAACGAGTACCAAGATTGATTGGTAAGCCACGTTGAGTGCTCTGCTTCCGACATGTCGTACAATCGAAGCTGTATTAGCTCCAGAAAACTCACAACCACCTCCTCAAGCCAGTCCTCAGCTGCCTACGAGTCAGGCTCACCTCGAAACTTGAGGGATATCTGGTGCTAAAACATAAGTAAGGCACTAAGCCTGTGAGTCTCTGCTACCGGTATCGCCGGTAGTGTCTCCTGACTAACAGGTAGTGACATAGCTGGCGCACTACCCGTAGGTACTATCCCAGGTATTGGTTCGCGTACCGAAGTCTCATTACTATAAGGACCAACCTCATGGTCACTCACTGGAAACAACAGGAGCTAAGATCATCATCCGCTCTACTAGTATCCAAGCTAGGCGTAGAACTCTAGCAACCGCCTCCATCCAGTCCACTGCTGCCTGGGAAATCTGTCTCGCCTCGTATCCTCAGAGGCCTCTACTGCTGGAACTCGTGCATCGCGCTCTGCTAGCGTGCACCGTCAGCTAGTGGCATCTGCTGCCTAACGGGTGGTGGTGCTGCTGGTACACCACCCGAAGGTGCCAAAACTGAAAAAGGGGCCCTGCACCGGAGTCTCGCTGCTCGGTGGGCCATCATCGAGAACTCTCTCGGAACTCCAGCTAACTATCTGCATGGTGACATTCTGAACAGTTGTGTCACGGTCAACGATTTATACCTGGTGAGCTGACCTGGTTTGAGCTGACTTTAAACCTTTTGGGAAACACACACGCAATCAGTGTTTTCGTGCATTAAGTCGGAAATCAGAAGTCAGGGTCCTGGTGTACGGATACGTCGGCCGCCGCACCAACACTGGACTCCCTGGACTGATAACCACACTCAATACACTAAACACTATTGCTTCACATAGAAGAAAGATCAGATTCTGCGGTAGAACCGACCGCCTTTGATACCAATTTGTCACGACCCGCCCTCAGGGCCCGTGCCGTGACTACCCCAAGCCCGCCTTCCATAGGCCAGGGGCTGGCGACTAGCACCAAAGCGTAAAATCCTAGTAAAAAGGGAAGGAATTGCCTTAATAAAGTAAACAAGCACCTCAGAGTAACAAGCGGAAGTAAAGCAGTACACAAAACTAGAACAACTGTGCTGAAGTAAAGGGGCCGGAAATACAAGCCCAACTGTAAAGTAAAGTACAACTCGAAAGGGAAAACAGCAACTGAAAGTACAAGCTGCTCCTGGGACGTCCTCCTCGATTCCTACCTGAAGGGTAGGTACAGATGGCTCAGCTCCTGGATCGTCTACCACGGATCCTACCTGAAGGGTAGGTGCAGATAGCTCCACAACTCCTCGGGTCCAACTGTCCGCTCCGAGCACGTCCCGCTCAGTGGTCCTCCTCCGGGTACCGACCTACTCCGTAAGCCTCAACCGTAGTCAGCGCTGTCCGTCTTCTGCAACCAACACAACGAAGTGCGGGCATAGCCCGTGCAGGGGTGAGTATAAGATACTCAGTAGGGACCCCGAGACCCCTGAAGGTCTCTCAAATCCACAAAGAATAAACCACGAAGAAAAGTAACAATCACGAAGTAACATCCAGTATTGATTAGGTATATTCCCATACATATACCTATGTCACCAATTTCTGTTCGGCTCCAACACAAGCCCAAGAACAATCCAATCCACAAAGAAGAGTAAACAGTAAAATCCACATAGGATAACAGTACAAGTCCCACGGTTTATAACATGTTTATGAAATCAACGGATAACTATTACCCAGGTATATGCCCATACATATACCTAAGTTATCAAGCGATCCATCTCAATCATGAGGAAGCACAAAGATCAAGGACTCAGCTCAAACCAGGATTTTTATTATCGAAACCGTAGCTGCTGAAGAGCCCCAACTCTGAAGTGTACAGTGGTCCTGTCACGACTCCGAGGTACTGCTCACTAACCTAAGACTGCTGAAGTACTCCTCCTGTCGAGTACCGCGGGTCTGCTGCCAACTACCAGGCGCTCCGTCCGCTGAGGGTCTGCTGCCAAATACCGGGCGCTCACCCAAATAGCCTACTGAGGTACTCCTCTGACGAGTACCGCGGGTTTGCTGCCAACTACCAGGCGCTCCGTCCGCCGTGGGTCTGCTGCCAACTACTGGGCGCTCCGTCCACTGGGCTAGTCGACTCACTCCAAGTCGAGTCGATCAAGCAGTCGTCAGGTCTCAGTCATCTACACGGTCTCCGTACTCCGCACGTACGTCTCCACCGTCGCGGGTCTGTCGCTACAACCAAGCGCACACACTCCGTAGAGTATCGCGGGTCCGCCGCTACAACCAAGCGCACACACTACGTAGAGTATCGCGGGTCCGCCGCTACAACCAAGCGCTCCACCGCCAAGGGTCTGCTGCTGCATCCAAGCCCACCACCACTGTCAAGTACCACGGGTCCGCCGCTACACCCAAGCGCTCCACCACCCAAGATCAACAGAAGATTCAGCTCACACAGGTTCGGTAGCACTGTTCCACGTAGGATCGCTGAGTGCTGTAGTCGTCGTCGTCGAATCCACATAGGATCTCTGGACTGTCGTCGTCGCAGTCACAGTAGCAGTAGTAGTAGTCGTCACAGTAACAGTCGCAACCAGCACTAGGGTTCCCGCACACAGTAAGCTCGTTTGGAGGATCCACTCCACGAGCCGAGAGGCTGATACATCAACTGTCACAAAGACCAGAGTTGATGTATCCAAAAGTTCCGTATCGTCAACAGGAACTCAACGCAACAGACGGCGCGTCGATCGGACGTCCGGTCTGAGAGTTATTGGCATTTTCGTTCCCGGGGCCCGGTTGGTTTTTAAGGCAAAACCAACCCGACCGTACTCCACCTGCGTCCAAACCTCGGGCGGAGTATGCCAAAAGATCCGTTCCACTTAGAGGATTCCATCAAAGTCGACGGCGCGTCAATCGGACGTCCGGAACTCAAGATATGAGCGTTTCCGCTCCGAGGGCCCGGTTGGTTTCGTGAACGAACCAACCCGGCCGTACTCCACCTGCGTCCAAACCTCGGGCGGAGTATACCAAAAGATCCGTCTCACTAAGAGGAACTTATCAGAACTGACGGCACGCCGTTCGGACGTCCGTAGCTCAAGATATGAGCGTTTCCGCTCCGAGGGCCCGGTTGGTTTCGTGAACGAACCAACCCGGCCGTACTCAAAGTAATCTGAAACCTTGAGTACGTTATACCAAAACGACCGTCTCGATCCAAGGATCGCGTTGCCGCAGACGGTTCGTCAATAGGAGGTCCGAGGCTCATGTTATGGGCCAAAAACCAACTCTGGTTCGAAACGGGGGGGTCCGGGTCCGGGCCGACCCGGCCCGACCCCCCCCCCCCCCCCCCCTGGGGCGGCGCGGCGGGCCGCGGTGGCCTGGCGCCGCGAGGTGCCGCGGTGGCTCGGGGTGCCGCGAGGGGCCGCACACGGTCGGCACGCGGGGGGCAAGCCCCGCTGTTCTGGGAAGCGGCGCGGCCTTAGTGCCGCGCCTTTGCAACAAACGACCCCCACGTGGGGGCCGGTTTAATTAAAGGAACCGGGGGGCTGTTGCCCCCCTTTCATGGAACCGCCCCCCTCTTAAAGAGGGGGGTTTTACAGGCTGGCCGGGGGATTAATTCCCCCGGTTTAATGCCTTCCGGCCGGCCAGCTGGCCGGCCGGTTTTCTCCAACGGGACCGGAAATTCCGGTCCCCCCTTCGGCTTCCGACGCCGGCGGCCCGGCCGCCGGTCTTCTCTTCCGCCGCGGCCCGGAACCGGCCGCGGTCTCCTCGTTCCGCCGCGGCCCGGAACCGGCCGCGGTCTTCTCGTCCCGCCGCGGCCCGGAACCGGCCGCGGCGTTCGTCATCCGGCGCGGTGCGACGGCACCGCGCCCCTTCGCCGTGCCTTGATTTCATTCAACGCGGCGCGACAGCGTCGCGTTCTTGAAGATTCTTCCTTGGCGTAGCGCGACGGCGCCGCGTAAAATAAATGCACGATCATCCGCGTGGTGCGACGGCACCACGCCACTTGCTTCCACCCGCAAGATTAAACAAGAACGATGGGGGGGGGGGGTTCGGCCGTGTTCGTGCGGTCCGGCCCCCCTCACGTTAAAATAATAACGCAACTTAAAAATAATCAAGTGTCTCACGTTAGACGTGCTAGATCCACGATCAAGAACGAAATAAATTAACAAAATTCAACAACCCCTACCTCGAAGGAAGCTCGCGGAGCTCATCAACGATCCGCGAAGGACGAGCGTCGCGGAGGTCGGACGTCACGGAAAAAGACGTCGTTGGCATCGCGGTTATGGCGTCGCGGTAGACGGACGTGGGTTCGCCGCGAGAGGCACGTCGCGGAAAGTGCGTTGCGGCGTCGGACGTAGGTTCGTCGCGGAAAGCACGACGCGGAGAGGATGCGTTGCGGCGTCGTGGAGGAAATCCAACGCATTGCAGTCCGACGTCGTGGAAGAAGGACTCCGCGTTCTTCGTCGTGGAGGAAGAACTCACAAGAAGCCTCCCTCTTTTCCTCTCCGCACAGCAAACGCCAACACACAAAGGAAACTAAAAACTGAATTAAATAGAAGGGTTTGGAATTTCAAAGGTTTGAAATTCAAACCTCTTCATTTAATTCCCCACAATTAATACTTAAGTTATAACTTAAGTTTATTAAAATTAAAGCATGACTTTACAACTTAACACAACACAACGTAAGTCTTTTGAAATTCAAGAGTTTGAATTTCAAAACTTTAATTAAACTCACTTATTAATGACATAAGTTATAACCTAAGTTTACATCATTAATTGTGAGTTGGGGGGGGGGTTAGAGAAAATGAAGGGGTGGGGTTCGTGTGGGCCCCACCACCCTCTTAACCTCCCAAGGGAAGTTGGGTTGTCACCCAACTTCCACCCAAAGGATAAAAACACTTAAGGAAGATAAAAATAAAAATTGAAGTTAAATTTTTATTTTAACATTCACAATTTTATTTTTTACAACTTCCCTCGTGTAAACGCAACTTAGGGAAAGGTCTCCTTAAGCGAATATCAGCGCTGCGAGTTCATCGGTGCCCTCGGATTTAAATTCCGAGCACCGGATCAAAAGTTAGGAAAACCCGCTCGTTCGTTCACTGAACGTACCCTAGCCAAACTTCGGAAAATGATTCCGGGCACTCCGGGCCTCGGAATCAGGTGCCGTCTGAAACCGCGCTCTTGTAAAATTCTAAAGAAAATTAAGAAAAAATTTTCCTTGAATTTTACGGGTCTTTACACAAGAATATTTAAAAATTGAACTCCATTTTTTGAAAATAATTTTCTAAATATTATCAATTGATTTTTTTTAAAAAGTCATACATAATTCAAAAATTAGCAATTTTCATACAATAACTAATTATATATCACATTGAATAATTATCCAAGATATCATTATCTTAAATAATTATGAAAACAAAATAATAATAAAATTTACAATTCATTATGGTCATATTACAATCCGTATTACTATTCACAATGGCTTGTTACTATTGACTAAAAAATTTGGTTCCATCAGTCTCCAAATAACTTACTGAACACAATTCTAGATGACCGTTTGTCAAAACTCAAAACGTAGAAGTATGAAAATTATGTTTAAGGGCCATTTATAAACATCTACATAAAAAAATGTTTCTTGAATTTCATTTATTTTTTTAAATCCATGGGGGGGGGGGGTACATTATCCACACCTTCTAGAAATTGTGTCCTCTCAATTTTATTTACACATTAAACATGTGATGGTACATGTCCCTCATATCATTTTCAGATTCCCATGTGGCTTCATAAACAATATGGTTTCCCCACAAAACCATTACTAAGTGAATTACCTTATTCTACAACACATGATCTCTTCAATATAGAATATGAACATGGTTTTCTTTATAAGAAAGGTTCTCTTCCAACTAAACTAATTCTCATCTCAAGACATGTGATGAATCTATCACATACTTTGTCAACATCGAAACATGAATAACAAATATGTACCTGAGTTAAATCGGAGGCAAAGATATTCGGTATGAAACTGGGCCAACATTCCCAAGAATATCAAATGTTCCGATGAATCATGGACATAGATTTCCTTTATAAACAAAACCTATAACACTTTTCAAGGAGAGATTTTAAAGAAAACATGGTCACCTACCTCGAAAATGAATACTTTTCTTCTATTATCGGCATAACATTTCAGCTTGTTCTGAGATATCCTTATGCACAACTAGAACATGATCACATTCTCTTCCACCTCCTCAACTAATTTTGGTACCATCAACATCATTTCCCCAACATCAACCTAAAAATCTAGAGTTCGACACTGCTTACCATACAGTGCCTCAAGAGGCAACATCTGTATACCAGAATAAAAACTATTATTATAAAAAAACTCAACTAAATAAATATGTTTTTCCCAAAATCCCATGTAGTCCATTGACCTAGCTCAAAAAATATCATCCAATGTCTGAATCATTCATTCTGACTTCCCATCTGATTGTGGATGAAATGTTGTACAAAAAATTAACTATCTGCCCCCATACTTCTAAAATACCTTCCAAAAGATAGAAGTGATATTGGGATCCTGATCAGATACAATGGAATGAGGAACTCCATGTAACCTATCAAACCCTTTTGAGGTATAGTTGAGAAATATGATTCAACGACATTATATCTCAAATAGAAAGACATTGTGTATATTTTTCATCCAATCCTAAATAACCCAAATTGTATTGTTACCTCAAGAATTCTTAGGTAGTCTCACCAAAATGTACATGGATATATTCTACAATTTCCACTCTGGAACTGAAAATGTTTTAAGGACCCCCTTCGTTAACTTCTTCTCTTATTTTACTTGTTTATATGTCAAACATTTCACAGTAAATTCTGCTATATACCTTTTCATTCCATCCCCCCAATAATAATATATATTGTCTTTATACATCGTAGTAATTCCAGGATGAACAAAAAATGGAGATCTATGAGCTTCACACAACAGATAATTCTTTATCTAGGAATCCCAAGGAACTCACAACTTTTTCCAAATCATAAAACCAAATCTCTATAAAGGGTAAATTCTAGAAACATTCCAATTATAACCAATTAAACCTTTTTCTATAGCTCACGGTCTTCCTTCTATGTTTTCTTAATTCTTCCTGATGACGAAGAATTCACTAATACCTGAAAAAAAATATTCCCTACACTGGCTACTTCTAATCCAAAATTCATCATATCATTAATCAATGGACAATTTTTCAAACATATCGTGGATAATGATTTATGATATTTTCAACTAAATTCATCAAACACTTTCTTAGATTCTCTTATATAGAAATTGATTGTGAAATTATAATACTTTATTATTTCAATCCATCTTCTCTTCCTCATGTTTAATTATTTCTATAGGAATATATACTTCGAACATTTATGGTCAGTATATTTTTTACAGTTTTCATCTTAAAATTATGCCTCCAAATTTTTAATGAAAAAACAACTGATTCCAATTCCAAATAATGTGTCAGATAATGTAAATCATGAGGTTTTAGTTTTATTGAAGCATAAGAAAATAGAAAATCATTATATATATGAACACAACCCTTATCCTTAAATGAAGCATCACTGTAGATGAAAAATCACCATTTTGGGAAGGAAATGCCAAAACTAGATTATTCACCAATCTCTTCTCCAGTTCCTTAAAAAAAATCACATTCATTTGTCCAAAAGTATTTATCCCCTTTCCATGTCAACATATTTAGTGTGATAGATAACCATGAAAAGTTTTTATCAAACCGTCAGTAATAACCTGAAAATCAAAGAAAACTATGAATACATGTAACATTTGTAGGTTGTGGTCATTATAAAAAACGTTGGTTTCGACAGGATAAACTATTATTCCTTCATTATTTACAATGTTACCAAGGAAAGAAATAGATCGAAACCAAAAATAACACTTTCTAAATTTTATATATATAGTATTTTCATTAATGGTTTTCAAAACAACCCTTAGACATTTTTCATGATCCTCTATACTTCAATAATATACTAAAATATCATTAATAAAAACAACTACAACGTTTTTCCAGAACTCTTGAAATATTCAATTCCTAAGAACCATGAATACTACAGGTTTATTAGTTAACCCAAAATTCATAACAATAAATTCATAATGACCATATCTAGTATGGAATGTAGTCTTCAAGAATGTCTTCATCCTTTACAATCAACAGATGCCATCTCGACCTGAGGTCGACCTTTGAAAAATATAGTTCACCATGTACCTGATGAATTAAATAATAGATTTGAGGAAAAGGATACATGTTATAAATAATAATGTTCTTCAAGGCGCTGTTATTGATGCAATGTCTTATTGAACAATCATCTTTATTAACAAACTAGATAGGAGGGCCTCATGGTGAAGTACATGGTCGGATGAAGCTCTTATATGATAATTCATGAAACTGATTTTTGAATTCCTGAAGTTCCATCAAGACCATTTGATAAGGAGGTATATAAATTTTCTTTGTATCGGGAATAATATAAATAGTAAAATCAACCTCTCTATAAGGAATAACACCAGGAAAAGAATCTGTAAAAACAACCAAGTATTCATTTACCACTGGTTCATCATTAATTTTTATTGTTCACTTATCATAAAAAATATGAGCAAGATAACATCCATTTCAATCATTTATAAATTTCAAAGCTTCCTAATATGTTATTAAGTTAATGGGTTCCTTCTTCCACAGAAACATAAATTATTTCAAAATAAAACACCATTTTCGCTGCAATGTATCTTAAAAACATAAAAATCAATCTAATCCATACCCAAAAAACATCAATCTATACTAGAGGGAAAACAACATGGTTTATATGTAAAATGTTTCCACATACTAGGATAGAAATATTATAATTATTTCATTTTAGCTCAATATTTTCTCTTGGTCTTTTTACCATGAGATCTAGTTTCATTTCCTTAGGATGAATTACCAAATTTTCAGAAAACTTCTATGAAATGAGTTATTGAATAAACAATGAATCAAAAAAAACATTTGAGAAATCTATAAAAACAAGAAATGTACCAAATAAAACCTTATTTTATGGCTCAACATCAACTTATGTGGTTGCAATGATTTTACCAAACACTTATACTTCCAATCATGCTAATTCCATGCTTGAGTAACTATCTTCAGACAATCATTAGAAAAATGAAGTAATTACTTATAGTTAATGCATCTAACCATTATCTTCCCTTTAATTGTTTTACCATTTTCCTTGAACTCATGATACATGTCTCAATATTTTCTACATCAGTCAAATTTCCTAGAATTTAGGAGACATTTACCAGGATACCTTTTACAACACTTTTCACAAGAAGGGAAATTTATTTTCATTCCTATTGATTTATTTGACTAGTTCTTCCCTAACTCATGCCAACATAACCGCTTCTTATTTGTGCCATCACCAGGCACATATGTTTTAGAAAATTAAAAAACATTTTCATCTCAAAGAACAAGATTCTCAAATCTGTCAAACTTTCATGATGCTGAAGCTCGTCACAAAAATGGTTTCAATCCAGAGTAAAATAATTTAATTTTTCTTTGAAAATCCCATGTAAAATATGATACATACTTGTCCAATCTGGTAAAACTAGCTTCATATGCTGCTATAGAATCATCATCTTTCATCTTCAGTTCCATGAATGGTTTCCCCATTCTGATTCGAACTGTTTTGCGAGTAACTTTTCCAGAAAAAGACTCTTAAAATCATCCCATTCTAAACTGTCAAGAACATATATTTCTCTCGTATTCTTAACCTGAGACCACCATTGATTAGATTAAACATCCAAATGATAAATTTCTAGTATTACCATTTTACATTCCAAATATCCCATGATATCAAATATCTTATCTATGGCATTGATCCATCATTCAACTATCATTGTATCTGTGGTTCCCCTGAATGATGGAAGATATTTCCACATAAAATGCTCCACAAAAGACATTTTTATTCATGGTAGATCATGTTCCTCTCTATTATGGATACCAACCCCACTTATTTTTATATTAAATTTAACTATTGTTGTCACAAACAGCTCGGTTGTGATTCCCAACATTTCAGGCTACAAATTATGATAGAACTCGTCCTCTTGGTGCCTTAATACTTCACCTTCCCTGTGTTATCTATGAAAAACCAATTTGTACAAAAAAAATAGATGAAGAAACATGGTAATCATTAATTTATATAACATTTAATATTACGATAGATTAAAAATTAGTTATGTTAATCTTTAAATATCATCACAACCCCTAAAGATATCAAAATAATCATGTTATACCAACTATAAGGTCCCAATATTAAAACATTTATTAACCTCGAATTTTACACACGACTTGAAATTATTACACATTGAGGATATTTTTGGGTTTTTTTAATGTATAAAGATTTATTACAAACATGAAATACCACATTAATATAACATGATACTACTAAAATTATATCCATTTTCTTCAAAATATAAAATATTATATCTTAAAGAATTATTTCTAAAATAAAAATCCATATCAATCATCATGACACCCTTATTTATTTTACCCATACTTATATCATATTAAAAACATTTTCAAAACATTATATGTGTATAAAACTCTATAAGGGATATAAAGAAAGAAAGTGATATTCCAGTGATTACATAAAAACCAATAAAACCCATAATCATAAAAACAAATATGCATAAAAACATCATGTAGTTTCCTTGGGAACTATTTTCCATATAAAAATTACATTCAACCAGACATATGGAATAATGTTTTGGTCAAATTCCATCTATGATGTACCAAATGCATTAGATATCTATAATGGGGCTCACCCGTCATATATTGAGCTATAATGGGCTCAACCTAACATATCATAAGATATAATAGGCTCAAACCAACATATCATGAGATATAATGGTATCAAACCAGTATAAATAATTTCCATGTAAAATAACATGTTAATAATGTACGGAGAAAATAAAAAAACCCACTCATTCCATAAAACCAATCCTTTTAAAATTTATTAAAGAGATTTTTAAATGGATTTTAAAAATAAAGTCCCTTGATATATAATTGATGTGAGAATTAATAGATTTGAATGGATATGTATATAAATTATAACTAAACATTTTTCAAAATAATATAAATAAAATAAATCACACCAATAATATTAATACCATATAATGAATAATGTTGAAGGTTAACCCAAAGAATGGAAATTTGTTTATGAATTCCCTCACCTCATGTTCTTCGTACATAAAATGTGGTTAAACCTATTATATATTTGTCAAAGTATTGTCATTATTATCTTAGTGAAATTTATTCATGTTTATAACACCTTATATTATCACTTTACAATGTCATTCGACACATTTATTAGTAATATGTTGTTATTTACATTCTGTCGGGTGCGTTCTTTCCTTGATTTTTCTGATTAGTTCATGATTGATATTCATGTAGATAGGGATTGAATCACCAGAATTGGAATGATATGGTAGTTAAATATTTTTATCTATTTAAATTATACATTTTATTATTTTGAATTTATTATATAGGATGATTCATAAGTTAAAAATTTAATGATGTTCGTTTAGATCATTTTAGTGGTTCTTTGTTAATAACGACCTCATTTTGTTTAATAAATTAAAACCATGTGTTAAAAAGGATTTAAGAACCATGTAAAAGAAATAATACTTAATATATAACCTAGTTATTACCTAAAAATGGTTTTGTGACCATAAACAAAGGAATTAATGAAATTTTAAATAACATCGTCCACCTTGTCGGTAATTCGACACATCACAGACAATGTTATAATTCCTTGAATAAGTTAGAGAGGATGAGAAGAATGATGTTGATTTTTCCATGAACATGAATAAATAAATAATATATAAGATATTTTATCATTAATTTCTCTTGTATAAGGGTTTATTAGAAATTAATAAGATAATAAAGGAATTCAAATAAAGGAATAGTTGGGATATCCCTTATAAAAATTCAGCAGCCTCACAACTATGTAACATGGTTTTAGAATATATCTAAAAGGTAGGGTATAGGGGTCACCCATCCAGAAATTAATAATAATAAAATGTATAGGTATAATTAAATATAAATAATAACATGGTATGGAAACATCGTTGTTATACCACATAAAAGATAACTTGAATGGAAAAAACAAAGAAGTTGAAAATTCTCTTACCTTGTAGAGTAACTCCCAAGACATGAATTTTGGGACCTTGGGGGGTTGTGGACATCGTGGATGGATTAATAGTTAGGTAATAAAGACAATTAATAGTTTAGGGGGAATTTTTATGATGGTAATGAAGGAATTGACTATTATTCATAGAAAATGTTTTGGAAATTTGTTTAATAATTTCAATAGGACACCTCATTAGTGCTATTTGCAAAACCATGGGCTTTCCAATTATTTTTTCCCATCATATTTGCCATCTAGGACACATAATATAATATTTAACTATACATAAGTAGACTAAAAATATGACATCATTATTACATCTTTAATTATTTCATTAAACTTAACGAAAACTCAAAACTGTATTTTACTATTCACAAAAAATTCAACAATTTTAAAAAATTCACAAAACTTATCCCTAACCATTTTTAGAGATGTAGATTTGAAAACAAAAATACATTTTTTTAAAATAATTTAACAAATATTATTAATTATTTTTTTAAAAAAATCAAACATAATTAAAAAATTAACAATTTTAATTCTGTAACTGCATTTATATCACATTGAAAAATTTTCCATGATGTTATTACCAGAAAGAATTAAGAAAATAATAAAATACATAAATTTAATATTCATTAGTGTCATATTACTATTCATATGACTATTTATAAGGGTGTGCTACTATTCACCAAATAAACAAGTTGGTTCCATTAGACTCCAAATAACTTACAGAACAAAATTTTAGATGACTATTTTTTTGAAATTCAAAACATAGAAGCAAAAAAGTTATGATTAAAGGATAGTTATAAATTTTTTCATAAAACAATGCTTCATGCATTAAATTTTTTAAAAACTTGGGGTATTAGAGGGAATATTTTTTGTCATCTATATAAAACTTTTCACTATCCAATATACAGAGGGTGTATCCAAAACCAATGATATGTATAGGTCAGTATAACACTCAGCATGTCGCATTTACCTATGACCATTTAGAATCATTAGTACATTTGGTGAACCTAATTACAAATAGAATATTTGGAAACATGGCCTTGAGGGTTTTTACATATTGAAAATTCCAAAATGGCCAGCTTTTTGTCAAATGATTTATTAGATTACAACACAGTGAGTGATATTTAACACTGAAAATTATTCCATACGTAAGACTAAGGGGACAAAATGAAATGTCCTGCTCCATAAAACACATCATGTATATCTCAATTTAACAAACACTCTATCATGTTCATGAAAATCACCGTTACATCCATAGTATTGATTTTTTCTACAAATGTTGACAATAACTCCCACAATGGAGTCAAATACTATTGATGAACAAATATAAGCTAGATTACATCTATTATTATTTAAAAAAATATATTATTCATAAAATTGAATAACTACATAATTTTTATCAAAAATATATTCCTCTCATGCTGTCATCAGATCATTTTTTTCACTAGTGACATGATTCTTATTGTTTGTTGCCTAGAATCATTCATTGTTTCTTAACTGTAAATACCATCTCAATCTAGATCATATCACACCATCCCCAAAACCATTATACGATTATAATAATCTTAAAAATTCCTCAATTATGTCTCCAAAACCACAATATGATCCCATAAATATGATCCACTATTACATATAATTAATGGACGATTGTCGGTCCTCCTGGGTATCATAGAATCATCTTCCTACTAAAATGAAATTGCTTAACATCGATGAATGGAGGGAGAAAGTCACATATCAAAAAGTGGTCACTTATAGAAGAAATATATATTTCTCATATATTGGTGGGATATAATTTATGACATGGATTACCACATCAAAAAAAAATTCAATAGAGAAAAATATCATAGAAGCTATGATCTCAGAGGGTAAAAAATGATAGAGAAATGATTGAATACTGATATAAAAATTAATATAGAAGGATCTAGTTGATATTTTTCTCAAAAAATAAAATGGTGTCATACAAATAATATAAATAAATACATATATAATTTAATTCGTTTCTAAAATATAAATTTTCTACATTATTTCTAGTGTGTAGATCCATGAACTCTATCAATGATAACGAGCCCTATAGTTCTCTAATCCTCACTTCAACATCCCATTATCATTTCCAATGTTCATTCCACATGATTTATCTTAATCCACATAATATTTATGGTTATAATGATAAACATAGTAAATTTACATTATAAGGGGATAAATAATGGAGTCAATAGGGTTTGGAAAGAAAATAATAATTGAACATATTAATTAATTTAATACATTTAAATCGTTCACTACTACACTATATCAATTCATCTCAATAATTCATTAATTATGTTTTATCTTGGGTAAACCCTTAATTTGGATTTAATGGATATATCATTTTCCTCATAGGAGAGGTTGTTTGATATTTCATGCATTATTTATAGAAAACTACAATCCTATTTCATATTTTATTAATCTATTTTATTAAATAACATCGAGGCTCCATATACTCAGGAATACTAAAAAAACTCTATTCCTAGCTATGAAAATATTTGATATAGTATTATAAAGTGTTTAACATAATTTTTAAAGTAATTTACAATATATATTTAGATGAACATGATCTTGACAAGTGTTTTAAGAATTGGTGATTGATGAATTTTTCACCAAGTTAATTTAATGGGGAACATTATATGAATAAGGTGAATATAATTATATATATAGTATTAGATATTATTTTATGAATAAATATTTGAGTTAAATTGTAGATGATTATATTTATTTATTATAGTTTTATGGTTAATCATGTTATTACTGGAAATTGTTAGAAACTTTTAGACAATATATGACCATGGTATATACATTTTTTGTCTGTTTCATTGTGAGATATTATATTTATTTAAAGATATATTTTTAGATGACCATAAATTAATATGTGATAAAATATTTCTATTTATGGGTTTATAATATAAACAATCTTCTATTGGCTAATTTTTCAGTTATTTATTAATGATTGAATAAAGATAAACATTGAGTGTAATTTTTTATTTTTTAGAGATTGATTTATAGAGGTTTATTAATATTTGATTCTATATTAACGTCTAAGTAAAATTATTATAATTATTAATTGGATGAAATTTTATCTTGATTTATTCATCCATTTTGGGATATTTTGTTCTACTAATGATACTTTTAATTCATCATGATTTAAAAATTCATCATAATTATCAATATGAGATTTATTAGATGTCAAATATTTTTCAAAACACAACAAAAAGGATGAATGTTTTCAATAAATCATGTATGTATATTCTCACACATTTTCTATCAATTGGTAATTTTTTTATAAAAATCAACAAAGAGGAAGATAAATCAATCAAGCCCAATGTGGAGAATATTTCTCTTCTATTTATGTATGATTAATTAATAACTTTCCAACATAAGAGTCATTATATAATAAAAACATCATTTTTATATATTTTTCAAATGATTAGTTTTCAAGACATAAAATATAGAGTAAACTCTTTTTACAAAGTAAATTTAATAAATGTGGATTAAATATTACTTCATTCCAATGAAGTAATTTTTTATTCTACTCTTTAAAATAGATTTTTAATAAAATGTAAATACTTTTAATAAAAAAACATAAAATTACGAGGAAACAATTTATTTATATGTGTAGACTACAACACCATTTTTATTAAATTTATTTTATTTTAAATATATAATATGTATGATTGAGTGTACTACATGTAACACTGTGATTAAATAAACTATGATATACTATTAACACATTATTATTTAAACATGAAAATTATATCCAAGATGTTGTTGTAGTAGGTATGAATATGAGTAACCACATTATGGAATATATGATCAAAATTTTCCATTATTTATATATTTTGATTACCTTATTTAAATTATGTACTTTTTCAATGAAAAAAAATTAAATAATATAACATTTATTATAATTAATGTTTCAAAGTATATTTTTCCTATCAAAGTGAATCTTCCAAATATTTTTAATTTATCATTATGGTGAAAAAATTATGAAATTTACAATTTTATTTATAATTAATATAATTATTTTTTTAATTTATCTAATAAATATTTCTAAATCTTGAGTTGTATATAGTTTTTAGAAATAGTAGATTTTTTTATGCGTTGTGGAAAATACTAATTTTATAGATAATTCATCTTTTATGAAATTACAATGGTAAAATAATATCTTGAAAATTTATGAACTATTTTTGACATTCCAAATATACTTTTAATTAGAGATAAAATATATTTTAAAATATAATTTTGAATATATTAATCATGGTTTTAGAATTTGGAAATTTAGTTAATGTATTTATGTAAATGAAATCTATTTCAAGTACATTTTTGGTAAAAAACTTTTTACAAGTATATTTTCATTTTTTAAAATTTTAGGAATCTAAAATATATCTCCATTTATTAAAAATATAAATAATTATTCCAATTGAGTCAATATATTTCTTGATTTTCTATATATAATTTTATACATAAATTATAATTTATTGAATAAATATTTTTTCATTACATCTTTGAACTTATAAAAAATTTCATTTTTAAAATTATAGAAATTTAATATTATAAATTAGAATCCATATTTGGAATTATAATTTTATAATTTGGAAAAATATTCCAGTTCATTTTTAGTGATAATTAAAAATAACTACTCATTGGGATTGTCACCTCAATAAAGGGAAAAATGGGTCAATTATGGGTAAGAATATCAGATAAGGTATAAAAATATTACAAAATATTAATTTATTTAATACTATTAATTTTTGTCATAAAAATACTATATTAAAATATATGTATATTTTGTTCTATTTCATACTGAGAATTATCTTTTTATTAATTTTTATAGAGAATAAATAAAAAAAATTACCCTCGTTCATTTATTGTCATTATAGGTTAGAAAAATTAAAAATAATTTATATACGGTTATAAATTTTTATTTTTAATAGAAATAAATAATATTTTTCTTTTAATTTATTTATAATTAATTGAAATTGTATAAAATTTTATTGATATTAGTCATCCCTAATTCATTTCGTATCTAATATGGTGAAATAATGTACAAGGTTTTACAATTTTAAAAGAGATGTTCTTTTTGGAAAAATTAAATAAAATAATTATTCTTTCTCAATCAAAATGATTGGTTTGTAATGTTATAAATTTTTACATTATAACTAAATTATAATATTAATATTTAATGTTAAAAATATTTAAATAGCCTATAAAATGATGTTAAGAACATTTTCTATAAAATTGTATTTAAATTATTTATTAAAAATCATAATAATCATATATTAATTATACTAATTGATAAATATAAAATTTAACATTACACACATATTATAAAATAATATTTTTGAATGAAATGATTATCCCTTAATTACATGGTTTCGTATGACTATGGTAAGAGATTAATGTTTTTTAGAAATTGGTAATCCTAAGAGATAATTTTTGAAACAACACAAATGTTTTCAAAATCCGTTTTTCAAATATGAGTTCCATAAAAAATCATTTACACAAAAAAATTCTTCAAATATTCATCAACGTTTCCATTACTATGAAATGATAATATTTTAATGTTTAAAATAGTTACAATTTTGTCTCTCCCATCACATATGATAGGGTAATGCCAATTCTCACTTCATAAAGATTATTGAGGGACGTATCTCAATGAAAACCAAAATAAATATGTTATAAACATCTTTAGAAACATTAATGTGGTTTTATACTTATTTAAAAACCATCCCAAGGTTCTTTATAAAGTTTTCCATATTAGGTTTCTCAATGAAGAGGAAATCATCTTCAACGAATCTTTTTTCAATATTAATTCTTCTACATCCTCTAAAATATATTATAATATATGTACACTCTGAAATAAGTATAATTTAATTATATATAATTTATTACATAAAGAGAATAAAATTTTTCTATTTATCATTCAGACCAATAGAATGTGAAAATGTATCTTATGAAAATGTGTGGACTAAAAACTCCAAAAAATGACATGATTTATTTTCAATTTTAGATTTATTTTGTATAGCTATATCGATAAATATAGGGAATTTATATTTTAAATATAATATAATTATGATTCTATACATTTTAATTTCTATACACCTTTCTTTTATTCCTTTAATCAAAAATGGAAAACGCCTCTAATTCATGTGTTATTTCTACCACATCAATGTAGTGATGTAATTCATTTTACATCATGACATTATATTAATGGATATAAAAAATTATATAATTTGTAAACATGATACATATGACATGTTAAGTATTTTGGATAGGATTCTAATATTAATAGGGTTTAAGTAACAAAACTATCAATCAAAATCATGAATGAAAATGAGAACAATGTGTACATGGAATTATAATTTTATGAAAGAATTTTTAATAAATAAAGAATAATAAATTTTAATCTAGTGATATATTATTGGATAAGTAAGAATATTTTTTTGTGTATAAATTTATTATAAATCTATAATTATTATTCATTACGATAAGATTCTATATGATGAATTCCAGGGCATGTGATAAGCGTTTCATTTCTCAAAATTGTTTCTACAAAACAATTGACATATTCAACAATTGTTTCATTTGTGGGTTCAATATTCCTCCCATTATTGTATTTTATGTTGATGATTTTTTATGAGGATTTACTAATATAGATAAGGTTAAATTATTTATGATTCATTGATTCAATGATTTTTAAAATTATTAATGTTCTTCATCTAAATATTTCTTCATTGAGGAAAATTGCATATTACACACATACTTATTTTGTATAAGTGGTATATATTAACCATGTGACAAATTATATCATTAATATATTAATATTCATAATAACAATGGATTCATTTTATGATACTTTTTTCCAGGGTAATATGATTGAATACATACCATAGTGGTTGGAGTTAACATTATATTATCATTTCTTTTCAGAATTGTCTATATTAAATTTCCACTGAAGGAAATTATAGATTCCCTATTTATTAGAAAACATATTTTTTTCTCAAGTGGTCAATTTTTTTAATGGGTTTAACCACTATTTCACTTTCTTACTCACTATTTTTTATATTTTTTTATAGAAATGTAAACTTCACTTATATATTTTAGATATAATATATTTCCCATACTTATCTATGTTATTAAAAACATTCATACAAGTTTTTTAAGTAATTATATATTTTATAATTAGTATTTTTGGTAAACAATGAATTATTAAAAAAAATAAAATTAATATTTTTATTTATTTTATATATGACTTGATTTTAAAATTTTATCAAAATTTAATGCGAATGATCTAATTTTTTGTATTAAAAATGAATATATTTTCTATCCAAATTACCAAAAATTTAATTTTATAATTGATAAAATGTTTCCAATATAATTCTAAATAAATTCCTTTTACCAATATTATTGAAATATTTTGTTTCAAAATACACTAGAGGAAATGAATATTTTATAATGACTATAAATAAATATGAAAAATAATATTTTATGGGAATTTAATATCTATATCAATATATTTTAAGTAGTTTAATACCTATTTATTGATATAACCATATCACACCATCCAATTTCTTTATAAGCAATACATACAATGCTTATATTTTAGGGATGATTCTTAGTTACCCTTGAATAACCCACAGGTCAATAAGATATGATTTAATAAAAAATATTTTGATGATATCATCTTATTCCATTCACACAATTTCTTATTATTTTTTAATGATAGAATATTAGTGATTGTATTTTTTTCAATGGTAAACGGTATAATGATTTTTATTTAAGATCTTTTGGAACACATATTTATTATTTTAATATGTTTTGGGAATTCTCATAATTATTTATTCCTCAACAAAATTGATACAAAATTATATATCATGAGATAAAATGATTATGAATATGGATTGATCATATTTTAGTTATGGACTCTATCCATTTTTATAATCATGGAAATGATCCTTGACATATGAAATGATTGGATGAGGAGTGAAAACACTCCAATATCAAAATACTTTCACTATTATAGTCTTGAAATAATCATTAACTATGGAAATAATTTTATATTATTATGTTTATTTGAAAAACCAATGTCTTATTCTTTTGATATGTTCTCATGGATCATTACTGGTTATCATAAAAATACCTTCTAATGATATCAAAAATTTTATACTAAAAATATGTATTCTAGTAATGATGATTAATTATTTTTGGATTTTGGTTATGACATTAATATTTTATTATCATGCTATCTCACCATTATAATTTTTTAAAAATTTTGGTTTACTGATTGATACCTCAAATGATTCAACTTACTGAGCATCAGAGCTCACCGACTTTTATGTTTCATTTTCGATATGATTTAAAAATTGATATTATGTATGTTACTTATAAAAGATAATAATGTGTTATGAATTTTTCAGAAGATGTTGACGTGTTCTTCTAAATTAGAAAAAAATACAATGGGAAAATTAAAATTTTAGGATAATGATATTGGTTTTTTTATAAATTTATGTATTTTCCAAATCATATAAAATAATAAATCTATAGAATAATTGGTGTTTATGAGTATCATTATTGGATGTTGATATTGTACTTTTTTATGGTTAAAATTGGTTCATTTTAGATAGTGTGGATGCTAGTATTTAAATAGTATGTTTTCAGCATCATCATTGAAAGTACAGTTCTCAAGATATCTCTATGATTTCTATTAATCATTAATATTGAATTGTATATCTATCATAGGAAGAAAAAACACTAAGAAAACATATATATAGGGACTTAATTTAATCCATATATAGATTCATTATATTTAATCATTATATTTCATTCACTTTCGGGATTACACCCTTCCATTTGTGTAATAAAAATGTCATAATCAATTTATCTATTTATGAAGAGGAACAATATATAAAACTCGTACTCATTTTACTTAGTGTGGGATTCATATATATAGAATATTATAATTGTTTCCATCATTAAAACTATTGAAAATTCACTTCCAATTCAATTACATTCACTAATGAATTATATTTCAATTCCAATTTGTATTTTTTTTATAGACATGCCCCTTTTTATCATGCATTTTTGAATAACCAGTTTGAATATAAAATATTATTATTTATAAATCATTATATGTGTTATTATGTGGAATTATTCCCAATATAATAAATTTATTATCACAAATCATTGATCTTCTCCTCAGGCATAAAATCATTTCAAAAAGTTTGTGGATCAACTAATGAAATAATGATTTTTTTTATTTTCAAACCATAATATTATTCACATTGACACTGTAACTTAATTGTTGGAAATGATATTATGTAAATATATATTTAAATAATATTATTTATCAATCATTATCCATTTCAATTGGATCACCTCGATCTCTAGTATATTTTTAATAAAAATCATTGTAATATTATTAATTAATATCATCTTCTTAATTTTCTTTATCAAAAAGATAAAATCTTTTAGATGTAGTTTTTTCAATCACTTCATCACTATGGAAATCATTTATATATATTTTTTCAAATAGTCAATAACAATATTATCAAAAAAATAAATATTGTTTGTGTAGATTCTTTTTCCATAATTTATAACATATAACATTTGGTGATTACATCATATAGACAAATTCTTATTTTTATCATCAATTAAACCATGATGGTTGTTTAAAATCATTTTGTAACATGTAATAAAATAATATTTATTACATTATGTAGAATTTCCTTTATATAAAATTTTATATGATTTATTTTTTAACATATCCTAAAAGATATCTACTTTGAATGTTCATAGTAGGACATACTACCTCCATTAAGAAAAAACATTTTGATATTATGTTCCAAAATAACTATTCATTCCATTATAAATAAAGTAACTCTTTCTCTAATATTATTCAATTAATAAAGAATTAATGGGTAAACTATGATTATTATATGTGACATGTTTTATAAATAACTTCTAAAATAATCACTAGTGTATAAACTCCCATTATCATATATTAAATTTTTGATAGAGACTTGATGTTTTTGTCTTACAAATATTCTAAATTATTTTCACATATCCACATTATTAGACTTATGAATTGTGAAAATTGAATTTATCCTCTAGGTGAAATAATTAGTTAATATTATAATATATAGATCATCCTTGGAATAAATGTTTAACTATTTACTATATATGTATGTATGAATTAGCTCATGTTGTTTTGAAGACCATATATCTATTACCTTTAGAGTACCTTAAACCATTTTTCCTTCTAGGAAGGTCTCAAAAAAATCATCATCACACTACCATTAGATGATTATGATTTTTACCATAATATGGCTTTATATTTTATTCAACCATAATGATTCATGATTAAAATTATTTAATGAAATATTATAATTTCATATAAAGAACCCCAATAGAATATATTTCTATAATCATCACTTTGAAAAATTACTATATTTTTTTCTATGAGATACCATTTTTTCAACCTTCAATTTATTGATGAAAAGTGTCATGACCTGTCCAGGTGGGTCTCATGCCATAAATCCCCATGAAAAACTCCAATATGCCAGGGGATGGGGAGTCATGGCATGGGCACCACCTGGACAGGTCATGAAAATCATATTATATTCTACTAATTTGGAATGAAATACAAAAATAATTCATCCATACTAAGAATTGGATAATTTTATACTAATGATAGATTAATGTTTGTTAGACCCATCAAGAATGGTCTCTGATCCAAGACTCGTCCATCAACATCGAGATAAATTTTCGAGGATTTGTCTATAGAGATTCCTAGTATTTCCGAGGATATGAACCCAACATTGGATCCACGCCTAAAGGCTATCATAAAATAATAAGACTCATAGTGTCACAACATTGATGAAATTGAGAAAATATAATAAATTCTTAATTTATTTTTTCATTAAAATTCCAAAAACTAAATTCCAAAACCAACCCACATTGTTTGATGTTAGGTCACACCTATGGCATAATAACTTCTTTGAGAACAATGGCTCCATTAGATTTATAAAATGTCACCCATTAATATATTATTCTTGTTTTTTTGGAAAACAATTTACACTTTCTATTTAATATTTTAATATTATTCCAAATGTTATTCCAAAAACATCTGGTCTCATAATTACATTCCATCTTAACTAATGGAATCCATATTAATTCATATAATATTTTAAAATAATTCTCTAAAAGTAAAGGAAATTACCTTCTTCCATACATTGGACTTTATGTCCTGAAAATTCCAAAACAAAGGATACTAAAAAACATGAGGGTATTGAGCATGAATATAATCTTTATTGTCCCATGTTCTCTCCTAGGGATTTCTATTAATCCATGAGACACCAACCGAAGGACTTAATCACCAATGAATGATCATGTCTTACCAATCTGTGATCTCCACTAGGTAGTCAACAAAATTCACTCCATCACTGATTTCCAACTCTCCCCAATCAATGATATGTGATAGGTCATGCATATACCTCCTCATTTTTGAATCATGGAAGACATAATTACTCGAAAAAACTAAAATGGTTGATCAATGAGGTACACTACCTCACTAACTGTACATAATATTTAAAAAGGGCTGATAAACCTCATATATATTGTGACATTCTGGCCTAATCTTTGTAATCCCCATCAAGGTGAAACCCCTAGGAATATGTGGTCTCCTTAATATAACTCCAAAGGAATATGATTCATATCAACATTATACATCTTATGGATCTAGGTAGTCATGATCCTATTGTGGATGGTCTACACCTTCATTGTAGTCACTCACAAAAACTCCAATTTCATAAGTGCTGACTCACATGTGCCAGTCCAACAATGTGGTAACCAACATGGTCTCCATAAAAATCACTTCTTGGTACCATAAAATTGGTGGAATGGTAGTTTTTGTTGTCTGTGAATTCCACTAGTGGTATATGATCCTCCCAAATAAGGCTACATTCTATCATGCATTCTCAGAGCATGTCCTCTACAACCTGAATGGGCGGCTCTGCCTAGTCATCCATCTTTGATTGAAATATTGTACTCAAGCAAAATAGGGTTCCAAATGCCTCCTGAAATCTATCCCAAAAATGTGATGTAAAATGAGTATCATAATATATAATAATCATTATTGTAACTTCATGGAGTTTTAATATATCTCGAACATAGAGGTCTCTCATGTTCTATACATAACTCTACACTCAGATAGCTAGGAAGTGGGATGACATGGTGAGTCGGTCAATGAACACCAAGATGGCATCATGTCCTCTGAATTTATAGGGTAACTACTTCATGAAGTACAACAATATCACGTTCTAGTTCCATATAGGACCTCATTTGGTTCAGCTAAACCAACTGGAACATGGTGCTCAACCTTCACTTGCTGATTATTAAGTCCTTGAGAAACAAACTCTTCAACACTCATCTCAATACCTGGCTACCAAAACTAACATCGAGAGTCCTAGTACAATATTTTCACTTCATGATGTACCGTCAAACAGGACATGTGAAATTCCCTCATAACCTCTTCCATTAACTACATTAGTACTAAAATACATCATATAAAAAGATTGATGTTCTGAAAACCATTAAAATATCCTTCAAAAGAAGGCCCTGTAGATATCTCATAATTTAGAGTCCCATTGTTTGTATCCCAATGTTATTCCTCCCTTATATTCTATAAGAATGGAGGGGTAACAACCATCAATAGGAGGTAAGTGTCTCCATCTCTATAGATAATCTCAAAGTCATAGTCTTCTGGTGACTCAATTGATCACATCTATCTCATGATTAGTTCATTTTCAGATAAGATATAACTTATATTATTGTTATCATAGTAGATAATAAACTTCTTGACCATATGGTAGTGTCTCCACATATTACAGGCAAGAAATACCATAGCTATTTGAAGATCATGGGTCACGTAGTTCTTGTCATGTGGTCTCAATAAGAGAAAACCAAAGGCAGTCGCATCATTCTATTACATCAGGACACAACCATACCCGATACCTGATTCATTGTCGAACACTTTGTAATTGAATCCAACCTATGGAAATATAAAGGGATGAGCTCTCTTAAATCTCTAATTCAACAACTAAAAAACCTACTAGAACATGTGTTACCACATTAAGTGATTCCCCTTTAATGTCAATGATGTCACATGTGTAGATATGCTGTGGAAATCTTGTATGAATTTTCAATAACATCTCCCTATCCCAAGGAAACTCCACACCTCCATCACACTCCTAGGTAGCTCCCATTCTAATATTTCCTCAACATTGTATAGTTAAATGGACACTCCATCTGATGAAACAACATATCATTAAATTTGTACCTCATGAATCTATAACTAGAACCTCTATAGTTCCCATTAAATAGGTGCTCCCATAGACATTCTAGAACAATCCTTAAGTGTCCCACTTGATCCACATTGAATTTTGAGTGCCCAAGGATGTAGTCTATGAATACTACCATGAAACTGTAAATTTAATGATGTAAGATATGGTTCATGAGTCCCAAGAACACTATTGGGGAGTTATTCATGCTATAGGGAAATAGCTAGTGGTCATAGTCATTGTAACATTATCTTAATGCCGTCCTCATTATATTATCATCTCCTAAATATAGAAGGTGAAAGACTAATATGATTTTATCCTTCTTGTACCATTGTGATCCTCTCAACTAATAAAATATTTCATCAATTAATGATAGAGGATACTTGTTCTAAATGTTCACAAATTTCCAGCGCTGGTAGTCTACACACAACGTCAAGCTCCCGTCTACCTTTATGGAAAACCAAACAAGTGGAACCTAGGGTTTAACATTGTGATTCATGAAACCCTTCTTCAACAAGACCCTTAACTACTCCCTCATCTCATGAAGCTCTATAGGATCCAATAAATATGTTGGTGTAGATATCAGTACCATCATTCGATGTAATTAAATGTAACACTCTTTCTTAGAGAGGGGATGTAATCCTAGAACCTATTCATGGAAGTTGTCTTTTTTACATCACTCCAACAATAGTAAGTTGATAACTAATATCATCCACTACAACTAGGGTTAGGGTAAGAAACCAATTAGTTGGTGGATGCAACCATATATGCTTGAGTCCATAATGTGATACCTGGGTTTGTTTCTAACAATTATAAAAAATCGTTCCTTTAATACAGACACACTACACCTTTCCCCTAAAACCATAAATCTGGAAATGGAATGTTGATAAAAATCCATACCACGAATGACGTTGTATGACTTCAAATCTTCCATCAAGAGGTTCTAACTGAAACCATGGCCTCCATTGGTCATTTCACACTATATGAAAAAAAAAATTGATCAATAAATCTTCTCTTGTAGGTGTCTCCCAGCATAATGGTTCAGTCAACAGTTCGACCAGAATGTCCAGGTCTCAACCAGGATATGTGGAAATAAATAAATTACTAGAACTTGTGCCTATAAGTACTATAAATAAGGTTGAAAATAAATAGATCATACCTAGAATCATTAACTGATCCCCTCGGTTATATACCTAGACTGCATGTAGTTATACCTTACCCTTTACATCATCTCTGTGAGCCCTCCGTGGACCTACTGGGGGTGGTGGTGGTATCATGTCAAAACATCAACCACATTATGCTACTCTCCCACCCGGTCTTCCATATACTCTTCCCTATGGATCATTAGGCTCCAGCCACTATATCTACCTCAATGGTCCATCCATCATTTCCCTTTTTATACATTGGTAGTTCAGAAAATATCAAGGGATATTTCCCCTAACATCACATGAATATAACTACTTCTTCCTAGGCTATTAGGACCCACCATGTAATCCTTAAACTGCAGATCCCCTTTCATGGGACTTTCTCCAATAATGTATTCCACATTCCGATCCTTGAGAATGAAATCAAAATCATGTGGTTGATATTTCTTCAACTTCCAACCCAATGCTAAGTATCACTACCTATATCTTCTCATCCAATATGAATTCAACCAACAAATTTGTTTACATCACCCATCATATATAGGAATAAACAGAGGGTTAATGTTGGATTTTATGGCTCTTTGTAGACCCCAGATGAAGGTTCGAGCACTATAGTAATGACCTCTAACCATAACCATAGACTACAGTGAATGGTTGTTAAAACAAAATTAATAATCTGTGACTATCATGATACCCTTTATGAGATGAAGAATCAATGGTATACACATATATCTAAGAATAACTGGTTATAAATACTCTTGGAAGAGACACTCGAACAATGTCTATTAAAGAGTCTCCTCATCATGAGTATGTATAAGAAAAAAACACCATCACCTTTTCATATCATGTAGACGGCTCACCACAAGGACCACCATCTAATCCACTAGTTTCCTAACTTGTTAGAAAACTCGGATATTCCCCTCATGTTAATAAAGTAACCTGGTCAAGAATACAAGCCTACCAAAATGAAGTCTATAACCACAACTCCAACCTATAAGAAGAGGTATTGGGACTGTTTTCTATAGACAATAGAAAACATAAGCCATCCTGGTCTCAAAAGACACCATATGATATTTTACCACCTAGGACTCTGCATAAAGGTCTCTCATCTTTAGATGGAACTACATGTGTAAAAAAATCTTGTGTAGGGGTGAGTATAAAAATAATTAGTAGGACACCCTGAAATTATAATAAATTGCACAATATAAATATACAGTTATCTCTACACATTATATGTCTACATCACATATAAAAATGATATCCAGATATACTCAATCATAGATAGGTAGTCTAGATGTATGTCACAACAACTATATTCCAATATTAGGGATTCAATCTAAAGGTTCCACGAAGCACTCATACGAGAGAATGAACTACTAATTCTGATAGAACAGATGACGTTCATCTGAGAAGTATAATTCATTGTGAAATTTCATGATAGAGAGAGATATAATGACAGATTAAAAAAGAATATGATACCATAGATGATGATTACTACTTAGGGCCATGGGGTGATACAAAAAACTATATATGGAATACCCTTCTATGTAGAATATCGAAGATCGGTGAAGTTTCCCATGTCAATGCCGAAGAATCTACCATGGGAATGATGACTGAATAAATGATTGTTCTCCGAGCCTATTAGGGGTTTCCAAGTACTCTATCTTAGTAGTCTCGCTAATGGGATCATTTCCCTATGTGTAATAAATGATTCATACCTACCTTCATAAAAGCGATTATGGGTATGAACCCTAATAAAACATATCCATGATATGTGGAAAATATATTAAAACCATGATGAAATGGGTAAATCCCATTTAGTAGTGTCACACATCAGTTCTATTGACCCTGGGTACCGCCTGTGTACAATGGACCATTTCTGTAGAACATGTCATATAGAAGATGGGAACACACCGGGTAGAAGTACAACACACATTAGTCTTCCATCTGAGGTTCAATCATGTACTCCAATACTATTCCTATACATGTTTTAAAACCGTTTAATGCTCCATGTGTACTATTACAAGGGGTATTCCACGTACTTGGTCTAGTTTAAGTGATGTCTGGGAGTGAATGTTGTGTAGGAAACATTTGTACCCCAACCCATGTCTTTTTATCTCCCCAGATATGCGCCTAGTCTATGGGAAGGGACTACACATTGTGTGATAGGGATCAAATTCCATGTGTCATTTAACAATCTCATGAAACCAAAGCCGCTACTTAGTGGGGGGTACATTCCATTTAACCCCAGGTTACAGACCATGATCATTGGGTTATAACAGAAACTCATTTTTATCCTTCACATTCCTTAGTCAATGATTCAAATAATGTTTCAGTAATATATTGACCATTAAACTAAATATCCAAGGTCGTTTCATCATCCAATCATTGATTTTATGTGTTTCAGGCCTTCAATAAGTTCAAAAATCAATTTAAATTGATGGCGACACAAATAACTTGAGTAAATGTTTCTTTTTATTCACGTTGATTATTCCATCACCATCGCCTCCACACCTCATCTAGGTCATCATGATGATAGATATTCAATTTGGGATCATTTATCAATGAAAAAAAGTTTCAATTATCATCAATTCATAAATTCACAGAAGTGTAATGAACACATATAGAAAGTGGGAGAGAGAAATGTCAGGGAATAAATTCAAGGAAAGAACCTTGACCATTGTTTGTTCTGGCCAAAAACCATTTTCATAAGAATGATCAACAAAATAAAATCAATTATCAAATGATAAAACCATGGTAAATTATGCAACTTATTTACAATCCCTAAAGGAATGATCAAACCATGGATCAACATCTTTGTTTGTTGGTCCGAATTAATTGTTGAATATAAGATCGAGGAGAGAAATCCAATACAATTCATCCTAACCGGGAATTGGATCATTCTATATTGAATATCGATTTTCACTAGTGAGTTCAATCAAGATTAATCACAAATCCTAGTCTCGCCTATCACCATTGAGAGAAATTATCTAATTTTTCCCTCTATTTTCTCTAGTGAATTTCAATGTTATGAGCTAAACCATGGATCCCTGCCTAAAGTCTAACATAAAAGAATAATCCTCTTCGTTTGTCTGCGTTGATGAAACTAGGAAAATAAAATAAATTATCAATTTATTGTATTCCTTAAAACTCCCAAAACAACTTTCCAAAGGTGGATTGAGCTGTTTGATGTCAGGTCTCACCTGTGGTTAAGCCGCTAAAATGAAAAAAGTGATGTCCTCAAATTTTTGATCCAGATAACAATTTAGCAGTTATTCCAATTTTTAAGTAAAATTTGGTGTGTTTAAAATGATATATTTTAATATTATTTAATAATTTACTCTGGAAGCCCCGGGTCACATAATTGCACACTTTCTAATAGCCTAGTGTTAAATGAATCCTTATAATATTTTAAAATATTATATTGAAAATCTAGGACAATATAGAACATGTGTATTTAAAAAGTATTACCTTATTACAATCATTATAGTATAGGATAATAAATAGTAGAATATGTATAATCCCATAAGTAAGTATTATATATTTGAATTTTTTTGTGGGACTCATTTAATTTATTACGAACTCTTTTTTATTTAGAAAACAATTATTTTAATAATTCACTACCCCACTATTTTGAACATATATATTTAAAGTTATTTTTTTTCAATAGACATACATGTATAATGACTAATTTATAACTAGTATTTTTTAAGAGTAGAAATTAATTATTAATTCATATTGGATAGATAATTTCTCTAAAGTAAAATCATGAACTCTTACATACAAATACCCTATATTCCAAGCATGAAAATGATTTTTTCCAATAAATAAACCCCATTATTTGATTGAATAAATCATTTAATTTTTGTCATTAAATCATTAATTTGATAATTACATCGAATGATTTTAAATAATCTCCTCGAATCATTAATTTAACTATTTGTGATATAATATTTAAACAAGAATGTCGTTTTCCAAAAAACTACACATTCCCTTAAAAATACCTCTTAATCATTTCCTTACAAACTGATTATAGTACTGTGGATTATCTATATTTTATAATATATATTGAACTTTACTAATTTTTTATTGCAGTATAAGTTATTCATGAAACATTATTCCCTTTTTTGACATAAAATATTCTTTCAAATATGTTTTATTTTTTAATTAGATCAATATAATGTTCTGTAACATATACCACTAGAGGAAACATGATTCGAAATAGAATTAGAACTATTTTTTTCTTCCTCTATTGAATCATATTATACCCACCATGTTATACTTTATCATTTAAAACTACTACATTATTAAATTCAAATAGAATCATTTTCAAAAGACTATTATCGAAAAAACACATTAATTGTTACCTTCTGTACTCTTACACTTTTATGGAATTTTTTTATACAATATCGATCACAATATTATCTTTATAAAAAATTATAACATGATTTAATTTAATTCATTAATTTGATCTACATTATTTTTAATTTAATCCTCATTTTGATCATTTTGAATAGAAACTAGATTATTCAATTGAGTAATTTACCTATTTCACCATTGGATATTCTAATGATAGGATTCAATTTAAAATCAGAAAAATATTACCTATTTATTTTATCAACCATTTAATCATTAGTGGTTATAGATTCTTCTTAACATTAAACATGAGTGATTAATTTATGCTAATTATTATGTAGCTTCATCAGTTTATTGGTTACATTATGTTGAGTATAATTCCACTTATTTCTTCACCACAATTCGTTTATTCTTTCAATGATACAATTTCATTATTTATGAAAATTTAAAATCATCAAATAAAACTTTATAATATTAAAAATTCATAGGCTTTTATAAATTTTCATTAGTCAAAAAAATTCCACCATAATTCAATGGATATTTTATGGAAACATTACAATTAGTAAAAAATTATAGCATAACTATGGTATTTTTATTTTTTCACATTTCATCTCAATTTCATATTTTTCGGAAGACAACATACAAAGCACTGTTATATTCATTGTTATCATACTCATATATATATTAACATTAATCATTTACATTATCAAAATTTATCATTTTATTTTCCATATAATCAAAATCAACATCATCATTGTTCATTATTTTTAGTTATATTTCCATCAACATTACATAAGGAATATTAATTTTCTGGAATTCGTGAAGAGAGAGATAATCTATTTACACTAGTGTGAAATTAATATTATGATACCTATATATAATTATTCTCAAATAAATCAAGAGAATTATATAATCCTGTATCTTTTTCCAAAAATCGATTATAATAAGTTCTATTTAATTTTATATTATATTTCAGTATTTAATATTTTTATACTTTTCAATTTTAATATCCTAAATGAAATTAATCATTTTCTGCATAGCTTATTTAACATTACAATTTCATTAAAAATAATTCATACATGCCCCATTTTTCTTTTTCTATTTGGAGTCCAATCACACTGGTATAAAGAAATATTTGATTATGATATTAGATTATCATTTATATTATTTACATCAATATAAATGTTTTTATTATGATTAAATGTAATATTTTATGTCTTATAATTTTTTTACATTCCAGAGTTGAAACATCAACAACATCCAATCCATGTGATAGTAGATAGGGTAAAATCATGTTATTACCTCCATGATATTTTTTAAAATCTATGGTTTGTACACCCCTACTCTTAACAACATTTAGGACATCAACATCATGTAATATGAGAATGTAGGTATGAGAATCTTGGTAATATCTAATACTAATTCAGGTTCCACACAAATGAGTTTCAATATAGTAAATTGGGATGGGATTAATTAGTGGTTCTTCATTTTATAAAATTTTCTTTTAAATTAACCTCTAACATATATTAGGATTTTATTCACTCAAAATGATATTATGTACCAAAATTTATTATGATAATGAGTTAAAAAAAATGAGAAAATCTATATTTCTAAGGGTCCACCCAAATGTGAGAAACATAATAATTTTTGTGATTATTTTGAGATTATGAAAATATTTTCCCACTAGTGTATATAATGGTCATGCATTACGTTTATAATGTACCATCCTACACAAATCTCCAAACCAATTAGATTTTACTGTAAAGGAAACCGTAGGGCGTGTTCAACATCAAAAACCATTGGACAATCTATTATATCATGACATTAACACATCATGTCTATATATGATATCTTATGTTCTTCCAAAATCAAACTTGAAAAAATGTGTTTGATCACTTTTTCCTCGGGATTAATTTTCAAACAGTACAGTATTTATATATTATCCATAAAGATAATCATATCAAAGAATGTCACATGTTTTATATCATTATAATAATATTTATATTTCTTATATACATGGTTATGTATACACTTATCAATTTATAATCATTGTTTACTATGCATGGACATGGTTTTCTACCCTCTCTAGACACCAAACAAAATTTTATTTTTCATATCACAATAATATAGTGTTAGTGAAAATATATATTTACTCAAGTTGATATCCATAATTACAAGAGAATAAAAAATTTATTAAATTTAAAAAATAAATACCTTCTTATAATCTAGATAATTCTAATAATATAATTCTATAATGGGAATGTATGTGCCTTTACACAAATGAATGTATATGTGTTCTTATTCCCATGATCTCTAAATACACTGTACTTACTAAACCGTTATCTAATATTATTTACCAAAAATTCAATTCATAATATTTCATTTAATTTCTAATGATTTATTAAAAAAGTAAATTATTTTTTAAACAATGTACTATCAAAAAATAATTAATAAATATATGAATTATTGAATTCCATAATATTGGATAAATGGTATGATATATTTATTTACCAAAATTTCATTTTCTTTGAATTTTTTTGATTAGTTTTACATCATAATTAATATCAGAAAATTGAAAAATTCATATAACCTAGTGAGAGTCATTATATACCAATTTTTATAAGATTTATTTGTTATAGAAAAACACAATAACATCCCATTAAATTTATTTATTTATATGAACCTTCGGTCTCCATTAATATTCATCAAATGAATGAATTTGAGAATGTAAAACAATTCGGTTAGTGACCACAAATTAGTGTCCCATAAAAGCAAGATTTTGTCCCAATTTTATTTATGGTATTTTTTGTATGTAAATGGTTTGGTGGAAGAAAAATATAATTTATTAAAGAATAATATTTAATTTCCTTTGACATTTTATTCTCCATCAATATCAAAATATACAAAAGGGTTTGAATTTTATGAACATTATTTCCTTGGTTATATAATACGTTTAAAATGAATCGTACAATGTAGTCAACATTTCCATTAGTTCACCAGATTTTTTCAACTAAAAATTATATTTTAGAGGAGTAAATAAATCTTCTGAATACTGAATTTAGTCATATAATGTCCCAATATAACTATTTTGATCATTACATTACTCTTATGAAACTATTTTAAAACTAAAAATAACATCAATAATATATATAAATGAATCATTTGAAGGATGGAATTACTATTTTGAAAATTATAATTACACATTTGATATCATCAATGAGTCTTATGATTTTCTGTAAGACTATTTTTAAGTCATGTTTTTTGTTGTAATTTCAATATCATCAATATTTGATTACTCCTCTGAAATAATCTTGAATCTAAATAATAAAATTTAAATCAAATCTAGTGACTCATAAATTCTTAGTTTTGGTAATTACGTTGATGATTATTTAATATAGGGATAAAATGAATCTTACTATGTACATAATATTCAATAGTTATCATTTTTTTCCACAACATCATGATTTCATTTTTCTTAATTTAATCATAAATACTATTAAAATAATCTCATAACAAGTAAAATCATCACAAATAAATTATAAATAGAATAAACAAATTATCAATAATGTTTTTCAAAAAAAACCCATCCTAAACTCCATGGGGTTCTCTAATAATTAATTTGTTTGAATTTCCCAGGAGATTCCATTAATTAGTATTGATTGGAAATTTATTTTTTCACATTCCTTTAAATAAAATCCTTTATATTCCCACCTTTCTACTAAATATAGAACCTAATAAAAAAATATAATAATAAATTGAATTACATACCACTTCAATGATAGACTCGTTCATTGTATTTTCTATTTTATATGGGATTATATTTTGTTTGATGAAAGGCCTATATTAGCTAAGACAACATACTAGCCATACTGATGTGGTGGAAATCACGTCGTAAAGATTTATTTATGAGGTTTCAATTTTTGGAAATGATCTTAATACATGAATAGATTTAGTTAAAATCACAAAATTTCATTGATCATTAGTTTTAATGAACATTACAATCGTGGGATTGAAAACAGATGTTTGATGAGAAAGTGGAAACCAAGTTTTTCACCATTACAATGAATAATTCTCCCTATAATTTTACTTTATTTAGGGCATCATGAATAAGTTATAACCACGATTTTAATCTAGTCCAATTACATATAATTAAAAGTGAATTATGTTCACCCAATTTCATTAATCAAAATATCTGTTCTTATGATGAAACATTCAATTAGATTATGGAAATAATAATTCTTTAAAAAATATACTAAATATGATCGATGGATTGGTTAGAGATGACCTGAAAATGATAATTATGGAATATTTATTTTAGAAAAAATATATAAGGAAAAGGGGAGTTTTAGATGATGTGATTATTTGGAAGGAATCATCACTCCCCCCTAGAGGGGTAAATAAAATAATTAATGAACAACTTGAAGCCCCAATAGATTAAAGGACTGAATAAGCTATAGAGGGCCTTCTGCCCATTTTTTTCTCATACAACTAAAAAACCAATATTTTGGAAATGGATATAGGGGGTATGAAAATCTATTAGAGATACCCTGAATGAGTTTGGAGAATGTTTTAAGAAGTCAACATCTGGTATCCCCAATAAACCCATTGATAGAGACTAACTATCAGTATTATATTACTAAGGAAATATAAAAAATCATTAGAGCATTATATCTTACTTTTCCAAATGATCCCAAATAAAAAAGATATCATGACATGGATATGGAGATGAACGTAAATACCTGAGTAAACTATTAATGTGTTTTTACATGAATAACTATATAGTTTTTTATTAAGGTGAATGGTTTTATCTTTCCTTAAAAGAATAAAATAATTGAAGATCTAACAAATCAGGGAGATAGCTTTCACTAAGCAACTGAATGATTATGATTTTACACCATCAGCAAGGTATTATTTATGCAATTCCTTATAAAAATATAATTATTTAATTCCCAAAGTTTGTAAAACAAAGACATGTGATGATATATACTTGAGGAATATCAACTTATAAAAAATAGAAAAGTATTAAAAAAACAATAATCTAGAATATATTAGAATTCTTGTTTTCATAGAGGACACTATTATAAAATTAATATTCCAAAAAAACCACAATAATTCACATTGAACAATTCTCCATCATCTATATGTTTACAACTATAATGGCAGATTTAATAGAATTATTTTAAGGAAAGAATATGAATGACTATGGGGAACAAAATAAACATAAATATTTCATGGAAACTATTGGTATAACACCATAAAATGATAGTTTATGATTATATTTGAATATGTCACCTGTTTGATTTCATTCTCTACATGAAACATTGAATATAATAGAAATAGTGATATATTTGGATAAAATATAAATGTTTGAGTATGATAGTAAAACCATCATGATGAATCAGAGGGATAAAAAGGAGTAACCAATTTATGGAATATCTGAATAATAAAAATGAATATTTCTTTTAACATTAATAAAATTCAATATGAATACAAAAAAAATAATTAAAATTATTCATTTAAAAAAAATTCTCAAAAAAAATATTCGACCAGATAAAATTTTATATTTTACAAAAATAAGATTGGTGAAAAATTATTTTCTATAAGAATAATTTTTTAATACCAATTTTCAAAATAAATTATATTAAATAATAAAAATAATAGTTAAAATTAAAAAATGTAATTTTATAATTAATATAGATATTAATAATAATAATTTTTATTGTATTAAAAAATTATTTTTAAATATTTAAAAATGATATGAATTTTTTTAATCAGTCATATAAAAATGACATTGTATTATTTTTTCATATTTTCCTTAAAATGGGAATTTTTTGATGAGAAATATAATTTTGATGAATCTTTTAATGTTATTAATTATACATTAAATATAATTGATCTAGTAATTTATAAAATATATTACTTAATTAATATTAAATTTAGGTATGATGATAAATATTTTCAAAAAAAAACTTTTCCCCTAATGAAAGAATTTTTATAGTACATTAAATTGTAATATAAAAATGGATAATGTTTTGGTCTTTCTCATTAAAATCATTTATCATCAATATTAGAATTAGTTTTATCTATAAATTGATGTATAATTCCCATTATTGTATTTATAACAAAATAATTTATTTATTTAAAATATTAATTTAGAAAAATCTTATCTTATAAAAAATATATTTCATAAGATTGTTATTTCACTAAAAAATTCTTATAAATGATAATATATATTTTTTAAAATTAAAATTTGATAAATGTATAAATTTTATTTTAATAATATATTTTAACAATTTAAATAAAAATTTTATACTTATCTAAAAAATTTAGCCTTTTTATTTATCATTAATAATAATTATAGGGGAAAAAATTAATTATTTTTGTAAAAGTTAAATGATTAAATTTAATTTAACATAGTATATAATTCCTATAACTTCTAAAGATGTGGCTTTGATAATTCAATATACCATTTCTATCTTCACCAATAATAATATCATCTTTTTGGGACATGAACACTAAATAGTATCATTGAATTAATGAAAATTGTAAGTGTGATCACAGAATAACCCCTCCATTCAATTATAATTGGGAAAAAACATCACAAAATCAAGACAAATATTTATTTAAAATATTACAATATTACACATCCATTTATCTCTACATGTCTCCTCCCACCATGAAAAAAATTCAATGTTCACATCTTGTTATCTTAATCCCTTCAATTTCATCGATAAATCAATTGAATATTCAAGCCAACGGTCTTAGTATAGTCGACTACATAGTATAATTCATAATTATATTATTTATAATTTACTATAAAAAATAATTATATTATTATAATTTATATATTTAAATGTTACTATATTTGGTATGATATCATTATTTTTTCAAATACCACTACCATTAATAAAAATAAAATCATTTGTTGTGTGTTGTATGGACTACAACCTACACAAAAAAATGTGTTATTTCCTTCACATACATACATGGTTGGATCTAAGGATTAGATGAAATGATAAATATTAATTTTACGTAATTATTAATGTGTTTTAATATGAATTTAATAAATTAAATATTAATTAATCAATAAATTATCATCGTTAATTTAATCTTTCAAAATTAGGGAACTCAGTATATGATTTTTTTTAATTTTGATAATGTTATAATAATAATGAATAATTCTACTAAAAAATAAAAATTATGATATATATTACTAATAAAAATGAAAAAATTATCATTATTCCTTTATTATAATTATATTTCCAAAAAAAAACATATAGTCATTCATTAAATTAGTGTATGTTCATTATTGGGTCAGTTTGACCACAAAATTGATAAATACGACGAATTTTTATCATTACTGAAAATGATAATCTAAATAATGTTATAATATGATATAAATACTAATATAATGAAATATTTTTTCTTCCAGAGATGGCGTATAAATATTTATTTCATGAATTAAGAAATCAATCTTCGATCAGGAATAATCATCCAAAAATTATTTTTATCGATATCATTTTCATGGATAATGAGTTTGAAACTAATTAGAAGAGAATTATAATTTATAAATAATTTAAATTAATATCTAATATCAACACTAATAATATATTAATTTTGTATTTGGAAGGAATAATGAACACTTATACTACTATTATGAAACTAGTACAAACTATAAAAATTATAAACATCATGTATAGAAAATTGTAAGAATTAATTTTCAAAATAATTATTAATGATGGTGAAAAACGAAAATGGACATTTTTACTGTCTTGAATTAAATAAATAAGACATATATTTTTGATATACATGAAGATAATGCACATTCATGGTTGTGAAGAAGTGGAAAGGGTTTCCGTCTCAATTTCATCATATTTTTTCATGTGTGGAACAATTCCCATAATTTCATTAATGTTTTATATGTACTACCTATTTGAGATTGAATATTATGAATATTCATTTCAATCATGTTATTAATGTTCAATTATAATTCATCTATTTCATGGAGGATTTATTATCACATTTCTCAAGACACCACAACATTCTTTGTCATAATTTTTATTATTTGAGACATAATACATTTTATAGACAATGTAACATATGTATGGTGAAATCACTAACAATGTATATAATTTTATCATGAAAAACTCATTTAATGGATTTTACTATATAATCAAGTTTCACTATTTATTTTTCTATTGATTCAATTATTTCATTATTAAAAATGATAGTTTTGGTAATTGATGTCTCCATATTAGAGTTATAAATTTTTATAATGATCATTTTCCATACAATCATGGTTTCTACAACACTAATAATTTTTTTCATTTTTTCTAATAATATGTTAGAAACTTTTGTTTAAAACGTTGTAGTTTGAAGTATAATTTTTATAAATTTGGTTTTTAATTAATGCAATTTAATATATCAATAATTTTCCTTTAAAAATCATATTTATGGATCCAAATAAACAATAGATTTTTTTTGAAATTAATGGATCTATTATCAGATAATATTTTAATATTAATTTTTTTCATATTAATTGCTCCATACAGTGTGGTATCATTTAAGAATTCATTTTCATGGTTTTTTCAACAATTTCAACATTATCATAATTTCCTTATTACACTAAGGATATTTTCTTGTGATCACGTCCACCATCATCCTTTAGATGGACTCTTATAATTTTATTTATTAACATATTAACCATATACTTATTTTCCTCTATGGTGTGAACATCACCATTGAAAACACATATAATTTAATTTTTTCCTAGAAATTGGGATATTAATTTGATCTGGGGGAAAATTATTATGGGATTGTATCCTTTTATCATAATATGATATATTATTAGAAATTTGACTTCATAATGTTTATCCATACACCTTCATTCACAACATGAAATCTAATAATTATATCCATTTATTAGCATGTGGAAATGTATTGAATTTCCTGGTGGTTATTGGATTCTAACACATGTATATCATGTTTTGATATTAATTATTATTAATTCTTTTGATCACTATGTTTTAATTAATCGAAACATTCGTTTTGTAATTTTATTAATGGTTATCTTGAAACATGTGGTGAATGAATTAGAGATAATCATATGATTGGGTGAATAGTATTATATAGCCCTCTGATGCATTTATATATGTCTCATAAGACAAAAACAGTTGGGATTTTGGTGGATGTAACTTACCATATTTATAAATTTTCATTTTTAATTACTCAATCTTTTTTAATTAGTTTTTCTTCCTAAAATTGTGGGTAATATTATATTATTCACACAAAACCATAATTTGCAATGAAGTTAATATAAAGGAAATTTGACCATATAGATTCCACCATTATATGAACATTGGTCAAATATGTATGTTGGTCAATATGTTTGTTTGGAATTATGCTCTTGAAAATATTTGTAATATTATCATTATTGTTTTTGTATAATATTTTTTTGACAAAGGAAAGATTGATAGAGAAATAAGAGTCTACGACCTCAACTGGTACAAACAATTCATTCTTAGCCCATTATTCAGAGCATGTGAGGGGGGATTAACAATTGAGGAAATCCCTTGACTAGGCCCAAAAAAATCATCATCATGTGGAGCATGAATGAATATCACATATGGTTGAAGTTCTTGTTAGAGGAGATTAGCAATCGATCAATGATAGTTAGGAAACCCATGAAACTACCACTAGAAAAAGGCTTAATTTTAGTTCATATTTTGTTGTTGTAAGGAGTTATGTGTCCAGGCCATAGATTGTAATTCCATTGGTTAATTGCATTTTTTATTCCTTCACTTCCATTTAAAGAATAGTTATTCTTAATAAAATTGTGATGGAATTTTATATATTTATTTTTAGGATAAGGATTAAAGTTTTTTGAAAACAAATTATTATTATAAAAAACTAAGGTATTATGAATATTGTTTTTTAAATGAAATTTAATTATTAAAACACTCTTATTTAAAAATAAAGTATAATACAATTTCATTTCAAGTGTCTGAAATATTAATACGAATTTTAAATGACATATTAATTTAAATAAATATGACTTTTTAAAATAAAAGTTAAAATTTTCATATTTATATAATTATTATGATAATTTAAATATAATTTTAAAAAATATCATTTCAAAATTTCATTTGGGTGAAATTATGAATATTTTCTAAAATACATTTATTTGTGAATATTAGAAATATAGTTTGAGTTTTTTTGTATGTTAATAACACCAATATTATTTCATTGTGACCTAAATACTAATTAACCATTATAAATTACATAAAATATATTATTTTATTCATATTTTTTATTTTAATAGATTTTAATCAACTTCAAAATATATAATTTACATTACAAATTCAAAAATGGAAACCCTAATTAAAAAAATGTTATTTTTTTAAACAATGATATTCCCTTCCAATTTAAATAATATATAAAAATTATCACCTATTTTGGATTAAAACGAAAAAATACATGTCCCAAATCACCAATATAATGGAAAAATATAATTGGAAGTCTTGAGATTTTCCATTTTCCACTACCTAGGTGTTAATAGCCATTATATTGAAATTTATAAAATAATCCCCTTATTTTGAAACAAATACTTACCCATTTCCCCATTTATAATCCCTCCCATTCAATATTTCTTGATGTCTGATAGTTTTACATCTCAATTTTCAGTTAAGAACCCAAGGGAAAAATATTTTTGATTTAGTAGTCACTTTTTAATGTATAGAAAATATCCTTTGGTTCTCATCATTTCAAGAAACTCATTTACTATATTCAATCTGAATGTTATGTGAAACTATATCTTATTTCATGTTTACATAATGAAATATTTTGTAATTTTAATGGGATACCCATAACCCATATTTTTTACTTTTTTAAAAAAACCATTTTTATAACATTTAAGCTTCCAATTTTACTTATCAACTATATTTTATTTTATTATGTGAATACAAAATAATCATTCATTTCCTGAGATATTCACCAATATTTTAAAATCATTTATTAGAATCTAGAATTGACATTTATAAACCATAATTTCCTTCATTTGGGTTATAAAGGTCCAAGATATTGTATTAAGAGCTTCTTAAAATTCCATTATTTTTATATGAAACCCGTTTATACTATTATCAATGGATTATTTAGGAATTTTTTTATTATGATCTATGTGGATCACATTAATTAATACATATGATGGTTTATAACTAATATTTCTCTAGTGAATGGGATAAGGAATTATATCTCTAGAGAATACATGTTTTATGATTAATTGGAAAATACAATATGAAATTTTTATTACACTTACATGATAAATGATGGTCATTTGGTTATTACTTTCTCACTTAAAATATTCATCAATAACTAAATGTTATGTTTCATTTCTTTTTTTAATATTTCCCTTTTTCTTTTTCTCATTATTATATTATATTCCTCATGTTTTTAATGATATTTCACAATAAAAAAAGTAAATTAATTCCCTTCATTTCCTTTATAGTGCCTTATGATCAACCTTTAGTTTGATATATGGCCCCAGGTTATGAGATGCAGTAAATGTACTTGTTATGTACCAATTAATAATACATTTTTTAAAATAATTTTATATTTCCTATGTATCATGTACATTTTTTCCAAGAATATAATCATTAAATCATCCCCTGATTAAACGTTGTAAATGAAATGTAATGTAATAAAAATTTGGGAGAACATTGTGGGTATTGAATAATGATTTATTAATATTATGAAATTATTATTTGAGAAAATTTATAATAATCCAATATAATGGTTTAATATATAATATAATTCTAGTATTTTGGTGAAGTATTAACTATGTTCTTTCTGAGAAAAGAAAAACATGTCTAGATATGAAAAAGTAGATGTGGTTCTGGAATTGATTTAACGAGTGGTGGAAAATATAATAGGTTGCATCAGTTCTTAATCAGTGTATCCTTTTATATGATATTGGGACTTACTATGAACTTGTTATGACACTCCCGACAGATATAATTGGTTAATCACTAGTTTTTAAGACCATTTTTACGGATTAATAGAAAATGTAATCATTGTTAATGAATAAAATATTTATTGATGGTGTTTTAAGACATTAAGATAAACTATAGTTATAAAATTACATAATGAATCAAATAAGTCATTATGATTTATTCTTTTTTTATATTGTTTGTAATATGGGTAACTGATTAAATGGTGAAAATATAGACCACAAACTGATGACCCTTTGATGGATGTTGAAATTGAAAATATCATGGGAGCGATGAATCAACTAAATCGAGATATGAGTAATAATTGGAATCAAGATGAGAGACTAAATTAACCTAAAATGGATCAAAATTTCATTTATCACATTATTAATCAATGTCCACCATATTTCAATAGATCTACCAGTCCAATTATTTGGGAACAAAGTATAATGTCAAGAAAAATGATATCTTCAGTACTATGTAATTTGGATTAAGAGAAAGTATGATTGGTTGTATACAACATAGATGGTTAAGTTGAATTGTGGGAGACACTCGTTAAAAACAAAATTCCATGAAGATATACTGATGCTATGGACCAAGAACAGTTATGGGGAACAGTTTTCAAAAAATACACATTCAATGAGAACAAAAATGGAGACAGATTTCCTCTAACTAAATAAGGATGTCAATGAGTCTTTGGGAAGCAATGAAATGAACATTACAATAATTTTTCACTAAACCTTTATCTTTTTCTTGTATCTTATTTAAAAGGTATATATATTATTTTCTGGAATAATACATCATCAAAAGAATAATATTGATAATCAAGACTATTATAACTATGTGGAAATGGTGAAAAGTGCTAGCAAGGTTGAACTGTAGTTTAGAGGGAAACAATTTTGTAAGAGAAAATATGAGAAGAAGATATCATTGGGGTCAAAAAAGGGGAGTAAATTTTACCATTTAAGGGGGGGATGGAAGTGAAACATTCTACATTCAAAAAATGATGGAAGTAGGATTTTGGTAACAACATTATCATGAGTAATAAATGTTACAAGTGTGGAAGAGATGTCCATATTTCTTGGAACTATTGTAGGGAGTTGAATTCAAATCTTCTCATCACTAAAAAAAATGGGAGATGGTGAAATCCCATCCAGAAGTCTATAACATTATCTATTGAAATCTTGGGCACTTTTTCATTCAGTTTTCAAATTTGAAGATAATGGAGGGGAATCACCATCATCCGTAGAATAGGGGAAAATAAAAATGTCAGGATTTTTATATCATGATAGATAAAGTTGAATCTCTATTTTATGTGGTGGAAGGTACTCTAATTGTTCTATAAAATCTATAAAGTGCGTGTTTTTATTATTGTTATTCACATTTCATTATTTCTTATATGATTTGAATGAATATAGAATCAATATCTAAACTTCTAGAAGTATATTAATTAGTCAAGTCCCCTGGAGGGATTATCAAAATTCAATAGTGAATATGAACTCCATTATTCACATTAGAGAGAACAATTTCCTCAAAAATGTAGTTTTCCATCCCATTCCATAATTTGAAACAGCACTAGGGGTGGATTTTCTCACAACGTATAGTATTATGATCAACTGGAGAAGCAAATGAATATTATTATTCATGAATGGGATACCAATATGTTTTTCTAAATAGAGATATCTCATCATGATCTTGGACTAAATGTTTACCCCATATCCTTCACTATAAAAATCATCATTGATGATGAAGAAGGTATTGAGCAAGTGTTTTTTTCAACCAAAATCTATTCTATTATGATTAGGGGAGATTGTTGTGTATGTATTGTTTTAACAATACTAGATCTTTTTTTGATAATTTTGATGCTCACAAATACCCTTTATTTATTCTAATTATTTTAAATTGAGTATATTTCATGACATTAATATTTATTATATTTCTATTTTGGCAGAATAATAATGTGATTAATCTAGGTAGAATATCTGAAAAAGTGTTCAGAAATCATTTTAGTGTGTTCTGGAAAGATTGTTCATACCCTACCTTTAAAACTGTAGTGTAAAGATTAAATCCTACGTTTAATTTATGAGAGTACAGAAAATTAATATTAAAGAACCTTACATTTGGATGGAACCTTGTATTTGTAAGATCAGAAAACTATGGATGAAGAACCTTACATAATTATGGAACTGTAACTTTTCTTAACAAAAGTACGGATCAAGTATATTAAATTTTTCTAAAGGGGAAGGTGTGGATAATATACCATTCTTTTGATAGTTGAAGCGAAAAGTATGGATGATCAACCATGAGTTTGAGATCAACCTTATGTTTGAAGAATATATCATCAACCATACGTTTAGCATCAATGATTTCAAATATGACATTATTAGGAAATGGTCTTTATGCTGAATATCAGCATTATTTCAATCTAGATTCAATTCCCATTATTAAAACACATCTATGATTGATTTAATGACATATATTTGTGATTAAAAGGATTTATTTATGCAGAGGATTTCATTCAGATTATTAAGGGATGTTATGACTGATCTATTATTCTATCATTCAAATATCATGATTCTTAAGGTGGCATTTGTGGATCTAAATTTGAAAGGATAATGCTCATATTTATTTTTTATATATCTGTGTTATTTTTAATTACAAATAGAGTGATTAATCTTCGAGAAAAAAATATATATTATAAGAACAATATCTCATGTTTTCATGACTACAATTTTTAAATAGTTAGACGTGTCCGATATATATACTTCTTCAACTATCTATTAGACATTTTTTTTGAAGAAAAGCAAAATATTTAAAGATTAATATTCTGTATAGAAGATATATTGAAAATCTATTATTGTAAAAGTTACTTATTTTGTTTCAAGATCAATTTGCAAATGGATCAACTCAGAACAAATCTTTCCCCAAGAACATTATTTATGAAGACGATGATCCATCAAATGTCAGTTGTGTTCTAATGCAACTATGAAGAAGAACTAGCATCAATTTTTAGAGAAATACACTTTTCATTTCGAGTAATCAGCTTCTTTTACAATGTTGTGTATTTTGTTTTTTGTATGAACCATAAGGCTCCGTTTTGGCCATCACATGTAAAGGTGTCAACTGCCTGCACTCAGTTGTGGATGGTCTAGTGAGAAGAGAACCAGATAGTGAAAATCACTAAGCTTGTGGAGTAGAGCGTTGGTGGAGGGGACTAGGGGACTTTGGTTCCTCAAACCACAATACATTGGTGCACCCTTCAATTTATTTATTCTTTACTGTATAATAATTCTGATAAAGTTAATGGAATTATTTAGCAATCCTCATGATTCATGAAGAAATTAAAAAAGGCCCAATTCAACCCCCTCTTGTTCATATTTGGTACAACCCGATCCAAAAATCGGTATCAGAGGAAGGGAATTATTATTTTTAAATCTATTGAATGTTGAATGTTTCAAAGGATCATACTCATAGAACAATGGCTGATACAAGATAGGTAATGTCAATGATTCAAGCTCCGAAATTCAATGGTAAAAATTAAAGATGCATGAAATCAATGATGATTATTTACATAATGAACCATTGATACATAGTTTAAATTAAAATCTTAACCCCATAAGGTATTCTAGAGAAACATGAAACATTAAGTACAACTAAAGAATAAGATTATGAAAAAAACTCAAAATTTATGAATGTTATAATCTTTGGTCTTGGACCAGATTAATTAAAATGAGTATCTCAATGCCTGGCAGCTTATGAGATGTGGTAGACAATTGTATTTTCTTATGAAGGAGCTGACAATGTCAAAAAAATGACGTATGCCGCAACAAAATTTAAATTTGATACATTCAAAAATGTGTGATGGGGAAAGCATCACTCAAATGAATTGAGACTCACAAAATAATGTCAACAACATCACTGATTTGGTAGATCCTATCAAATAAGAAGATCAATCCTTGAAAGTATTGAGAGTACTACCAACCAGATGAAATGGAATACTGGATTCCATTTAAAAATCATCAACACTAAATGATCTAACTATGATAGAATTAATTGGAACCATGATGATGTAAGACGCTGAGATGAAAGATAAAGAAAATGAACATAATGTATTGATCATGGGAGAAAATACTACATTGATATTAACATCCAAAAGGTAGAGCAGAAATATGAAGTAACAGATAAAGAGAATATCATAAAGTTCAGATTCATCTGATTCAGTTGTGGAACTAGCTCGGTTATCCTGGAAATTTAGTAAATTCTACAAAAACAAGAAACGATTTAAGAAATTCTTCACAAATGATGAAAAACATCCAAAGGATGTCAGATGTTATGAATTCAAAAAGATGTGTCACATAATACATGATTGCCTTCAGTAAAAAGGAGAAATAAAAAAACATTTTAAAAAACAATGACTATTAGATGAAAGAAAGGGCAATGAATGCTACATTGAGTGTTTTTGAAGACTCCAACAGCTCATCAAATTCTGAAATAGAAATGTAATAATGGAATCTATAAAAAATATGTGCTTTATGGTAAAAGCTGCTGAGGTACAATATAATTACTCATCTGATTATGAATCTATTTTTAGTTGATCAAATGATAAACATGCAGCTTACTACAGTATGCTGGAAGAGAAATATTATTCCTTATGAAAGAAACATAAATTACTAAAAATATTTACATTGTAGTTTTAGGAGAAAGATAAACCCTGCAAAAAAATAAAGAGTTAATAGAAAAATATAACTCATCGAACACAAACTATACATATAATGAAACTCAAATTAGAACACTATAAAAAGATGTAGAGACATAAAAAAATGCATCTCATGTTCTTAAAAAAGGAGATAATTAACTAAATGAAATTCCTATAAATAATGATATTAAGAAAAATATATATGGAATATGTAGTAAAGTTGAGAATGAAAAACTGTATAAGAACTATATTGTTCCAAGTAGAAAAGGTATAATTTGCATCTACTATGGGAAAAAACGTCCCATATCTAAAAAAATTATTTAAGGAAAAATAAAATAAGTGGGATTAAAAAATACTTTGTTTCGTGGTGTTTATATTATTATTTTCATTATAGAAAACCATGAAATTCTGGATTTTGAGATCATTCCTAGCTAGCACTGTTGTACCCAATAGAATATGGTTACCGAAACAAACGTTTGTTTGAATTTCAATGAAGTAAGCATTTCAAAGTAGCCGGACTGAAATATGATATACAGACAGTGGATGCTATAGTAATATGAGTGGGAACTAATATTACTTTAAAACATTAACTTAAATGGATGGAGGATTATTCACATTTGGTGACAATGAAAAAGGTAAAATAATTTACTTTAGAACTATTGGAGGTCCAGAAGATGTATCAATCAATTTAGTTCACAATGTAGAAGGATGGAAATACAACCTGATAAGTATCTCTCAAATTTTTTATGATGGTTATTATATTGATTTTTATAACAACTATTGTTCTTTTTTAATGAAAAATTGCTTAAATTTAGAGTGCCTAGATTCTACAGTGTTTATACCCTGAACATAAATTCATTGTGTAAACAAAAAGTAAAGTGTTTAACTACTAAAATAAATGAATCTAGGATCTAGAATATAAGACAAGAACATTTGAATATTTATACATTACTTAAATTATATGGGAAACAGTGGGTTTTTGATTGTCCTAGATTTTAATTTGATAGTCACAGATTTTATGATGCATCTCAAATTCTCATGCAATACAAATCATCCTTGAAATCGATTAACAAAATTTCTACATCAAAACCCTTAGAACATCTCCATATGGATCAATTTGGACCTTCAAAAGTAGCATGTTTGGTTAGTAAATTATATGTATATGTTTTATTTGAGGACTATTAATGATTTTCATGGATTTATTTTCTAAAATATAAAAATGAAGCTGTTACTATATTTGATTTTTTTTTGCGAAGGTGTTCAAAATGAAAAAATTGAAAAAATTTCAGTAAGAAGTGATCGTGGTGGAGAATTTTAGAATCACGAATTAAATTCCTTTTTCTCAAATCTAGTTATTAAACACACATTTTCTACACTAAGAACACCTCAATGAAATGTAATTATTGAAAGAATAAATAGAAATCTTCATGAAATGGCTAAACTTTGCTAAATGAATACAATCTTCCTGCCCATTTCTGGGAAGAAGCTATAAGTACAGCCTGCAATACAATGAATAGAGTTTTAAAATGTCAAATTTTTAAAAAGGAACCATATGAACTCTCGAATAATAGAAAATTGAATTTAATGAACTTTAATGTTTTTTGGATCAAGGTTTACACCTAGAACACGATGGAAAATCATGGTAAATTCTATTCAAAATATAATAAAGGCATTTTCATAGGATATTCTGCAACTTCAAAAGCTTATTTAATTTTTAATAAAACATCAAATATTGTTGAAGAATCATTTCATGTAAAATTTGATGAATCTGATCCATTGAGAAAAGGAAATATCAAATTGATTAATCTGACTATATTGATAACATGAGACATGAAAATATGAATGATGATTTTTAAAAACATATAAATAAAATTCAGTCAAGTTCAGAAGAACATGAAAATTATAAACCAAATAGTGAATTACCTAGACTGTATAGAACTTTAAAGAATCATCCTATAGAAACTGTTTTAGGAGACATAGAAACAAAAATAATATGGAGATGAAAGGTTGGAAATATTGTTGAATTATCATCTTTTCTATCCAAAATTGAACATTAGACATTAGAAGATTCCATATTTGTTGAATGTTAGATGATAGAAATGCAATAAAAACTAAAAGAATTAAAAATAAATGACGTTTTTAATTTAGTTGAAAGACCACAAAACTATAAAGTTATAAGAAATAAATAAATATTTATAAATAAACACGTTGATAAAGGAATAATAACCATAAATAATGAAATAATAATATATAAAGGATATAATCAGGAAGAAGGTATAGATTATTAGAAGACATTTGCACCTGTATCCATATTAGAATCCATTTTAATCCTTTTGGTCTATGCATCTCATTTGAAATTTAAATTATTTCAAACCGATGTTAAGTCTACCTTTTTAAATGGTAATTTAATGGATGATGTTTATGTTGAGAAACCTCCTTGTTTTGAAAATTCTAAAAAACAAGATTCTGTTTTATTCTTACTAAATCTCTTTATGTTCTTAAACTAGAACCTAGAGTTCAGAATGAAAGATTACATTCTTTTCTTTTGGGAAAATGTTTTACTATTGGAATGGCAGATCCAACATTATAAGAAAACTGTAAAATCTAACATATTATTGGTTCAAATTTATTTTTATAATGTAATTTATAGATCATCAAACAAAAAAAATTGTCATGAGTTTTCAAACTTAATCCAAAAAATATTTGAAATGAGTATGATATGAGAATTTAATTTAATTTTAGGACATCAAATTTATCGAAATTATTTTGGAAATGTTTTGAATCAAAGAAAATTCATTAATAATTTACTAATTACATTTGTACATGAAAATATCATGATATATACAACTCCTATGTGTACTAATATAAAACATGATATGGATAAAACTAGAAAATATTTTGGCAACATGTTATATAGTGGTATGATTGGTAGTTTAGTATATTATACTACTAGAAAGCTAGATATAATGTAATCAGTATGTCTTTGTGCCAGATTTCAATAAAATACAAAATAATATCACTTAATAGTTGTCAAATGAATTTTTAGATATTTAAAAGCAACTATTTTTCAATTTCATCTCTATGCAAAAACTTCTATTTTTAATTTAATTTAATATTATGATGCTGAAATTGGAAGATGTATATTAGATATAAAAAGAACCATAGAAATGTGTCACTTTTTAGGAAAATCATTAGTTTCATGGTCTAGTAAGAAACAACACTCAGTTGTTTTGTCAACAGTTGAAGCAAAATAAGTATCTTTAGGTAGTTGATGTACACATTTTTTGTGGATAAAAAACATTATTATGGATATTGAACTAATTTTAATAATACACAAATTTTATGGGATAATACAAGAATAATACATATTTCCAAAAATCCTATTAATCATTCTAGGACTAAGCATATGTATATCAGACATCATTTTCTAAGAGATCACTATCTTAAAAAGGTCATATTTTTAGAATTTTTATGTACTGAAATTCAATTAGTTGATATTTTTACTAAAAAACATCCAACTAAAGGTTTTTATTTTCTTAAAGGGGAGCTAAGATTATTTTTTTTAAATGAAATTTTATTTTTTAATTTTATTTATTTGATAATATTATATCATATTTTATTTTAATCTTCACAGTTTTAATAATATAATTATTATTTTTTTAGAATTATTTAAAATTTTGTCTGTACTGCTATAATTTTTTTTCACATAGATTATTTAGATTATTTTGAATAATGTAATGATTATTATGTTGGTAAGGATACAGAAATCATGATTTTCAAAACCCATTTCAAATTCCAATACTATTCATTTTCCTAAAACCTTTGGAATCACCTAATCCCTTACCGCCTTCATCTACCCTTGAATGAACTGCAGAAACCATAATCCTTTTAGCTTTAAGAAAATTGTGAATAAAATGGAAAAGACCAAGAGAATCGATGAAGGGGATGCTAGTAACACCAAGCATCAATATTCAGCAAGAAGAATATCATAGAGGGAAAAATAATTGGTTTGGAATGGTTGTACAAGAATAATCTATTATTGATGAAAGCATTGGATTTCCGGAATCTCAAACAAATGTTCTGTGAAAAAAATACAGAATTTCTGTATGAGGATGAGTTGAAAAATTGCATTAAATCTGTTCCGTTTAGTTTTGGAGATACAAATGACCCTATATTTGGGAATATTAGATATCATGATATTTCTATTTCGTCTGTGGAAATAGATAGAATCTTAAACTACCCTCATGAGGGAGTTTATCACATTTATTTCAAATCCATTAGAGATAATGAACCTAATTCAGAGGACATTATATTAATTTTTTTTTCATTCTACGAATATCAGAATGATGTTAAACAGGAGCTGGATCCAGATTATTAAATTCATTTAAAATTTGTTCAAATTGGGATTTCCCAAAGGATGTTTAAAAGGGAGAAAATTGTATATCCACATATGTATTTGATATTTTAATTTATGAGTGACATAAACGTGAATTTTTCTCAATAACTGATATGGTAATTAAACTTATTCTATCAACCAAAGACTAGAATGAACTTATATCTCTATGGGAGGTTCATATGAAATTTATTTTCTAATACGGATGTGGTGATATTAGTAGATGGAAAAGTTTGATGCCATTACTGTAATGTGTTAAATGCTGTAAATTTATTAAAAAAATAATTTTCAAGAGTACTGAGAATAGAAAGATTAAGTATGTGGGTGATGATGAAGGTTAGTAGTCTTCTCAGAGAGTGGAAACTGGGAAATCCAAAGAAGGAATAGAAGAATCAAAGACCAGTGATGCTTCAAAAACATCAAGAAGAATTATATTTGAAGTAGTGGATTCATATACTGAAGATGGAAGTCATGATGAATTTAATTGGAAAAGGTACATAGTGGATCAAGTTGGTGTGGAGTCAGATCAAACAAATTTTGTTACAACTGGATATATTTTAGGCTATATATATGTCAGAGAAGTTGTTTCTGAGATTGTGGTCGTCCCTCAAATTAATGTGGAAGATATACCCCAGGAAGAGGCATAGCCTGGAGATGTTGATGTGTCTTAAACTAAATCTTTTCTTGAATAGACATCACAACATGGTAAAGTTATTCAAGAACAAATATTTCAAGAAGAACCTATTTTAGAGAATGCAAATGAAGATTCTCATGAGGAGAAACAACCTGATGAAAATTTGAATAGAGGATAGAAATATCTATTTTTCTCTAAAGTTTAAAATGAAAAATTTTCTCCAGATGAGTCATTTCGTGACTCTGAGGAAGAATCAGATGACCAACCTGTGGATAGGGATACAGATCAGATATATGATGCTCAATAATTGACCTAAATTTTGATAAATCAATCTGAGAATCATGTAAATGGTGCCCCTAATTCTGATAATAATAACGTATTAGAGTTAATTAGAATATTTAATAGAATTCAATCTGAAAATGATTTATTGAGAAGAAAATTAGAGAAAGAGAGACAGAAGTTTTAGAACATTAATTACAGTTCAGTTTCAAAAAAGGGTAGTGCATGTTTTTATGAAGGAGATGTTAGCCGATGTTGTAAAATTAAAATCTGAAGTTGTACAAAAATATAATTTGTCATAATTGATAACATTCATGGAGAAATAGTAAGAAACTATCATGGGAAGTCCAACAAGTACATCAGGTACTTCTCTTGATCTGATCAATATATTCCAAGACATTACAACTGTAGTGAGAAATATTAATGACAAGTTGTAGGACATACAATGTAATAGTGCTCCTCTTTTTCTCCTGTTGGATAATCAAAAGCATCTTGTTGAGTATCTTAGCTCAGGTGAAATAGGTATTAGACAATTACAAGACAAATTCACTAAGATAAATCAGTTTATGGAGAAGGAATAATGATTGAATGAATTTTTCATAATTAACCTCATTGAAGATATTCATTTGACTCAGGAAGAACGATATCTGATAATTTAGTTCGGAGATAGACTGATAAAGATGTTTAGAATGCAATTAGCAGAGCTAAAGGAATTTGTTCAGAGGATCTGAAACCCATTTTCAACCCTTTAAGACAAACATGATTCATGTATCAATTACGTACTTGTACATATATTTTCAATATGATAGTTTTCAATCTCATATTTAGGTGTTTTTAATTTTATTTATAATTCTATCCACATTATAATTCAAGAATCCATCTTCAATTTTTAACAAATAGTTTACGAAAACATGTACATACGTTCATTTCTATATTAAATGTGTTATATTATTTATTCTATCATTCATTTTGATACCACAAAAGGGGGAGAAACTGGATAAAAACAATATTTTATTTTATGAAAATGGATAAATCATTTAATTTCGGGGAGTAATTTGGATACAATACTACATTTTTTATTATTTTTATGTTTTTACATTATGAGAGAAATTTGGATAAACACAAAATATTATTTTCTTTATTTTATTTTCTAATTATGGGAGAAATTTCTATAATAAATTTTAAAGATTTTAAAAATAATAATAATTTCATTATATATGGTATAATAGTGGATAATGATTTATTTATTTCTTTTTAAAATAATTATATTATCCTTGAAAAATTATAAATTATATGTAGTTTATTTTATGGGTTATTTCATGGGTTTTGTGATCATCAAAAATGGAGAGATTGTTATAAATTTTTTTTTCTACAAAACTCTATTCTATTATGATTTGGGGTTATTTTTTAGGACGTATTTTTTTTAACAATACTCTATGTTTTTATGATAATTTTGATGCTCAAAAATACCCTTGTTTGTTATTCTAATGATTTTACTTTGAGTATATTTAATGAAATTAATATTCTTATATTTATATATTGAAATAATATTAATGAGATTAATCTACATGGAATATTTGGAAAAGTGTTTAGAAATGATTTTACCGTGTTCTAGAAACATTGTTCAAACCCTACTTTGAAAAACATAGCATAAGGATTAAATCCAACAATTATTTTACAAGAGTGCATAAAAATATGGTACAAGAACCTTATGTTTGGAAGGAACCTTATGTTTGTAATATCAGAAAATTTTGGAAGAAGAACCTTATGTAAGAATGGAACCATATTTTTTCTTTACAAAAGTATGGATCATCAACCTTACTTTTATAATCAACCTTATGTTCTATCGAAATGTATGGATCATATATCTTACGTTTTTATAAAGATGAAAGTATGGATAATATACTATACATTTGAAAGATAAAGGGAAAATTATGGATGGATAAATTAAAAATTTAGATAAACATTACGTTTTAATAATTGATTATCAACCCTAGGTTTCTCATCAGAAATTTGAAATATGACTTTATTTTTTAAAGGTCTTTATCCAGAAAATCATGCTAATTTTATGCCAGATCCAATTCTGGATATTAAAGCACATATTTTAAAGATTTAAAGCCATTTATTTGTGACCCAATGGATTGATTTAATAGGAGTATTTCATGATGATTATTATGGAATTATATGACTGCTCTATTATTCAAACTTTTGAATATCATGATTCTTAAGGAGATATTTGTAGATATAAATTTGAAAGGAAAATTTTCATCCTTATTCATTACATATTTGTGTTATTTTGAATTAAAAAGATTGAGATGAATAATCTAGAAAAGTTATATATTTGAAGAATAATCTCTCACGTTTTTCATGACTACAATTTTTACAGTGTTATACGAGTCACACAGATCTGCTACTACCAAGATCTACTATACTCTGTTTTTCTAAACAAAATGGAAAAGAGTTAAATATTTGTATTCTATATCAAAGATTTATTGTGAATATATTTTTGTTAAAGTTGATGATATTAATTCAATATCTATTTCCAATTGGATCGACTCAGAACTGATCTTACCTAAGAAACGTCTTTTCTAAAGATGGAAATCCATCTTCAATCAGTTGCTTTCTACTACAACAATGAAGAACAACTAGAATGTATTTTTAGACAAATACAATTTTTTTTGTTGAATAATTTCATTCTCATACTAAAGTGTTTATTTGGTTCTATGTATGAACCAGAAGGATCTATTTTATCCTTAACATTTAATGGTGTCAACTGCCTGCACTCAGTTGTGGACAAACTGTTTGTAAAATCACCAGATAGTGAAAATAACTAAACTCATGGAGTAGAGAATTGGTGGAATGGACAAGTGGCCATCAATTCCCCAAACCACAATACAGATCTCTGTCTATCAATTTGTTTATTCTCTACATCATAAACACTCTAAAATTGTTAATGTCCAGATTTTGGAATCATCACGACTATCGAAGAAAATGTAAATGAAACCATTCAACCCCCCCACTTAAGAATATTTGGTATAACCCAATGCAATAAAAGGATATTAATGTATTCAAATGGAAAATGTCCCCATTATTCTAGAATATATTGATATATTTCTTGAGCAGTTACATAGACCTCCTCTTAAGGAGAGTTAGATTTTTCCATTGAACTCATTCTGATATCCAAGCTGATATCATAATACACATGTATACTAGAAAATGTGTAGTTGGACGACTTAATTAAACAAGGTCATGATTATTTGGAGATTGGAATTTTTTTGACTAACTGTGTCTCCATGGGGAGAACATATTCCTTCTCTGAATAAGAATGATGAGTCAATGTGGCTAGCATAGATTATAGAAAAAATTGGGATCATATAAATTAACAAGTACCGCCTCCCAAGGATTGTGTAATGTCCCACCTCTGGAAGCCGCCCAGAGGTGCCCCGTACCTGGTAGGACACATGGTGTCAAAAGAATTTCACCAAACACCAGAGGCTGCCGAGTAGAACTGAGGGCCTTGGGTGTAATAGTGGGGTAAATATTCCTTCATTGTCAGAGTAACACAATGAAAGTAAAATAGATAGTAATAGAGGAAACAGTAACAATACCATAATACAATAAACATCGTAAAAATGGAAGTAATAACAACTAGTAACGTATAAATATATATAATGCATGATACATAAGTCTATTAAAGAATAACAATAAGTCAATATTATGAAATCCAATACTAAACCAATGTACAATGAAAATATTGTAAACACCTACATATCATCACAATCCTCAGCTTAGTCCCATGCACCCCAACTCCACAGTAATGAAGTACCTGAAGTAGAAGGTCACTTTCCTGTATCTATACCTGCAACAATATAATCTATTTAGGCCCAAAAGCATGACACAAATAGGGTTTACGACATATCCCTATAGGAAACAACCAAATGATCTATGACTAACATTCAGTGAATATATATAGTAGGAAATAAAAAAATTAAATAGTAAACAAGGAAGTACCCATAGTAAAAATACTACGAATTAAATTGCATTCATCATTATATATCAAGAGCATCCAATCAAAGAAGGTAACCCTCTGGGAAGTACTAATAGCCTATCCCCTCTAGTTCAACCAAACAACCACAAGAAACCCTCTATAAAACACACACAGTCTATCCCCATAGGTTCATATTTAGCAAAGACTCTCTGAGGTAACACTCACTGTCAATTGCCCCTTGTGGTATCATAGTGGTAACTAATAGTAACTCTAAGAGGCTAATCAACATCCAATTTTCCATGTGGCTGGCATTGTGGAAAATACAGAAACTATGAGGGATCACAATTTCTATCCCACATATGGACCAGTAAAGTAACAATTAAACATACCCTCAGGATATGCCCTCATCATCCATTCTCCCTATGGTCTACTACAATAAGTTCCCACAACCCTATGTTTGTTAATATTGCACAAATAATTTACTATAGCCAAAGTAAACCTCAAGAAAAATTGTGCTAAATAGTCTAGATTATCTCACTACATGTCAAATAATTACAATTCATTCTAACAAGACTAGGTAGGTAATATAAAGCAGCAGACTAGTAGGAAAGGTTAGAAAAAACATTCAAAATAAGAAAACAAGGGGAAAAAATCCATAGCATGGAAAATTTAACTCTATTCACAAACCATTGACCTCTATCTAAAAAACGAGGAATATTAGGAAATAATAGGGCTAACACCCATTAACACACAATACCCTGAACAATGGGATTGGGAACTTTTTCACATATAACTCAAGAACTGACTACAGAAAGGCACAAACCACCTAACTCAGTGTCGTGAGATCTATATACATGGACATCATGCCATGAATCTCCCAAGAAATCCATATATATACAAAAATTCTATAAACTATCAAACGATTATATCTCATGAAAGAGGAGAAATATGGAAACGAGGTTATAGAAGAAGTAAGAACTCCTCGATTTGATTCTAGTGCCACCGATGGACTTCAGATCAGAGAGAGGACATTGTGGTTGGGGCTTGGTGAATATCTGGAGGTATCATTCTCTATCGGATGAGATAAATCGAGAAGAAGATTGTTTTTCCATCATACCTGACCCCATCCCATTTAATGAAATAATAGGAAAGTAAACTGTGTGTTCATTAAAAGTACTCAGAGTGTACTTGCCTTTTCTAGCCTCCCCTTTAGGTGGTATCTAGGTCACCTCTTGGGGCCATGTACATGGACATTTCAAGGCTAGTATACGGTTACCCACGACAACCGGGTACACGGCGTGTACTTATAAGTACACGACTTGTACTCCGGATATTTCAAGAAAGCATAATTATTCTAGAAAACAGCCAGAAAAAATAGACATACCATAAAATAAGTTCTAAGTTCTTATAAACTTCCCCCATAAAGAAATGGATCCCCAAATTTCCCTAGAAAGGTTACATAGAAGAATAATTCTTAAACAGTTTCGGCCATTGTGATCGTACATCATCCTCCCCCTCCCATGACTCGTCAGGTACTCGCATGTACGGCCATAGCACTCATACCAGAGGAACAAACTAGCCACATAAAACCTTCGAAATTCGATAAACAATCCGGATAGGACACTCCTCGAAAGAGGCATCCACCTTGAGCTCAACCTCATTTGTTTGAAAAACATGAGACAGGTCTAAGAAGTAACACAAAATCTGAAAAATGTGAAAGATGTCATATATATTGCAGTACCTCTAAGGAAACTAGAACTGATAGGATACCAGCAATGACTCTCTCCAAAACCTCAAACGGCCTGACATACCTCGGTTAATGAATTCCTTGTCTCTTAATCCAACTATGTTCCATCCTTGGTGTGACACGTAGAAAAACATTATCTACAACCTCAAACTCCAGAGGTCATCTCCATCGATTAGAATAAGACTTTTGTCATGACAGTTCCATAGCCATCCTATTCTGAATCCACTCTATCTGCTCTATGGTCTCCTATAAAAGTCAAGGTCCCATCATAGCTACCTATCCTAACTCTATCCAATATAAAGGTGATCGGAATGGGCTACTGTATAAGGCCTCCTATGGTGTAATTTGAATAGTTGCTTGAAAACTATTATTGTTGGAAAACTCCACAAGAAGTAAGTGCTTCCCCCAAGAACCTCCAAAAACTAGGATGCATGCTCGAATCATGTCCTCATGATCCTATACTGTATGCTCAGAATGGACATTTTTTTAGTGATGATAAGTTGTAATCAGATATACCTGTGTAACCAAATCCCTCTGAAGTTCCTACCAGTGCCAAGAAGTTAAACGGGAATCCCTATCTGAAACAATGGTGTGTGGAACCCCATGTAGATGTTCAATCTCTCGGATGTACAACATACCTAGCCCATCAACACTAATGGTATCCTTGATCATCAAGAAGTGAGAAACCATCTTCAGTCTGTCAATGAAAAACCAAACTGCATCATTCCCTCGAGAAGACATCTGTAAACCCATCATAAAGTCCATCGTGATATTGTTCCATTTCCACTCGGGGATGGATAACTACTACCAAATCCCCGCTAGTTGCTGATGCTTTGCCATCACCAACTGACAAGTGGAACATCTCATGGAAATCCTAGAATCATCTCTCTTCAAACCTCACCACCAATACTGATGGTGTAGAGCATGATACATCTTCATGACAACAGGATGAACTTCCCAAACAGAGGAATTAATGTCTTGCATAAGCTCTTTGAGTATGTCTGATGACACCCAAATACAACCATGAAAACACAAGATCTCATCCTGATATATGGTCCATCGAAGAATGAGGTCCTCTCATGACAAACTCTCAATTAGGACTAGTACTTCAGAATCTAAACGCTGCATCATTTGTGATCAATCATGAAGAGTACAGGTAAAAACTATAGAAGATTGAAACGTCTGCTCCTGTATATCGTGCACCTCCAAATGCATGTCAGAGAACAAACCCATAAGCTACCACTCATTGATGGACTCCAAAACTGTATGTATCTATGTTCTTATGCTCAAAACATAAGCAACTGTGTTTCCCTTCCCAGGCAAGTAGGTAAGCTCAAGGTCAAAAGAATGAAGGTAATCAACCCACCTGTGATGTCTCAAATTCAGTTCATGATGAGTGATGATATTCTTGAGTCTTTTCTAGCTAGTGAAAACCACAAAATGCTATCCTAGAAGATAATGTCTCCAACCACACAAATCATGAACAATTGTACGCCTCTCGAGATCATGTGTCAGGTGATTTATCTCATGTGGCCTCAAATGTTGAGACCTGAATGCAACAACTCCTTCTCCATACATAACCACTACTCCCAACCCAATACTTGATGCATCCTAGTACACAGTATAGCTCTTTCGCAGCTAAAAAAAACTAGTATTGTCGATGAATTCAAGCTCCCTTTCAGCTCCTGAAAGGCTGACTCACAAGAATCTAACCACAAGTATTTCACACACTTCTTAGTCATACTCGTCAGTGGTGCCCCTAAGGGTGAAAATTACTATATGTAACATCTATAGTATCTATCCATCCCTTGAAAACTCAGTACCTCAATTAAATTCATCAGATTCTCCCAAGAAACTACTACTATAACTTTTCTTATTTCTACTGATAGTCCTGTCTCTAAGATAACATGACCTAAGAAGTGAATCTGGTCCATCCAAAAGTGGGATTTTGAGAGCATATCATATAAATGATGCTCCCATAGTGTAATCAAAATGATCATAAGATGTGTGGAATTGTTGTGTCGACTGTGAGAGTATTCCATGATTTCATCCAGAAATACCACCACAAAAGAATCCACGTATGGATGGAAAACTCGGTTCAATAGTTCCATGAATACTGCATTTGTGTTATCGATACCGAAAGGCACAACCACATACTCGTATAGACCATACCTTCTCTAAAAGGATGTAAGATGTATATCTGATGGTCTAACGTGCAAATGATGATAACCAGATCTCATTCCAGTCTTCGAGAACACCCGGGCTCCTCGAAGCTGATCAATGAGTTCATCATTCCTCGGCAAGGGATATCAGTTTTCGGTCATCAATTGGTTCAGCATCAGATAATCCAAACAATGTATGAGGGTACCATCCACCATTTTCTCAAACAGGATAAAAGAACACCAAGGATAAGTACTGGGTCTAATGAAACCCTTTTCTTGAAACTCTTCCAACTGCTTTTGGAGTTCCTAAACTCTAGTGTAGCCATCCTATAAGGAGTAATGGACACTAGTGCCGCTCCTTTAAAATAATCAATAGAAAATTCCACCTCTCCTTCTGGAGTCCAACCTTTCAAGTCCTTTAGAAATACATCCGTAAAGTGACCCACCACTGGAGGAATGTACATCTGTGAAGTCCCCTAATTGTCTAGTTGTAGACTAGAAATCTGGGCTATAACTCCACCCATCCCATGATGATCGGGTCCTTCTCTGCTCGCTTGGGAATCCCACTCACCCTTATAAAAAATTATCCACCCTATGGTGATGTGATATTATCCCTATGATAATAGTACTTTACAACTTCCTGGAAGTGAATTAATCAGTCCATTATGATAATGACATCATAGCATGTCATCTCTATGAAATAATGGTCCCATTGGATATGACACCGACCAACCTCAAGAGTGCACTCCTTGCACTGATGAAAACAAGTCATTCTTGTCCCAAATGGTGTGTCTACTATTAGGATATTAGCAGAAGAAAAGACACCAAGCCCAAGGCTCTTCACAACAAAAACTGCTATAAGGATATGGGAAGACCCTCTTTCGAAATGTTCAGATGTTAAAACGGAGGAAATTTGGATCATACCTCGAACTGTAGAGGGTCCTAGATCTTTCCCCTAATAGGTAACCTACACTAAAAATGTATGACCTACCCCACGGACCAATGACCCAGTCTAAACACCCTGAATAGATCCACCCTGCTGCCGCTGAAGGCCTGGCGGCTGGATACCATGGCCATGACGTCCACCTTGACATGAATGACCAGAAGATCTCTAGTTCCTGGACTGATGTGAAACTGGTGGTGCATCTCCTTAAAGAGAAGTCATAGAAGATCCCCTCTCATCAGCTATCAGTGATAAAAAACAAACTGAAACGATGATGAAGGCCTATCTTCCCACATGATCAGCACTCCACTAGGCCTCTCCGACTATGTGGCCTCATATTACCACTCTTACCAGAGTAGTATCACACGACCTGGCTACCATAAGAGGTGTCTCGCTTCATTGGATTCCCGCGCATAGACTCCATTTGGTGATTCAAGCTGTCAGTAGGAGGGATACCAACTCCATATGTCGAACTGCCATAGATCACTACTTTTTAATCCCTTAGATTGCACTCCTTGATTATATCCAAGTTGAATATAGAAGTGATGGAAGTTAGTATGATGATTTTCACATGATATTGGATGTCATTACTAAGTCCATTCTCAAACATCCTTTCAAGGAATAACTCATCACTTCATAGAATAGTCGTGATGCACTGCAACTATATGAAGCAAAAAAGAATAATCCATAACTGAAACAGTACCCTGCTCCAGAATCATTAACTCTCGGGCTTGATCGGCCCATAATGTCTCTTTGTTGAAGTAGTCATAGAAGGAATGCTGAAACTCATCCCATGTCATAACCTTCTGGAATCCCACCTGTGAGATCACATCCCACCATCTCTAGGTAGAATCTTGAAGAACATACATAGAGAGCTTCACCCTCTTCTCTAGAGGCCTCTCCCGATGATCGAATATAGAAAACATTGATTCTAACCATGAGTCTGCAGCCTGAGGTCCTCATTCCCCTGTGAAATAGGGAAGATGGTACTGTTAAAAGACCAGTATCAATTCTTCCATTGATTGGGCAGGAGCTGATACTCCTCATAAGGTCTGCGTAGTCCTCATAAAGCCCTCTCGGAACTGTGTGTCAACACTAGTGTCCAGAATGATGGTAGGTGCCCAGATAGGATCAACTGGAGGATCTGCCGGTAGCCCCTGATCAACCATATCCAGTGTCTGATCACTGCCCTATAACTGGTGGACGACCAAAGGATGTCTCGGTGGCATGACCCATCAAAGTCAAGTGAACACTATATATAATGATTAACAGGTACAAAAACACAAAAGTGTAATAAGAGAACAAGATAAATAAAGAATTCACGTTTTTCAAAACATGTATACACGGTGTGTAAAATGCCTACACTATGTGTTCCCTTAGTCCTCTAAATGGGCATGTACTTTTCCCAACCCATATCATGTAACACCCCAAACACACGACATGTACTTGAATCTTCTTTCCTTGTATGAGTTCTTCTACATGGATAGGCCAATACGGATATCCTAGAACAAGACTACTAGGCATGTTAGTTCCAAACACTACATGTACCAGATGAACATCACCATCCCATGTTGTTAGTTAAATGACCGGTTACACACCTGACTCCACACGACATGTTTTTTCAGGACCTGACATGTACTAGAATGATTTCACCAACTCATGTTGTCCTCTACATGTCCGAATACATGAGTTACCCTAAACGGCTTGTTAATACTTGAAACAACATGTATAAATTATTCTTTATCAATCTGTTTCGTTAGTCACATGGGTGGACCCATGGACTTCACAACATGGCATGTACATCTGGAACACGATGTGCTCCACCAAAGATTTAACAACCCCATGTCTCTTCCCACATAGCCAGTGACACAGTTAGAGGCTACACGACTTGTACATAAAGTACACAGTGTGTACCTAAGAAAAATAGTTCTGTCGGAACTAGAAGACACATAACTTTTACTTATCATTAGACACCATGTATTCTGGGTTCTTTCAGATATTTAGCCTTGGAAACTAATCTGAATCCCAGAAAAACACTGAAATGTACATTAAAGTGACAACCTCCGATCTGTGAGGGCCCATACTCCCTGCGAATCAATGCATGGAATCATATACATGATATATATAATCATAACATAGCAATGATCACCAAATTCCGGTCCATGAGGGTCCATAAAACCTTTAAAAAAATGTTTGACGTCAATTCAAAAAAAAACCTTACCCAAACCAAATCCTAATAAAATATAATGTATTATATCATGGAATCTATCAGAACATCATGAATATCTAACACAATATATATCACAACAGCACACAATCTATGATAAACCCAAAATGGCATGGCAATATTACATTACATGAGATCTCTATAAAATGCCTATATGATGCATGAGATGGAATACACTCATATCATAGGGTTGAAACAGATATAGAACCTCAATAACATCATTGATAACAGCATAATACATGTGAATCTCCCAATAGTGAAATCAAATCAACTGTAAAATTGAAAAACCAAAAAATGGAAATAACCGAGGAAAATTAACTTTTCCCTATAAACGGGTTAGATACTCCCGAGAACACGTTATTACCAACTAAATATTCCTTCATATCCCTGGATATAGGCTCTAAATAGAAATTCAAGAAGAAAAGAACCCATCTGATAGCACTTTTTAACATCTCAGTTCCAGAAGCCGCCAAGAGGCGCCCCATCCCCAGTTGGTCACATGGCCTAAAAAGCATTTTCTCGAATGCCAGTGTATGCTGACAAGTAACGAGGGCCTTGGGTGTGATAGAGGGGAAACTATGCCCTCATTGGCAGAGTAACATAGTGGATGTAAAACAGATGGTAAGAGAGGAAGCAGTAATAATACCATAAACCAGTAAACAGTGGAAGACTGCAAGTAATAACAACTGAGCACATATAGATATATATGATGCATGATACAAATGTCTAGGAAACCATCCAAACAAGTCATAATGATGGAATACAATACTAAACCAATCGACAATGAAAATAAAGTAAACTAGTCCAAAACATCGCAAGCATCACCTTGATCCTATGCTCCCCATCTCCAAAGCAATCAAGTACTTGAAGTATATGGGTGCTTGCCCTTATCTATACCTGTAGCAATATAATCTATTTGGGCCCAAAAGCATGACTCCAACAGGGTGTGAGACTTTTCTATGTAGTAAATCACCATGTGATCAGTGGCTACCTATCAGTGAATATATATTGCAGACAATAATGAAATTAAACCAGTAAACAAGGATGTACACATAGTAACAATCCAAAAAATTCAATTGCATTCATCATTATTTATCAAGAAAAACCAATCAAAACAAGGTAACCTTCTTGGATGTACTCAAGGACTAACCCCTCTAGTTCAACCAAATAACAACAAGAAACCCTCTGGGAAGTACACACTTTATAACACCTCCGGTTCAGCTTTAGCAAAGACTCTCCGAGGAAGCACTAACTGTTAATTCCCCCTGCTGTCTCATATCTGTAACTAATAGCCTCTCTGAATAAGAACTCAACATCCAATTCCACATGTGGACCATATCAAGGAGACTATAGACACTCTGAGGGAGCATAATGTCTATCCCCTTATGGTATCATAACATAATAGTAAAATAAACACCTGGGAGATTCCCTCAGTGTCCATTCTCCCTCAAGTCGACAACACTAGGTTCCTACAACCATGTGTAATCTAATCAATGACCAACGATATGTGAAAGCCAAAGTAAGCCTCCTAAACTACTTGGATAAATATTCTACAGTATCTAACAACATTCCAGATAAAATCACTCCATCTTAACAAAACTAGGCATGGAAAACAAAGCAGCAGTCTAACAGGTAAAGCTAGACCAGGTGGTAAAAACAAGAAAACATTTGAATAACATCCATTGCATGGAAATTTTAACCCTATTTATAAAAAATTAACCTCTATCAAAACAAATATGGAATAACAGGATATAACAGGGCTTACACCCATAAATACCCAATAACTCGAACAAGGTTATTGGGCACTTTTGCACATATATGTCAAGGACTAACTACAGAAAGGGAAAAAAACTTACCTCAACATCTTGTGGTAGATATATGTGATCCTCCGGCCATGAATCTCCCTATAATTCCATTTATCTACATTAACAAGAATAATTTTCAACTGAGGATATCTCATGATAGAGGAGAAATCATGAAACAAAGTTCTAGAATAAGGAACAACACACTGATGTGAATCCAATGCAACCGATGGAGTTCTAATTAGAAAACGGATATCGAGTCGGGGGCTCGATAAAGATATGATAGTCTCATTCACTCCCAGATGAGATAGGTCAAGAAAAATATGGTTTTTTTCTATCATACGGGACCCTAGTTCATTTAGTGAAATAAAAACAAAGTGCCCAGTGTGTACTGGCATTTTCTGGCCTCTACTTTAGGTCGTCTCTAGGTCTCCACACATGACCTTGTACTCATCCATTACATGGAAAGTACATGGTCACCCGAGAAAACTAGGAACACCACATATAGATATAATTACACAGCATTTACTCCTGAAATTTCTATAAACTTATACTTTTCCTAAAAACAATGATAAAATAAAGACATACATGAAAAGAAGATGCAGGTTCTTTCAGATTGATTATTTATTTTACCATCTTTGTGGGGATCAATTATTATTAGATACATATCTAAAATCTATTCATCATCAATTAAGGGTAATGAAAGAAGATATTCAAAAGACCACCTTTTGGTCAAGATATTGGAATTAAAATTTTTTGTAATTAAATTTTGCGTGAGTAATAAACATATTTTTTTATAGATTGGATGAATAGACTCATTAAAAAATAAATTTGATAAATGTGAGTTAAGTTTTATTGATTATATTATGATATATTTCAAAATATTCGAGGTTCATGTGGATCATATATGGGTTATATTTAAATCTCTGAATAATGACATGTTATTTGGAATGTTCAAAAAATGTAAATTTTTTAATAAAAAACATCGTTCTTGGGACACATTATAACAAATGAAGAAATATCAATTGACCTTTAGAAGATAATGTTTTTATAGGAGTTGTATCCTTCTCCAACTATCACTAGTATTTTCATATTCTTATAAGTATACTATTGTTTGTCTCTGAAAACATTTCATGACATTCTAATACACTAACCACGTTAAATCCAAAATGGTTCAAGTTCATATAAGAAATGAATTTTTGATAATTTTTCCAAGAGATGAATTATTGATTGGTTATTGAACTTATGTAAACTCTAACCTCTTTCATAAATGGATTCCTTATTTTAATAGATTCATATATAATAGTCTTGGGTTCATACTTGTTCAAAATTAAAATGTGATTTTTCATCTTGATAGTTAATGCCTAATGAAAAGAATTATACAATACAATCCATGGAGATGGTTGTTATTATTTTCACTCTGATGATATAATGGAATTAACATTAGGGGGATAAATGTGATATATATATATAGATCACCAATGTTTAAATAATATTGTAACACAAGTGGATTTGAACTTGAGAAAATGGATATTTTTGTAACTTCTTAGAGACAATAATGTTTCTATTAATTATATTCAAGGAAGTGGATACAATGTCATTGATGATTTAATTATGAAAGACCTTTTTGTGATTGAATGTATAAGTAATCAAGGAGATACATTTTTAAAATACATAGTAACAATAGACATGGAAATTCAATGCGAAGGGAAATCATCAACCATTTCCCACATGATTTATCAACCATCATTACTAAATAAGATAAACAAATATCAAATAGAAGATCCTTTTTTAACTAGATGATAGAGTATGTAATAAATGGGATGTTTGTTTAGATGAACAATGATTATGAGGGAAACTAGATTTTCATACAAGGATATGTGTTCTGTATATTCCATAATTAATGGATGAGCTAATGGATGAAGCTCATAGATCAATATTATATATACATAAAAAAAGAACTAAACTTTATAGGGTATATTGTTATATTTATTGGTGTGATAAAACGAAAAGTGATATTGTCGGCTACAATATGGGTTTCATGGTGTGTCAATAAGTGAAGGCAGAGAGAGAACTTCATAAAAGGGTGTTACAATCACTATCCACACCAAAATTTATGTGGGAATATATCACTATTCAATTTGTCACTGGTTTCTCTAGAACATCCAATGTAAACCATATGATAAGGGTTATAGTGGAACATCTCAACTAGACTTCCAATTATATCTATATTCGAGAAAATTTACCTGTTGACCGACATTCCAAGATATACATGAAGGATTTAGTGAGGCTGCATAATGATCCTTTTTTTCCATTTATGATTGTGATTTAGGTTTCACATTAAATTTATAGGGAAGACTAATATATGATATGAGTACAAGGTTGAATTTTAGTACATCCTATCTCCCCAAAACTCCTAGAATATCTGAAAGTACTATTCAAGAAATCAAGTACATGATGAGAACCAAATCAATGTAATTTCAATGCCGACGGGATCAACACCCCCCATTAGCTCAATAATCATACAACCACAACAACCATTTGAATATTCAAATGGACCCTATTTGATATATACAAGGGAAGCAATGTAGAACTCTAACATGTTGGGAAGATGTTTGGGAGAAAAATTATCCTTGGTCTAATCCTGTGAAAGAGTTGATAGAAAATTATAATTCAATACAATAGTAGATTAAGGATACTAAGACTCATCAGAAGAGTAATTATGAAAACTATAGAATGGATTTGGAGTTTGGTATCAGTGATCAAGTATTCCTTAAAATATCACGAGGGAAGATAGTCATGCAGTTTCAGAATAAAGGTAATCATATCCCCAGGTACATTGGCCAATATGAAATCATTGATCTTGTAGTAGTAGTGGATTATAATCATGTTCCTATTACAAGTCCTTATCAAGTCCATGATGTATTCCACATATCATTCATGATAATGTACACTTCTAACCATTCATGTAAAATGATTTTGGAGGTTGTTCAACTGAAATATGACCTCTATTATGAGAAGTATTTGGTGAAGATCTTGGATCGTATATAAATTTTTCTACACAAAAAAATACACCCCTCATCAAAGTGTTGTGAAATAACCATATATATGTGAAGAATTTATGTTGTAACTACAGTAGAAAATGATTCAGAAGTATATAACTAAAAGAAAATGTTGAAATTTAGAGAGAAAACATTCTTAATGGTGGAAGAATGTAATGACCCAAACATATTAAATGATTATTATTTCTTGAATAAGTGTGTTATATTATATTATTCACAAAAAATAATAAAATTATTTATGATTTTAATATGATGGGAAATGTGACCATCTGTATTTGACTATTATATGATTATTAGTTAATTAAGCCCATTTTTCAATTATTATCATCGGTCAACATGGCCACTGGGAACTTTTCTCTTGATAATAATTTTAACACTATCATTATATTTTAATATTAAATATTATTGATGGTTTCATTACATGGGTTATCCCCTGACCAAGACAATGTTTGTCTTGAATAAGTGATGCTTGAATAAAATTTCCTATAAGAGATGTTTTAGTTAGTGGAGATTACTACATAATCAATGTTAGCTAAAGAACTCAATGAAAATAATTCTATAAAACACCTAATTTTAGGGTCAATTTGTGTTTAATAAGGGGTAAATTCCACAATATTAGTGTGTAATTTCTATTAAAAAATGAAACCTCCATTCAATTATTTCCATTTTAAGAATAGTTTTTTATAATAAAATATATTTGGAATTTGATAAATTGATTTTTTGGATAGAAATTTTTCATTTCATAAAATAAAAATTTAATATATTTGACTATGGTACATTTAATAATGGGTATTTTAATGAAATAGAATTTTTAAATCACACTTATTTTAAAATAAATTTCGAAATAATTTTATTTTTTGAGGTGTCAGAAATTTTTCTATTCAATTAGTGATCCGCAGTTATTTTAAATAAATAAGGTTTTTAAAATTTAAAATTTAATATTATTGAATTTAAAAATTATTATGATAAAATAAGTTTCATTTTTGAAATAACAAATAAAAAAAATAGGTTAGGGTAAATTTATTAGAATTTCTAAAAATCATCATTTTTTCTGAATTACAAATATATGGTTTCATTTTTTTAGTTTTTTAATGAAATCATAATCATTTCATTGTGTTTTAGTAACTAATTAACCTCGATACATGAATTTAAATATATTATTTTATTAATATAAAATATTTTTATATATTTTAATCAATTTAAAAATATATAATTTACTTTTCAAATTCTAAATTGGAAATAATATCTTGAAAATGTTATTTCATTAAAAACATAATATTCCATTCTAAAATAACATAAATTAAATGATGTTCAACTCTTGTGAATTAAAATAACACAATATGTCTCCTTGGAGTCTAGTACCATTGGAAAATACCATGGTAAATCCTATGGTTAATCATTTTACAATACCTACACGTCAATCGCCTTTGTGTATAAATTTATAATAAAATATCCAACTTTTTCTATAATTACCCATCAATTTCCCAATTTCTATTCACTCCAATTTCATCCTCTCTAGTAATGTGATTTTTTACCATTCTATGGTGTCCTATATCTTCCAATATTCACTTCATTGTATTTCAGGAGTTACTATTCATGGTCATGGAAGTATCCTTCTTTTCAATTCATTTCAAGAACCACTTTTTGTACATGTATTCTAAACGTATTGGGTACCAATTTCTTATTTTAATTTTCCATACAACCAAATTATTTTTCATATGTGGGAGACCTATGTCTCATATTTTGTTTACTTTTATTGCAACCATTTTTTTCCTGTTATTCTTCTAATTTTACTTCTCAAAACTTCTCTCTTCTCCTCAATAAATTCCATTTTATTTTATTATATTAATACACAAACCTCTTTATTTTCTAGGGGTATTAAAAATTGTGAAAAATGATTTATATTATTATGGAATTTACATACATAAAACTCACATTGTATTTATTTATGTTACATATGACATAAAGGTCTTGCATTTATATACATTATAAAATTCTATGATTTTAATATAAAAATCGTTTCTTCTATTCTCCACACGTTATTTAAGAAAAGTATTATTATGATCTATGTGGATAAAATAAATTAATACATATAAAGGGTTCTCCATTATAGGGATCCAATAAATTGGGTAATGAATTAAATCTCTAGTGATGAAATGTTTTCTGAAACCTTGTTAAATATCCTTGATAATTTTTATGACCCTACGGTGAAAATCATCAGTGATCGGCTTTTTAATTTCAAATTTAAATATTTTTTCCAGATATACTGTTATAAATAAAGTTATTTTTATTAAAATATTCACCATGTTCAATTTCTCATGCGTCTATTTTATTCCTCTAGTTCATATTTATATTTTATATGATCACATGTAAATTGTTTACCATGTTTTCTTTACTGGGCTTATGTTTACCATATCTTTTTTTGTATGTCCCCTAGTTACAATATGTTGTAAATGTATATATGATGAACAAATTAAGAGGCCTTTCACAATGTTTATGATTTTTTTATGTATTTAGGTTTTATATACCATTTTCCCTAAATATAAACATTAAAAGATCCTTAGTTTGACCATATAAATGAAAAGTTATAAAAGTAAAGGTGGGATGAAATATCATTCCTTTAGTCTTAGATATATGTAATGTTTCACTGAAAAAGGCCAAGAAAACATTTTTTTTATTTCATACATTATCCATTATAGTGGTATTAGATTAGTATTTTGGATATCCATGTATTCAATTTATATCACAGAAAAATCATGATTGTATTTTTCATGTGGATTATGTGTTCATATTTATAAACAAATTTATTTATAATTTTTACATATTTATTTCAGGATTACTTTAGTTGTAATGTTTTAATATATGGATCATTTGACCCCACCCCTTCTTATTTTCTGATTTCTCTAGGATATTTAGAAATCTATTAAAAGTTACATGTTTAGACAAATAAAATGTGTGAAAGTGTTTTTATCTAATTTGAATAATTGTCATTAATTTTTTTGTTTAATAAGTAATGGTAAAATATTGTATTTTAGATAGAGAACATGGTTTTTTATATTGTGTAAATATTTTATAATTATGTAATCATGTTATGATCATTCCAATGTAAGAGTTGAAATAATCAATTTGATTTTGTAAATTTTAATGGAAATATCAAGGATACTACAATTTGTATAAATGAATGTTTGTCATTTATTTTTTATGGAACCAGATCTAGGAATATGATATTGAGACATTATATTTTCAATAAATGAAAATTTATATCTAACATTGAATATTTGAATGTGTTTCAAATGAAATATTAATTTTTCTATGTTAAGGATAATCCAAACTTTAATTGAATAGATAAACATTATAATAGAATATTATATAATGATAATGATGCAATGAACATTTTATTTATCAATTAGAATACAGGAACATTATTTATTACACTCGTAAATAGTCTATGCATGGAATAATATCATCATGTTTTGGTGTACTAGAGATTATGTGTATTTCCAAAGAATTAAATAGCATTACTAAAATAGGCTGTTGGATGTGGTTATTTCAGTGATACACCTAGGGATAATTATCATGAAAAGAGTATGTCCATAATGTAATAAATCATTTCTCTAATTCACAATATGTGAGCCTAAGAAAGCACTCATGGAGATGCACATTGAGGGGATATTCCCTGGTTAATCACATTCTATTTACAATCCATTATGAATGATTTAGGTATGGTATTAAAAAAATATTTTAGTGTATATAACAATAAAATGACATGGATATGACTGTATTAATGAAATAGTGTCATAAGATCAGCCGAAACTATCATAGGGGAAGAAATATTCAAAATAATTCTTCATATTCAAATTTTATATATTTTCATAACAATTTAAATTTTAGTATTTCATTGATATTGGATAAAGAGAATTATGCTATGAAAATTATGTACCAAAAATCCTCGGTGTCTTATAATTGAACATTTGAGTATATATAAATTGTTATTAATTTTAATATATGCATATTTTGATTGAGAATGTTACATCATCTGTTTTACCAAATTTAGTTTTTCACACCTTGAACGTTACTTTTCATTTATTTTAAAGTTTTCAACATGTTTGATATTTCATTTTAGGTTGTGGTTTATTTATTAGTAAAAGGTTTTTATTATTGGTGGTTTTAGGTAATTTTTTTCTCTATGAATCGTTAGTGAGCACAGTAAGGGGAGAAACCATCCGAATAGTAGAGGAATAGTATTTTATTAGGTAATGTTATTGTTTCATAGGTTTTCTTCAAAACCCTATGAACATATCATTCTGCACCATTTTGGGGAATTTAGAAAATGTGTGTCTCTTTGGTGTCTTATAAGGGAAGGCGTTCTGCATGAGTACAGTTAAAATAATCTATGAATCATTCCCTTGGGAGGAACTGAAATGATTAAAGAACCATTTATCATGGATTGGAAATGTTTACACAAAACTTTCGACATCCTTTGAAAGTGGCCTTTCATTACAGTAGGGTGCACATTGTTGGAAGACTATTCAACATTCCCAAAGAAAAAACCATAATAATTTTATAGATTATTAAACTCATTTGATTACAATTTTACACCTCTAATTTTTTAACAACTCTCATCCCCCTCTTATTCTTGGTCAACCTTGTTGCATGAAGGGGATCACAAAAACACATAACTTTTGATCCCCTTCCATATTCAGTGCACCATGAATCTTCCAAGGTGAGTTATACTTGTTTTTCACCACTTTATTCTTTGTGTGCTACAAAATTATTTATTACTTTGTTATTCCTAGAATAGATCCCTATAATAATAACCATAGTGATAGGGTTGGCTAATATGTGTTTATTTATTTGATGTGTGTGTGTGTGGTTTTCTCTCCATGCATAGTTCCTATATATCCTAGAGTTCTAATGCATTCGAATATCATTATGGTAGGTGTGTCAATCTATTTCCTTCATGATGAGTTACATTTTATACTTTATCTTTTTAGAGTTATTTTTATCAGTTTAATTCAAGAACATGTTATATTATTGTGATTTTTATGGATTTAACTTTGGAGATTTGATTACAAATTGGACTTCTGAAGGACATCATTATTTATTTCAATATATACAAGTACACATGGTGTTTGATAAAATATAATTTTATATTTTAAATTCGAATCGATAATTTTACTATTGTGTTTGGTCTCTATAGAGATTTCAGGAATGAGGTTTCTTGTGAATTGAAGATCATGTGTGTCTTGTATCTTTTCTATGGTTTCATACCAATGTATGATCTGTTATGATGTAATGTGACACCTAATTTACATCTTTATTTGACCCTTGGACCTTTATGTGGTTATAAATTTATATACTGATGAATGTGGGAATGTATATATGTTCATGTTTTGTAATTATAAATAGAATCACACATATTAGTGGTGACTCTATAAATATGTCCCATTTAAATTCCCAGTTTAAAAAACACAATTCTTTTATTTCTTCCACTCAACAATTCTATATTTCCATTGATTTAAAAAAACATATAATTTTTCTCTAAAACGAATCTATGTCCCTAAATTATTTCAAAGGTGGTTTTAAAATGTTTTTTCTAAATCATGCACAAGTTTTCAACCATATATATAAATTTGTAGCTAAATTGTATAAAATCCCATTTTTTAATTTTATAAGAATAAATGGTGTTTTTTCTATGTTTTGAAAATGTCTTTAAGAAGAATGGTATTATAATTGAAAATGAGTTCCACATTATAATGGTTAAGGACATATAGGAACCTAGAGGTATTTTTGGAAACTAACATTAAATTTATATAATGTGTATATATAGTTGGAAACATGAAAGTTTCTATGTTATATGGGTACCCATATTTCCATCCATCAATTGAGAGGGAATTCAAATAGTTGGTGTTGTTTATCATTAAGGAGTGCACTATAGAAACTGCGTATTATGTCAGTCATGTGATGACCTCCAATTTCAGAATAAATCTTTTATAATTTGTTACCTGGACACAATCTAGATAGACCAGTGATGGTTATGTTCATTACAAAATTAGATACGTTGGAACAACCTAGATAGATGATTGTTACTGTGTTATTTCCATTCTTGATATGTGTTTAAATAATCAATGTTGGTTGTTGACTATAGGGTTTCACCATATGCTGGAAGGTGGATATGAGAATAGTAAATCTAGGAATTCATTCTAGGGATGATTATGAAATGTCCATGATTATATTTATACCCTTTTTTCATTCAAACCAGTTTTATTTCATATATATTTTATATTTTCTAACACGTCTATGTATAGTTTTCCATATTTCATGGATTTTTTTATTATACCATGAAGTTGTTCTTGAGATTGACATACGTTATTCCAATTAAATTTTCATATTGTGTTCAATTATTTCCAATTGTATTGGAAATAATGTTTTTTAGGATGAAAATTTAATTAATATGGAAAATATTTTCATTTTATCAATGTGGGATTTTAGAAAGTAGTGTAGTTTGTTTTAATACATAGATTTTTTTCCACATTCTATATTTCAATATAGAAGTCATGGACTGTTTCTAGAAAGGGATTTTATGGATTCTATGTCTAATACCTGATGACTTGTCTTTTTCTCAGACCCTACTTGTTCTAATCATCATAAGTAGAACTGATCAGTTTTTCATGTTCCACAGTGTTTTGATTTCTATTATCGTAGACAAGTTTTTATTGATATCTATGACCAAGAGGTCACATAGAAAGCCTTTTATATTTTCATTTTTGTTTATTTTTGTTTTAGTTTAATGTTTTTTCACACTTCAGTTGTGTATACATGTTTATGTATTTATCTATACAAATTTATTATTGTTTTTTGTTGTGTTAAACATCATTAATTAATTTTATTTGTTTTTATGATAAAAAGTTATTCTCATTGAATTGTCATTATTCTATAAACTTTTTTATATTCTAGGTGTACTATAAATTCCTCTTGGGCCTTATCGTGTGATTCCTCGTGTGATCGGTTCGTGGTCGACCCATGCTGGCTCTTTGAAAAATGGTATCAGAGTAGCCATTTTTATTTGGGGTGTATGGTAAAATGTAGATAGGACCATCGGTACTAGAGATGTATGTATGGTATGATCTTCAAGCATAATTACTCATATTTATCCTCGATATATCAATGGTAGTTCAGTACACGAGTCATTTATTTATGTTATTTCCTTTTTCCCTTTGGTTTGAGTGGTTTGGGGAATGAAAATGGATGTCCTCCAGGGAATCACATTGATATTTCATGGAGTTGTTCCCCTTGTTATTCCTGCGTGTAAGTTTCATGATTCTTCCAATGGTTGTTGATATCATGGGGGTATTTTTCCTAGACTAAATGATTGGCATATATAGGGCCACAATTTGTATATATGAGTATTTTTTTAATGAATTATGTTTAGAATTATTTTGTTAAGAATGGATAAATTTTTAATAGAAAATGGTCCTTTGAATATCATTCTCAAAATGGAAATGGTTTGGAAAAAAAATTCATTATAAAAATAATCATGGTTTTTTAATAATTGAATTTTAATCTGGGTTCCAATATTTGAAAAGTGTCCTTGGAAGAAGGTAATAATGGAATTTGAATGGAATTGGATATTTTCTAAAGTAGGTATTTATATTATTTTTTAATTTTTATTATTATTAGCCTGGTGTTTTTGTTTAAAATGTCCCATTTTGGTAAAATATTGATTCAGTTTTATTTCATTCTGTTTTATTGATTATGCTTCTTAGAATAGTCTTTAGGGTTTCAAGCATGTTTCGTTGGGTGGTTGACCTTGCTAAAAAATACAGTGGGGTGGATGGGTTGAGTTCATCTCTATTGTTGATGGGTTTCAGTCGGTATTAATGTCTACAAGAAGCTATGTAATGTATTATGAAATTTTGATGGGTTTTTTAGTTATTTGTGAACTAATAAATCTAGGACGGTGTGAGTACATTACATTTTTCTTGAGGTTTTTTTTGGGTTAGTGGAATTTGATCATCCTACTATCTCATCATGATGGGATTTCATAGTACTTTTTTGATACCACTATTATAATATTCATTATAAAAGATGAGGTTTATATGAAGTAAATGGTAAAGATCATGGATTTTTAGAAATTTTAGTGGATGATAATGTCATTTATTGAATATGATAATGAGATGAAATATTTTTCTCTTGATATAAGGTCAAAGGATATTTTGGGATATCTTCTATTTATCTAAAGAAATTATTTTGATATTCATTAGAGAGTCCTCTCATGAACAGAGTCTCTGTTTATAGGGGTGGTGGATGAGTTTTCTCTATCAGAGACAGTTCCCATGGCACAACCAGTATCAGTTGGTAATTTGGTTTCTCTAGAAACTATGTATTGTTCCCCATCTAGTGGGATGTGTGTGTTAGGAGAACCAATTACTAATGAATCTTCATTGTTTTTATGATATTCTAATCCATCATATCATTATATTATTTGGTTCTAGGGTGGTCAATTTAGTATTTCAATGTTGTCTTTTCAAGATCGTCTGAAATATTATAGTGGGTGATGTTTTTTTGGTCATATATAGATAAATTGAAAAGGTCATTTCAAGAAAAGGAAGAATTCTATGGAGGATTTAATTTTCTGAAAATGTGGTAGAAGATTATTCAAGGAATCAAGGATCCTTCCACTTACCCCATCTTCATTATTTTCACACATTCTATAATTTTTAAGCGTGAATAGTGATGTACAACATTTTTTCTCAGATGTTGTAGTGGTTAAAATTGTGGTTCTTAATTTTTTATTTTCAATTTTATTGAAATCCTTATTGTATTAGGATTCATTGTAGGCTTCTATTACTGTAAAATTCATCCATGGTTATTTAAAAATTTGATTCATTAAATTATTATCTATATTTTAGATTAGTCATAGACATTTATTTTCCTTATTTTGGATAATATGGGGACTTGTGAAAATGATGAATCGTGGTTTGGTCTGAATTTATCTATTTATTATTCATTCTTGTTGAGTGTTCATATGTTGGTTACATTATTCTGGTTGGTTTATAAATGGTTGGGAGTCCAATCTTGGAAATTTATATAATTGTTTCTATGGTTTGTTTGGTTTTTTGTTGGGGTTGGAAGGTCACATCGAGGACCGTTGGCCTGTTTTTATTCAATATTTTTTTAGGTTTGAACACTATACATTATATAGATGAGTGGATATCTGGGGGGAAGAAAGTATATGTGGTGGGGATTATATTCACACCATGACAAAGATTTTTATTTTAATTTTTATTCAAGTTGTTTAAAAAAATTTCTGAGCAGTGGGTTATTTTATAGATTAGAATTTTTGAGTCATGTAGGTTTTAGGTTATTTCATCACATTATACAATTATTGTGAAATTTTTTTGTAGATATTATATGGATTTTGAAATAAGATTCAGTTTTTAGTACATGTTTTACTTTCATGGTTTTTATTGAATGATATGTTAATAGTTTTCCCACGCCATTTTATGAAATTTAGTAACCATGCCACATGTTGGAGGTGTCTGATCAAATGATCATAGATTGTGAACAGTTAGTAGAATTTATTTTTTATGTGGGAGAAAAGAAATATAATGTTGAAAGATATACTTTCACTATTTCACACTATTTTTGAAACCGTGGGTCCATCCTTTTCCAGTTCCATTTCCTTAAAATAAGTTTTGTGATATTGGTGAACAATTTAGAACACTGGGTAGATGAACTGTGCAACTATTCTAGAATCATGAAATCATATGTTTCAATGTTTAACACATTCATTTTTAACACACCTAGACCATTTATCCCTCATGGTTGATTCTGGAAGATGAAGGGGGTCCAAAACACATCACCCATTGGCTCTCCATCAATCATTTATTTCTCCTTCAAACATCTAATGTGATTCTTCTATTTATTATGCCATTTTTCCTCTTCATCTCATCCTCAATTTGTTATTTGTTATTTTAGGGATTGGAACTATCATGGATAAATCATTGGGTGTGATTTGGATTATATGGGTTGATATATTTGTTATTAGGGTGTGTGTTTTGTTCCTAAATTCCAATTCATCTGTATTTGGAGTCTGGTTACATTATCATGTTGTTGTGTAAGGTGTATCTATCCATTTTATTTTGTAATAAATCAATCTAATTTTTGATCCTTTTAAAATAATTTCTTAATATTTTATTAATTTTTATGGTGTGTAGGTGTGATTTTATATTTCATATATCATTGTCCATTTTATGGGAAAAAATATAATGATTCCCATATTTAGGTATATATATACTTTTATACAGGGTGATTAATAAAATTCTAATTGGTTACATGAAGTAATATTGATTATTTTGGGTTTGTTTTTATCCTTGATTGTGGTTTTGTTATTTGTATTTACTATTAATTGAATTAGGTTTTTGGGATATGTTCTTTTCTATGGTTCATATCATATATGTGAACTATTTTAATGTTATGCGGCACACCTCATGATTCTTGATATTTCCCATAGACAAATTTATTTTTCTTGATTTAAATGGTTGAGAATGTGGGAGTATCTATATGTGCATGGTTTGTATATATAGATAGGGACACACACATATGAGTGGTAACTCTATAAATCATCCCATCCTGAAAGCCCTAGTTTTACAAATAGTATTCTAATATTTCATCCACTACTCCACTCAATATTCCAATGGTTTTCATAAATTCAAATATTTTCTCTAAATGTAATCTCTAATAACATAAAATGGTTTTTTAATATCCATGATATTTTAGAACTAGGAGAAGTAAATTGGAAACTAAATACAATAAAATGCAAGTTTTGAATATTCCATGATGAAATGTTGTTTTCAATAGTTTTTTGAAATGAGTTTATGGAAGAAATGCATTTAATTTTGAAATTGGACTGATGTTCTAATGGATAAGGATTTTTTGGAAGTAGAATATCCTTATGAAATGGTTTTAAATTATAATGATGTATTATACCATTTGGAACATTGAATTGTTTATTGTGAGACATTAACCCCAATGGTCTTCCTTCTCTTGAGAGGGCCATCACATTATTGGTATTTTGGAATGGTACATGAAGAATATTGAATGATTCGGGTTATTACAAGAATGTGACAACCTCCTAATACTCCATAATTTGATTATCAATTGATTCTATGATTTCTAATTCAGGTTTGAGTGATATTTACTTTTTAGTCACGATGATATGGATATGATACCATTAGATAGTGTATTTTTTGATGAATTTTATTCTTTAAACACAATATTGGAGCATCCATGTTGGTTATGGATGATGGAATTGAACTATATTACAATAGGTCACTTCAAATGGATTGCGTCCTATGACTGCTTCTAGGTTTGTTTAGAATATTCCATTGATTAAATAGATGTATGATCATGTTTTATTGTATATCATTTTAGTTTATTTTTTCAATATTTTCAAGATTATCCATGTAGAGTTATAATATATTCATTGATTTTCTAACTAAACTACGATGTTGAACATATTTTTGAATTCACTTATTCATATTTTATGTAGAATATATATATATTTTATTTCTTTGGGGATCAACCAAGGTTTTAAAAGGGGATAATTTTTAAGAGGGATACTTATTTATTTTCCTGAACTTGTGAATTTTAGGATTCAATATTGATTTTCCAAAACGGAGATAAACCAATAATTTCATTATAGGTATTTTAAATTTTTTATTTAATATTTTAGGAAATTTATTTTATATTATTTCTGGTTCATACATTCTAAGATGTATTGTGCCCACACACTATTTCCTCCAATCAAAATAAGTAGACCATTGAATTTTTGTAGATTCTTCATTATTCTAGTTTAATATGACGTGTAATGATTTCTATAGAGAGTGGTGACTAAGAAGGTATATGATTATTATGTTGGGTTCTAGATTGGGTATCAATTTTTTAGATTCCTATTTGATTCATATATTGTTGTATATGGATTTTTATGTATTTATTCTTGTCTATTTTCTATTGGATAATGCAGTATATCTTATTTTATTCTATTATATTCTAGTCTCCATTTTCCTAAATCATTCCCATTGGATTGTCCTAATACTTGACTATAGTTATCATCCTAAGATGATTGATAAGGATGCACATCCCTTGTCATAGGCTATCATGGGTGACCAGTATGTGGTCGACTTTAGTTGGATTGTGACATTTTAAGGCTGATATCATAATAAAAATGAATGACTCATAATATGAGAATTTGTAATTAGATAATGGATATTAATCGATGAAATTTTTGTACATTTTATGTGGTATAACGGATTATTTGAAACATAAATTTTTTTTCGATTTATTTATTTTTCATTAATTTCAATTTGATAGATATTAAATGATATTAATTTCATTGAGTATTTTTATTTTTAAAATATTTTTTGGGGATAACTATTCAAGAACACATGATTGGGGTATGAATAAATCATATGTTTGATTTAAATATAATTATTATATAAAAATGGGAAGTTTGATCACGAATATTTTATAGGATAGTAATTGATAACCTTGGGACTGATAACTGATTTATGATCTTTTTGGTTAATTTCATATCCTTCATGGGATTATGATATATGGTTACTAATATGTTACCATATACTATTTAGTTGTTAAATATAGGTGAAATTTTTTATAGAATTAATAATGTCATTATAATTTAATTTCTTAGGTAATAAAATGGTTTTGTGAATGTCCTGTAATTTAGAGTATCTGATTAGTTTATTTAAATACATGGGAATTTGATTATAGAAATTATTATTGTCTCTCAATGTAGTATAAGGTGGATTACGAGATAATAGCCTAATATGACTGTTGGGTTTATAAAAATTTAATAGAGGTATGTTGAGATATATATTATTGGGATTTGGTTAATATGTATATGGGAAACCTACTCAATGTAACCAATGATTAACCAAAAATGATATCAGATTTAATTTTTGTGATGTAGTTTAACGAAACAGAATTGTAGGAAAACACAATGAAAATGCTAAATGGTTTTGAGATTGAAAAAATTTAATTTTATTGAGTTTTTCAATTCACCAGTATTGATAACTTTTCACCACTCCTTTCCACCCGTTTGGTTTAATAATGGTTATAACTAGAACGAACCAACGCTGTGAGGTTTATGTGAAGATTTATTCAGTGTAAAACCCCACAAAGTTGGATATATATTTAGAAATATTATTAATATGAAAACCCAGCTATCCGAAATTATAATTTACAAAGTGAATATAGTGAAGGTAATGCACACACCAAAGAAGAGGAATATGGAGTCTCATGATAGAGTTGGTGATAATTGTGACAGTTGGGTCCCGGTGACAACACAACCACCCTGCATTAACATGGTCATTGGGTCCTGGACCGCCAGGTACCAACAGTTGTCCCGCAGACACATGGTCCCCCCCCTGGGGCCCACCCATGTGCCTGAATTGGACATATGACTAATGACAATCCCCACTGGCCAACACATGTCATTTCCAGTGTGTTTTTTCCTCACTCACACACACCATAGCAAACGTCCCAGATGGTCGCCATCCTGATCACTACTCTAAGACAAGAATGCTTAACTGTGGAGTTCTAATAAGACGAGATCCTGAAAAGGAAGGTGTACCCTGTTGACATGAGTCTTATTATTTAGTCATTTAACCCTTTATCATTTGGGGGTGTTACCATCACCCCATTTAGAGAACAATGCCCTTATTGTGGTCCCTACATCTCAACCAAGGCAGTACACCACACACTTAAGGCCGGGTTCATCCTATGATACCAAATGTGACAACTAGGTCCCGGTGATAGCACAACCACCCCGCCATAACATGGTCGTCGGGTCCTGGCCTGCCAGGTACCACCAGGTTCCCCTGAGAAATGTGGTCGCCACCCTAGGGCCCACCCACGTGCCTGAATTGGTCATCTGACTAATGACAGTTCCCACAAGCCAACACATGTCCTTTCTAGTTTTTTTCCTCACTCACACACAACCTGGGAAACGTCCCATAAGGTCACCCATCTAGATCACTACTTCTAGCCAAGAATGCTTAACTGTGGAGTTCTAATCAGACAAGCTCCTAAAAAGGAAGGTGCACCTTGTTGACACGAGTCATATCATTTAGTCATTTAACCCTTTATCCTTTGGGGATGTTACAATTCTAATGGGATTTGGTTAATTAATGCTGGTGTGAGTCTATTATTTTTGAAATCCTTTGAATTCTTACCAATCGTTAAAATAATAGTGAGTCTATTATTTTTGGTGTTGGAAAAATCATTTGGTGGAGCTTGATAGAGGACTTGGAGAAGCCTTGGAGAACTTCATCCTTCTAACGAAGAACCACCAATGAACGATGAACATCTCCATTGATCTTCGACTGAGTCAAAAGATAAGGAGATAACAAAAAAGAACTCCAATGACGCTTCTTCCTTGGTCTCCTACCCCGGACTCATCTCAACAACAAAATAATAAAATCTTCCTTACCACGACTCCGTCAACAATCACTAGAATCATGGTAGGGGGATTTGAGTTATTTTATATATGAGTTTTAACCCCCATTCTTCATCGTTCAATTTTCCAGATTATGAAATGCCAAATGATATCTCCATGATGAGGAGGGATCAGACCGCATGAACACTGACCAAACATCCCCTTTGATTGTTATTCATTGTTGAAGGCAGAGCGGATCATGAAGAAAACTGGTGGCACATGGCCGCCGGATTTCCATGAGGGCGCGACACCATCGTGCCCCACGAAAGGAGAGCCGGGGCCATGACTGGTCGTGGTGGAGGAGTTGAGGTGGCTGGCCATGCGGAGGAGCTGAAAGTAGCGGTCGGTTTGGTCCGTGGTGGGGGCGGCGCAGCGCCATCGGGCCGTGCGGAGGGCAGTAGAACTGCATCGCCGTCATTTCGTGGTGTAGGGGCAGTGGCGCCCGGTCGATCCGGCTTCCATGGAGCCGGAGTGGCTGGCCGTGGAGCTGGAGGGGCTAGCCGCTCGACTAGCTGGGAGGAGCGGGACCCCATCGGGTCCCGCGTGTGCTGGACTGGCACCACCTAGCGCCATTTGTAGCAGCACCCAAATGGCAGAGCTATTCGGGAGCCAGGGGGCACGCGCTACCCCATGGTCGCGGCTTAGGAGGACCCCCGACGGGCCGCCGAGTATTTAGGCCGATTGGGATGCCGGGAAGATTCCTTGAACCAGATCGGACCCACGGACTGTGTCAACCCCCAGTCCTGACCGTGTCGGGTCGGTCCCAGTGGGTCGGACCGGACCTAGACCCGTTTGGCTAGTTTACACCTTTCTGCCCCTATCTTGGGCTATGGGTGTCCGATTAATGAAACTCCTTTAGAGATGGAAGGTTTGGAGTGAGTTGGTTTTTTTGGCATACCCCACTTGAGGTTTGGAGATAGTTGGAGTACGGTCGGGTTGGTTTGAATCTATAAACTAAACGGGCCCCTGGAACGGAAATGCCAATAACTCACAGAACGAGCGTCTGATTGATGCACCGTCTATCTGGTTGGAACCCTTATGATATGGCAGAACACTGGGTTAATTTTTTTGGATTTTAGTGGTGATCGAGGTACGAACAATATATTGAGGGAATATTTTACAGAACTCGAGTGCACCGGGTGAGAGGAATCCAGTGGCTGATAGTGAGGCAGAGGTTGGAGACAGATCATACGGAGATTAGCGCTCAGAGTTCCTATGTGGGTCAGCGCATACAAATCTTGTGTGGGTCAGCACTCAGTGATCCTGTGTGGGTCAGCGCATACCGATCCTCTGCGGGTCAGATCCTGTGTGGGTCATTGCGGGGGTTAGTTCCTGTCAATCCTATGTGGGTTAGACTCCATATGGTCAGAAGCAGTGCCTCTTGTCAGAATTAGTTGATCTAGATTCACGACTAATCATCGACACTTCTAAGCTACAATAAATAATCACGTTTTGAGATGATTCAATGACCTTTGTTTCTTCCTCATGATTGAGATGGGTTACTATATAACTTAGGTATATGTATGGGAAAATTCCTAAGTAATGGTTGTCCATTGATTCGACCTTCGTGGTTTATCCTTGTTGGATATTGTGAGACCTTGAGGGTATAAGGGTCCCTACTTAGTATCTTTATACTCACCCATGTACGGGCCTTGCCCGCACCTCATTGTGTTGGATGCAGACAACTGACAGCCCTAATCGAGGCGGAGTGTACGAGGACTAGACGGTACCCGAATGTGGACCTCATGACGAGTTGGTACCCGGAGGAGACAGACGGATGTGGAGCGCTGAGAAGGATATCTATACATACCCTTCAAGTAGGATCTAAGGTGGACGATCCAGGAATTTCTAAACACCTCCAGCTATTTTTCTTTTTAGTTGTATCAGTTTTTTCATTTCCTTGTACTTTACTATTGGGATTGTATTTCCGGCCCATTTTTCATTCCATCACATCTTTTTATATAGTTTCTACGTACTGTTTTGCTTCCATTTTTTTACTCTGTTGTGTGTGTTTACTTTTATAAAGAAAATTCCTTCCCAGCTTAGGGATTTACGCCTTTGGTTCTAGTCACCAAACCATGGCCTATGGAAGGTGGACTTGGGGTAGTCATGAAACGGGCCATGGGGGATGAGTCATGAAAAATTGGTATCTGAGGAATCAGTTCTACCATAGAACAAAGGACTCTCATCATTATTTTATGTGAAGCAATAGTGTTAAGGGTATTGAGTTTGGTTTTTAGTGCAGGGAGTCCAGTGTTGGTGCGGCGGCCGACGTATCCAAACACCAGGACCCTGACTACCGATTTCCGACATAGTGCACGAAAACATGGATTGTGTGCGTGTCTTTAAAAGGTTTCTTATGTCAGATCAACCAGGTCATCTCACCATGTATAATATTTTGATAGTGTCACATCTGTTCAGGATACCTCCACACAGACACCCAGTTAGAGTTCCCAGAGAGTACACAATGATGGCCCACCGAACGACGAGGCGCCGGTGCTGGGGCCTCTTACTATGCTGTCACCTTCTGGTGGTGTACCAGCAGAACCCCCAACCATTGGGTAGTAGATGCCACCAGCTGCACTGGCGGACGATGCACACCAACTGAGTGTGTTGCACGAGTTCCAGAGGTAGAGGCCTCTGAGGTTATGAGGCGAGACAGATTCCCTGGTAGGAGAGGATTGACTAGTGGAAATTTCTAGAGTTATCTGACTAGTTGAGACACTAGTAGAGCAGATGGTGATCATAACTACTATTTTATCCCACTTAGTGACAATGAGGTTGGAACAGATAGTGATGAGGATTTGGTATGTGGATAGTTTTCATGAGATTTTACCTTCTGGTAGTGTGTTAGCTATATCACTACCTAGTGGTCAGAAGTTTTCAATCGGCGGTACCAGTAGAAGACACTTGTATGATTGTTACTTACATGTGTTTCAGCATAAACTACCCCTTAGGTTCCAAGGAGAGCCTGACTTAAAGGCGGTTGAGGACTAGCCTGAGGAGGTGGCTGATATTTCTTTAGAACATCTACACCTTCGGCGGGATGACATGTCGGTAGCTAAGTATTCATTGAGGTGTACCGATCATTCCTATTACTTGATTAATATGACAAGATCAGTGATTCGGAGATTGGACCTCCGAGTGAGGTGTGTTTAGGGACATCCAGGCCATCAGTTTTTCCTATGTGTGTTCCTATCTATGTTAGGATGCTAGAAAGAACCATTGTGGTTGAATGTTCTTTGGATGAGTGGATATATCTAGTGAATGTTAGTAGTGGGAAAGCAAGAAACTAGATCCATTCTCAGAGACATGGGCATGTAAACCGTTTCTGAAAGAGGAAGTGTTAATGACATATGAATTTCCAGAGTAGTAGATGTAGAAATAGAGCTATGAGAGAAGCATGAGGTGGTGTACATTTGGACATGTTACTAACTTCCCCCTTTTTGTAGATCCCACCAGGCTCAGAGATCTGGAGGGCAGGGGAAGATAATAGCTTCATGTGGTCAAGGAGTGTGACCCAAGGGATCTAGGAATGATTTGAGGTATGGATTGTGTCTACTACAAGCTACCGTATCAATATACATAGGTACCAATTATTCCTTCCTTCCACGAATGTTGTCTTAGATCTAGAGTTTCTGGTTAAACCATTGACTTGACCCTCACGTCTAGAGATACATTTGGGAGGAGACTCGATAATAACACTTACACCAATGGTGTTATCTGAATAAATAGGTGAGAGTTTCGGTTGAAACCTCTTGGTGGAAGCGTCGAGGCCTTACGACGTTAATTTGGGTATGTACTGGGAAACAACAGTTCATACACAGATTGACTGTATTAGGAAAGAAGGTTGTGTTTTATCTACAACAATGGGATGAGGTTTTCATTATTTGGTGAAAAAGGGATCCCAGGCAGCATAGATTAAACTCATGCATAGGAGGGTGTAGTTGATCACTCTTGAGTAGGCCAGCCTTACCCTCGTGGCAGTAGGATTTTTCAGTTTTTAGTTCCAAACATGAGTGATAGAACATGGAGACATCTTTGGAAAAGTTGATTCTAGGATTACCCGCCAAAAGGGGGAGGGACTTCTTCTTTGGATGGATACTACTGGAGGTTTGTTCTAGAATTAACCAGATTTAAAGCACCACTCTAAGCCTTGAAATGCATGGGAAACCCTTCGTTTGATCGGAGAGATGCGAGCAGAGCTTTCAGGAGCTGAGGCAGAGGCTGACTGGTGCAACCATGTTGAGGCTTCCAGAGGAAGGCATTAGGTACGTAGTCTACCGCAACACATCTGGGACCAGACATGGGTGTGTCCTAATTCAGGGGTGAGCAGTGATCACATATGGTTCTCGGCAGCTGAGATAGCACAAGCAGAACTATGCTAACCATGACCTGGAGTTAGCTGCAGCAGTCTTCGCCTTGAAGATGTGGAAGCACTATCTTATGGGTGATCATTATACCATGTACTCTGATCACAATAGTATCTTGTATATCTTCCCATAGAAGGAAATTAACTCAAGACAATGGTGATGTCTTGAGTTCCTCCAGGACTATGACATCGAGAGAGTCTATACTCATGAGAAGGGGAACGTTGTTTCAGATGCACTCAGTAGGAGGTCTAGAATACAGCTCCTAGGAGAGGCGATAGAGCAGCTGGCTGCCTTACAGATATCCTTTGTGGATAAAGATGGAACACCTTTCTACAGTCTCCTACAATCACTCCTCCCCTTCTTCAGCGAGTTAGGGAGTCACAACATAGGGACGCTGACTACAATATGTGACGTGCTCAGATATCCACGAGGAATGCTCCTGATAGATTTTCGAAAGGTAGGAAGCACGTCATCCTCTTTTCAGGACATACCATGGCACCAGTTGCACTTCAGGAGGACGCTTTGAGAGAGTTCCACACATTCAGTTTATTGGTACATCCAAGAGTGGTGAAGATGTACCAGGACCATTGACGATAGCACTGGTGACCTGGTATGAAGAAGGTGATAACAGAGTTTGACTCTCGATGCCTCGATTGTCAGCAAGTGAAGGCAGAGCATCAGGTACCAGCAGGTTTGGTTCATCCTTTAGAGGCCCCAAAGTTAATGAGGGATTAGATATCCATGGACTTCATGATGGGTCCTCCACGTATGTCCAGAAGACATGACTCTATTGGGTGATCATCGACCGACTCACCATGTCGGCCCACTTCCTACTGACCATAGATGGTATGAGATACCATGGAGAAGGTGCCGAACATTTAGGAGTGGATTAAGACTTTGCAGAGTAGACAAAATTCATATGATGATAGGAGATTAAGACCTCTGGAGTTCGAGGATGGAGACCATGACTTTCTACAGGTCTCACCTCGACCAGGACTACATTGATTTGGATAAGGAGGCCAGTTATCTCCGAGGTTCATTAGACATTTTCAGGTCCTAAACATAGTTGCTGAGGTAGCTTACTGCTTAGCTCTTCTACCTCAATTACACTAGGTGCATGACGTCTTCCACGTATCCCAGTCGAGGATATACATTCACGACCCTTCCCACGTCATCGACCATGGCGGGCTAGACATTGACGATGGGTCAACTTTTATGGAGGTTCTAGGTGAGATTGAGGATCGATATGAGTGGGTCCTTAGTGGATGATTTATACCTCTGGGGCGCATTAACTGGCATCCCAGGAACCTCTAGGAGAGCACATGGGGAGCTGGAGGATCAGATGCATGCTTAGTACCCCCACCTGTTCCCTTAGTTGTGAGTTGTAGATTACGGAGACATAAATCCCTTAGGTGGGGAGAATGTAAAGACCAGGAAATTCCGTGGAAATTTTTTTCTTAAATTAATGGGATTTTTATGAGTCCATTAAATCTGAAGGCATGCGATTCTGAGGCCCGGAGTGCCTGAAATGATCCATCGTTGTTTTTGTTATGCTTAAGTTAACGAGTGTAAGCATTTTTCTTGAAAAAGTGGAATAACTCTTAAATAGTAACTCGGATCTGAATTCTGAGGGCACTGTTGTGCTCAGGATGATGAGTTTACCCTTGGCGTGACTTAAGATTAGTCGGTGTAGACCTCCTTTGAGGAAACCCAAAAATGGCATAATCGTAAATAAAATAATTAAATAAATTATTTTATTTTTCAAATGCTTATAACTCACAAAGGGTAACTCGGATTAAAAATCTAAGACCACCACTGAACTGGAGAGTGTATGCTTTCTTTTAGCATATACTATCTTTGGACAGTGCGGGCCACCAGAGAATGTTAGTTTTTTTTCGCAAATAAAATAACTTAGTGTAAATTATTTTATTGTAAAATTCTTAAATTAAAAATGGTATCTCTGATTGAAAATACGAGAGTACCGTTGGGTTCATTGGGGAACGTTTCACCTAGGTAGAGCCTAACCTTGGCCGCAGTGAGTCAAGGGTGACTTATAATAATTTATATGACTTTTTTTCGGGTATGTTCAGTAAAATTTCAAGCGGTGTTTCATATCTTTTGAACCGGTGCTCGGAATTGAAGTATGAGGGCACTGTTGAACTCGCAGCATCGGTGATTTCTTAGTGAGACCTTCACCACAGTCTCGTTCTAACATGAATGGAAGTTATTTTTGGGGGTTTTTAATTAAAATTAAATAAAAATAAGGTGTGCTTATTTTTATTTGTTGGTGGTTAAAACCTCCCAATGTAAGTTAGATGTGGGACCCACCCGCACATAACATCCCTTGGGATAATATTATTTGGTGGGGACCATCCGATTTTTAACACCTCTTGTAATCATGGAGGTGGGTCCCACACGGGCTTTAACCCCTTCTACTCCCCATAAATGGGGAACTCTTGAACTTACACATAATTGTGCCAATTCACCCAAAAATTAATTAATGGATAAAATTAATTAATTTTTGAAATCCATTGAATTATTTCCAACAATTAAAATAATAGTGAGTCTATTATTTTTGGTGTTGGCATAATCATTTGGTGGAGCATGAGAGAGGGCTTGGAGAAACCCTGGAGAACTTTATCCATCCAACGAAGAACCACTAAAGAACGATGAACTTCTACATTGATCTTAGACCACGTAAAAAGAGAAGGATCCAACCACAAAGAACGCCAATAAATCTTCTTCCTAGGTCTCCTACTCCGGACGCTTCTCGACTTCAACAGAATAACGTCTGCTTTACCGCGACTCCATCAACAATCACCGAACTCGAGGTAGGGGAATTTGAGTTATTTTATAAATTATTTTTAACACTCGTTCTTCTTCATTCAAATTTCTATATTATGAAATGATAAATGTTATTGCCATGATGAGGAGGGATCAAACCGCATAAACACGGCCCGACCCTCCCAGTTTGGTTGTTCTTATTTATTGACGGTGGAGAGGATCGTGATGAAAAGCAGTGGTGAAAGGATTTCGGGTCTCCAAGTGGGCGTGGAACTATCGTGCCCCACGTAAGGAGAGATATGGCCATGCCGGGCCGTGTTGGAGGAGGCGCGACACCTTCACGCCACCTGATGATGGTGGACCGAGGGGCCGTCGCGCCGCGGCGGAGGAGACGAGGCAGCCGCTCGGGCCAGACACAGGAAGGACCTGATGGTCGTGGCTGGTTCGGGCCATGGTGGTGGCAACGTGGTGTCGTAGGTCCGTGTGAAGGGCAGTAGAACCACGGCGCAGTTGCGCTGAGGTGTTGGTGTAGTGGGGCTGACAGGGCCTGCCGCTGTGGAGCTGCTGCGTTCGGCCGTTTGGCAATCTGGGAGGAGCAAGACCCCGTCAGTTCCTGCATGTGTTAGACCGGTGCCACCTGGCACCGGTTAGAGCACCACCAAACAAAAGAGTCGTTCGGTAGCTAGGGGCACGCGCTACCCCATGGCCGCGGCTTAGGTGGACCCCCACCGGGCCGCCGGATCGTCAGGCCGACCGGACCGCCGGATCTTCAGGCCGACCGGGCCACCCTCAGGCCCGGCCGCCCTCGGTCATGATGATTCCTCAAACCAGATCAGACTCATGGACTGGGTTAGACCCCGGTCCGAACCGGGTCGGGTCGGGTCAGTCGGACTGGGTCAGACTGGACCTTGACCTGCTTGGCCAGTTTACACCTTTTCACCCCTATCTTGGGCTACATGTGTCCGTTTGATGAACCGACTATGGAGATGGAAGCCTTGGAGCGATATGGTTCTTTTTGAATACCTTATTTGAGGTTTGGACATAGTTGGAGTACGGTCAGGTTGGTTTGAACCTAAAAACCAACCGGGCCCCTAGAACGGAAATGCCAATAACTCATAGACCGGGCGTCCGATTGACGCACCTTCTGTTGCATGGGAACCTTTATGACATGGAAGTCCTTTGGGTTACTCCTTTGTGGAGTTTAGTGGTGGTCGAGGTAAGAACGATATCTCTAGGGAAGATTATATGGATCTCGAGTTCACCAGGGGCGAGGAATCTAGTGGCTGATAGTGAGGCAGAGGTTGGAGACAGATCATATGGAGATCAGCGCTCAGCGATCCTATGTGGGTCAACGCATACCGATCCTGTGTGGGTCAGATCCTATGTTGGTCATTGCGGGAGTTAGTTCCTATCGATTCATTGTAGTTCAGGCATCGTATGGTCATAAGAAGTGCCTCTTTTCAGAATAAGTTGATCTAGCTTTGCGACTAATCATCTGTACTTCTAATCTACACTAAAAAATTATGCCAACACCAAAAATAAGAGACTCTCTATTATTTTAATGGTTGGAAGGAATTAAAAGGATTTCAAAGATTAATAAATTGAAGTCATTAATTAATTTTTTGGTGAATTGGCACCATTATGGGGAAGTTCAAGAGTTCTTCCATTTATGGGGATTTGAAGGCGTTAAAGACCGTGTGGGCCCCACCACGTTAGATACAAGAGGTGTTAAACATCGGGTGAGCCCCACCAAATAATATCCTCCCAAGGGAGGTTATGTGGGGGTGGGCCCCACCTCTAACCTCTTTTTGAAGGTTTTAACCACCAACAAATACTAATTATGACATCTTTTTTTTGATTTTTTTAAAAACCCAAAAAACTAACTTCCATTCACATTAGAACACAACTGCAGTGAAGGTCTCACTAAGAAATCACCGACGCTGCGAGTTCATCGGTGCCCTCATATTTCAATTTCCAGCACCAGTTCAAAATATATGATATGCTGCTCATATATTTACTAAACTAACCCAAAAATAAGTCCAGAAAAATTATTTTCAGTCACCCTTGACTCACTGCGGTCAAGTTTAGGCTCTGCCTAGGTGAAAAACGCCCCAAAAACCCCAACAGTACTCTCAGATATTCAATCCGAGTTACCATTTAGAAATTATAAATTTTACAACAAAATAATTCTCACTTAATTATTTTCTTTGCGGACAAAAACTAACTTTCTATGGTGGCCCACGCTGGCCAATGTTAGTATCTTATTAAAGAAAACATACACTCACAAGTTCACCGGTGGTATCAGATTTTTAATATGAGTTACTATTTCTGAGTTATCATCATTTGAAAAATAAAACAATTTATTGAATTATTTTATTTACGATTATTCCATTTTTGTGTTTCCTCACAGGAGGCCTGTACTGAATAATCATAAGTCACACCAAGGGTACACTCGCCATCCTGAGAAAAACGTTACCCTCTGATTTCTGATTTGAGTTACCTTTTAAGAGTCATTCAACTTTTTTAGGAAAACTGCTTATGCGCGTTAACTTAAGCTTAACAAAAAATGTTGACACATCATTCTGGGACCTCCAGGCCTCAGAATCACACACCATCAGATTTCTCGGACTCATAAAAATCCCATGAATTGAAGAAAACATTTTCCATGGACTTTTCGAGCCTTTACAATAATGGTTTTTTGTCTCTCATTTTTTATGGAAACATAGGAGGTACAAAAACTCATTACCTCAATTGTAAGGGAGATGTGTGTTTTATGAATAAAAATCCCAATCAAAGCTCCACTAAGGGAAGTATTAACCAGAAACTGTAAACGAAAGGATTTTAAAATGAAACTAGTAATAATGAATAAAATATTTATTTTTTACACTATATTTTCCTTGTATCCAATGTCATGTATTTTTTCACCAACCAATATATATTGAGTTATAAATAAAACCCTCTATACATATGATTACCAAAGAAATAATTTTATGAGTATTTGGGATGTTATTCCTAATGAATATGGGCATAAATATATTAGTTGAATTATATGTGAAATTATGAATGAGTAATATTTCTTTATAAATTTCATATAAAAATATTTTTGTAAAAATAAATTTCATTCCATATCTTAAATATATGCATGATCATCACGTAGTGTATATAAAATTTGATGTTCTATAATGGAATTACATTGATTTTATCTTTGATATATCACAGAAGAAATTTGTTAAAGAGGGAGGGGGATAATACAACCCCCTAATATAATATTATATTGATACATTTATATAATTCATTCAATTGATTTTTTTATGCATATGAAAAACTGAACCAAAACAAAACCATGATATATTTAAATAAAATATAGTTTTTAAATTACAACTATTTAAACCTTGATTTTGAATTACTTATAACGAATTATATTATCCTATTTATGAATTTTTTTAAAATTAAATAAATGATACTTTTAACATGAATGTCATTAAATACATTTACCTAAATTAACAAATGAGATATTTTATTAAGAATATTTTTTATAACAAAAAATATATTATATATGATACATATGTATATTTGTTTAAAAATATAATTATTGATATATTGTTTTTTCTACTAATATTTGGACACTACAATTTTTCTTGTTGTTGATCTAAAATAAGAATAATAAATGTTAATATTTGAGAAATGATACTTTTTAATTAAGACGGTTCATAATAATTTTTTTTATTTTATTCAAAAGACAAGTTTATAAATTTCCTTATTTGATATTAAATAAATATAGCATTATTTTTCAAATTCTAATATCAAAATTTGTACAGTATTATTTTTTCATATATTTCTACATTCTTATGATTTTTTTTCAAAAAAAATCATCCATAAATTTATTTGTTTTCCATTTCATTTTTATAATAATAGAAAATATGTTTCTTTAAAAAGATATGATTAAATTATAAATTTGATGACTAAAATTAGTCATTTTTTAATATTTTTTCATCATAAAAAACCTAATGATTTCATTTTATAAAAATATAAAATGTTTCATTATAATAGAGAATTGTTTTGTTATTTATTTTTATATATTTTTTTTCAGGGAAATATTAATATTTTAATTAACATAGAAGTGTTATATAAAGTGTTTTATTGAAAATAAATCTATTTATTTCATTAAAATAAACTGTAATGAAAAATACAGCCTATATAATAATATAAGGATTGTAAACTATATTTTTCAAAAAAATGATTTAATATGAATTGGTGTATCTATATTATAATTAAACATTCAAACAATTATAAATTTTATTTGAGAAAACTATTTTTAATATTTTTAATTACAGGTATCATTGTTATAGAAAATAATATTTTTAATATTTATGATTAAAATTAATTACTTAGGGTATTAATTAATTACGTAGGTAAATATAAAAAGGATAATGTGATTTTTACCTAGAATAAAATTCATAAATAATTAAAAAATATACATAGAAGAGAATTCCAAAAATTTAGATCGACCAATACACGTTTCTTCATCACATTATCCAATTTATGATCTATTGACCCTAGAATGGTGTCATGTGATTATTTAAAAATGTAAATGTGATCACAAAACATTCATCACTTTCACTTATAAATGGAAAAAAATTCTCCAATTCTAGAAAAATATTCATTCAATTTTATTCATTAAAATAATTCATTTTATCTGATAAATAGTTATCCTGTGAATATAAGTACATAGTCTTTAATATATAGACTAATATTATCAATAACTATTAGAATTCTAATGAAAACTCAATTATCTGTTGTTAGTAATATCAACCACCTAGTTTTATTCTTAATTATATGAATTATAAATAACTATATCCAGAAATAAATAATAATATTATTATAATTTATAAAAAATAATGTTTATGTATTAAGGTTATTAAAATTATATATTCATGTTCCAGATCAGTTGCTACAAAAAAATTCATTATTTGTGCTTTGAGAAAACTACCACATCCACGATGTAACATGTTTCATTTTCTGTCACCTCCATATAAAAATTAATATAATGATGGGATTAGTAGATAAAAATTACTCTTATGATATCATTATAGTTATGGATTAAAAAATATAAGAGCCAAGTAATTAGATAATCAACAAATGGGAATAATTAATTTAATCAATCAAATTAAGTGTACAAACAAGATAGTCTTCAATAGAAATTATGTAACCTTTTTATAGACATTAATTTTTATTATAAATCATTATTATTATGATATATGACAATAATAAAAATTAAATATGATCATAATGATAATTTTATAATGTTAATATTGAAAAAAAATTCACATAATCATTCATTAAATGTGAGTATGTTGATGATGCAGTTGGATTCACCAAAAAATTGAACAACACTTTGAATTTATAACATAAATTAAAATTATAACATAATTACATCTATAATAATGTATATTTTTTATATAAATATTTTTTACTCTAAAAAGGTTATAAATATATTTAATTCATTAATTATGATTTCACTCTTAAGCCATCATAAATTATAGACACATGCTTCACATCGACATCATTTTCTAAGATAAAAAATATAAAAAATTAAACAATTTTTACTCATAGAAAATAATTGTTAATAATCCATAAATATAAATTTAATATTATTTTTATTTTGATCATTGATATAATAATGAACCCATAAACCACCATTATGAAAATACAAAAAATTATTAAAATGATAAACACATATTGTGGAATATCATTAAAATTCATGTATTGAATAATTAATAAAGAATATTTAAAATTAATATTAATATTTATAAGGTAAAAAATAGATTTATTGGGATATTTATGTTTTTATAGGATATTTAATTATTTTTTTGGACGTTAGGATGATTTGTAAGGGTTTTCATCTTAGATTCCACTCTCTGTGATATGTTTTGTTTTACACACTTAATTTCAAAAAATTTATCTATATAATTCCTATATAAGATTTAATATTATAAATTATGTTCAAATAATATAATTTCATGTTTTATTTCAAGTGTAATATTTCTTGCAATCTGGATTTAAACTTTTCTCTTTATATAAATGTTGTATTGGTCACAATTATTATAATTTCTGACATAATTTATTTAGTATACAATCATTAAATTGTATTGTGTACTTACATAAATGGATATATACTTACCATGATATTTTTATTTCATAGGACATACATTCTAAATCATCATTGCTTATTAAAGTGAAAATTAATTCTATTCATTCCGTAAGAGTTATTATTATTTTTTGAAACTCAAATAACCATCATTTTCTTATAATATTTTTATATGAAAATTGTTCTCCCATTATTGGTTTATCCCATTCTAATGATTTAATATTATTTATACTGTAACCAAATTTTATTAAATGTTTTTTTAAAATATTATTTTTTCACTCTTTTTACATTGTTGGTTTTCAAGAATGGTAATTTCATGGATTAAAATTTCCCCTATCACAGTCATATACTTTTTATCTACATTTAAAAAAGAAATATTTATTTAATTTTCATGTATCCATTATTGTATTTAATTTAAATTTTAATTTATACAAGTATTTTTTAATATATATTTTTTAAAATTATTTATGATGGGATGCTTGTCATCAACTTTTATGTCAATGTAAAAAATATTTCCTAAAAAATATTTTAATTTTCTATATTCTATTCCATATTCAATTTAAATTGGATCTACCTTAATTCGGATTATATTTATTTATTAAAACTCTAATATATATGTAACATCCCATGTAAATAAAAAATAAGACATATTTCTTATTTAGTAATATTTGGGAATTAAATATTTATTTTAATTTAAAGTGGTTTCTATGGTCAATAGCATACCTGATACGCAAAAACGTGTTTCTCTGAAATCTTACATAGTATACTAATAATATAATATTATAATTTTAAATGGTAGTTAACTCCGAGAAGTTGTATTGGAGGGAATGAACAAAACTAACTACAATATGATTATACGTGTTTGTTAAATGTATTTACATTTATTCAATAAAATTTAGTGGCTAAAAAAACGAATGAATATAATTTTAAGCATAATTTACATTAAAAGGTCGATTTACCACCTTTTAATGGTGAACCCTCTTTAAATATAAATTTTTTCACTACAATAAATTCTAATCGACCAAATAAAATCCTTCTTTATAATGGTGACACAAAAATTTACATTGTGTAAATTTTTGGAATTTTTCAGATAAAGTTCATTTTTTAATGAATATTGAAAATATTGTATTTTAATTCAAAACTATGTTTTAATATAATTTATTTATATAGATTGATTATCTGGTTGATTTGTTTTAAATTGTTATTAAAATATATTTTTAAAATTTAATCCAATGTTGCTCATTGGAATTAATTTCACTTTGAAATTGGGCATAAACAAATATCAATCATTTTATAGTTATTGTTTCATAAAAACACGCTATTTATATTGATAACATGAATTATTTTTAAAATTAATTAATTCCACTTCTATGTTTTGAATTTGAAAAAATAGACATCTTTTTTTGAATCCAGAATATCAAATATAACTATGGCTGAAGTTTTCATATTTTTCTGAAAAAACATCATTTATTGATGAATAGTGAACCCACTTAGTAGTAGTTAAAAAAACTGACCTTTTAATTTAAATGAAATTTTATCGCTTCTTGTGAATTGAATTTTGAAAATCCGACATACATGGTTGTTATCAAGAAGTAAAAGTTGGTTCAATAAGATAAAAATAATTTTGGTGAATAGAAACATTTGGCTTTTATTTACCGCGATTAAAGGTAAATCATGTAATTCAAGGATAAAAGAATATTGTAATAATTAAGAATTAACTTAACACTTGTAATAACCTTATAGGATGATTAATGGCCGACCATGGGATTTTTGGGTCTTTTTTGGGACCCAATAGAGCCACTTATGAAAGATAATGACAATTTAGATTAATTAATTTAATGTAAAGGAAAAAATTTGATAAACAAAAATCATTTAGTAAATTAATTTTAATATGGTGTTAAATATTTTATATTTTTGAATATAAATATTAATTATAAGGATAATACGATTTTCTACCTTATAGTAATTTTTTATATATTTTTTAGACATCAAACAAATTAAATTATTTATGACGAAATAATGATGAAGTGTTTACCACATTAATAAATGATTTAAATATATAAGATTATAAATATTAAAATAACATCCAAAACCTATCCAATTAATATTTAATATATTATTTCAACTATGAGTCATTTTATCTTCTACTTTAATGATTTTTGGTCCTTTAGAAAGCGAATATAAATATATAATAATATAATATTTTCACACTTTCCTAAAGAGCCCCTCCTCTCCCTTATAAATGGAGACCACTTATAACCAATTCCCTACACCGCTCAATCATTTAGGGTCATCCATCCTCTGCCCAATTAAGCTCCCTACATCCCAATATATCACCTAGTTACCTTACCTTAGGCAGAAGGTACATCAGGAATTCCTTTGGTTCACACGAAAGGGAGTTACCCAAATTAAAGGTAACAGTTTTTCTTAAAAAATTTCTTTTATTTTACTTCTCCAACCCCTAAAATCATTTTATTCCTTTATTTTGTAACAACACAAGTATCCCCAATATACTATAATGTTGTTATGAGATGGATTTTATCTACACCTACACACACCTCTATGTAATGGATGAAGAACATAATGTTCTTGTGGATAGAAAACTAACGCCTCCTGAAACGATGATTGTTCAAATTTATCCAAACGCCTCTCTTGGAGGCCATTATGATGCACTATATTTATATATGTTAAATATTATTATTTTTTTCTTTATCCTTCTGTAATTTCCATTTATAGCATACCTTTATGATTTCCATTATGGGTAAATGTGATAATTTCATTCAAGGAAGTGCGGACTACCGCCATCTCAAAGTGATATGACTCATTCATACCATATGTGGTATGTTTAAAAGATAGATTTAATGATATTATATTTGACAGAATACTAGAATTATAATACTACTTTGTATTATTATGTTTTAATTCCATTAAATATGAAATATAAATGGAAGTAGCGTTCATGCGTACGTACGACTTACTGTCTCCATGAATGGTGAATTTAATTTATTACCTCTCAATGTTATGTACTATTATAAATACAAGTATATGCTGATTATATATGATATATATGATATTAAAATAAAGAATATAATTCTATATATAATGAACCTTTTGACCACATGAACAACATGTGATTATAAGAAGTCCATTTTTGACTCAAGTACCAAATGTCGACAACACGAACATTATTAACTTAAATGATTACATAATGATTATAACATGGTAATAAGTGATATAAATGGAATAATAAACTTGAAAAAGGTTCTTAAGCAAGTATAAATTAACTTTTGTTTCTTATTCAAGAGATTAATTAACGATCAAGTTAAGTCACACATGAGTTAAGGTACTTCGTCTCAATCTCCATTCATTGAGGCATATTTCGATAATATATATACCTACATCTTTTACACGATGTATAAGTAAAACTCTTTTACTTTTACTTTCATTCAAAGGGAAATTTTTTCTACAATGTGTATTACTAAATGAAAAATGGAATGTTTTACCTTTAGTGGAAACAATAAACTCTTCGCCACCGTAATTGTTATTTGGATTCCTTTATAAGCCTTAATGGTTTATAAAATGAAAATGAAATCCATTATTATGTTTTTGGGTGTTTTGTTATTAGAAATGGTTTTTGAAATGGATTGATTATTTCAATATCTTGAATTTATTTCTTTTTATTTCAAATTTAATGTTATTAGTGAAATGTTTATATTTTCATTATTTTATGTGTTATGATTTTATAATGGTACTAGGAAATTTGACGGGTGGTTACATGATAATCCAAATTCCGGGTGGTGTTGTGATAAACTAGGATAGGTGGTTACGTAATAACCTCTAATACATTGGGTATGAAAGTCAGTCATATAACTATTACATTTAGTTTATATGTGTGGGAGTCGACTGTATGGTTATTCCATTTAAGTATGTTTATGTCCCAATTTACCTTTATATGTTATGTGTTCATTATAGGGGTTTTATGGTAATATTTTTGTTACAAAAGGGTAAGTAAGGATATTTTATTTAGTGAAGAGTATTTACAACTTCATAAAGGTGAAAAGTATTACTTATGATAATGTATTCATGGTTTACCTGATGGTTTGAAAAACTAACAGTTTTACTTCTTTGTTTATCCCTTACTGAGATTTTTATGCTCGTCCCAAGTTTTTGAAATGTTTTTCATTGGACATAATGTGGAATAGGTTCAAGGATGGGATCAAGGAATAGTCATTATATCTTAGACATGGAACTAGGCATGGCTCTTTTTTTAAGAGATCATGTTTTGCAAGAAAAATGGAAACTGTATAGAAGTGTCTACATTGTAATATTTTGAGATGTAATAGTTATGTACTAATTCTCTAAAACACTAAACCTAAAAAGAACATCTATATGAATTATTCATTTAATTCAATAATATGTAATGTTTGAGTATATGTTTGTATAGTTGGTATTAGCGGTCAGTTTAGATAACATTAGGTGTTATGGTATTGTTATATAAATGTCCATAAATAAATTTATGGTAATATTGAAATGATATAGCATTTACATATTACCATGTTTCTTCACCTAAGATATTTCTATGTTCAAAATGGTTTTTTGGAGAGGAAATAGGCCATATATGTTGGGATGACATAAAGTGGAAGATAACCTTCCAAATCGGCAACTTGAGATGGTCGAAATCAGAATTGAGCAGTTTGTTGACAGGATGGCTCAGTTGACTCAGGTGATAAATAATGGTTGTGTTTAGAGATGATATTTTGGTATAATATAAAGGTAAAGTTAAATGGGAGCATGAAATTCATTTAAGGGCTGTCTTGTAAACCATAAATAAAAAGAAACATTATGGGAAATTCAGAAAGTGTGAGTTTTGTTTACAACGAATTTCTTTCCTTGGTCAGATTGTTTCAAAAAATCGAATAATTGTTTATCCTACAAAAACAAAAGTTGTTAAAGAATGGCCAAGACCCTCAATTATAACCAAGATTTGTAGTTTTCTTGTTTTTGCAGGTTATTACCAGAGGTTTGTTAAAAAAAATTATTGGTTATCTATTACAATGACTATGTTAACTCGAAAAGGTGTAAAGTTAATTTGGACAACATAATGTGATGATTTTTTTTCAGGAATTGAAAAAAAGATTGGTGAATTCTCTAGTTTTTCACTTCCTTCCAGAAATGGTTAATTTGAAATCTACAACGATGCTTCGTTGAAAGTACTTGGTTGTGTCCTTATATAGAATGATATGTTAATTGCTTATGCTTCACGTTAGTTGAAACCCCATGCGTTAAATTACCCTAAACATGATTTGGAATCAGCTGGTGTTGTTTTTTCTTTAAAATATTGGTGGAATAATTTTTATGGAGTGAAGTTTGAAATATATACTGATCAAAAATGTTTTAAGTATATATTCACTCAAAAACAATTGAACATAAGACAGAGAAGTTGGTTGGAATTAATCAAGGATTATCATTGAACGATCTGTTAACATCTTGGAAAAGAAACTAAAGTGGATGATGCTTTGAATCGAAAATGTAATGCTTCAATAATTATGTTACTTTTGGAGTAGGATCCTTTGGTTTTTTATTAGATGAATTTTTGAATATAAGTTTTTGGTGCATGAAATTCTTCTGTTTTGTATCTGGTGTCAGTGAGATCATCTCTATTGGACAGAATAAAGCAAGCACATAAAGAAGATAGTGAGTTCAATAAAAAGGTAGAGTTGGTTCAGAAAGGTATGTTTCGTGATTTTAATGTAGATAATGATTGTGTTTTGAGGTTTGGTAGGAGATTATGTGTGCCTTGTGATTCACAGTTTAAGAATGAGTTGTTATGTGAATCTCATAGATCTTCATTTTCAGTTCATCCTGGTAGTACTATGATGTACCGAGATCATAAGCAGTATTATTGGTGGGATGAAATGAAAAGTGATATTTATTATTTTACATTGTGGTATTTGACTTGTCAGAAGGTTATAGCAGAGTGATAGTTACCAACAGGAATACTTCATCCTTTACCAGTGCTAGAGTGGAAATGGGAAAATATATCCATGGACATTGTTGTGGGATTACCGAAGACATCTCGAGGTAATAATGAAATATGGGTTATTGTTGATTGATTGACTAAATATTCTCATTTTCTTTCTATTTGAGATACATTGTCTCTAGATCAACTTGCTTGGTTGTATGTTAAATAGATTTTTAGGTTGCATGGAATTTCCCTCTCCATTGTATCTAATTGTGATCCCAGGTTTACTTATAACTTTTGGAAATGACTTTAGAAGTCATTACGTACTGAATTAAATTTTATTTTAGCTTTTCATCCTTAATCAGATGGGCATTCCGAAGGAACAATTCAAAACTTGGAGGATATGCAATGTTCTTGTTCACTGGATTACCAGGGAAGTTGGGACCAACATCTTTCTTTGTTTGAATTTTCATATAATATTATTTTTCATTATAGTATACAGATGGCTCCATTTGAGGAATTATATAGAAAGAATTGTCGAACTCCAGAATTTTGGGATGAAGTTGGTGAAAGGAAGCTGATTGGACTAGAATTTTTTGATAAGATGTAAGAGAGATTTATTTTGATTAAGAAGCACATGAGAATAGATTAGAGCAAACAGAAAAGTTATGCAGATTACCGGAGGAAGGATATTTCTTTTGAGGTAGGTGATCATGTCTTTCTCAATGTTTCTCACTGGAAAAGTGTGATGCATTTTGGTATGAAAGGGAAGTTGAGACCGAGGTTTGTGGGAATTTATGAAATTCTGGAGAAATTTGGAACAACTGAGTATAGAGTGGATTTACCTCCATTTCTATCCGAGGTACACAATTTTTTTTCATGTTTTGATGTTGAGAAAGTATATTCCCAATCCATCTCATGTTTTGAGCCGAGTGGTAGTTCAATTGAAAGAGAATATATCTTATGAAGAACAACCAGTCTAGATTCTTGACCATAAAGAGAATGTGTTGCGAAATAAGGTAATTGACCAGGTAATGGTTTTTGTGGAAAAACCAAATGGTTGAAGAGGCAATGCGGGAATCTGAAAATACTATGACGGATAAATACCCCAACTTATTTGATATGTGAATAATGATTGTGAGGACCCAATTTCCAAAGGGGGGATAGATGCGACATCCTAGGTAAATAATGAATAAAACATATTTCATATTTATTAATATTTTTGAAAAAAATATTAATTTTACTTTAAATGGGATTCTACGTTCGATAGCGTACCTGATACGCAACAACGAGTTTCTTTCAAATCTTACGTAGCACACTAATAATGTAATATAATAATTTTAAATGGTAGTTAACTCCTAGATATTGTATTTTCGGGAATGAAAAAAACTAAATACAATATGATTACTCATGTTTGTTAAATGTATTTACATTTATCCACTAAAATCTAGAGGCTTAAAATATGAATGAATTTAATTTTAATCATAATTTACATTAGAAGGTCGATTTACAGACTTTTAATGGTGATACCTCTTTAAATATAGTTTTTTAACGTTAATAAATTCTTATTGACCAAATAAAATCCTTCTTTAGAATGGGTACATAAAAATTTACTTGGTGTAAATTGTTGGAATTTCTCTGATAAATTTCATTTTTTAATGAATAGTGAAAATATTTTATTTTAATTCAAAACTGAATTTTAATCTAATTCATTTATATATTTAGTTTATATTTTTTTTTAAAATTTTAATTAAAATATATTTTTACCATTTAATCCAATGATTTTCACTTGAATTAATTTCACTTTGAAATTGGGCATAAACAAGTATCAATATTTTGATATTTATTGTTTCATAAAAACAAGCTATTTGTTTTGATAATGGTAATTAATTTTAAAATTAATTAATTCCACTTAAAGGATTTGAATTTGAAAAAATAGATATCATTTTTGATTTCGGAATATAAAATATTTCTTAGGATGAATTTTTGGTGTTTTTCTGAAAAACAACAATTTTTGATTAATAGTGAAACCACTTAGTAGTAGTTAAAAAAACTGACTTCTTCATTTAAATGAAATTTTACTGCATCTATGAATTGAATTCGGAAAATATGACATACATGGTTGTTATCAAGAAGTGAAATTTGGTTCAACAAAATGAAAATAATTCTTGTTGAATAGTAACTTTTGACTTTTATTTACCGTGGTTAAAGGTGAATATGGTAATTCCAGGTAAAAAGAATATTGTAATAATTCAAAATTACCTTAACAAATATCCTAACATTATTGGATGATTAATGGCCGTCCAAGGGCATCTTAGTGTCTTTTTTGGGACACCATGGAGCAACTTATGAATGATAATGACACGTTAGATTAATTAATTTAATGTAAAGGCAAGAATGACATTAACCAAAATCTTTTAGTAAATTAATTTTTATATGGTATTATATAAATTATATTTTTCACTATAAATATTCATTGGAAATATAAAAATATTTCCTACATCATGGTAATTTTTTTATAATTTTTAGTCATCAAACAAATTAAATTATTTATGACACAATAATGATGTGGTGCTTACCTCATTAATAAATGATTTAAATAAATATGATTACAAATATAAAAATAACATCCAAAACCTATCCAATTATTTTTGGATTATATTATTTTGACTATGAGTAATCTTATCTTTTAATATAATGATTTTTTCATCATTATAAACTGAATATCCTTATATAATAAAATAATATTTTTTACAATTTCTTAAAGAGCCCCTCTTTTCCCTTATAAAAGAAGACCACTTTTAACCAGTTCCTCACACATCTCATGCCTTTAGGCTCATCAAAAATCTGCCCAATTAAGCTCCCTACATCCCTCTCTTCCACTTAGATTCCCAACCTTAGGCATAAGGAACTTCAATAAGTCCTTCGGTTCAATCATAAGTGAGTTACCCAAATTAAAGGTAACAGTTTCTCTTAAATTGTTTTCATTTTTTCTTTTGTGACAACTCCAGTATCTTCAATATACTAGGATTTTGTTATTATATGGATTCAAAATACACTTACACACACCTCCATCTAATGGATTAAGAACATAATGTTTTTGTGGATATAAAACTAACACCTCACGAAACGATGATTGTTCAAATATCCCCAACCGCCTCTCATGGTCGACATTATGATGGAACTATATTTATATATGATATATATTATTTTTATTTTTTATTTATCCTATTGTAATTTCTATTTATAGAATACCATTATGGTTTCCATTATGGGTAAATGCGATAATTTCATTTGAGGAAGTGCGGACTACCGCCCCCACAAAGGGATATGACTCGTTCATACCATATATGGTATGTATAAAGGATATATTTAATGATATTATATATGATACAATACTGGAATTATAATACTACTAGGTATAATTATGTTTTAATTCTATTAAATATGAAATAGAAATGGAAGTAGCGTTCAAGCGTACATACGGCTTACCCTCTCCATGAATGGTGCATTTCATTTATTACCTATAAATTTAATGTACTATTATAAATACATTTATAAGCTGGATATATATGATATATATGATATACAAATCATGAATATCATTCTGGATATAATGAACCTTTGAAAACATGAACAACATGGGATTATAAGAAGTCAATTTTTGAGTCAAGTACCAAATATTTACAAAACAAACATTATTAACTTAAATGATTACTTAATGTATATTACATGTTAATAAGTGATATAAAAGGAATAATAAACTTTAAAAGGTTCTTAAGTAAGTAGGAAATAACATTAGTTTATTATTCAAGAGATTAAAGAACGATCAAGTCAAGTCGGACATGAGGTTAGGAACTTCGTCTCAATATATTTTCATTGAGGCATATTTAGATAATATATATACCTTCTTCTTTTACATGGTGTATAAGTAAAAACATTTGAATTTTACTTTTATTCAAAGTGAATATTTTTCTACAATGTGTTTTAGTAAATGACAAACAAATTTTTTTTATCTCTTGCAGTGAAAATGAACTCTCTGCCGCCTCAATCGTTATTTGGCTTACTCTATAAGCCATAATATTTTCTAAAATGAAAAGGAAATAAATTTTTCTGTTTTTGTGTGGTGGGTTATTGAAAATGGTTTTTTAAATGGATTGATTATTTCAATATCTTGAAATTATTTCCTATGATTTCAAATTAAATGTTATTAGTTAAATGTTTATATTTGCAATATTTTATGTGTTATGATTTTATAATTGTACTTGGACATTTGATAGGTGGTTACGTGATAAACCAAATAACAGGTGGTGTCATGATAAACATGGATGGTTGGTTATGTTATAACATCCATTGAATTGGGTATGGAAGTCGGCAGTATGGATATTCCATTTAGTGATATTTGTGGAAGTCGACTGTATGGTTATTCCATTTAAGTATATTTATGTCCCAAGTTACATTTATTTGTTATGTGTTATTTATACGGGTTTTATGGTAATCTTTTCTTTAAAAAAGGGTGATTAATTATTATTATTCAGTCAAGTGTATTTACTACTTCATAAAGGTGAAAAGTATTACTTATGATAAAGTATTAATGGTTTACCAAATGTTTTGAAAAACTAATTGTTTTCCTTCTTTGTGTATCCCTTACTGAGCTTTTTATGTTCATCCCAAGTTTTTTAAATGTTTTTCACAGGACATAATGTGGAATTGGGTCAAGGATGGGATCAAGGACAAGTTAGGCTATCTTAGACATGGAACTAGACATGGCTCTTTTTTAAGAGTTCAGGTTTTGTAAAAAAAATGTAAGCCATGTAGAAGTGTCTACTTTGTAATCTTTTGAGATGTAATAGTTATGTATTAATTATCTAAAACTCTAAACCTAAAAAGATCCTTAGTGTGAATTATTCATTTAAATAAATATTATTTATGATTTAAGGCCGGGTCCTTATTATATATATATATATACATATATTTTTGGTGAATGAACTCATGGTACCAAAAATTAAATTCATGATCCCTTGTGTTATCATTCAAGAAATATTTTCAATGATAGTTTTCATTTTCGATAATATCATTCTAGTTTTTCTTCTTTAAATTTGTGATACATTCTTCTTAAATCATCTAGGTCTTCCTATATTTGTATTATGATCATGTTTTTTTGTATTAATATGGTATTATAATCATTGAGTTATATGGTGTGAACATCACCATTGTCCTAACTACGTTTGGATGATTTTCACCTAGAATGTATGATAATTTATTAGCATGGGATAAATATATTATAATTAAGTATATTTTCATCCTAATATATATTATTATAGAGTATTTTACTTCTTATTATCATAGATAATATTAATATAGGTGAAATTTTAAAAATAATAACATGTGGTAAATTATTTTGAGATATTTTTATGACTTTTAATGGATTAATTAGATTCATATATGATTTTATATTATTAAATTTGATACACTGAACATTGTATTTATAAATTTATTTTGTGTCCTAATTATCTATATAATTAAAAACGAAAACATCCATAAGATGAAATATATTATAATAAATTTTTTTTATCATTAATGATGATTCTAGGGATTTTATAACTAGCATCAATGAAGTTATGTAATATAATTATTTATGATATTGGATCTGAGAAAATTAATATACAGAGTCACACTTGGATCTAAAATTACGGATTTGAGAAGTTCATATTGAAATATAAAAACCTCTCTAAGCACTTTTATAAATAATGTCTCAGATTAACATCATGTATAATTAGTCCACAATACATAGACTTTCGTATGTTCAATTTCATTGAGATATTGAAGTTATGTACCAGGATGTGATTAACGTATACTGGACGGTGAATTTTATACCTAATAACTCAATTATAAAAACTAAAAAAAATAAAAAAATTGTACACATATTCTGATACACACATAAAAAATATGGATAATGTAAATTACATTATATCTTGACTGATACAACCCATTCCCTCAAGAATGTATCAACCAAAGAAAGAAAGTGAATAAGTTCTAATATAATTTTCAATACATATTAAAAAATTATTAAATAATTATTCCTATATAATATGAAATTAATCAAAATTTAAGCATGAAAATTTCCCCAAGGAAATATGCATTATGATGTAAAGGCATCATTGAGATGAAATGAAATTATATTTTTTTTATATGACTTCTCAATTTCATAAAAAATGTTAGTAAATATGTAGTTTTCTTATAATAGAATCTATATGAATTTTCACATCCAAAAATAAATTAATTAATTAAGAATCCTCAATAAATTTCATTCCTCACTCAATATTTTTTGTATGGTAGGTTGGAGGGATCAATCCAACAGGTGTCCTGGTAAAGTTTATTGACTGTGATAAAACCTATCCCCTATGAAATATATAGTATGTAATGGTAAATATATATGGTATTATAATTCATGATGATTTTTATATCTTGAATGAATAAGAAAAATGAGGTACAACTCATTATCTTATTATCAATTGAATAAAATTTCTGGAAAATGTAATGTAATCTATAATAGTTTATTTGGGAACCATATCTATGAATTTTGGTGAATATACTATACATTTTATTATTTTGGACATAATTAAATAATGTCAATATCAAAATTATGTTATTATTATTTCATATCATGTATACCCATTGGGAATATATGAAGAAGTTTAGATTTTCGGAGATATAATAAAACATACTACAATTATAATTTCATTAAATAATTTTCCTAACAACATTATTTAAAATGAAATATATTTTATACCAAAATTTTGTAATGATATATTTGAAGATGATTTTAGTGAATAAATATTTTATTATTAGAATATGTTTGTAATTAACAACTCTAATATTCATATACATGATGAATTTTTTGTTGAGACATAAGTTACTAAATCACATTAGAACCCACCAGTTTTGGAATTAAAATGGATTCTATATAATTTTAAATACATATTCTTATAGGAATATGAAAGTGTTTATAAAAAAATTTCATTTAACATGGATCTTATAAATATACAGATAATTACAACCATTCTTAAATGAATTTCTTAGTAAATGGAACCTAGTGTATAATCATGGGATTAATCCCATTCATTATCTATTATATTCATCATGAGATAGATTCAAAAGCCATGAGGTACTCTTAATGATGTATTAAAAAATTAATAGATGTATTAAAATAATAAAATTATGGGATGTTAGGTTAATGGATAACATAATAATTGTGAGACACCTAGGGGTGAGTCACATATCTATTTCACCCAAATATAGTAGGATCAATACTGTATATAATAAATAAACAATTAGTGAATGTAAAATAAATGGAAGGAATAAATTTAATATAGAAAACAAATATATGTGACAAAAAAATAACTCATGCAAATTAATATTATAAATATGATTCCATATTGGTTTATTGTAATGGATCACTATTGTTTCCTTTTGGAATTTATGGACAATTTTAAATACCTATCACAACATAATATCAATAAAATTTATTGAATTTCTCTTCTGATAGTTTTTGGTTTCAAAGGGATCATGTTGGTTTAAGAAATTCCTTGGGTATATTTTAATTTGGTATGGTATGTTTCTCTTAAGACCTTATTTGAAGATTTCATGAGGTATTTCCAAATAAAATTATAGTTTCTTAGAATACTTTGGAATTTTTTCTTCAGAATATAGATTTTTTAATAAACATCATTGAAAATAATTTTTTATAAATATGGAAAATTTGACATTATGGTGGGGAAAGGTAATATTTTTGTCTATATAACATCATAGGAATGATTTCTAGTTTAAAAATACATGGATGATATCATTTATAAACTATCATTCCACACATAAATTATAAATGACTTTCTATTTTTATGAATTTTTTGTTTTAGGGATGGTTTGTTATGGACATTAGAAATACTAATTTACCCATAAATAATGATTTAAAAGGACAACTAATTTTTCAGTTTTTTGGATTATCGATGAGTTAGATTTATTAAATAAATTTGAACATTCTATACAACTATAATTTCTACACCAACAGTGAATATATTGTTTGAATTAATATGCGATGCTTCTAATCAAGTAGTTGTAGTCGTGATGCACAATAATTATGATATACTTATATTTGTGATATAATATTATTTAATAACCATATATTAATCTAATAATAAATTGAATAGCATTAATAAGTAGTTTTTTTCTATATTTTTTGTTTTAAAAATTCAATTCATATTCAATAGAATGTTAACAAATTTTTTATTTTGATAATGAATACATGACATAAATAATAAATAATTGTGTTTTAAATACATGTATTTTGATGATGATAGTTCTTTTACAAGAATTCAACCTAGAAACTAAGGACAATATATTCTGTGAGAACATGGTTATAGAAAATTATTGAAAACTTATACAAATATAATAATTATAATCATCTAAAAACACTTTTTAATGATAAATATCCATTTGGGAAGCTCCATAGAATATTTTTAAGGGAGCCACTATTTACGAAAATGGTAAATTTATGTCCACATCAGACACACCTTCTACGTATTCGATGAATACGATCCTTCAAATAAATTTTGAATCAGAAAACTACATTTAAGGAGGATTTATACTTCTATAAATTTATAATTATTAGGTGGATATGGGGTTTATACTACAATAACATGTAACTCATGTTATCAAATGATTTCAAACACATTCACACAAACTTAATTTTACACATCAAGTCATTGGTATAATAATATAAGATGGGATATTTTAGTGGCCAATAATTTTTAAAATGTCTATAAAAGATTCTTAATTATCTAGGATCTTTAAATTCATTTAGGATTATCTAAAAGGCAACAGATTTCATAATTACCATTAATTTTTTGAGATATATTTATCATTTTGTGTATAAAATTTGTGGGGCAATTCAATATTTAGTTATTTTTAAAATATCCCTTTTAACATTAATATGCTTATAAATGGATCAGAACCCATGAAACAATTATTTATGATTTAATAATGTTTATATTGTCTATATATATCAATTTATTCCTTTTTGAGAACACCAAATCAAAACATCAATGATCACTTCACACAATAATTGAACAAATATATGTATTAACACATGATGTATTATGTATGGAATCCTGGAGATTCAAATGACATGAACTCATAGAAAAAATATTGGATGACTTATCCAATATAGAAGTAATGAAAAACTATTTAAAAACCAAACTATACAATATAAATGACACGATCGAGGGGATAGAATATTTATATTGGCCATAAAAATATTCCTCTTTAGACACAATTTATGTATTTTTATATGATTATTTAATGTAAATGATTTAACATTCCTTTTGAGCTTAAAAAGAAGGAATAATGTTATATTTAAAAGTAGACCTAGAATTCAATAAATACATTGAGTTAAAAAAGATCAATATATTGAATTTTGAAAACAATGAAATGAATATTAATAAATATACTTATTATACATTTAATGGTATATAAATATATATATCCATGATAGACTCATTCAATAAAATGACTACATATTTTGTGATAAATTTTTATATTTCCACCCATATACTTCTTATTCATCTTATGTTTCATTCTTAAAATTCATGACCATTTATTGCATCTAATAAATTTCCATTCAAATATGGAGCTATAAAATGAGAAAAATAAAAAAATATATTTATGTTAAAATAGAAATAATAGAATAAATTAATTACTGATTTTTGGAAGGAACACATAGAGGATACCACACTCCTCCTTTAGACATGTTAATGAATATTAAATTTTTTGAATTTATTTCAAATTTTTCATGAAATATACAAATTATGCATGATATTTACGGAAAATATCTTACTAATATTTATTTAATGTACTGTATAAGAGATGTGAGTGTGGGAAATAATATCATACATTACTAATAGTTTTTAAATTTTTCTATAGTTTTCTTATTTTTTATGGCCTTCAAAATAAAATTATAATCTATTATGTTATTTCCTTATCCCTCACTTGAAATTACATATTAATACTGGGAATAATAAAAATTGTTGTTTTTAGTCCATGGAATTTATTTTTAATAGCATGGAATTCGTGGGAATCCAAATTATTCAACTAAGAAAAATGGAATTTTAGACAAGGTCACACATAAATTTTCCACTGTGATTGATTAACACACTAGGGAACCGCCATAAAAATAAATTCCGATTACACATTTAAATAGTGAAAAATAAGTATTTGGTAACTAATCATAATGTACTCTTATGTAATATTAATCACACATGTTTTTTTGAATTTTCCCATAAATAATACATATTTTAACATTAGAGTTTACTTCCTGAGTATTAAATTCAGGACTATTCTATTGATGTGCAAATCATTCGATTCTTATTATCATGGGATGGTTTTAGTTATTCATTATTTTTATCACAAATAATATCTTCATTAAATGATAAATGTTTAGTAAAATCCTGTATTTTCTATTTGACATATATTATTGAATATTAGGAGGAATTATGAACATGGATATAGACATGAAACATGATATATTTATATTTTAAGAATTAATTTTCAATGATGATGGAATAGGATTATTCGAATTATGATCATGGATAATATTAATTTTTAAATGATATGTTTTTTATTGTTTTACTCCCCCTAAATTAAATTCAATTCATAGTCCATTGGAATTAATTATATAATTATAGGAATTCAGAACATTTTGGACATGAATATGAGTACATTTTTATGTGAGTGGCCATGATGAATTATATAGTTTTTTTATTGAATTTAAATTTTCAAAAAATACTATAAGTTGATGTTTTTCTTTTTTCAATTTGGGTAAATAGGATTGATATTCACAACATTTTGTTGATTAAATAATTTAAAAATTAATATTACGATTCCTAAAGTATATATTAAAATTTTATATTTCAATTTAATATTTAAAAATTTAGAAAAATACCAGCATTTGGTTTTCAAAAAATACTGGATGTACAAATAAAAATTATTTAATTAATTGATCCAGAAAAATTGGAAATGAATCTCATACCTAATGTAGTCATATATTTATATATGAATTAATTATTGCAATCCAGTTCATGTAAAATGAAAATGACCATGATATTTAAGATTCCAATATTCTCAAATAATAGTTTATTATAATTAAAATATTGAAAATTTTAAAATGGTTCACAAATATAAAATTAACTCCGGGTCTTCATTTAATTATTTTACATATTTAATAATGTATCCCAAATGTAATTTTGAATGTGATTCAAAAGGGCATTTTTTAAAATTTACCTTATTTGATTATCTTAGGGTTATTTTGATACTTTATAAAAGTAAATGAAGTATTTATCAAGAAAAAATTTAAATATTGTGAATCTTATATATGATAAGTGTGATTAATTTTTAATAATTTAAGATTCATATTGATGTTACATATACAAAATATGCACAATCATCAGATATATAAATTTAGAAAACATTTTTATTCTTAGTTAATACAACATTGACATTAAAAAAATATGGGTCATATAGATTGTTTCTAGAATGATATAATTTTTTTTAATGGTACATTTATTGATATACTAACATGTAATATTTAATAATTTTCTAGGTGGAATTTAATATCCAAATTTAAAAAAATGATTTTGGGAACAACATAAAATCAATTAATTATGCTTGTTTTACAGAATCGAAAAGTTCTCATCAATGTTTTCCTTATGGAGTCCACCGATGTTAATGGGCTATAGAGATTCTTGGAGGAAAATATAGTTGAGAATCATATTAAGATGAGATCACCTAAAGAAAATCACAACCATTGTATGTATATGTATAAGATGATCTATAGGTCATATATAAAAATTGAATGTGAACTCATATTGATAAAATTATATATAAGAATAATAAGGAATATAATCTATTTGAAGGATAAAAACATTTGACCATTCACCATGATGAAGTTATTTCCCTCCACATATGGAGATCGAGCCTACCAGAGTGCATGAAGTCCATCTTGGATTAAAAGATTCATCACTATTAATATTTCTCATATTAAAAGAAATGAGTATCACTATATTTGGATTAAGATACTATTTTTTATTTCTTCATACATTTTATTTCTATGTATATATTCTATGATGGATCACTGGACCACTGGTGGTCGATCCATGGTGACTTGCCCTTCCATTACTAATAAATTCAATGCTCAATTGTTTAATTATTTCGTCAATAATATTACTAAAATTCAATGTTTTCTATTAATAATTTTATATCCCTCTTTCATGTTAAATTTTAATTATTCATTTTCATATTCTCTTTTTATAGAACATTCCATATTGATGTAATTCATTTTATATATGGATTAATGGAGTAAGAATAGGTTTAGTGGTGATTAGAGATCTCTGGTTTCATGGTTTGGTAAGATCCAAATAATTATTTATTATTAAATTACATTTTTAATGATACAATTACTTGATACGAGTAATTAGTATAGGTTTCCACCAATTAATGTGTAAATGTAGTTGAGTCGAATTGAATGAATCATGATTTTTAAAATAAAGTGGGGTTTTTTTATATGATTCCATATTTTAGTAATCAATTTCTAATCGTCATTCAATTTAAATAAGATACACATAAAATGATTCTCTCATTACCAAAATAAAATGTGACCAAAAAATGACTGATCGAAAAAAATGAATGTACTACCACATTTGAGAAAACATCAGTCTCACAATACTATAATTTTCTTGGGACCATATTGTTTTATTATAATTATGATGTGTTTTTATTTTAATTTTGTAAGAAAATTATTTTATATATTATACCATGATACTTATAACACATAATTTCCACCAAGAAACATGACCCACGACTACTGGGAAATGAATCATTGGATGTAATTGACCAATGTAATCAAATTCTCAATTCCATAATAGATGACACTGAATGTAATCTCTTTCTCATCTTACCATATCTAGGTAATTTCATCACATTTAGATAATTTTTAATATAATACATTATAATTCATATCCCAACAAAGTTTATGAATTAAATAATTCACATCCTACATGTAAACTCTTCTTTGATAATGTAATGAATCTTTCAATTCCCCATCCTCCCTGAAAGTGTGAGGTCACTTACTGTATTACATATCTATAAAATAAATAAAAAATCACTAGATTAAGGAATTAACTATGATAATATAATAAAATTAATTTTAATTTAGGAATCAAATTACTCTTCAATAATTGACACAATCAAGCATGATAAATGAGCCCCAACTAATTTTAAACCCCTCAAAAAATATCATCCCTCCTAGTTTGTTTTGTATTTTTAATATCCTTACATAATATAAATGGTGAACCTAATCAGAAACTACATAGGTTGTATCCCATGCATACACATTGCTCTATTTATAATTAATAATGTTTTTTAATTAAACCATTGTTATCAACCATAGTTCATAACATAAATCCCCTTCCCAACTCACAATCTAAGATCTGATATAACTATTTCAAAAATACCGCCTCTTAAAAAATGTCTAGCGATGTAATTGTATAAAAGTGTAAACCTAAATTCCCATATCCAATATGACTTATATTTGATACTAGGACTATAGGTATAAAACAAAAATATGGGATAGAGTAATCTCATATATCATAAGAGATTATGATAAGAAACTACCATATAAATTCATAAGAATACAATTAAAACAACCTCTTTATTCATTAATTTCTATAAATATAAAAAAGTTCTCTCATACATATACAGTAAGATAAATATTATAATAATAAATTCGTGGAAAATATCTAATTGAATGATATGAGCTATTAATTTCGGACCTAATCACCTTGAAATTCTTATAAACCAGATAAAAAATATAATATTTATACAAAATTGATGGTAAAAAAATATAAAAAAAAATATCAACCACGAAAACACTCATTCTAATGTGGAAGATGCATACTAATTCCTCAATGTATAAACATTGAGACAAATTAATCACATATATTAGTTCATCTAGATTACCATCCATCCCAAGGAACAGTCATGTTAGTTTTCATACATTTAGGGTAATATATTAGTAGGAAATTATATTTAATGGTACCCCAAATCCACTTCGATGAAAAATTATCCAACCACATGACACATTGCCAAACATCATATTGTTGCAGTATGCTTTCCTATCTATATATTTGCATTACTATATAACCACATAAAAATGAACTATAATTTTATTATGAAAAAAGCATATGACTATATATCCAAATCTCATCTCATCCACATAGATAATCATGGTATTGTACATATAAAAATTTAATTTTTTAAATGATCAATTTTTGGGGTTATGTGTGAACAATTACAAAATGAAATATGCACAAAATAGAATAAACATTACACACTCTGGGTTTCATGAAACAATGAATTAACGAACACTACCAGAACCCTCATGTTAGATCACAAATCCACACAATACCTTCAAACCAAAAAGTCATCATCTCACCACCAGCAGCATAGATCAACCAACATCATCACAAACACCAAGAACTAACAATCATGGATAACAAAAACAAGATCCAAGAAGCCAACTCCACACAAAGACCAAAATAAACACAACATAGTACTATCTAGAGGACTATAATGCCAGATAGTTTTGGGAAGGGGGATTTCTATACATCTATATCACCTCCATCATATATGAAAGGAAGGGAATATATAATCCATATATTCATATGGTAATTGGTTATACTATCCAATTCAGTTGACAGCTTGTAAGAAATTATTTTAAATCAAAGTTATATATATATAACATACATACCTGAACTATTTTCAACTATATATCACATGGATCCATACCATAACTATCACTAGTATGAATCAATATCACTGATTATACTAACAGTTAAACAAAAACATCGTCATTATTATAAAATAATAATAGAATTTCCATATCTCATCTAACTATATTTGTAAGAATATTTAGTAACTTGAAACATTACATTCACTACTCACAGATAATTTATCTATAACATATTAACGAAATTAATATTATATAATATCCAAATTCATCTTCTGCAATCACATTACCATTTAAGTTATATATTATATTCATTATGCCACACAAACATAGACACAAATAATCATTATTCAATTTAATTTAGAATAAATAAAAAATTTTAGGATCAGTTCAATTTGATATTTGGTTAATTCAATTTTCCACTTATTATACATCTGACACATCAATTTCTATAAATCTCAATTATATACCAATATTCAATACAAATTTAAAATAATGATTTCTTTTATTTAAATTATTATTTCGTCATTTAATTTATTCATTTCCCAAAACCATTAATTATTTCATTAATTTATTACATTCCATTTCATTGAAACTGGAATATAACGATAGTAACCTCAATAATCAATATCTTAATAACTAAACCAATAACTATAACATTATCTACCATATCCCATAACAGACCAAATTAATCCACAACAACAAAAAAACACCACCACAAATTATTGAAAAATATAATCAACCATCATAAAATATTATTAACATTTTAAGAATAAAAACGATAGAAAGGGTCGAATTCACTATAATATAAGTATAAAAGATTCAATACTATATCAAAAATACAGGCATCAACAATTACACATAAATTAAATATTTTTATATCTCCATTTTTTGTACCATTTTTTGCATCAAAGCCACATTTTAATATGATTATATATATTAACTACACAAATAAGGATACAATATAATATCTATCAACAATTCAAGTCATAATAATGAATTTTTAAAATAGAAATAATAATAAAAAATTTTATTCATAGACTCCTTTCAATATACCTTAATCTATTTATTATCCACATTATGTTAATTGTAAAAATTATCCAATGTTAAAGATAAATATGATAATTTTTTTATATATTTTATAGGAGGGGAGATTTAAAATATCACACCTCAAATATAGCTACAATAAAAAGAAAATATATATAATTATTAAATAACTATCAACTTGAACCAAATATCAATGGAATCCCAAACAAAATTATACCCTACAATTCACCATCATGATCCTAACTACCGAAAATCAAAACAAAACCACTTTCTCCTACATGGCCCAATGAAAAAAATGAATTAAATGGGAAGAAAATAAATAGGGGTGAATGAAAAAACCTTATAATGAATGGATTTATTATTTGAAACATCATCTTTGTAACCACAATCGGGTAACAAAAAAGAATCCACATTGAATCAAATAATTAAAAGGGTTTAACGAAATCCATGATATCCAATTAAAGTAAGATAGGGGTTGTATTAAAAATTAAAATTCTAGAGAAACCACCATATTATGGCGATGAATTAACATTTTTAAAAATAGTAATGTTCAAATGACATCCACAATACCGGTCTCTTAAATTAGAATAATCCCCAATGCTAACTATTTAACTATGGGAATCAGTTCATGGAAATCAATAGACGACACGTTCTTCATCCATGAAAAATTCAACCTAGAAAATTTAATCCATCCTTAAACCTATATGGAATATTTCTTTATGCTTTTTTTTACTTCCTTCCTTCCTCAAATAATCAATGATGAAATATAAATCTCTTGAAAATAGACCTCGGCCTCCTGAGTATTCGAAAAAGTAGTTTCTTTAATACTTATTTCTTATTAGGATTCCACCAAAAGAACAAAATAAGAAAAATGTTAACTTAGTGTTATATAATCCCACAACAATATAATAAATAATAAAATATTCCTTTTCATATTCTTTATAAAAAAATTAGAAGAATCCCCACAAAATTGACACAATTTTGACCAAGACAACAACCATTATATATGCATTATAAATTTTTTATTTTGAATCATAATAAGATAATAATAAAATTTTTATTCTTTGACCTTAATAAAGGATCCACCTAACAACACTAAAAAATCATAATCATAGTATATTGGACCACTTAATATTTTATAATCTATATAATAGGCTTCAGTGATGTTGACACAAATTTTCTGTTAGATGGATTATAAATTCATGTCTCCCGTTGATTTTACAAAAATGTTGAAGAGATGATTCCTACATCTATAAAACCATGAGATGTAACAATTTGATCATGATAGAGGTTATCAATAGTAATTTCATCATGTAAAAATTGAATGTGTAGATCTTTTGATGAGTATACCGGTGGTGGATGGGAATGGTTTATGTTTAGATTGTGAATGAAAATTTGGAGAGGTTTTTTCTTTTGGAATGGGATGATGGGATGTATGGATAATATGGTATGTGGAATGATAATCCCTCACACTTTTATTTCACCCAAAATTATCATTAAATTAATAATAAAGAAACATGAATAATTGTTAAATATAATATGTATTATTTAATGGGGTTACAAATAAATTATTAAATACACACCCATTTACAGATCAATAAACTTAGATAACCAATGTTGTTTTGTTGATCATCTCCATAGTTGTAACAGAATATTTTTATAGGTCATGAATATTATATATCTGATTTCTCATTATCATCTCCTTCACATCTGTTAAACATGAAGTTCTTCTATCATAAAAAAAATAACACATTGTATACAACTCGAATGCCATCCTGTATTTTATCAGTAACTCATGTGATGTCATACATCCTCACAAACTTCAATCCTTAAATGGAATATATATTCCCATTCATCCCTATGTAAAATTTTCATCATGATTCTATATACATAATAATTGAATAAGGATGACAATAAAGAAAAATATTGTACCTATAAAATTGATGTACATTGACAACACAATTATAAATTCAAAGCATGAATTTCAATTATAGATGGGGATATAATATTCAAAAATTGAATTCAATATATGATAAATACCTTAACTTTTAGGATGATGATTTGATTGTGTGAAAGTATATTATAGAATAATTTGAAATATTAATTATGTTCTCAATTATTTGGGGTAAAAAACATGAGTACATAAAAACATCCATATATCACAAATCAGTTGGTTCACCATCCCCCAAACTAGTTGATTCTTAATATTTTAGAGTCTACAAGATTCCTAGAAAAATCCTATCAATTTTTAATTATTAATCAAACCTCTATAAGAACACCACAATAAACCAAAATAGTTCCACAATTATAGTATAACTTCATTTTCCCCACTACAAAAGAATATTCAACACATCTAAGATATTGAACTCCATTTTGTGTGCTAAGTACATACATTATATCTCAACAATATTAAACTATTGATATTTTAATTCTAATCCTCTGGGATAGAAGATAGAAGTAGTGACCACTAGGCTAGAAGGATGCATGAATAATTATGATAATAAAGATACTGATGATAAGGAAAATCAAATTGATGTTCAATTAATGAATTATAATTAAAATTATAAATTATATAACTAAATATATGTATATATTTTTATATTTATATTTATTGTAAAATAAATGTTACAATACCGTAAAATGTAAAATTTAAATACAAATAATTTAATAATTTATAAAAATTACTCAATTACTATTATAAATATTATTTTAGTAAAATAATTAAATTAAAAATATTTATTTTAATTTTTTTTATAAAATAATAAATTAAAATGAATGCATAGATATATTTAGAAATTAACATAACTAGTGTAATACTAATATTAAATTATATTATAAAAATTTAAATTATATAAATTTAGGCATAACAATAATTAATAAACAATAATATTAAAAATACATATAAAAATATTATTTGTTAAGTGGTCTGTTACTCAAAGGAAAAACAAAACCATTAGTGACAGTTTACATGTTGCAATAAAAGGTATAGTCCTCAAGATCCCTCGATAGTTTGAACTAGATGTATCAAACCCCATCAAAAAGTGACTTCATTATTATAAATTACACGGCTATTATACCATCGATATATGGTAAACATAGGGATTAATAAAATAATGAGAGATATTTTTCTACAATGATTGAAAATGAATTTTTTAATTTTTTCGGACTCATGAATGGAGTCTTGAGAGGCCTACTAAATAAATATAATTAATTAAATAATAAATATATAATAGTATAATAGATATATAATCATAAATAAATAAGAAACTAAAATATTAATGGGTTACCTATATTGAATTACACTAAATAGGAGAAAGGTTGTAAAAGTTTTACCTTAATTAAGACTTCATTTCCATCAATTAAGAACAATTTAACCACATTGGAGTTTTAAAATGAGGTATTTTAGAGAAAAATAGGTGGATTTGATCAGGATTCAAAGAGTGTGATGAAATTTCATTTATTGGTGAATTTTCATATAAATTATTATTTATTAACTTTTGAAAATATACCCTCATAAACTTCTATAGGCACCATTTGACATGGGTAGCACATGACATTCATTCAGGGTTTTTGAAGTGTATCTAAATACTAAATTTAAAATATGATTATAATCAGGCATTATTTTTTTTTGAAAAATATGAATTATAGTATAATCCATTTATCAAATTTATGGTGTATTTCAGAACATGGTATATTTTGATTCATCAATATATAAATTGTAAGAAATCCTTTATCAATGACTACTAATAATCTGACCAAAAACAAATTTTCATATATGATCACATGAGGAAATTGATAAAAAATTAATATAAAGTTCATAAATTCTCATTAAAGGGTCTAATGTAAAATTTTAAATATCAATAATTAATAAATAAATCATAAATTATTGATATATACCATATGATAAATTCTACAATTAATAGAATAAGATCAGGGAATAATAAAAATAAATCATGAGTCTGACATAATAATCAAATACTAAAGAATAAAATCCCCAAAAGAAACATCATAATGGAATAAAAAATAAAAATCATAGAACATCATTGATATATATACCACTTGAGAGGGGATATTTGAACCATATATAGTGGTGCACCTACCATCATGAAATATGAATAAGGAAAATACATAAGAATAGAAAATCTATGACATATATGAAGACACACCATCAATAAAATCATAATGTTATATAAAAATATTACCATTTCATATTCATTAATGAGATTAAAAATAATTATTACCACCAAATATACATTAATAACATTGGAAACAATGAAATAATAATCATTTACAAACATATCAAAAAGATATTATGAGATTTAACACATTACCCAATACATTAGAGGATAATATAAATCTTTTCCCACCCATTGTGAAAATGGTATAACAATCCATATGTGTTCTATATGAATATGAATAAAATATTAAATCCAGAAGACATATATCACCATTTACCCTTGGAATGAAAATGGGAGTTTGAGGATATAACAACGATATCTATGAAAATAAAAATTAACTAATATAATGATGAATGATTGTATTCCACCTATAATAAAATATATTTAGTTAAGTCCAAAGTATAAAAATTTATTCTAATGTATTGGTATATGGAGACCAACATTAATCATTAGAGGTGAGTATATGATATTCAGTATAAAATGGAATTAATTGAAGATATTTCAGTATCCATAGATTTTGATAAAGTAATACAATGGTTTTTAGGGATAATATCACTCATATATAACATATTTCAGGTAAACATCACATACATAAGATCATAGATACCAAATAATTTGTTTTTTTTCATTAGATATACTCATGAAAAAGATAAAATTAAATTATATATATAATTAGGAATTGATAAAGATTGTTGAATTATTTTATGATCCATTATTGAAAGATAATAATTTTATTTTTCTTGAGAATAAAATTTCATGTTTTTTCTGAAATATTTGAAAAAAGTAAAACATTATTTAAAACGAATGTTATATTTTTATGAAAATTATATTTATAAAAGGAATATGTTTCAAATAATTCATTCTAAATTATTTATTTTAAAATTTACATTGATATGAATATAGAGAAAATTTGAATAAAAATCCAAAAAAAATTCAATAAACATGGTTGTATATTTGTAAAAATTATGAAATTAGGATAATTAAAAATATAATTTTAAAATGGGGAATGATTATATAGGATGTTTATTTTTTTATGAAAATTTTATTATAATTTAACATTGAATATAAATATTTTTTTTATAATAAGCTTATTGGGGATGATAGATATTTAACCATATTCCACAATAATCATCATAGGTGTTATTTTAACGAAATAATAGAATGAGAAACAAAATTTCATATATAGTATAATAAAAAATAATGTGATGAATGAATACATTATAATTACCATACACTTGTACTGATATTATTACATGATATTATTTGTATAGGATCATCAATTTCATGTTGTGGGTTATAAGGACATGTTTTTTTAGATGATGAGGTACATAATTACACAACATGAAACAAAAATAAATAACATCTTATATTTAAAATCTAGAAGGAGTTAATAATATCCATTGATCTCTTAAATATTTATTGGATATCATGGGGAATAAATTAACAAAATAAATGAGAAACAAATTCCACTATGTGAATTAACAATGGAATAAATAATTGAACAAATGTTAGAAGAAAAACATGAGGACATAAGGCATGGAACATGATTAAAATTAAGGAATCAAAAAAGAGAAAATGGGATCATGAAATCCTAGAATCATATAAATTTTGTTTCAACATAAAACATAACATAAACATGTGTTAATGAGAACTACTATGATTATATTCATTGGATTCCAATGTCCCATATTGGAATCAGGTTCAGTATATGACCCTAAATGAAAACACATATGACTAAACATTAATCAATTCATTGGAGAAATTTCTAGGAACACCAATCCTAAAATGTTCATGAATATAGGTTACAGTTAAAAAATAAAGAATAATAAATAAACATAATAGTTACCATGAAAAGAAATGGGATTTGTAATCCTTTAATAAGGAATAAAAAATGGTTGTATTGTAATGATTTCCTATAAATAATGGATTTAAATGACACATTTACATTAATAAGGGTTTATAGGAATAGATAATGGTAAATTATTTCCCAAGGAAGAGGAAATATATAAAAGAGTGTTTAAAAACCATTAAAAATGACCCACATTCATGCGGTTTATTTGAAAATTTGGAATAGTCTTTAACGATGACAAATGAATTTTTTTTGTAAACCCCGAGAAATGAAAAAAAATATAGTTTTTCATTATAAAATAAATTATTTATGAAAACTAATGATGGTTTTAAATATATTATATATGGAACTTTAAAATAGGATATAATTTGGGAAGTCCCATTTATTCTGGTCTTCTTATTATGAGGACCTAAGAAGGGATACATTTAAAAACATGTATTTACCCATAAAATAATGATCAATTACTATGGATATATAATTTTGGAAGATAAAAAAATTATTATATTTCCATGAATAGAGTGAATAAATAAATTAGTGTAAATATATAGAAAATGTAACCCAATAAAAAATTTTAATGCACAAAGAGATGCCTTACCTTTAGTATGAAAGTGATTTGTACTTGTCCATAATATCCTAGATAATACAATTAGATAATTTTATAACTTAATATATAATATATTATCCATGAATTTAATTTATTATAATTTTATTAGTTTCATTTATGGTCATTTGGTTGAGTTATAGTGTTTAATTTTTTCATGCTGGGAGCATTCGTTTTATGGATTTCTTGATCCATTCTTTAGAGTTTTATTCTGGGAATTCTTATAAATAGATATAAAAATTCAAGAAGTAAAATTATTTTATATTAATTTCCTATCAATATTTAAAATTTCTCCATATATCAATTTTCAGAAATATTAGTCATTCAATAAATAAAACATTAACTAAAATTTATTATTTTATTTTTGCAATTTTTCTATCATCGTGAACTAGTTTTTGTTTAAAAATAATGATTAGGAATATATATATATATATATATATATATATTAAAAAACATTAAATATGTTTATATATATATAATATGAATTTTTATCCATATAATGGCTTTATTACAAGACATTAATTCAAAATTTAAAACGGAATAGTCATCGTTCACATAGGCAGTATATTGGCACTACACAAGAGATGTTTTCATTTTTATACGAAAAGTAGAGAAAAATAGATTTGATTATAGATATACAATTTTAAAATAAAATTTCAATATATTTAGGATATAGAGTTATCATTTACCATTGTATAGGGTAGGTATATGATGAATAAGAAATGAAAATAAACTAAAAGATAAAAATGGACGATTTTACTTATTCAGGGCCTCCTCTTTGAGAACATCATTAAAGAACATGGAAGTGGTGTTTTAGTTAGGATACAAATACTAGAATATTTGTTGTAGGAATAGTAGAGGAATTGGGATTAATATGAGAAATCTAAAAATCATAGAAAGAGTTGGGAGAAGTGGTGGTATTTATAGGGGTAGGGAGGGGTGTTTTCTGATTCATTTAGTTATCATTTCATTAATTTGGCACAATAATATGAATTTTTAGGATTATTATGAGAATATAACGTAACTAATGAAATTTTATTTCTATATATGGTAATCATACATAATTTGAGACTCAATAATTCATGTATTGGTCTTAAAATGTTGAATATAGTAAATTACTATTTTTCACTACACACAAAAAATTCAACTATTTTAGAGAAATCCAAAAAATTATCAATGGCCATTAATCGAAATGTATAATACAATAATGGAATCAATATTTTGACACTAATTATCTAAGCATGAGAGATTTAATATTTAATTAAAATAAAATTTTATTCAAAAATAGAAGATTTAATATTATAACTAGTTTTATGACACATTGAAATATTAATTAGAGTCCCATAATAATATAATATAATTACAAGGAAAAAATTATAAATGTAAGAATATTATTATAAAAATAGTTATCCTTTTATAAAATTATACTAATAATAAAATTATAAACAAAAATTTATGTTCTGAAAAATACCAACTCATTATTTATCATTTATTAAATTTAATTACTTATATCTAGATATAAATATATTGAATTATTAATTATCAGATTGAAAAAATTTAATTATAATTTCATATGTGAGGTTACTATTCTATTTTCCATATTACTATTCTTAATTTTTAGAATAACATTTCTACTATCATGTTATTATTCTAATGGTATTGTGTCCTTTAGTGTAGTAATACATATTATTTCATTATTATCATATGAAAATCATGTTTTATGATGTTCTACAAAGGGAATTATGTGGTTTATACTATATTAAATAATTTTAATAATGTAAATTTATTTTATAAATTATTGGGTTGTTACATTATTCCACCCATATGAAATTTGACCCAAGAAATTTCATTTATAATTCATTGTTGGAAACTATTGAGGGTAATTATATTTCCTCGCTTCATCTGGTTCTAATGATTATACTTTATACATACATTTCAACCAAAATACATTGAAAAGATTAATAGTATTAATGTGTACAACATTTTCTCTATAGTTAACTATCTTCACTACATTATCTTCAAAAGAGAGGAGATTCTCCAATTGTACCACCTCCAAATTCCGTATATGCGAGAGATCTTGTATGTAAATTCTCAGTAGAGATACATGGAATACATTCCGTACTTGATAAATGATTCTTGTATATTCTAGTCGATAGGCCATATCTTCGACATGATCAAGAATCATGAGGGGGATTATATACCTATGATATAACATTCTTATCTACCCAAATCTAGTGACCCACTTCTATGGAGATTTGTAGAGGAAGATCATGTGTATAAACTTAATCTTATTTACATGGCGATGATTATCATGATATCTCTTCGATCAACTTTGGAATGAATTAAATGTCACCAAATGGTTTTATCCTTTTGTAAAACTTCATTGATCATTTCATGTCATGTTAGCGTAAGTTCATTGAATTCATCTTTTCATGCTAGTATTCTGCATATCTTAGCATAAAGGGATTCAAATTGAGATATGTAGATTCTTGAGTGGAATATAATGTGTATAAAAACTTGACCAGTGGTAGATAATAATACCATCCTCAATTAATGTTCATAAAACATGATCTTAACATTTATTTTAGTTTCTGAATATGCCTCTTAGATTATCCTTTAGTTTCAGGATGAAAATCCATAATGATGTTCAACTTAGTGTTTAGATCTTGTAGGGGACATTTCTAGACCATAAATTATAATCTCTTCCCTCAATATAATACAATAAAAAATTGTACACAATTCAACCATACCACTTTTGTTATGTATATACATGCATGTTTATCTTATGGAATGACCTCTATAATTTAACTAAAGTTATCATCCATTATTTAAAAATCCACAACCACACATATAGAATTATTTCCACTTGATGTCATTAGAATTCTGTTGAATAATCAATTGTTATGTTTTCTAATTTACATGTTCGTATGGTTAATGGATGAATAATCCCAAAATACTTTTTTGATTTCAAAATTCAATTTCAAAAAATATGGGAACCTTGATGTATATTTCATGATCTCCTTCTTCATGAAGTCCTTCTAATAGTTCTCTCAGAAATCTCGAATCATATTTGTGCTCCTTGGGTTTATAAAAAATATTGGGAAATTCTTATAATTAAAAATCTAATTTTTTATAACTATATTGGATGGTACACATAGTAGTGACCCAAATCATAGGACTAATTCCTAATAATTTTTAAACTCTAAGGATTTCCACATTCATAGAGCTTTGACCTTTTCTTGAATTCCTACATCATATAGTTGAGCATAATATTTAAGTGATAGTTGAGTAATATTTTGAGAATGGATTTATGATGTACCTTCCTTAATGATTCCCATGAATATATGTATCAAATTTTAGAATATTCAAACTTCCTCAATTCTAAACACTGATAATATTTCAAGACCCTTTATTTTTAGATAATATGCTACATTATATCCCTTACAAGGATGGAAGTGGATTAATAATTCCAAATCCATGATAGGATAAATCATATTCACTATTGAATTTGAAAATCCATTTTGTTAAAATATATTTTTGGCTCATAAGATAAATATATATTTAGCACTTTTCCACATATGGATAATGCCCCAATTTGGTTGCCCCGAAGATCTCTACTGCCAACTCTATATATTTCCTGGGATAAAATTTCTAATCAATTTTCAACTAAAATGAGTCTTAGGATACCAAATTATATATTTTCAAGAGTATATAGCCTAATGCCTTCTTGGGAGAATCCATATGTACCATAAAGTGTTCCCTACCTTTCAGATGTGTGAATACTGACATGATGATATTCATCATTTTCAAATTGTTGAATAAGTCTCAACATTTAAGAGTATCATAAAACACTTTTCTCATCATATTCTATTTGGTTAATGGGTTTGAAAATCATGTTAAGTTCATCAGAAACCGTCTGAAATACCTAGAAAGACAAAGGAAACATTGGATCTCCATTACAGATATTTCCATGGGATACTCTTTAATTGCCGTTATTCTAAAGGGTCCACATTTTTCCCATTATTGGTGATAGAATTCCCTAGGAAAGAGACATTCGCAATCTATAACTATCATTTCATATAAATTTCATAGTGTTTATCCCTTATGATGTAGAGACCCGGTTTTTTACCTGTAAGACATTATAATTTTTTTACATATATTTTTGGAGCACAACGTGCAATTCCAAGGCCTGGTGGGACTGGAATAAATTTTTATAAAAATGTTAAGTGTTTTTGTACTATGCACATGGTGGGGTTGTGTTTCCTCCTAAATGGTAGATCAAATCGGAAATCCGAGGGCAGAGTTTCGTGCAAAGCATGCTGTTTACCCTAGGTGGGGTGTAAAAGTTGTGGGTGCGGGCCTTCCATGAGATATTTCACCCAGGGGAAAAATAGTCATTTTAAAAATGACTTAGTGATTTCTTTAACACATGCTTCCTTTTCGAAAAACATTCAAATGAAGTTTTGGAATGGAAATCTAAGACTTCCATTGAGTTCAAAATGGGGAATTTTTCCTAGGTGTCAGATAAAATCGGTGGGCGCGAATGTTTCAGAATACTCGCTCGACGGTAGAGTATCTGAGAGAGTTTATAAATTAATTTGTGGAATTAGGGGAAATCCTTAATTTCCCTTCTATCTATCTCTTTCATTCTCTCTCTCGAGCATTTGTTGACGTCCTTCGGTGTTCTTTTCCATTCTTCACCAGATTGAGGAACGAACTCCCATGGACCAAAGTGGGATCACAGCGGGTTTGTTGTCAACATCGAATGGCTGAATCGTGGTAGGATTCTTGTAAAATTTTGCACCTTTGTTGATTTATTATGTTTTCATCAAATTGGTTGTTTAAAATTTGATTATTTTGGAATTGGGACGATGGCTGAATGAACACAGCCATCGTCAGAGCCCTGTTTTTTGATTTTCATTCCTGGGCGTTCTTCATCCAAATTTTTAGATGCATGCAAATATTGTTGGATCAATGAGTGAGGGGTGGCGTTGTGAAGATTTGGTCCTGAGGATCCCAAAACTGGTGTTGGATAATTTTTCCAACCCCCAGAGTGGTCAGGGGGACTAGACAAAGGTTCGGCTCTAGCAAGTGGAGGTGACCGGTGGAGGACCCAAGCAGGGTGAGGTGGTGCTCGGAGGACCCAATCTGGTGTTGTGGGGTCGGGTGGGGATAGCGCAGATGAGGTGCGGCTGAGAGACATCGCACGAGCTGGCTGTATCGGTGGCGTGGAGTAGCGAGTAACCAGAGCCGGCTGCTGTGGGCGGTAGCGTGGCGAAGCACGGAGGATCGGGCAGCGTCGAGCGCGGCGGTGCGCTGCTGGCAGCGTCGAGCCTGGCGGTGAACTGTGGGAGGCAGAGGAGCTGAGGGCGCCGAAAAATCGCAGTCGGAGGGGACCCCCCCCCCCCCCACCTGATGTCAGTGCTCGGGGGAGAGAGTAGGGGACATGGTCCCGCACTTTGCGGGTCCTTCTGTCGCGATGTGGACATCCGGGCCGGTCTGCTGGGGGGAACCGGACCCGAGGGGTCCGGTGTGACTGGACCGGCCCGCGGCAAGTCGGGCTAGACCCGCGGCTGGTCCGAAGGCCAGCGGTTCGGACCGAGACTCCTGTGGTGAACCGGCCCGATTGGGCCCCTTGGCGTTCGGGGGGGTGTAATTTCTAAACGGCATGTCTATTTGACACACCTTCTATAGCTGCATGTCCGTGTCAGCGAGATGGACTTTTGAAGTATGTTTCGGGGTTTTTGGGTTCTTCACATGAAGACGGGTGACCCTGAACTCTTTAATTGAATAACATTAAATTATTAAAGATTGTGCCAGAAGTGCTTCGAGAGCCGGACGTCAGTTTAACGAGTCGTCAGAGGCACTGTGGCCCGGATTTTAGATGGTCCTTTCAATTTTGGTTCGGATCCCTGTGGTTTGGTTTCATTTCTCGGAGGCACGAAATGCTTAATGCAAATAATTAATTAATTAATTATTTATTTATTTATTTATTCTTCCGTCAGACCTAACTCCTGCTTGAGATGACCGATTGACTCACAGTCAGCGGAAGCATTACCCCAGTCCTTATGCAGACTTTTTGAGAGGTTTTCTGATGCATTCGAGTTGGATACATGGTGTGGGACCCACATGGCCTACTGTTCAGCTTTTACGGTGAAACACCACCTTTTCACCCTACATCCTTTTGGGGCGTTCAAATACTCGTTTTTGAGTGTTTTTCTGAGGGGATTGCAACAGTGAAATCCGCCTGCCTAAATTCGGTCCTGAGGTGTGGGTCCCACTAGGTGACTTTCAGACGTATGTTGTGTTTTTATACTTAGGCTATATATGTCCGTTCAGGGAAAAAGAATAGTCTATGCGGCATGGTTATCTACAAGGAAGGAAATGGTAAGATCTGTGTGGCGTGTTTCGGGGTCAAGGTGTGGGCTCCATACTGCCCTGTTTTCATATAATGTGGGAAGTTGTAGCTTCTTCATCCGGAGTCCATTTTAGGTGTCATCAGTGACGTTGTGACCCTAGAATCGAGGCAAAATTGACCAGGGAGGTTTCAGGTGTTGAAGCCGCAGTTGAGTCATGGGCCTCACGGGCTATATTTTAAGCTGTGTTAGACGTCCATTTGGGGTGAATGAGTAGTAATTTTGGAATGTTTTTTGAGAGCATCGCGATGGTGCAGTCCACTCGACCTCTGTCGTGTTCAAGGTGTGGGCCCCATGAGACGTTGTATGGGCATAAAGAGGTTTAAAATAACTCTTCCACCAGGAGCCCATTTCCAGTGAGTATGTAGTCTATCTCTCATGTTTTTTTGCGAGGATTATAGCTGTGTAATCTGTTTGGGAGAGAGAATCCTCTTTCAAGATCTCACTAAATGTGGAAACATTAATGGGCGTTGGTCAGAGGTTCCTTTGACGCACTCCGTACCTATTCACAGTAGCGGTGCTAATGATACCTAGTGATGGCACGGGGAGTGCGGAGTTACTGGGATATTTTCAGGTTTACCCTCCTGTAGGGATAGGCATTGGGTTACCCATTGACCTTAGGGTTTAACCTCCAGCGATGCTGGGGAGTGGGTTACCCGTTGAACTTAGGGTTTACACTGAGTGATGTTGGTAGTGGGTTACCCAATGACCTTAGGGTTTACCCTCCAACGATGCTGGGTAGTGGGTTAAACATTGACCTTAGGGTTTACCCTCCAGCGAGGCTGGAGAGTGGGTTACCTGTTGACCTCTTAGGATTTACCCTCCAATGGGGATGGGTAGTGGGTTGCACATTGACTATAGGAATTACCCTTTAGCAGGGCTGGGTAGTGGGTTACCCAATAGAATTTTGTGGTTTACCCTCCATTAGGGCTAGGTAGTGGGTTACTGGATGATCTCTTGTGGTTTACCCTCCAGCGGGGCTGGGCAGTGGGGTTACCTGATGACCTCTTGTGGTTTACCCTCCAGCAGGGCTGGGCAGTGGGTTACCCGAATACATCCTCCAAACTCGTCCCTTTCTATGAGGCTAGTTGGAGACTTCTCTCCGTCATTACTAGAGAGAGGCCCTCGGTTGCACGGTTCAATGATGAGGCTGCTTTGGCATGTTGGATTGTTGGGCATCAACGATGTATATCCTTAGAACTGTTGGTGACTTTTCCTGGGCTGAGTTTGGAGATCGACATCCCCTAACACACTTGTTCAAGTTTCTTTTTGTGCGTATATATATTCAGAATAATTTTTTTCCCACTCCATGGGTTCATATACACTTATTCTTGGAGGGGCGAAGACCCATGAGGTTTTCCATGTGCTTTCATTGTCTTTCTTCTCTTGGATGGACGAGCCTGATTCCTTTCTCTTGTCGGGTTGAGCTACACCGTCTCTTTTGTAATCTTACATTGTTCTTGCTCTATCTACTGGTCACCATCTTTTGAATATCCTTTGTTTCTCCCTCCTGATATCGGGGCTTCCTAATGAGTATCTTTATACTCACACCTGGTTGGACTTTTCCCACACCTGGTGTGCCCTTGTAGATAATGAAAATGTTGATCGAGACTACGAAGGAGCATCGGGGAAACAGGATCATGAGATGTGTTCAGTTGACGTAGGATGATTTCTGGGTGTGAGACTCATGAGAGGATTACTTATATTTTACCTATTGCCGAGTTGTGGAACCTTTCTGGTTGGGCGTGTGTTTTGCGCCTTTTTCTATTAAGTTTAATTGTTAGTACTTTTCAGCACTTTACTTGAAATAGTTAGAGGGTGATGCATGTTTGGTGGTTTCCCTTTTGTAGCAGTGTTCTATCTTGATTTCCATTCCTTGCACTTTTGCAGTGAGTTGGCAGCGTGTCTGTGTGGAAAATTTCATAGGAAAAGGCCTCCCGTAGTTTGTTGTGGCTTCAACACTAGTCTCTAGCCCCTGGCATAGAGAGGCGGGTTTGGGGTAGTTGTGGCTTGAGCCCCAGTACGGGTCAGCTCATGAAAAAGTGGTATCAGAGGTGGTTCGTTCCTTGGGTCATTTTTGGACTTCCCTAAATAGGAATTGGTTGAGTATTGGGGTAATAGTGTCAACGTGTCTCGAGGATGGATCTTAGTCCAGGGAGTCCAGTGATGGTGTGGTGGCCAATGTAACCATTCACAAAGACACTGATTACCTACTTGTCGACTCGGCACACTGAGACATGTGTTTCATAAAATTGGTTTTGTGCATCATATAGCATTGAGTCTTTGACTGTCCTTCTTGAGTCAGCTCCCCATCATTGTTGGTATATATATTCTCGTTTGACTTTGGTACTCCTTGATCAGATTCAGGATTTCTCTGCGATGATAGCCATCCAGGATACTAGCTCTAGTTCGTGAGTACTATTCTGTGAGCGACGAGGCCTCCATTCAAGATCAATCATACGATTACCCTTTATCCATGAGGATAAGAAGTACCACCTCCACCTATGGGGTAGAATATTGTACCAGAAGCGAGGGCTGATGACGATCCCAGGCTGGCCACGCTATGTGAGTTCTAGTGTTAGATACCGTTGTTGTTCAATGGTGAGACATACCCTCAAATAGTGAAGGGTTGGCTATAGTTGGTGGTTCGCCTCTTCAGGCTTGTTCGAACACTGACAAGTTAGATGGTGGAGTTGGCATCCAGTCTTTTCCTCCATACTGTTTGGCATAGTAGAGACTGGGTTACTCAGAGGCACGATGAGTTGCTACTCTCTTGGGATGACTTCTAGAAGATGTATTGTGAGGAATACTACACTTCTTACTTATGATTTTTACAGTTTCAGGAGATGATGGGGTTTCAGTGGGGAGAAATGGATGTTGCTGAGTATGCATCTAGGTTCACTGGCCTTACTCGGTACTCTTTGGACATGGTCCATGACAACAACTTTTGAGCACAGAAGATTGAGCGAGGTGACTGTAGTAGCGATTTTTTCCAGCATAGTTCCCTTGTGCATCCTCAACCATCTTGGGGTGATGGAGTAGGTATTGGTGACAGATAATTTTCTGTCATAGGGATGATAATTAGCAGGGCCTCGATGCCAGAGGACTCCCCTTGATGAGACTCAGGAAAATGTTCGGCAGGGGAGCATAGAGCACCAAGATTGCCTAGGCAAGACTAATGCTATGGTTGTGATGTGTGAGGTCACGTGGCATGTGACTACTTAACCAAATGTGATGAGTTTTCCAGATAGTTGGTAGATGCAATTCCATAACAAAGGCATTGTCGTGATCAGAGAACACCCAGTTGAAGATAGGGTGGTCCCCAGGGTGGCAGTTTTGGCAGAAGAGAAAGAATAAATATGGTTGGTAGAAGAAGTTTCGAGGTCCTTCCACCATCACTAGGTATCCCATGTCAGGCTCAGGGAGTTGACGGATGGGACCACGGGCTACAATGTGCTATGGATTTCTGCAATCCTACAATGCATGAGATGATAATAGGAACAATCAATTTATTTTTATACTTTTCTCAGTAGAACATGTTAGAAACTATGTAAGGTACTCTTTTCTCCTAAATCCTTGTTCTAGGGGTTAACGAGGGTGACGATGGGCGTCAGTGTAACCCAATGTTGGTGTTTTCCGTCATAGCTTTGAATGCACAGGGAAGAGGGGTTCTTCCCCCAATGAGATGCATTTTTTGATGCGATGAAAACCATGAGGGAGAGTCAGTGCCACCCAAAGTGGACAGTATTGAGGTGTGGTGGATGAGTCCCTATAAAATGTGCATTCATGGAGGGGTTGTGCGGTGGAGTGTTAGAGAAGATTATGGAATAGCCAGTGGGGCCTTTCTAATTGACCTCCCTTTTCAGGAGGACAAACTAGTGGGTTTGGAAGACTGCCTGTTTGGGGGATTACTCTCCTTCCAAGAGGGAAAGGACACAAGGGGTATGCCACATGTATTCCATGTCAAGACTTTAGCGGTTGGATGGGTTTCCTTGCCTGCCCTATTCGTTGGTACCTTGCTTTAAAAATGTTAATATTGATATCGTTATCAAGTATAGGTTGATGTGATGGAATCCCCATAAACATAACTACGTGTTTCACTATGTGGTGTGATGAAGCTAATATTTTCACATATTTTATACTTTAATTTAATGTTTATAAACCCACAATAGTGTTAATTAAGGAGAAATTTGTAACATACCAAGGTAGTAATGAATAATAGATATTTTTATCTATGTCTATTAAAGAATTATATAGTGTTTTAGAGGCTTAAAATGAAAATAAATCCAATCTTAAGCATGGAATATACTAATATTCTTAGAAGATTGTTTTACTGCCTTTTGATGGAAAACCCTTTTTAAATCAATATTTTGACAATATTATAATCTATATTTGTCAAAATAAACATATTAATTATGATTGGTACATTGAATTTTACATTGGATAAATTTTTGGTATTTTTCTGACAATGTTCATTTTTTTATGAAAAGTGAAAAATACTGCATTTTACATCAAAACTACTTTTTCATTTAATTTAATTATATTGTTAGATTATATTTTTAATTGGTCTTAAAGTTTAATCTGAATATAATTTTACCATTTAATCCAATGGTGGTCATTAGTATTAATTTCACTTTGGAATTGGTCATAAACTAATGCCAAACTTTTCATAGATATTGTTTCAAAAAAACCCGCTATTTGTCATGACAGTGGGAGTTAATTACTAAATTAATTAATGTAACTTATATGACTGGAATTTTGTAAAATAGACATCATTTTTTAATTCGGAATATCAAATATATCATAGGGTTAATTTTTGGTAATTTTCTGAAAAACTTCAATTTTTGATGAATAGTGAAACCACTAAGTGGTACTTATAAAAACTGATTTTTCCGTTTAAATGAAATTTTGCCATCATTGTGTTTTGAATTTCAAAAAGCCAACATACATGGTTGTCATTAAGAAGTAAAATGTGGTTCAATGGGATTAAAATAATTTTTTGGTGAATAGTAACTTATTAAGTTCTTAATCGCGATTAGTGGTAATTAGTGTAGTTTAAGGTAAAAATAATGTTTTAATAGTATGCGATGAGCTTGAAACATGTCTTACCCTCATTGTATGTGTCATGGCCGACCAAGAAAATCCATTGGTCAACTTGTGGACCCCATGGAGCCATTTTGGTTGGGAAATGACATAAATAACTTTTTATTTAATGTTAAAGTAAAAAAGACACAAACATGTGTTATGTAACTAAAACAATTTTTATATGGGGTTATACAAGTCAGATTTTTGACTATAAATATTCATTATAATTCTAAAACGATTTCCTACATCGTAGTATTTGTTTTATAATTTTTAGACATTAAATAAATTAAATTATTTATGACATCATGATGACGCAGTGATGACCTCATTGTTTAACAATTTAAATAAAATGGAAAGTAAATGTAAAATCTAAAACCTACACATGGAAAAAACCAATTGGATGAGTGTATTTCGAACCCTTATCACCTTATCATCTAATTATATCAATGTGGGACCTTTTTAATCCGAAAATCATTTTAAAATAAAGTAACTTATCTTTACTTTCCAAGAGTGCCCCTCCTCTCCTCTTATAAAAGGCCCCCACCTCTACCTCCTTACCCACACTCCCAATGCCTTTGGCTCGGCCAAACCTGCCCATTTTGTCTCTCCACATCCCTCTCTTACTCCTTGAAGCCTCACTTTGGGCATAAGTCTTCCCAAGGAATCCTTTGAGCTCAAACCAAAGGGAGTTACCCGATTTTAAGGTAATGTCTTCTTTTGAGTCCTTTTGTTTAATTTTGCTTCTCCAACCCCCTAAACTCTTTTTATTATTTTCTTTTTTAACAACTACAGTATCATCAATATAATAGTATGTTGTTATAATATGGATTAGAGCTACACTTACACACACCTACATCTAATGCTTAACGAACATACTGTTTCCGTGGATGGTGAATTTATTCCTCCCGAAACGATGATTGTTCAACAATCTTTTAACACCTTCAAAGGTGGCCATTAAGATGTCACTATATTTATATATGATATATAATATGTTTATTTTTTCCTTAATATTCTGTTTTTTTCTTTTTCGGTACACCTTTATGGTTTCCATTATGGGTAAACGCGATATCTTCATTTATGGAAGTGCGGACTACCGCCCCCTCAAAGTGATTTGATTCGTTAAATACCATAGGTGGGACGTATAAAGGATGGAACTATGATATTATATATGATATTATACTGGAATTATAATATACCTTTATATCATTATGATTCCATTCTATAAAATACGAAATAGAAATGAAAGTAGCGTTCTTGCGTACGTACGGCTTACCGTCTCCATGAACGGTGCATTTCATTTCTTACCTCTAAATGATTATGTAATATTATAAATGCATGTATATACTGGATATATATGATATATACATAAAGATTATAATTCTAGATATAATGGATACATGAACAACATGTAATTATAAAGGGTTTACTTTTGACTCAAGTACCAATGATCGTTAAAACGACCGTTATTAACTTAAATAATTACATAGTGTTCATGACATGGAAATAAGTGATATAAAAGGAATAATGGACTTGAAAAAGGTTCTTACAGAAGTAGAAATTAAGTCAAGTTTATTATTAAGGACATTAAAGAACAATCGAGTCAAGTCGGACTCGAGGTATGGGACTTCGTCTCAATCTCCTTTCATTGAGGCATATTTTATTTTAAACACAACCTTATTTTATACGGTGTGTAAAACCCTTTGACATTTACGTTTATTCAAAAGGAATATTTTTTATACGAAGTGTTTAATAAATGACAAAAGGGAATGTTTTTGTCGTACGTATGCGGCGACAACGACTTCTCCGCCGCCGTGACCATTATTTGAGTTTTGGCTTCCTCTACAAGCCATACCTTTTTTTAAAAGAAAAATAAATACCATGTTTTACTTTTCTTTTATTTTTTATTGAAAATTGTTTTCATAATGTGTTTATATCAATGTTTTGTATTGATATATTGTGATTGAACGGTGGAAATGTTACGTTTCCTTTATGCATGTTTTATGTGATACGATTATGTTGAGGTTCTTGGGAATTATTATGAAGACGAGTGGTTCCGTGATAGACTAAGGGAGGGTGAGCCTGATATAGCTCTCCAATGCATTGGGTAACGCGAAGTAGTGAAACGTTAAGGTTTCTCCGAAGAGATTTAGGGAATATACTGTGATGGGTATTCCAAACATAACCAAGAGGGTTACTCCCTACGTAAGAATGTTATGAATGCCTAAAGTTACCTTTATGTCTTATGATTTCTATGATTTATTCATTATTTGATGAGGTATGTTAAAGTGATTATGTTTTATGGGTAAATTATGATCTCATTATTATGTATATATGTACCCATGATTCCTTTCCATATTTTTATATCCCTTACTGAGCTTTTTATGCCCATCCCAAGTTTTTTGAAATGTTTTTCACAGGTCAAGGGAAAGGTACATGATATGATGATAGTGTCAAGGAAGTGTCAAGAAATAATCCATGTTTTATTTTAAATATGTTTCCATTGATGGGAATGAAGAATACTATCTTTATGTAACCACTTTGTTTATATGTGGAATGTAATGCATGTTTTATGATCTAATTATCTAAAACTCTAAACCCGAAAAGATCCTCAATGTGTAATCTTGTAATAACTCAATATTATGTAAGGTTTAAGGCTGGGGCATTATAGTTGGTATCAAAGGTCATTTTAGATTACTTTAGGAGTTAGAATTCTATTAAATGGTTATCCTAATTTTTTTTTGAAATGATATAGCATTTGAAGATTACCATGTTGCTTCATCTAAGACATGTTTTTTCAGAATGGTTTTCCGTAGAGGAAACATGGAAGTAGTGCTAGGAAGGCATACAGAAGGAAATAACCTTCCGAATCAGCATCCCGAGATGGTCGGAATTGGAACTGAACAGTTTGTTGCAGTAATGGCGCAGTTGACTCAAGCGATAAATGGAGGTGGTATCCATACACGAGATCAGCCAGATAAACCGCAGAGGAACATGTCAGTGGTGGAACATTTCTTGAGGCAACATCCCCCATCATTCAGAGGATCATCTGACCCTGTGCTAGCTGAAGAGTAGATTAAAGCACTGGAGAAGATTTTTGATGTCATGGGGTGTTCAGACAATCAAAAGGTTAGTCTTTCTATTTACAGTTTGGAGGGTGAGGCAGATCAATGGTGGTCTATGGTTAAAAATATCAGGGATGCCGATGATATTGATGCTCCTGACTAGTATGAATTCAAAGGTATGTTTCTTGAGAAATATTTTCCTAAGGCTGTTCGACTTAGGATGGAAAAGCAATTCTTGGAATTGAGGCAAGAGGAAGACTCAGTGGATACCTATGAAGAAAGGTTCACTCGATTGGCAAGGTATGCTCCAAATTTTATCTGAGACCTTGATAGTAAAATCATTCATTTTTACTCAGGATTAAAGCCAAAATATCGAAGGGAATTAGCTTCTCGTGAGTTTAAACGTTTTGAAAAGCTTGTTCGATGTGCTGAGAAGGTGGAAATGGAGTTTTCCGATGATCAAGTGTTCTATAACAACCAATAGAAGAAGAGACCGAGGTGGAAGGAGAAAGGTAAGAATTCATCAAAAAAGTCTGATGGTAAGAAAACTAAGTTTCCAGTTTGTGATAAATGTGGAAAAAAGCATGCTGGGGAATGTCTTCTGAATTCTGGAAAGTGCTACCGATGTGGTAAGATGGGACATAAGGCTCATGATTGCACTGAAAAGGATCAAGGTGAAGGTAAGACCAAATTTTATTTACAGTTAGTGAAATGTTTTAAGTGCAATGAGATGGGTCACTATGAAAATGAGTGTCCGACAAAGAGCTTGAGTGATGAGAAGCAGTTAGACTACAAGCAGAAAGGGGTGGTGAAATCCTTTGCAACTACTTCAGCAGATGTCGGGCCATCAAATGAAGTTGTATCAGGTACTTTGTTGGTTTTTTCAGATTGTGACAGTGTGTTGTTTGATTTGGGGTCTACACATTATTTCATCTCTGAAACCTTTTCTACTAAAATGGGAATACCATCTCAAGAAATGACTCTTGAACTTTTGGTAAAAACACCTGGGGGGAATGTTGAGGCAAAGAGACTTTATAAGAATCTTTCAATCCTTATCTGTGAATAGAACCTACTTGCAAACCTTATTGTTCTACCTATAGTAGAGTTTGATGTTATCCTGGGTATATATTGGCTCTCTATTTACCATGCTAATATTGAATATAGAGCTAAAGAAGTTTCTTTTCAGAAATACTTTCAGTTTGTGTACAATAATGAACCCTTACTGTTGATAACTTATCAAGAGGCTGAGAAACTTGTAAAATATGGAAATGAATGTTACCTTGCACACATCGTTGAAAATAAAGGAACTATTCAGATTAATGATGTGCCAGTGGTAAATGAGTATACTGATGTTTTTCCTGATGAGTTGCCTGGAATAATACCAGATCGGGAAGTTGAATTTACGGTTGACTTAGTTCCTGATGCTAAGACAATTCCAAAACCCCCTTATCGAATGGCTCAAATTGAACTTTTAGAGTTGAAGGAGCAATTGAAACATTTATTTGAGAAAGGTTTCATTTGACCTAGCACATCACCATGGGGTGATCCTGTATTATTTTTTAAAAAGAAAGATGGTTCAATGAGAATTTACGTTGATTATAGATCCTTGAATAACATCACTGTTAAGAAAAAATATCCTTTTCCTCATATTGATGCTTTGTTTGATCAGCTCCAGGGAGCTTAGTATTTTTCAAAGATTGACTTGAGATCGGGGTACCATCAGCTGAAGGTAAAGTAAGCAGATGTTCCAAAGACCGCATTCTGTACAAGATATGGCCACTATGAATTTGTAGTAATGCTTTTTGGGCTAACAAATGCACCGGCTTTATTCATGGACTTAATGAATATAATTTTCCATGAGTTCTTGGATAAGTTTGTGGTGGTTTTTATTGATGATATTTTGGTGTTTTCTAAAAGTAAAGAAGAGCAGGAAAGAAATTTAAGGGTTATCTTGAAAAACGTAAAGGAAAAGAAATTGTATGGGAAATTCAGCAAGTGTGAGTTTTGGTTGCAACAAATTTCTTTCCTTGGTCACATTGTTTCTAAAGATGGGATAACTGTGGATCCTACAAAACCAAAAGTTGTGGAAGACTGGAAAAGACCCATAAATGTAACTAAGATTCGTAGCTTCCGTGGTTTGGCAAGCTATTACCGAAGGTTTGTTAGAAATTTTTCACGGTAATCTAATCCAATGACTAAGCTAACTCGGAAGGGTGTCAAGTTTATCTGGACAAAATAATGTGATGATTGTTTTCAGGAATTGAAATGAAGATTGGTGAATGCTCTAATTTTGGCACTACCTTCCAAGAATGGTGAGTTTGTTATATACAGTGATGCTTCATTGAAAGGACTTGATTGCATCCTAATGCAGAATGATCAGGTAATTTCTTATGCTTCATGACAGTTGAAAACTCATGAGGTAAATTACCCTACACATGGTTTGGAATTAGCTGCTGTTATTTTTGCTTTAAAAATTTGGAGGCATCTTTTGTATGGAGTAAAGTGTGAAATATATACCGATCACAAAAGTTTAAAGTATATATTCACTCAAAAATAATTGAACATGAGACAAAGGAGATGGCTAGAATTAATCAAGGATTATGATTGTACAATTAATTACCATCCGGGAAAAGCAAATAAAGTGGCTGATTCTTTGAGTCGAAAAAGTAATGCTTCATTAGAAATGTTGTGTTTGGAACGTGATCCTTTGGTTAAGGATTTGATGAACTTTGGCATAGAAGTTGTTGGTGCAGGAAGTTCTTTTGTTTTGTTTTAAGTATCAGTGAGATCATCTCTATCAGATAGAATCAAGCAAGCACAGAAGCAAGACAGTGAGTTGCAGAAAAAGGTAGAGCTGGTTCAGAAAGGTATGATTCCTGAATTCAACATTGATAATGATTGCGTTTTGAGATTTGGGAAGAGATTGTGTGTGCCTTGTGATTCACTGTTGATGAGAGAGTTGTTATGTGAAGCTCATAGTTCTCCGTTTTCAGTTCATCCTGGTAGTACTAAGATGTATAGAGATCTGCGGGAGTATTACTGGTGGGATGAAATGAAAAGAGATATTGTTGATTTTACTATGAAGTGTTTGACTTGTAAGAAGGTTAAAGCAGAGCGGCAGTTACCAAAAGGGATGCTTCAGCCTTTACCAATGCCAGAGTGGAAATGTGAGAATATATCCATGGAATTTGTTGTGGAATTACCGAAGACATATCGAGGTAATAATGCAATATGGGTTATTGTTGATCGCTTGACTAAATCTGCTCATTTCCTTGTTATACGAGACACTTTTTCCCTCGATCAACTTTCCCATTTGTATCTTAAAGAGATAGTCAGGTTACATGGAGTTCCTCTCTCCATTGTATCTGATCGTGATCCCAGGTTCACTTCTAACTTTTGGAAAGGCCTTCTGAAGTCTTTGGGTACTGAATTAAATTTCAGTACAGCTTTTCATCCTCAATCAGATGGGCAGTCAGAACGAACAATTCAGACATTGGAGGATATGAAACGTTCCAGCTCTATGGATTATCAGGGAAGTTGGGACCAACATATTTCTTTGGTTGAATTTTCATATAATAACAGTTTTCATTCCAGTATACAGATGGCACCATTTCAGGCATTATATGGGAAGCGGTGTCGAACTCCAGCTTTCTGGGATGAAGTGGGTGAAAGGAAGTTGATGGTACCAGAATTGGTAGAAGAGATGGCAGATAATGTTCAGCTGATTCAGAAGCACATGAGAACAGCTCAGAGCAGGCAGAAGAGTTATGCGGATAAATGGAGGAAGGATCTATCTTTCGAGGTAGGTGATCATGTTTTTCTCAAGGTTTCTACATGGAAAAGTGTGATGCGATTTGGTAAGAAAGGAAAGCTGAGTCCAAGGATTATTGGAACAAATGAAGTTCTGGAGAGAGTTGGATCAGTAGCATACAGGGTGGCTTTACTTCCATGTTTATCTCAGGTACACAATGTTTTTCACGTTTCGATGTTGAGAAAGTATATGCCAGATCCATCTCATGTTTTGAGTCCAGAGGTAGTTTAGCTAGAAGAGAACCTATCTTATGAGGAATAACCGGTCTAGATTCTTGACCATAGGGAGCAAGTGTTACAGAATAAGGTTATTAAGCAGGTAAAGGTTTTGTGGAAAAACCACATAATGGAAGAGGAAACATGGGAATCTGAAAATGCAATGAGGGATAAGTACCCCCATTTATTTGATAAGTAAATAAATTACGGGGATGCAATTTTCTAAAGGGGGGAAGGATGTAACATCCCAAGTAATTAATGAATAATATATATTTTTATCTATGTCTATTAATAAATTATATAGTGTTTTAGAGGCTTAAAATGAAAATAAATCCAATATTAAGCATGGAATACACTAATATTCTTAAAAGACTTTTTTACTGCCTTTTGATGGAAAACCCTTTTTAAATCAATATTTTGAAAATTTTATAATCTATATTTGTCAAAATAAACATATTCATTATGATTGGGACATTGAATTTTACATTAGATAAATTTTTGGTATTTTTCTGACAATGTTCATTTTTTATGAATAGTGAAATACACTGCATTTAACATCAAAACTGCTTTTTCATTTAATTTAATTATATGGTTAGATTATATTTTTAATTGGTCTTAAAGTGTAATCTGAATATAATTTTACCATTTAATCCAATGGTGGTCATTAAGATTAATTTCACTTTGGAATTGGTCATAAACTAATGCCAAACTTTTCATAGATATTGTTTCAAAAAAAACCCGCTATTTGTCATGACAGCCGGAATTAATTACTAAATTAATTAATGTAACTTATATGATAATAATTTTTTAAAACAGACATCATTTTTAAATTTGGAATATCAAATATAGCTTAGGGTGAATTTTTGGTAATTTTCTGAAAAACATCAATTTTTGATGAATAGTGAAACCACTCAGTGGTACTTATAAAAACTGATTTTTCCATTTAAATGAAATTTTTCCATCATTGTGTTTTGAATTTAAAAAATCCGACATACATGGTTGTCATTAAGAATTAAAATGTGGTTCAATGGGATTAAAATAATTTTTTGGTGAATAGTAACTTATTAAGTTCTTAATCGCGATTAGTGGTAATTAGTGTAGTTTAAGGTAAAAATAATGTTTTAATAGTATGATATGAGCTTGAAACATGTTCTACCTTCATTGGATGTCTCATGGCCGACCAAGACAAGCCATGGGTCAACTTGGGGACCCCATGGAGCCATTTTGGTTGGGAAATGACATAAATAACATTTTATTTAATGTTAAAGTAAAAATGACACAAACATGAGTTATGTTACTAAAAAAAAATTTATATGGGGTAATACAAGTCAGATGTTTTACTATAAATATTCATTAGAAAGCTAAGAAGATTTCCTACATCTTAGTATTTGTTTTCTAATTTTTAGACATTAAATATATTAAATTATTTATGACATCATGATGATGTAGCGATGACCTCATTATTTAACGATTTAAATAAAATGGAAAGTTAATGTAAAATCTAAAACCTACACATGGCAAAAAACAATTGGATGAGTGAATTTCGAACCCTTATCAACGTATAATCGAATTATATCAATGTGGGACCTTTTTAATCCGAAACTCATTTTAAAATAAAGTAACTTATCTTTACTTTCCAAAAGTGCCCCTCCTCTCCTCTTATAAAAGGCCCCCACCTCTACCTCCTTACCCACACTACCAAAGCCTTTGGCTCGGCCAAACCCTGCCCATTTTGTCTCTAAACATCCCTCTCTTACTCCTTAAAGCCTCAATTTGGGCATAAGTCTTCCCAAGGAATCCTTTGATCTCAAACCAAAGGGAGTTACCCGATTTTAAGGTAATGTCTTCTTTTGAGTCCTTTTGTTTTATTTTGCTTCTCCAACCCCCTAAACTCATTTTATTCATTTCTTTTGTAACAACTCCAGTATCCTAAATATACTAGCATGTTGTTATAATATGGATTCAAGCTACACTTACACACACCTACATCTAATGGTTAACGAACGTACTGTTTCCGTGGATGGTGAATTTATGCCTCCCGAAACGATGATTGTTCAACATTCTTTTAACACCTTCAAAGGTGGCCATTAAGATGTCACTATATTTATATATGATATATAATATGTTTATGGTTTCCTTAAGCTTCTGTTTTTTTCTTTTTGGGTATACCTTTATGGTTTCCATTATGGGTAAACGTGAAATCTTCATTTAAGAAAGTGCGGACTACCGCCCCCTCAAAGTGATTTGATTCGTTAAATACCATACGTGGGACGTATAAAGGATGGAACTATGATATTATATATGATATTATACTGGAATTATAATATACCTTTATATCATTATGATTCCATTCTATAAAATATGAAATAGAAATGAAAGTAGTGTTCATGCGTACGTACGGCTTACCGTCTCCATGAACGGTGCATTTAATTTATTACCTCTAAATGATTATATAATATTATAAATGCATGTATATACTAGATATATATGATATGTACATAATTATTATAATTATGGATATAATGGATACATGAACAACATGTAATTATAAAGGGTTTATTTTTTACTCAAGTACCAATGATCGTTAAAATGACCGTTATTAACTTAAATAATTACATAGTGTTCATGACATGGAAATAAGTGATATAAAAGGAATAATGAACTTGAAAAAGGTTCTTAAAGAAGTAGTAATTAACTAAAGTTTATTATTCAGGACATTAAATAATGATCGAGTCAAGTCAGACCTGAGGTATGGGACTTCGCCTCAATCTCCTTTCATTGAGGCATATTTTATTTTATACACAACATTATTTTATACGGTGTATAAACCCCTTTGACTTTTACGTTTATTCAAAAGGAATCTTTTTTATAAGAAGCGTTTACTAAAAAACAAAAGGGAATGTTTTTGTCGTACGTATGCGGCGACAACGACTTCTCCGCCACCGTGACCATTATTTGAGTTTCGGCTTCCTCTACAAGCCATACCTTTTTTTAAAAAGAAAAATAAATACCATGTTTAACTTTTATTTTATTTTGGTATTGAAAATTGTTTTCATAATGTTTTTATATCAATGTGTTGTATTGATATATAGTGATTGAAAGGTGGAAATGTTATGTTTCCTTTATGCATGTTTTATGTGATACGATTATGTTGAGGTTCTTGGGCATTATTATGAAGACGGGTGGTTCCGTGATAGACTAAGGGAGGGTGAGCCCGATATAGCTCTCCAATGCATTGGGTAACGTGAAGGAGTGAAACGTTATGGTTTCTCCGAAGAGATTTAGGGAATATACTGTGATGGGTATTCCAAACGTAACCAAGAGGGTTACTCCCTACGTAAGAATGTTATAAATGCCTCAAGTTACCTTTATGCCTTATGATTTCTATGATTTATTCATGATTTGATGAGGTATGTTAAAGTGCTTATGTTTTATGGCTAAAGTATGATCTCATTATTATGTATATATGTACCCATGTTTCCTTTCCATATTTTTAAATACCTTACTGAGATTTTTATGCTCATCCCAAGTTTTTTGAAATGTTTTTCACAGGTTAAGGGGAAGGTACATGATATGATGATAGTGTCAAAGAAGTGTCAAGAAATAATCCATGTTTTATTTTAAATATGTTTCCATTGATGGGAATTAAGAATTCTATCTTTATGTAACCACTTTGTTTATATGTGGAATGTAATGCATGTTTTATGATCTAATTCTCTAAAACTCTAAACCCGAAAAGATCCTCAATGTGTAATCATGTTATAACTCAAGATTAAGTAAGGTTTAAGGCTGGGTCATTATAAAATTGTTACATATTTAGGTTTTGGTGTTATTTTGATCCTAAATGAAGAAATGGCCTAATTCTGTATTTTTAACAGATTTTTATCACAAGGGTATTTTGGTCATTACTTATAAAATATATTTCAAAATTTTGTGATTCGAATTTTTTTGAACCCTTATTTTATTTACTTAATCTTTGTCTTCAGGACCAGGGGCTGAATCAATATTCTAGAGACCGTAAAAAATCAATGAAGTGAACAATTTGGTCGGGCGGACTGCATGGACCCCACTTTAGTATTCGAACCATATTTTGGCATAAACACCTCCAAATGATGGGATTGCACCTGGATATGACTGAGGCCTCCCAAAAGCGTCTCCAAAATGAATTTAAAGCCGTGTGGAATCCTTTATGATGGTCGTTGAGTGATAGAATTGTGAATGAAACTTCCAGGAAGCTTCATCCAGAGAAAGATAGTTTCAATGGAAAACTCATAACTCCTTATATACGCGTCCAATTAATCTGAAATTTGGAGGGTGGATGGGAAACTCATCTATGAACAATAGTAATGCAGAGGTCCATGCGTGAATCGGCCATATTAATGCGTAAAAAACACGACAATGTTCTGATGATGAAATCTTCCTATAAAAGGATAGAGGCTCCTACCTCTCAAAATATTCAATTCATCCCCACACCATCCATCACAAAGGGGGTTACCTTGAGAGAGAAATAGGATAGGAGTACTCCATGATGTAATCAATCCATTAAGGGCTAAATCCAAGTGGTGGTGGGCAGCAGAGATCTGAAGACATTTCCCCTTTTGAGTTTGTCATTTCATTGTAAAATATTTTCTTTTAAACTATCCTAGAACTTGTTTGCATAAATGAAGGAGGTATTTTTCTCTCGTGTTTTTGATTTATTATAAATTATTATATATTTATTATATTCTAATGAATTTAAATTGGTTTTACTCATGGTTTAAATTTCTTTGGTGAGGTCTCGCTTTTAAGCACGATGAGTTCATCCTGTTTTGGTTACTCGGAGGTCTTCGGGTAATCAGAACACTTTCGTTAGAAGATCGGCACCCATGTATGAGGTTTGAAATTGGTATCTAGATAATTTAGGTGTATAACTTGAAGTCTTAAGGTATAAATTGTATAATTTAATTAAAATATATTCGTAAACAATGATAAAGGGAGTGTCCAACGATCAACGTTTGTCCACCGCTGCTACCTTTAGCTTGTTCTTTCTAGCTCGATTTTCTTTGGTATTTTAATTGATAATGTAGATTTAATATTTCATTTTTATTTCATTTTCATAATCAGAATACCCCATATATATTATATATGTTAGTTTTATATTAGTTAAATTAAAAAGTGACAATTGAAAATACAGTGCGTATAAGCGGCCTCCTTGTGATCGACCCTAGGGTGTACAACTATGGTGCATTCATAGGATAACAAGAATTTAATTGAATAGGGTAAAGTGACTTGAAACCCCTAACATAAAATTTGAACCGTTTTCAGGGAGGCCAAGAGCTTGTACACATTGTTTTTCAAAAATAAAAAAAACTAAATAAAAACAAAAAAATTATAAAAAAAGATTTCATTACATATTAATCTTTAGGACATGGATTATTCTAGTAATTTTTCATATGCATGGCCTATTACTGACATGTATAGCAAGAACTAATTTTTTGAAATTAAAATTTATGAAAATTCACAACAATTTCATGAAACTTCCTTGATAATTCAAGAGAATTCAAGAATGCTGGAAATGGCAAGCAAGAGAGTGGCATCGCTGGGCACCCAATTTGAGGAAGTAAAAGTCTTATGGATGGAACAAAAACAAAGACAAGCTGAGGAGAATGAAAAAAATGATCCACCTAAATTTAATGAATATGTTGATGAGGTTGAAGAAAAACATGAGGACCCACTTCCCTCATTAACAAATGAGTTCCCAGCTGCCTTGCTTGAGGAAAAGGGTTATAAAGCTGAAATTTCTGAGGGAGTTTTAAATTATGTGAATTCATTTCATTCAAATTTAATTAATTCTGAATTTCAATATAATATCCCTTATTCTAAATTTTTTGATTCAGCATCACTACTGTAGGATCTGGATGAAGAAGAAGAAGAAGAAGGACCTCTTAATGAGGAGTGAATGGAGGATCCATTCGAGATGTGCATTGGTGCATTTGAGGATGATGGCACAAAAGAAGAAATCATCAAATAACCAACTTAAAAACTCGAACCAGTTGATAATCCACTTCCTATTATTTTATTTTCAACACCGGTGGACACCACTCCTCCAGATGACAGAAATAGGGAGCACCCCTACTTCCTTTTCCCTCCCCCTCTACAACTCAAATTCTTTCTTTCATCTCTTTTTGGGGATGGGGATATTTTTATTTGTTATGAGGGTTCTCACTTCTAGAATCCACAGATGGATGCCAAGAGAAATAATTTTTGGTTGTTTCTAAGTAAGAAACCCCATCCACCTTCAGATTGGGGTTAGCCTGCTACAACTGCCTGTCTAGGGGCAGTAAAAACCTAGCACCTGCTTGGGGGTCAAACCAAGAATTATACCTTCCCTTTCACCTTTCTATTTTTTTTCTAATTCATTCATTTATTTATTGCTTTATAGGAAGATGTGGTGCCAACTAGGAGCTTAACTCAATGGTGCTGCTAAAAAAAATAATGTCAGGTTGTTTCCTTCCTTCTATTTAGTTTTTTCATCCCTTATTTTTATTTTGCCAAGCTAAAATGAAGGGTAGTGAAATTTACATGCGGGGGGGGGGGGGGGGGGAGTGTCAACCTGCTTAGTTGTTTTTGTGTGCTTTCATTTTTTTCATTTTTTAGGAACCTTTAGCTTTAATGATAATTCTGATCACATTTCACACATTAATTGATTTTGATAAAATTGAAATGATTTTTTTAAAAAGGATTTTAAATGATTTTTGATGTGAACTTTTTTTCCTTAAATTGGATTTTCAATCATTTTTATGAGTTTAACTGATTTTTGAAATCCCTGGCCCTGAAACACTAACTCAAAATATTTTTCTCGTCCTCTGAGGTATTCTAAAACACTTGTACATATTATTTCTAATACCCACACTTTCTTTAGGGAAACTTGTATTTTTTGTGAGAACCAGAATTTTTGATTTTTCTATTTCGAATCTTTGGATTTCATTGAATGTTTTTAATATGATTGATGTACTACTTTGGCTAGCCACGTATTATCCTGAGACCTACCTTTACATTTATCCTTCGTTAGACCTTAGATTCCATGAATTTACTTATAGTTTTAAGCCACAATACAAGCTAATTTATCCTTACCTACCCATTCTCTTGGTATTGTTTCATGGATATTTCATGTTTGAGTGTGGGGGAAGGGCCTTTCGTGTGTGTTCATTCGGATTTGTTTCATTTATGGGTATTGTGAGTTATGCGTCAACATTTTGGACAATGAAATAATTGGTAGTGAGTCATAATCTCATTATTCTTCATTTGTTTCATTCAGTTATCCTTCAAAAAAAATAATAAAATAAAATTTGTTCCTTTCTGGAGCGTAAAAAAAATATATATATAAAAAGGAAAATAAAGCTGTTCCTTTATAGAGCTTTACAAAAAAAACGGGGGAGAACATAGATGATATAATACTTTGAAATCATTGATTGGATCATGTACCATGTAAAATAAATTGGGGTGGTGTTTCGTTTCACATTCTCAAGGTCGATTAAGTGAGGAATTTTCTGGGTTTTCACTTGATTATTCATGCATTGTAGCTAAGAGTCAAACCTTCTCTTTCTAGCCTTGAAACATTAAATCATTTAACCACCAAACCAAAGCCACAGAGTCATTTGATCCTTTTATGAAAGCCCTCATGTTTGAATTAATTTTTCTGTTTCACGCTGTGGAGAAATGAGAATTGTCACAAGCCTATGGTGATACATGAAATTTCCACGTATTAGCATACCTCCAGAATTTATTTCTCTTGAGTGAAGAGTGATATAAAATTCAATGCGAGGTAGGTTGTGATTGAGCCATGGATGGATATATGAGGTTTAAAAAATTTAAATTTTTGGAATGAAAATAAAAGGAAATTGTTTTTCATAGAAGAGACATGATGAAATTTGGTTTTTGATAAGATCTTGGATGTTTTCTCATTTTTGATTGTTATGTGAATTTTGATTTGAATATATGATAATTGCTCAGGAGTGCAATGTTTAAGTGTGGGGGATTGATGAAGATAATATTTTCACATATTTTATAATTTAATTTAATGTTTATAAACCCAAAATAGTGTTATTTAATGGGAAATTGTTACGTATTTAGGTTGTGGTGTTATTTTGAGCCTAAATGCAGAAATAGCCTAATTCTGTATTTTTAACAGATTTTTATCACAGGGGTATTTTGGTCATTACTTAGAAAAGAAATTTCCAAATTTTGTAATTATAATTTTTTTGGACCCATATTTTATTTAATTCAACTTTGTTTTCAGGACCAGGGGATGAATCGATATTCTAGAGGCCGTAAAAAATCAATGAAGTGAACGATTTTGTCGGGCGGACTGCTTGGGCCCCACTTTAGTAATAGAACAATATTTCGGCCGAAACACCTCCAAATGATGGGATTGCACCTGGATATGACAGACGCCTCACAAACGCATCTCCACAATGATTTTCATGCCGTTTGGAATCCTTTATGATGGTCTTTGAGTGATATAATTGTGAAGGAAACTTCCAGGAAGCTTCATCTAGAGAAAAAGATTTTCAAAGTAAAACTCATAACTCCTTATATACTGATCCAATTAATCAAAACTTTGGAGGGTGGATGGAAAACTAATTTATGAAAAATATTTATGAAGAGGTACACTCGTGAATCGTCCAAATTAATGGGTCTAAAACGAGACAACGTTCTGATGATGAAATCTTCCTATAAAAGGATAGGGGCTCGTACCTCTCAAAATATTTCATTCATCACCACACCATCCATCACAAAGGGGGTTACCTTGAGAGAGAAATATGATAGGAGTATTCAATGATGTAATCAATCCATTAAGGGCTAAATCCAAGTGGTGGTGGGCAATGGAGATCCGAAGACATTTCCCCTTTTGGGTTTTTCCTTTCATTGTAAAATATTTTCTTTTAAACTATCCTGGAACTTGTTTTCATGAATGAAGGAGAAATTTTTCTCTCGTGTTTTAAATTTATTATAAATTATTCTATATTTCTTATATTCTAATGAATTTATAGTGGTTTTACTCATGTTTTAAATTTCTTTGGAGAGGTCTCTCTTTTGAGCACGATGAGTTCATCCTGTTTTGGTTACTCGGAGGTCTTCGGGTAATCAGAACACTTTCATTAGAAGATCGGCACCCATGTATGAGGTTTAAATATGTTATCTAGATAGTTTAGGTGTATACCTTGAGGTCTTAAGGTATAAATTGTATAATTTAATTAAAATATATTCGTAAACAATGATAAAGGGAGTGTCCAACGATCAACGTTTGTCGACCGCTGCTACCTCTAGCTTGTTCATTCTAGCTCGATTTTCTTTGGTATTTTAATTGATAATGTAGATTTAATATTTCATTTTTATTTTATTTTCATAATCAAAATACCCCACATATATTATATATGTTAGTTTTATATTAGTTAAATTAAAAAGTGACAATTGAAAATACAGTGCGTATAAGCGGCCTCCTTGTGATCGACCCTAGGGTGTACCACTATGGTGCATTCATAGGATAACGAGAATTTAATTGAATAGGGTAAAGCGACTTGAAACCCCTATCATCATGGTGCTAGTGGTGGTGGTAAATGCCCTGAGAGTGTGGAGATGCTATATTTTGGAGAGCAATTTGTGGGTTGCTTAGACCACTAGTTTCTCCGGTGCGTCCTCACCGAGAGAGACTTGAACATGAGGCGACAATGCTGGTTGAAATTTCTGAAGGACTTTGACATCGAGGTAGTCTATATTCAGGTAGATAGCAGTGTTGTAGCCAGTTCCCTTAGTAGAGAGAATCGGTTGTGACGCACCAACTTTGAAAACTTGTTTGATCGGATATCCTTGGGTGTTTCACCAGTTGGGTATTCTTAAAGAGGGAATCACGAGACCATGTTCCAGGAACAAACCATGATTTCGGTCATGACGTCAAAAGTAGAGGTTCGACTGGGGAAGTCCCCTGAGTTTCATTGGGCCGTTCGGGAATCATGCAAGGGATTGAGAGGTTCACTAACGTCCTACCCTACCCTCCCAACAGTAGGAGTGGGCGCACGATGTCTTCTACGTGTTGCAGCTGATGAGGCGTGTGTGTATTCCTATGAATATCCTCAAGAGTATCAGACCTTATGAGTACAAACTATCACTTTGATTCGCGTGTTGTTCCAACATGGTGTTGTGCATGTTTTCTTGGGAGTGGGAGAGCTGGGTGTGAGTTCTGTATCCCGAGTTTTTTTCCTAGTTTTTCGTTATGTGGAAGAAATGATTGAATGAGGGAATTATATAGGGACTTGGTTATTTCCCTGTAAGACTTCGGAATATTTCTACATATATTTCTTGAGCTACTACTGAAGACGACGTACAATTCCGAGGCCTGGTGTGGTCGGAATACATTTTTGTAAAACTGTTAAGTGTTCTTATACTATGCCCATGGAAGGGTTGTGTTTCCTCCTAAATGGTAGCTTGGATCGTAAATCCGAGGGCATGATTGCATCCAGAGCGTGCCGCTTTCCCTAGGCGGGGTGTACAAGTTACAGGCACGGGCCTGCTGTGAGAGATGTCACCCAGGGGAAAAAATTTCATTTTAAAAATGACTTAGTGAGTTTTTTAACACTTCTGTTCTTTTCAAATAACAATCAAAAGAAGTCCCATAATGGAAATCCCAGACATCCTTTGACTTTGAAATGGGCCATTTTTCTTCGGTGTGATATAAAATAGGTGGGCGCGGTGGTTTCAGAATCCTCGCTCGTCGGTAGAGTTTCACAAAGAGTTTTTAAAATCATTTGTGGAATTATGGGGAAGTCCTAACTTCTCTTCTCGATCTCTCTCTCTCTCGAGCATTATTTGATGTTCTTCGGTGTTCTTTGTCGTTGTTCTCCATTTTGAGGAGTAGAATATGGTGGATCAAAGCGGGATCGTAGCGGGTGCATTGCCAACATAGAACAGCCAGATCGAGGTAGGATTCTTGTTAAATTTCACACCTTTGTTGATTTCTTAAATTTTCATCAAATTGGTCATTTAAAATTTGAAAATTTTGGAATTAGGATGATAGCCAAATGGACACAGCCATCTTCTGAGCCCCGTTTTTTATTTTCATTCTTGGGCGTTCTTCATCCAAAATTTTGGACATGTCCAAATCTTGTCAGATCGACTAGCGAGGGGTCACGTTGTGAAGATCGGGTCCTGAGGCTCCCAAAACTTGTGTTGGATAATTTTTATGACCAGAGGAGTCGTCGGGGGGACTGGTCGAAGGTTCGGCTCCGGTGAGTGGTGGTGACTGACGGAGGACCCAATCAGGGCAAGGAAGACTTCGGAGGACCCGGTCCGGTGCAAGGGGGGTCAGGTGTGTCTAGTGAGGACGAGGTGCTTCTAAGAGAAATCACGCGAAACGGATGCCGCAACAGCACGACATAGTAAGAAGCTAGAGCCGGATGCCATGGGCGGTGGGGGCACGAAGCGCGGAGGACCGGGAGATGTCGAGCATGGCAGGGAGCTGTGGACGGTTTCAAGCATGGGGATGCAGAGCGGGAGGTGGAGGCGCTGAGGGTGCCGAACCGCCGCGGTTGGAGGATCCCCCCCTCCATGAGGTCAGCTCTATGGGGAGCGAGTTGGGGACAAGGATCCGTGCTTTGTGGGTCCTCCTAGTGCGACGCGGAGAGCGGCCAAAGGACAATATTTTGGGGAGAACCGGACCCGAGGGGTCTGGTGTGGCTGGAGGAGGCTGGGACCAGTGGGCCATGGCGAGTTGGGCTGGACCCGAGGCTAGGCCGCGGGACGACAGTTCGGACCGGGCAGGCCGGGGTGAACCAGCCAGGTAGGGCCCCTTGGCATTCGGGGGGCCGTAATTTCAAAAGGGCACGTCCATTTGACACGTCGTCTGCTGCTGCATGTCTCTATCCGCAAGATGAACATTTTGAAGTATGTTTTGTGGTTTTTGGGTTCTACACTCGAATACGGGTTACTCGAAAGACTTTAATTTAATAATAATATATTATTAAAAATCACGACAGACGTGTTTCAAGATTCAGATGTCCATTTAATGCGCCGTCAGAGGCGCTGTGGCCCAGGAGTTTAGACAGTCCTTCTAAATTTGGTTCGGAACCCTTGCGGTTTGGATCATTTCTCGGAGGAATGAAATGCTTAACGTGAATAATTAATTAATTAATTAATTAATTAATTGTCCTTGCATCAGACCTATCTCTTGCTTGGGATGTCGTATTGATGTGCCGTCAGCGGTTGCATGACCCCAGTCCTAGTGCAGAATTTTTGAGATTTTTTCCAAAGCATTTGGGTTTGAGACATGGTGTGGGCCCTATAGGGCCTAGTTCACATGTTTTACTGTGAAAGACCAATTTTTCACCTGACATCTATTTGGGGTGTCTGAGTACTCGTTTCTGAGTTTTTTTCGAGGCGATTGCGACGGTGAAATCCACCGGCCTAAATTTGGGATCGATGTGTGGGCCCCACGAGGTGACTTTTGGACGAATGATGTGTTTTTACGACTTATGCTTCATAAATCCATTCAGGGAAAATGAATAGTCTATGCTGCGTGGTTATCTACAAGGAATGTAATTGTACGATATGTGTGACCTGTTTTGGGGTCAAGGTCTGGGCCCCACAGGGCCCCATTTTCATATAACGCAGGTATTTGCCGCTATTCCATCTGGATTCCGTTTTAGGCATCGTCAGAGGCATTGTGACCCTAGAATCGAGGTGAAATTGACCGGGACGGTTTCAGGCATTGAAGCCGGAGTGGAGGCGTGGGTCCAGTGGGCCGTCTTTTAAGCTGTGGGCAGAATTTTGCGACTTTTTCATCAGACACACATTTGGGTAGAATGAGTAGTTGTTTTGGTAGTTTTTTCTGAGAGCATCGCAATAACGCAGTCCACCCGACCTCTTTCGGGTCCAAGGTGCCGGTCCCACGAGAATCATTGTGGGCATAAAGCGATGTTGAATAACTCTTCCACTGGGTGCCCGTTTCCAGTGAGTAAGTTGTCTATCTCGCGTGTTTTTTGCGAGAATTATAGTGGTGTAATCTTTTTGGGAGAGCGGAGATTCTTTAGGGATCTAAAAAAATGTGGAAACATGAAAGGGAATTGATCAGAGGTTCCTTCGACACACTACGAACCTACACACGGTAGCGGTGCTAGTTACACCCAGTGATGGCATGGGCATTGTGGAGTTACCGGACCCGTTTTGGGTTTACCCTCTAGCAGGGCTGGGTAGTGGGTTACCCATTTACCTTAGGGTTTAACCTCCAATGATGTCGGGTAGTGGGATACCTTTTGACCTTAGATTTTACCCTCCAGCGATGCTGGGTAGTGGGTTACCCATTGACCTTAGGGTTTACCCTCTATTGATGTTGTGTAGTGGGTTACTCATTGACCATATGGTTTACCCTCCAGCGTGGATAGGTTGTGGGTTACCCATTGACCTCGTAGGGGTTACCCTCTAGCGGGGCTGGGTAGTGGGTTATTCATTGACATTAGTGTCAACCCTCCAGCGGGGTTGTGCAGTGGGTTACCTAATGATCTCTTGTGGTTTACCCTCCAGCGAGGCTGGGTAGTGGGTTACATGATGCCCTCATGTGGTTTACCCTTTAGTGTGGATGGGCAGTGGGTTACCCGATGACTTCTTCCAGACTCGGCCCTTTATATGAGAATTGTCGGTGACTTATCTCTGTGATTACCAGAGCGGGACCCTTTGTTTCAAGGTTTAGTGATGAGGCAGCTTTGGCATGCGAGACTGTTGGGCATCAGCGATGGATATCCTTGGAACTATTGGAGAATTTTCATGGGCTATGCTTCAAGATCGAGATCCCATTACACACTCGTTTTGGATTCTTGTTGAGAATATATATATACATGTACATCCTACTTTGGTTCTCACTCCTTGGGTCAAGTTACTCTCCTTCCAAAAGGGGAAAAGATGTGCGGGGTATGCCACATGCTTTCCATGTCCAACTCCTCTTGAATGGAAGAGCCTACTTCCTTTATCTTGTCAAGTTGAGCTGCACTCTCTCTTTTATACTCTTACACAGTTCTTGCAATTTGTACTACTCACTATATTTAATATCTCCTTTGGTTATCCCTCGAGATTTCGGGGCATCCAACTGAGTATCGTTATACTCACCCCTGCTTGGGCTTTGCCTTCACCTAGTGTGCCCTTGCAGATGACTGACAGGTCAATCAAGACTACCGAGGATCAGTGAGGACACAAGATCATGGGCTACATTTAGTGGAAGTAGGAGGATTTATGGGTCTGAGACTCACTAGCGGTTTACTTTCATTTTACGTATTTCCGGGTTGTGGAAAATTTTTGGTTGGGAGCATGTTTCCCCCCCTTTTCTATTCAATTTACTTTTCATTACTTTTCAGCACATTACATGTTCTGGTTAGAGGTCGATGCATGTATTTTGGTTTCCCTTTTGTAATAGTTTTGTATATTTCTTTCCTTTCACTACACTTTTGTAGTGAGTTGGCTGTGTGTGTGTGTGTGTGTGTGTATAGTTTCATAAGCAAAGGCCTCCGCTAGTTTTTTTGGCACTAATCGCTAGACCCTAGCCTATGGAGGTGGGCTTTTGGTGGTTGCGGCTTGAGCCCCGCTATGGGTCGGGTCATGTCAAATGAAGTATTTATCATTGTATAAAAATTCTCATCATGGTCCCCATTTCTCCTGTTGTATATTAGAATATAGTCAATAAATAATATCATCTTTTTTCTTGGTAATCTTTAATTATTCTATTTATTATGTCAATGAGAAATTCGGGAGAGTTAGTGATTCTGAAGGCAATCACAATCAAGTCATAGTTTCCAAACATTGTTTGAAATAAAATCTTCAGAAAAAGTTTTTTTGTCACCATTAATTGGTGATATTCCCATTGAAGGCCCACCTTTGAGAAATAAATGGACCCTAATTGTTAGTTTAACAAGTCAACTATATATATATGGGGATACTAGTTTTTTATCTTTATTTTTTTGATCTCATGGTAATCAATTATTATGTTCTTTGATCTATCCCTCTTCCTGATGAAGAGGACGGGAACTCCCCATAATGATACCCTCAGAAATAAAATAAAGGACCTCAGAACACCCTGAGGGGGAGGAGTGAATCAGGGTGTCGAGTTTTTCATTTATACCAATGGATCTTTTTACCACGTTATTTGGATCCTTCTAAACATGTTTGAGATAATTAACAGAAAAAAATAATCACATTCAAATCGAAGACACATCGATTTTACTTCGTTCTCCACAATGGGATACTTCCTATGAGCATACATTTACAGGTTGTAAATCATACCAAGGTCCACCAATCATCACTAGTTGTGGAGGAATAAAATTTCCATAGTCACTATATGCCAGGCTCACTACCATTACAAGGTTTTAGGGATTGAACACTGTGTTCCTTGGATCACTTTTATTGAAAACCCCCTTTCTCTTATATTAGTGAAGAATCTAAACGTGGTTTACAGACATGAATGCAACTTCAATGGGTTATCTTTGATTCACACATCCCCACTATAAATAGATTCTCTATTGATGTCACATTTTCCCATAATGATGTATTCTACTACTCCTTGTATAACTCATTTGATAGCTTTTCCTCTGTTGACTACCATTATTCCACTGCGTACCGCACTACACATAGTATTGTGAGTACTCCAAATATTACATCCAAAAAATAACCTTTTTTACTCTGTATAACCCATTTCTCCACATTTTGTGAGTTCTCTACCTATAACCATTCCTAACTATACCACATAATGTCTTCCCAAAATTCGTCAGTGTACTACTTCTACACACTTATTCTTTTTACCACTTCAGTGTACTACTCCCGTGTACCACATAATCACTTAAAATGAAATAATCAACATAGAACTATCTTTCATGAACTGTATTATTTGAAATATATTCTACAAACTGTGTTCCATGAACTGTTTGGGACTTCACAGAATTCCTTCATAATTTATAATCAATGTATCCTTTGTGGGTTATCTTCCTCCAAACCCCTATAGACTTCACTGAATTCCTCCATGGAATTCTAGTCATAGTTTCATTACGTAACAAATGAATTAGTCCTCAATATAAATGAAAATATATCATCATAATCTTCAAAATTGAGACTTACCAAATCCTCAATACAATACCACATTTACCGCATATCGGGAATCTCCCAACAAATATATTCCCTACATAGTTCACATACCATCATTCTACCTATATGGAGGTAGAAATCACTACCACATTTCAAAAAATGACACCCTTATTGGTTTCTCAAAACAGAAACTCATTTCCAGGAATGAAATGTCGTCCTATGAATGGTTTTCTTTCCTCGAACACATGCCTTCTCGTGAACCTTCTTTGCTCCGTGTACTATTCATCCTTTGTAGTCCACGTACATGTTTTTGTTTCAAAAACAATTCCTTCAATGAATTTTGCAATCATCCATTCTGAATACCATATTTCATGATCTATGAACTATTCCAATAAATCATATTCTCTACACTTCCTTTAGAAAAAACCATCTTTTTCTAAAAACAAACACCTAATTTTATGGCCCATCAATTTGGAAAACATTGGGAAACTGATCCACCTTTAATAATTCTTTCGTCCTAAATTTTATGACTACATTACTTAAAGACTCCTTGATAAACACAATTATTGTTGACCAAAAATAGAAAAAAAACACCATTTCTAACAAAGAACATCCTCAGTTCTATCATTCAACCACATTGGGGATGTTGGCAATCTACAGAAAAGATCAATGAATTACCGTACACCACCAAATCATGATATGATAGAAACACATCATCCAACAATATATGTGTACCTCAGAAGTGATCAATGTAGAAAAACAGAGAATCGTGAATTGGGTTCTCAGTTCTTTAAATGCTTAATGATATCCATGCTTAGCTTTGAAAATTTCCTCCAAACACCAAATTGTTTCCTCCATTCTCACTTTATCCTTTTGGTAACTCGTCATTCTTCATCTTCGTACAACAAAACAATAGAACATCATATTATCATTGAATTTTCTCATTCACACCCATTTTAAATTAACCAAATGAATTGAATAATTACATGTAATTATTTAATCACACTCCCCTTGATCAGATCTCTACCATAAACAGACAACTCATTGGAAAATAGATTAAAAAAATTAGCACAACAGTGAAGAGGGGAACCACATAGCATCTTCAAGAACGGGGAGGTGGTTGAACCCCGAGGTTCAACTGAACCTTATTGAACACATGTGAGTAAAATGGCTTGGATTGTATGTCATCCTCTAGATCATTAGTTGCAAACCGATCCATTTTAAAATTTCCTTGTTCCAATTTTTCGATGATGAAGTGATATCTGATTTCTATGTTTTTTATTTGAGAATGATAAATATGATTCATTGTTAGATCAATTTCACAATTGTTTCCATAGTGAATCTCCATTGATTGTTTCACCTCATCCACAATATCATTTAGTTCATAATACACACAATGTAGTTGATAAAAATCCCTTGTAGAAAAGATATATTCAGCATCAGCTGAACAAAGAGAAGTGTTATCTTATTTTATAGACTACCAACCGACACATTTCTTCCCAATGTTTAATTATCTACCACATGTCAATTTACTATCCACCACATCTCCAGCATTGTCAGCATCAAAAAAATGTTTACTGTTCATTATCTATTCCACTAGTGATGTTTGATCTATAATATTGGAGTACTTAGAATGTAAATAATTATTCTTTTCCTTAATATATAATGTTCTTACTTCATATTGCTTTGAATGTGGGATTATATGAATGTTGAAAAGACAATATTTGTCTGTGTAAAAATAAAAAACAATAGTAGTCCAATTTTTCTCCAGTACATTGTGGGATATACAGATGTCCCATCTTCATTCTGATGTTCCCAATCAGGATCTATGTACCACCAAGAGGGGGTGGTGGTGAGTCATTGATATATATTTCTTTTTATGATTCCATATCATTGAAACAACATTAACCATCTATTAAAGTGATCTTCCTCTATTGAATACAAGCAACCAAATGAACACAAGATTTACAAGGTCGATTACTCAACAAAATTAGCTACTTCCTTTGTATGGTACAAACAAAATCTAGTACCACACAGTCCAATAGAAATTTTTTTGATGTGGATTTAAATGAGTTTGATATACCATTACACTCATGTAGAACTTGGAAGTCAATCCACAAGCATGTGTGCACCCACATAGCACAAATAAAGAATTAATGTATATCAGTGATTCATCATAATTGTACAGGTGTATTCTCTAAAGTAAAAATCTTCACATTCTTACCTAGAAGCTTGTAAGAACAATATTATGCACAATAGAATACATGACAAGAACCCAAATCCTTTAATTACCCTTTTAGTCATCTCGCGCGCAACTTTAATGCCATATGTGCAAGATTTGACTTTTTCACAGAATACTTCTTGCAAGCAACTCTCTTCCTTCAGCGCACTCTCTGTTTCATAATATTTTTTTGTTCCTTAGAGCTCAATATTTCTCTATGTGTCTAGAACACAATGTGTGAGGGGTTACCCACTTATTTATAGACCTCATTAACCCTTACACACAAAAACCCCGATGTGTCACGCAAGATCCTGAAGCGTCGTGTATAACCCCATTTGACGTTATATTGGGTCCAGTAGTCTATTTTGTGAAAACCTAATATTTTTCACTCTTATTTTAGTCTTTCGCGAACATAATTCCTTTTACATGTTCAAATGTTTGGTCCTCAATCCCGGACATGAGTGCATGATTCCAGACACCATTAAATCATTCATGCAAAAACAAATCTTGCATGCAAGACCAAATATTTTATGCAAGCCTATCTATTTCCAGATTTTGATATTCAGATCATGGAACTCCACTTCCACACAACGTACCAAGCCATCTTCAATCTTGCGTGCAACAACCTTGCATGAGAAACTCGTTTGTGCCGCCTCCAGATCATCTATTCATTTCTCATGATTCTCTTCACTGCATTCCATAACCATTCATCATATTTCATCATGATCTCCACAATAGTGATGCATATCCTTTGATAGATCAGCTTTAGAATCATCAAATATTCCATGGAAAGTATTATAACTTCCCAATCTTCCACCAACATCTTTCCTTACCATAGAAACTGTATATGACTAGAAATATCTTTACTCCCCCTTTCCTTCATATGGATTTCATCAAAAGTCCTTCGAACATAATATATTTGTGAAATAGAAAAAAATAAAGAATCATCTAATTTACATGTCCTTTACAAAGTGAATTGATTTATCTATTTTGACAAAAAAGTAAATACTCTGTTACAACAGACACTTCTTACATTATTCTCCATCCAACATGGCCCCCACACATTCTTTCCCTATTTTTTCCCAACTGCCACTGGAGACAACATTTGATTAGAATCATACATACTTAATTTCATCAACAACACTCTAGTATACTTTTCCATATGAATGAATGTGTAGCCATCACTATTATTGAAATGTAGCCAAAAAATGATTGTAAGTTCACAAATAATAGGCATTTCAAATTTTGATTTCATATGATTGGAAAATGAATCCATTAATCGTTGTTTACTTACACTAAATTAAATATCATCAATGTACACTAGAACCATGAAGTGATTTTCCTAAGAATTATTCCCATAATTATTGTGACCAAATCCCTTTTTAAAATCGATCTTACATCGATAAGAATATATTTGAGAGCCCCATACTCGCTATGCCTCCTTTAGACCAAAGAGATCCATTATAATTCTGAAAACCATAACTTCATACTTACCAAGATGCAAATCCACTGGTTGTCCAATATAGTCATATTCTTCTTGAACATCATTTATGAATTCTATATTGAAATCCATTTGATAAACTTTATATCTGTATTTAATTTTCTGGTCATCAAAATGTTTGATTGACTCCAATCTAGCTACTACTGAAATTGTTTTTTAACATTGAAACCTTCAACATAGGAATAGACTTTACACACCAGTCCTTCCTTAATTGTAATCACATTTCCATGGTAATAAGTTTTTTTAAACTCCGCTTAATACTAATAAAATTATGATTTTTGGGATTCATAACTAGATCTTATATTTCAATCATATCTATCTGATCCAACTCTTAATTCATAGATTTGTCCCTTGATTTATCTTTTATGGCTTCATAAAATGATGATTGTTCCACAACTAATAGGAATTTATATTATGAGTTATTCAACATTCTTCTAATCTGGGTGGGATATTTTTTATCCCCATTAATGTTGGACTGATTAATTTCTATACATAAATTTCTCTTATGGGGTTCAGATGAGCTTAATTCATCCATGGTTTCCTCTTATAATTCTTCTTTTTATTCTTCATCATGATTTTATTCCTAAATTTTTTCCACGCCATCCCCCACTTTTGTATTTGGATCCATTTACTATCCACATTCTTCCTCATATTTTATCACATCAGTAGAAGAATTTCTCTTCAAATTTCTAGTTTTATCTACTATGATATTCACATCACTATTTTCCATAATTATTCCAAGATGATTATGAATACAAAGTTATTTTTTTCTATTCATTGAATATTCTATGAATGTTCCTTCATCTATAACATGACCATACTTTCCTTGATTTCCTTCCTTGTTTTAGAAAAAAAACATTCTTCTGAAAACCTGAAAATACATTAAATATAGATTCCAACCATGCCATAACTCACAGTGTTTCATGGATTCCCCTATATAAAGCCATGCTATATTTCAAATATAACCTACCACTTTAACAACCTAAATCTGTTAATGGTGATAGATACAACTCTCCATTCTCCTAGTTCTAACCATAATATTCACATATCAATTCTGGCACTTAAAAAATGCATTTTGAGGTGGAGTCCTCATAGAAGCCACCTCATGTTGTCTTCCACGTTTCTCTAGGAGATTTTCAAATTGAATGAATGTATATTCCCCTTCATTGTTAGACTTCAAGACTGTGATTGTCAATTTGGTGTCATTCTCATCTATTCGGTGATATTTTTCAGGGAACCATGTAGTTGTCATTTCCTATGTATAACCATTAGAAAAGACATTTTTTTATAATCCTCAATGAAAAAGGACAATGTACCTTTCTCCATAATTTTAGAAATCATTTATCATACCACATACATCTGTATGAATAATTATGGTAATATTTGAAGTTATTTTCTTTTTTTGATGATATTAAATGAAAAATATCATTCCTTACTTGAAAACATCACATTTATTCTATAGTTCATGCTTCATATTTTGGATATCGATGACAGGATTCTATTTAAATAACATTTCCATAATTTGTTGATTGATGTGACCCAACCTCTAGTGCCCCAAGTTATTCTTTTCTTCAGTAGTCATGTAACAAATGTTTTATTTACTGTTAAATAGATATATTTTCCATTTCATCAACATCCCATCATGATAAAATATAATTCTCTTACATATAATGTGAACCCATTTGGATTTAATGTCACCATATATTTTGAGTGAGAGAGTTGGATAACACTCAGATGATTGTGATACAACTTGTCCATATAGTGAACTTCGGTCCTCTTTCACTCACCATTTTCTAGTTTAGTACATCCCCAACCGTTGAACATTAATGAACCATAATTAATATATATCACTATTAAATCGACCTTATTCATGATATATGTTAATAGGTCGGCATTTTTCATCATATGGGATGATCATCCACAATCAAAAAAATCCAAGAACTACTGTAATTGGTAGCCTTGAGAGCTACTTATGCAGGTTTTATTTTTTAATTTTTTTCTTTTCATTCAAAGAAATATTATATTGAGTGATGTATAACGATGCCCTTTTAAATATTTATTCCATGTGAGTAGGTTACTCATACTCATATTCTCTTTATTGTGGAGAAAACCAATTTGTAAGAGAAATCAATGTCTAAATTAAATATTTAGTTACTTTGAATATTTATTCTGAATTTTTTCTTTGTACATTCATTAGATGTTTTAACTAAATCATTATCAATATTTAAATTTGAAATCCTATTATTTTTTATAACATATAAAACAATGTATTCTACTAAGTGTTGTAATAATAAAAAAATATCATAATGTTTAAATACAATTCTATGAATATGTAATAAAAAATTCGTATTCCATTAATGTCATAAAATGATTACCTTTCCATTATCACACAATTATTCAATGGCAGACAATATTTTAAAAATTCATATTGAAATAAAGAAAATTATATTATATATTATTTAATGTAATCCTAATTGACCCTTTTCATTTGAATACAATACTTTTGGAAATATTGACATTATTATAGAAATTTTGGACATCAATAAAATTAATTCAAGGATTTATTGAGTAATTATAAAACATCCTAAAAACAATAACATAAATGTATAAAAAATTATATACTACGACCTATTCATCCAAAAAAATTCTTCATTTCAATTCATCACAACATGTAATTCACCATAATAAAACATTTAAATATTTTGTGGACCTCTCTAATAATGTTGTTCATGATATTTTTTAAAACTCATGTCTATTTTTATTAGTGGATTCATTATCGTAAATATAATTCAATATGAATTCACCATTTTTTAGTCCTACATGGTTGAATCGATAAGAATCCTCTAATCACCACCTCTTTCCAATAATAAAATAGTATTGATATTTTAAACAATAGTATATTCAATCTAATCAGGAAATTCAATATCTTCCTTCTAAAAAATATAACAACATCATCTAGATAATATAAATATGAATCAAAATGATTTATTTTTCAAATATAATTTTGTCACTAAAATCCATATCTACATGGTCTAACACTCTATAAAAATAAATATTTTACATCAATGGTTATAATTTTTGCTTAAATAACCATAAATGTGATACCAAATGAAGAATATTCTATTTAAGGGAAACTATAAAATACTATTATCAAAAAAAATTACTATCAACTCAATATAAAAAATATATCAAAAATATCATATTGTAGTGCTTAAATGTATGCGGGAAGAGTTGAAGAATGATATTTATGCATTGATGTGGCTAGTTAATCATAGGTTGTCAAAAGTGTACTATAACCCATATCAGAAGTATTTGTGGTGTAACATGAAAAGGGATATTTTTGGGATCATGACCAGATGGTACACCTATCAGTAGGTGATGTCTGAGAATCAACCATATAGTGGTTTACTAGAGTGATTTACCATTCTGAAATGGATGTGGGATGAAATACCCATGGAATATGTGGTAGGCCTTTTAGGTGATTCAATAAATTTGTGTAATTATATTTGTTATTATGGATTTATTGATAAAATTATCCCATTTCTCACCATTCATAGAGATAGTCGGAGTGGATCAAATGCATGAGATACTTATGTGGGAGATTTTTGGTTAGTATGGGGTTCCGCAAGGTATAGTTTTAACTTTCCTATTCATTCATTACTTCATGCTTCTATCATGGTTGGTAAATAGTGGTGTGAACCCAATAAATTTTTAATATATATTTACACCCTAAAAATACGGGATGTCAAAACACACTATATGCGTTATTGAGTAAATTCTTTAATTGTAAATTATATAATTTAATGGGTATTGGGAGAATCATGTTGACCTAGTTGATTTTGTATATAATATTAGTAATAAAGAGACTATTTATATGGAACATATGAGTAAAATCATTGTAGACCATGAAGATCACCTCTTTTCAATATAATAGTTTGTGATTCTGAGTTATTGGGATAAAGTCCCATACCGAAGACATAGGATCAGACCAAATTGATTCATAAATGTTTTTTTTAGCTCAGTGTAGGAAGAATTCATATGTTGATAAACTTTTAATAACCCTTTATTTTATAGTGGATGATTATGTATTCTTTTGACTATCTCATAGATTATATCGACATGGGTAACATTGACAGGGAATGATGGAGACTGTGTTTTTCTAAATTTTGATATTGTGGAGAGAATTTAAATAGAGTCATTGATATTAGATCATACCATTGGTATAGAAATATAAAATATGTATAAAAATGTGTCACGAATTCAGTATCATTACCCCAAACCTTCTAATGTAATAAAAATTTAGTATTTTGATCTTGATCTAGATGTGTCCTTTGAGGGTCATCTAATACATGCTATGGATCATAATGAAAATGTGATACGCGGATTGAATAGGTAAATTTTTTGAGTATTTTGGCACCGTTGATATGTTCAAAGGGAACATTATAGTGGGAAGCTGATTTATAGTATTAGTCAAGTAACTTTTTTACCATATAATCTAAGAGATTAATGGGATTATATCTATAGGTTGAGCTATTATATAACTGTGATATGTTATGATACTGACCATTATAAAGATTTATGATGTAAATTTTCATGTACTCACTTTCCACTTTCATGTTGATATTTGTTTTGGATTTTTTGAATGGATATTTTGGGGGAATCTAGAGAAATTTTGAATCCCAAGGGTTTGGTCGTGTTTGAAACACAGTTGGGAAAAACATGTAGGTTTTAGAAGGAATCTATGTACACTATTTTGAAGATATAGGAGTCAATTTTTGGTAGGTGCATGTTTTGAAAATTTCATGTAGCCCCCCTCAACCAATCCTGAACCCTCAAATAGGAGGCATTTTTATGGTGGGATGATGGTTTGTCAAACTAACATACACAAAGTAGAGACCATGAACCAATTAAGTAGAAGTGCATGGTTAAGAAACACAATATTTGAATTTTTTGGATATAATAATTGATGTTTGTGTTTGGATGAATAATAGTAATAGGTTTTTCTTATAAATCTCTTTCACTATTGTGAGAAGGATTGTTCTGCTTAAAATTATGAATTTCATTTTGGGTGAACATTTGTCAGTGACCATGAGGTAGGTGGTATAATTTTCAACTCACCTTTTCATGATTTAAATTTTTATTTATACATTTCATTTGCAATATACATGTTAGTAAATCATATTTTCGGTTCAATAAATTGATTTATTGATCAATTGGATTATTAAATTGGTGAAATATTAAGATTATAAAATCGATTGATTATTAAAATTATGAAATTGGGGGAAACACATGGGGTGTATTGATGTGATTTAAATGATGATTTATAAAATTGTAATTGTTGGAAAATTAATTTATAAAATTGGTAGAATAATTAATAATGTATGTTTTTACTAAATGGGTTGGGAATGTGTAATAAAGAGAAGTGATATTTGTGACTCCGTTGTAGTATACAAACTATTTATCCAAATACAAATGGGGTGCCCGAATATCACAATAGGACCACATGATATATATATATATATATATTCATGTATGTATATATATTTATATGTGTCCATTTATTTTGATCACTGAGTTTTGTGAAAGGGGAAACTGCTTTAAGTACCCATGGGGTTCTAGACTGCTACTCTAGGACCCCATTTTATGATTGTAAAAAATAAATATTAAATGAATAATGAATCACATTATATAATGAAATGTTATATCCCATGGTGGGTGTATTTAAATTTGACACGAGCTAAATAACGTATTGTTGGTTTAGGTGTCACAGTGAAACTAAAGATTATGTTGTTAATTAGATAATAATTAAAATATGTAAATTATTTACTTATTCATTATTATTATATTAATTATATAATTAGATACAATGTTATAGAATAAATACCGATTTTGATGTTAATTTTTTTGTCCTATTGAGTTTTCCTCAGACCCAACTCGAGCTATCTTATTGGTGGCTAAATAGACATTACTTTTACATGATAGAATATGGGAATTATAACTATGTTAGTTGGATGATTTATGATTTTTTATGGATCATGTAATTGGGAAATGAACAAGATATCATGACATACATGGTTAATTTATAGTGTTCAATTATATTTTTTCATTTGAAATAAGATATATATATATATATATATAATTAAATATTTTTTTTTTATTTTGTCCATTTATCCCTGATTTAGATTATCATTTGATGTTGGTCTTATTTGTTATTCTATTTTATGTTCTAAATGATCGAATAACAACTGAGATGGGTGGTCGGATATGTTTATCACTTTTATAGGTTTCAATAAGGTTTAAAATTCAACCCATGCAAAATGTTATGATTTATTTCTATATACGCATTTCGTAAATACTCATAAATTAAAAGTTAGAGTGAATTTAATGAATATATGATTTACAATGTTCAACCTATGTGAAAAAACCTATATCCTTTCCATAGCCACTCTTATGCATCTATAGAAATTCACTATTATGAGTAGTTGGAGAAAACTTTTTCCAACTCCCATTGAACACTGTATATATCCCTATAAGAATGATTATAATGAATCCCATCAGATTAAAATTTATCTTACAAAATAATTAATCCAAAACAAATGATTAAGGGCATTGATAAAAATTATCCACAAATTCATTGTCTCAATCCTCAATCTGATTTGGTCAGATTTTCTTTTTTCAATACAAAAAGATCAATATGAATCTCCCATAATCAATCTGCAATTCTAAAACTCTACTAAGAAACATAGTCATATATTCTACAATCTGATTTAATCGATATGATCTCCTCAATTGGATTTTAAAAAATAATAGATGTATGATCATTCATAAGAGATCTATATCTTTATAGGAAATCTCACTCGTCATTATTAAATAATACGTCTATCTTGATTACATTAAATGTTAATATGAATGAATGATATGAGAAACTCATTATATGTTACTCATAAAATATATACTAGGAAACTTAAAAACTATTCCCACATCCCCCAAAATAAAAAAATATGAAAATATATCAAATATAAACATAAAATTTGACATATTCAATCCATTTCATATGTCTCTGAAATTTACACATAATTGAATTACATGATTGACCACATAAAAATTTCATAAAACATCAAGAATAACCATTTGTATTTTTTATTCATTATTTTAAAAAATCCTCACATTTCAGTATTCTGAGTAGTTGAATCATTTTATATCTTCTCTCTTTTCTCTAATCTTCCTTTCCGCCTCAGAATCACTCATAAGAAACATTCATAGCATCATTATGATGAATCATCCTTGACCTCCTAATGATGAATAATCATCATATCACCACGATCTGATATTTTTTATCTTTTCATTTATATTTGATTATCTTCATCTCAAAGCCATATGAATTTCTGTCATTTCTCATTCCAATAAAATTCCCCTTCTTTATCTTCCTCTGCTAATTAATATCATCATTTATTTTTCAACTAATTACAATCTTCTTTTCTTTATCAAATCATTATAATATTCCCTTCACATGTGGAGTTAGTTTGAATGACTTTCTTTCATAGAGATATTATGATCAATGTTCCTTCTTAGAGTTTGTCTAATGTAATCCAAATAATGAGAGAAGTACCAATATGATGGAATTATAATTATAATTGAATTCTCCACTATAGAACTATTAAATTATTCAAACATTGTTATCTTTTAATGATTCTAACATCTTATGAATTCTGAGTTTGCTACTTTTCTATATGATCAATGTCTAAATTTTTAGAACCGATTTAATCTTTATAATTTATGGATAACTTAAAAATCAATTATCATTATATTTTTAATTATTTTTGAGAAATAAATTATCATCAATGAATAATATTATATTTTTGAATGTAAGAATAGTTTTTAACTCTTCAATTCATATTATATTTTCAAAATTCTCTTTAAACAATACATCTTAATTACATGTTAATTTTTTTCATTCAAAAAAATTCCATGTCTCGTGGATCATAAATAGCATAATGATGGTCCTAATATTGATAGGTCATTCAATAAACTACATCATAATTTAGAATCCCTTTGAATTTTTCTATTCTAAAAATAATATATTTCTTCAGGTGGTTCCCATTATAATCCTCTGTGTTCATAAAATAACATAAATATAAGACACTATTTATCCCCTTCACATTTTTGGACAAAAATTCACTAACATTTACCATTCGCACAATTCTCATTATGATATAATAGGTCCAATCCTGAAAAATAATAAAAATCATAGAAAAAGGATAGTTTTTTACAATTACATAAATATTGTTAAAATAGTTTATGACAAGTTTTATTAAATAACTCCCTTAAGACTTATTAAAAATAGTTATTTACAAATTTTTCTTCCCTCATAAAATTTTCAAAATAATTTTTACATAAACAACTCATAGTTTTAATTAAAACAGAATAAAATATTTTAGATGTTAGAGTGTCTAGAACAAACAATACTAGATAATGTACTTTTTTTAGAATTACAACATTCAATGATAAGAAACATTTTTAGACATGTGGTGATATACATTCCTCACATCATAAATTTTCATTCTCTGAAATAGTTTTTTTACTCCCCTAATTAATGATAACCTCACCATCAAATACAAAAATGAGTGACACATAAAATCATGTTAGAGTACAATGATGTTAATTTATCTCCACCATAGTCTTATTAATCAAATGAAATGTTGGGATTACATCTTTATGTGGCTTAGGATTTCAAGGGTAGATGTGGATTATATAGTTACAACCAGAATTCCATAAATCATTCCATAAACTTTTATTTTCTAAAAATATCATCAATTTCATACATTTATTAGATGTATTAAATTATTACTTCTCCATCATAAAATTTACCTTCAATATAAGTAAATTTTATAAAAATGGGTTTTTAACATTATAGTTTGATTGGATTATTAGGAAGATAAATTGGAATTTTATTATCACAAAATATATTAAATGATTTTGAAAAAAATAAAATATTATAGAAGAACGTTCATAAAAAATATTAGCTTACATGATTGTGTATTTGCTACATATTTCGATTCAATTATTCTCAAAGTTACTATTTTTTTTGTTATTCCAAATCACACAATATTCATATATGAAAAAAATTTCTCATGGAGTTGATTTTATTTCAATAAAATCCCCATTCCAGTTTAAATCAATTTTACCATGAATATTTACCTCTCTATTTTATTTTTTATAACAACCCATTAGAATTTATTCCTTCGATATATAGGTGAATCCTTTTTTCTACAACATATGTTATTATTGAGATTAAATTGATACTTGGAACAAAATGTGACCAAAAAATATCAAGACATGAGCATAAAAGATAAATATTTCATCCTTTCAGCTTTTTAAATAATTTATAACTCAATATTATTATAGAATCATCAGTACATATGTGTAAACTTTTAATATAAAACATTTTATAGGAAGTATTGTAATATATCACCACCCCTTCTTTCATTGTGTTTACTAATATATGGAACACAGAAAAACAATTCCTCAAGAATTTCATATCATGAATCAAAAACTGAAACATAGAAAGGTTGGCATAATATAGATGTTCTCAAACTACAATTTTGATAATATCTATATATATATAATGTTGTTTTGGGGTCAATGAGTATATGATTATATCATCAATTAACATCAGGATGAATTAGTCGTGTTATTTGTTGATGATTTTGTTCATGAGTGTCATGAACATTTCCATTAAATTCATTAGTCTAAATGGCTCCACAATGTAATCATATAACCCATATATACTTAAAAAATTTTCCTCAAGGTATCTTCTACATTTAATATAAAAGGGTGATAGATTAGTAAAATAAATATAAAGAGGAATCTTCATGAACATTTTATTATATCAAATAGATCATCAATCATCAGTAATGTGTACAAATTCCTCATGATTACAAGATTCCTCATTGGGTAATCGATGAATAGTTTAAGAATACAGTATACCCTTATAGACACACAAATATGTTGACCTCATTATGTTGTACTAATCAATATAAAACTATTGTGTTCAATTTCCTCGATCTATATTTTGAGATCCCATAACATAGATGGTGATTTTTGAAATGGGGGTATAAAAATTAGTTACTAAAATAGAAAAAGTTATTATCAATAAAAACACTTATATCAAAGAGGTGACTAATGAAGTCATTAAGCAATATGTCCTGATAGAGATCCACATTTTGAAGAAAATAGATAAAATATACAATGGGCTATTCTCTATGAGATTGTTAAATATTGTACACTATTGGGGATCCAATCTAGCCCGCATGAGGTCTTATACTCCTTAACTCAAAAGTTCAATCACGGTTCAATAGAAACCATAATTCCTTTGGTGGGGTAAAGGGAAACAATATACTATAGAAAATATTAATGTTTTTGAAACTTTTCTGCCAATCAGTGAAAAGAATAACATAAACCCAGGTGATCAATAAAATTATGATTTCCCAAGGATGTACACAAATATAACAGATAATAGGATACTCTAAGAATCTCTCATGATAATGTATATTTAGTCCCGTTGATGTATCAAGGGAATAAATCTCATCAGACCACATGACTAATAATCCAATACTAGTAAAATATTGATATGTTTTGATGGAATAAGAAACATTGTTATTAGTAATAGTAGTAGAAAACATATAATTGATCAAGACCATAGAACAAATAGTAGAATGTCCCTCTACAGTATATACAACATCAAGATCCATTATGCACACACAACCAGAATAAACTCGATGACCATGACATTGAGTGGTTTGATATTCCTACGTAATGGTAATTTGAGTGTACTACAAAGGGACCATGTCAAATCCCTATATTCTAGTTCATGCTTATCATATTGTCCAAAAGAAACATAACATAAATTATCTTGGGTAAAACCGCTAGAGATGGACCATATCTCTATATTATCGGCACTTAATCTATGATTTTTTGAGAAAAAAGGATACATGAATTGGTCACCCAATTCATTCCCCAAATAAGTTAATTAAATCAAAATTATTACAATACAGGCTTCAGGTTTAATGAGTATACACCAACGCAAAAATGAGGGAAATACAAGAAAATATATAAAAAATGATCAAACCACAGCTCACTCAAACTACCTGAGATATCTTTCCATCAAGAAATCAATCAAATTAAGTCAAAATTTAAGCATATATGAGCATGCTCTAGTGCCTCATGATCTGCAGTCTTCAGTGGGCATGAAAAACAGAATAGGTGACAACAATCAAGAGTAGGATCAAGCATATTATGTGGTTGCACTATCATGTGAAGAGAAAACCCATCAAAAGTAGGTCCAACTAGTCCTGATAGTATGTAAAAGCATGCTCTAGGACAACCAAATGCGTAGAATCACCCTCATTTTTGAAAAGATGGTTGGAGACAACATCCAAAATGAAATGAAAAAGGTGATGTTAACATGTTCTAAGATGATTTCAAGAATATACAGTAATGTAAAACCTTACCATAGTTAAAGAACTATGGAACACCTCATTAGGGGATGATGGATCCATAATATAATTAACCCATGTACCACTAACGCATTATAATTTCTTTGTCTTCATATTAAATCTATTATAATAGGTTTTCATCAAATTAGATGGAGTTCCACCTTCGTGAGCACTATAAGATGAAAAAAGAACAAATAGTGTATCCTCTAATAAATCCTTATCTAATTTCAAAGACTTATATATATAATATTTGTATATATTCAGGTTGAAAAAAAATCATATAATTTTTATAAGGACTGTGAGAGATCATGATCTTCATAGATTTATTGGCCTCATTTTTTTGAAATCATGAACTGAAAAAAGTATTCTAGTGAACTGAGTGGATTATGAAGATAACGTATTTGAGATATTTAGTATCACTATAAAATCCTATAGTTGTTCCATATTAAGACTTTCTACAAATGAAAACCAGAAAAATAGGTCCTCAAATGGATATCGGTAGAGTCCCTCATGTATATCATCATGTCCCATTACACCCTATCATCAATTAGGTATTCATTATACCATAAATACCATCTTGATCACCTTTCATTCCTTTGGAATCTCAATCATGTCATATACACCCTTGATGATATATATTCAGTACTAATCATAATATTGTCCTCTTGGGATAAATATGGATGGTGCATACAGGATTTTGATGTTATTGGTATAGTCCACCATGGGATTCAATGTCCCTCTACCCGACACATGCACAAATAGAGGGAATCCCAGCTACGGAGGTCCATCAACATGTTCCACAAATGTGTTTATGGCAGTTTCGTTCTATCGTACCCTCTTTCACAACTAGTAATGGAATATGGAAATCCATTGTATTTGGAGCATCCCAACCCATGCCACATGGTTGTCTAATATATATCCATCAAAGAATATTTCTCAAAGAAATGATATATGAATTTATAGAATCCATAAAAATCATGGACATGTCATTGACCTGACTATTTTTTCAGGAAAAGAATATGATTTCTATAAGGTAATTTATCATAGGATGCTACCCACATGTAATTTTACAACCCTCTATATACTACTTATAATTAACCTTACATTAAATACATTTTTATTACTTCAAAATTGAAGCATACATATTATAACATATAACAAAACAATGGTAGGACAGTATAGGTATAGTGTCTCTAGAAACTGGAAACATAAACAACTGGTTCATTAAGCATATACATTGTCTCCTGTTTATTTAATCATATCTAGAGTCCCTTTTGGCATATCCTACATAATAACCTTCTTCCTGACCTGGGGAAAGAAAACATACAAAAGGGTGAGCTCAAATTCTCAGTAAGGGTAAACAAAGAAAATATCATATTCATAAGAACATAACATTTCAAAAATCATAACCTGCAAAAGAGATCATAATATCATAATATGGGATAAATAATAGTAGTGAAATGTAATCCCAATAATCATAAAAGAAAAGATGAAACTTTTTTGAATACACACATAATCAAAGAGAATCATTTCATAGTAGTCAAGACTCATTTCCAAGACTATCTTACTGGACAAAGTCCATTTCTGAACTGAGTTCACTCCTCATTTCAGTCCTGTATCATTGAACTGGATTAACCTACCATTCCGAAAATGACTATCTAATGAGATATAATTCATTACCCAAAGCATTGGCGGGAGATATAGGTCCCACACATCTCATAATGATACCATTCATATGTGTGCCACAAGATCATAAATCATACATTATAGCATAAACCATGTAATAAAAATGAGATTCTTAAACATCATGCCATCAAAACATAATCCATTAAAGGACATCATAAAAATTACTCCAACATAACATAGTCAAATCAATTTTAAAATAGTGATATAAATATAGCCCTACATTTTTCTTATATGGAAAATAATTTTGATAAAACACTTGAACTCCATTTTTGAGGAAAACATCATTTCTACTTCAAAAAACATTTTCCCTTTCATAACATGTCATAAAATTTTAAAAAACTATTGATTAAAAATAAACTTGAAAACATGTAATGGAAGCTTCATGGAAATAAATTTCTATGAGATCATAAAAATCCATTCATGTTGTATAAGATAAAATAGAACCTTCTTCTTGTACTTCGGCAGGAAAAGTCAAAAAGTACCTCGTAATAAAAATGACAAAAGATTCCTTTCACATCATTTACTAAAAACTCACCAATGGGTAAAATTGGATTTAAAAAATTGTAGGAGGATAGAAATAATATTACATATTGAAGAAACAAGGACTTGGATGATAAATATTCTCCAGTAAATTATGAAGTATAAACAATCTCGTATAAAAATGAGATTGCCAGATTTTCTCTTACCTTAGGTCTGATATGATTTGGTACATGTCCGAACCTCCTGTATAATTATTTAAATAATGTAATTTACTTATTATAGAACATATTCATTGTTATGATATCATATATGGTTATATTCTTATCTTATTATTAGTAATATTTGATTTTACTTGTTATTCGGGTGTTCATTGCTTTATGTTCTTATGCATTTCTTGTGAAATATATTCTTATACATCTTTTTAGGTTATAGATACCTCATTTACAGAATGGTATTAGTCTAACATATATCATATTTATCCAATCAACCCATTTATATAATCATTAATCAACGAAGATCATGTAGAACGGGTCGCATCACATCATGGAGACGGTAGGCCGTACGTACCCACGAGCGATGATATCATTCCCATGGTAATGGAATTGTATTTAATTTTATGAATACTATTTCAGAATAAATATCACTTTACAATAATCATATATAGTTATTATTTAAACCATTATACCCATCCAAGTAAGGTGGTGGTGGAAAACAGATTACACCACAGTGTGGAGACGGTATTCTGTACGTACGCCAGTGCAGTGATTTTATTTTCCGTAGGATGAATAGACGGTGAAATAGGGTCATTTAATATTTATAATAACATAATAGTGTATTAGTGATACTGATGTTATTACTTCATAATGAAACAACTAAAGAAGAGGAAGTATAGGAAGTAATAAATTTGAAAGAATCGGTAACATACATTACCTATACATTGAAGCGCCTCTTCTTAACCTCCTCTTAGGGCACTAAATATGGTCATTGAAGAAGACCAAGACATAAAGTATGTTTCTAGGAAAGTGTAGAAGATAAATTGGGAGGGGTTGGACGAGCTTGAAGGCTCAATGCGGTGTGAGGAGGAGAGGGAGGAGGTGCCCTTTTATAAGGGAGGAGAGGGGAACCTTAGGAAAAAACATAAAATATTATTTTATTATAAAGTCATATTAGGTTTCTAATAGCTCCAAATTGATTTATTTTGAAGATAAGGTGGGTATGGGTCTAAATACTCTCAACCAATAGATTTTAGATAAGTTTAGGTTACTATTTTAACCTTATCATTTAGATTTAACTCTAAGATGAATAATTTTTCTTTTACCGTGTCTTCTTGTTTTCTTACACTATATTGTTAAAAAACATAATATAACAAGCCAAAAAACCCCAATTTGTTCATTATTACTATATATAACATTATCTAAGTCATTTTGCTGATCCTTAGATTTTTTGTAACAAAATAACAATTAATAATATAATATTCGTTTTAAAAACTGTTTAATGTCAATTTTGACAATATTTGGTAATTTATTTTTGTGAAAATCATAACAGCATGATTAGTTCGAAAAAGGTTAATTAAATCAATACTAACATGTCTTAGTAACCTATAAAATTAGTTTAATTCATAAAAATCCTCAAAATACATTTATTTGGGTATTTATAATATCAATTATGTTAATATTTCATTAATAAGGTAATTACGACATCATCATCGTGTCATAAATAAATTAAATTATTTAATGTCTAAAAATAAGGTTGTTTTTGGTCTAATTAAACATATCCAATAGAATTAGGACATGTGTTAGGGTAATAATAATATAATTTTTACCCTTAATTACCTTATTTACTTTTAACCGTGGGAAAAAAAAGAAAAAAGTTACTATTCACCAAAAATTATTTTTATCTTTTTAAACCACATTTTACTCCTTCATATTAACCTTGTATCTCTGATTTTGGAAATTCCACTCACAGAAGCTGTAAAATTATGTTTTATGTAAATTTTCAAATTCTCCTAGGAGGTGGGTAAAAGACGGTGAAACGTTCGATAAAATTTTTATATATCTAAAATTATTATAAAGTGAATCCAATGAATTATATTGAACTTATATAGGTATTATGTATCAATTTTGACCTAAAACAAATTTAAATAAAATAAATAATTATTTAAATAAAAATTCTGATTTTAAATAGTAACCCAGTGTTTTCACAAATCTTCAAAAATTGAATGTTTTCCGAAAAATACCAAAATTTCACCCTAGGCTAATTTCGATATTCTGAATCCAAAAATGATGTCCATTTTGAATGTTAAAATTTATAAAATTTTCAAAAAGTTGGTTTTACTATTCATAATGGCTAGTTTATATAATATTTTAATAGTATATCGTTGTTTAGTGAAACTCGATATTGTGTACAATAGACGCTATCGTGGAAGGTTGTGATTGTGTGTAAAGCAAGACAAGATAGTTTTGTGTGTAATGAATGATTCCTTTGATGTTGTGTATAACATAAGACATAAAAAATATTCACCTCATAAAATATCAGGGTGTTACATTCTATCCCACTTAAAATGAATTTCACCCTCAAAATTCGTCACTTTGTAACAAACAGATGAGGATACCCTTCTCTCATCATATCCTCATGATCCCATGTAGCTTCTTCTAATTGGTGGTTCATCCATTAAACATTCACCAAAGGAGTGGTCTTGTTCTGTAGAACATATTCGCTACGAACCAGAATCTCTATCGGTTGTTCTTCATAAGAAAGATCTTGCTCCAGCAGTACAACTTCTGAGTTTAGTACATGGGATGGATCAGGTATGTAATTTCTCAAGAGAGATACATGGAAAACGTTGTGAACATGAAAGAGATTTGGTGGAAGAGCCAATAGGTAAGCTACTTTCCCAACATGATCCAGTATTTCGAATGGACCCATATACCTAGGGCTCAGCATTCTCTTCTTTCCAAATATCAATACTCTCTTCCAAGGAGATATTCGTAAGAACACTTTATCACCCACTTCAAACTCTAGGTCATTTCTTCGGTTTTCTGCATAACTTTTTTGTAGAATCTGAGCTTCTCTTATGTGTTTGTGAATAGATATGACCTTTTCTGCCATCTCATCAACAAGATTAGGTCTTAATAGCTTTCACTCCCCAACATCATCCCAACAAGTTGTAGTCCTGCATTTCTTTCCATAGAGAGCTTCATAAAGTGCCATCTAAATACTGGAGTGAGAGCTATTATTATAAGAAAATTACACCAATGGTAGGTGTTGATCACAACCACCTTTTAAATCCATATAGAAATCTCTCAAAATGTCTTCTAGAGTTTGAATTGTTCTCTCAGACTGACCGTGTGTCTGAGGATGATAACCAGTGCTAAAACATAACTATGTATCCAATGTATGCTGAAGACTTCTCCAGAACATCGAGGTAAACCACGGATCCTGATCAGATATAATGGGAAGTGGTACTCCATTCATTCTTACCACTTCCTTCACATATTTCCTGGAAAGATGATCTAGAGAGTATTCTTCCGTAATATCAATAAAGTGTGCCAACTTTCTAAGATGATCAACTATAACCCAAATAGCATTATTTCCTTTGGATGTTTTAGGAAGTCCATTGACAAAGTCCATAGTGATGTTTTCCCATTTCCATTCTTGTATGGGTAATGGTTGTAACATCCCCGTGGACTTCTGTCTCTAAGCATTATCTTGCTGACAAACAAAGCATCGAGAGACATATTCAGAAACATCTCTTTTCATGCCATCCCACCAGAAGTACTCTTTCATGTCCCTATACATCTTCGTTCATCCTAGGTGAATAGAGAATGAAGAACTATGAGCCTCATACAATATCTCCTTCTCTAATTTTGATATGGGAGGAACAAAAACCCAATTCATGAACCTTATTATCCCAACACAATCAAGGTTGTATTCAGGAACATTTCTAACCTTCTTTTGTAACTCTACATCTTTTTTTGTGCCTCTTTAATCTTCACATGTATAGATGGTTGAACATTCATTTGACAAAAGATAAGATTTTTCCCCTACCATTATAATTCCAAGATCCATCCATTACAAATCCATAAATATTGGATTTTTGTGATCCTCATCGTGGATAAACTAGCATGGTCTTGTCGACTTAATGCATCTTCCACCTTATTTTCATTCCAAGGGTGATAATGAATTGAGAAGTCGTAATCCTTAATCAGCTCCAACCATCTTCTTTGGTGAATATTGAGCTCCTTTTGAGTGAAAATAAACATTATACTGTTATGATCAGTATAAATATCACACCATTCACCATAAAGATAATGCCTCCAAATCTTTAATTCAATGATTACTACAGCTAACTCCAAATCATGATTAGGATAATTTTTCTCATGAATTTTCAACTATCGTGTGGCATAATCTATCACCATATCATTTTTTAGAAGAAGACACCTCAATCCATTCTTGTATGCATCATTATAGATCACAAACCTTTCTCCACTATAAGGAAGTGTGAGCATAGGTGCACTAGATAACCTTCTTTTTAACTCCTTGAAATTCTATTCAAAATCCTCCATCCAAATGAACTTAACTTCTTTTCGAGTCAGCCTAGTGAGTGGATTAGATAATTGTGAAAAATCATTCACCAAAGGTCGATAATATCTAGCCAAACCAAGAAAACTTTGGATCTCAGTTATTGTTGTTGGTCCTGACCATCTTTCGATAACCTCTATTTTTTCTGGATCCACAGATAACCCCTATATTGAGATTATATGACCCAAAAATGCAACTTTTTTAAGCTAAAATTCACACTTGGAAAATTTGGTATAAAGATTTTCCTTTCTCAGGGTCTTCAATACAATTCTCAAGTGATCTTCATGTTCTTCGTTGCCCTTTGAATACACAAGAATATCGTCTATAAAGACTACCAAAAACTGATCAAGATAGTCTCTAAATACACTATTCATTAGATCCATGAAGATATCAGTGACATTAGTAAGACCAAATGGAATCACTATTATTTCTTAGTGTCCATACCTTGTACGGAATTCCATCTTTGGTATATCCCCCTTTTGACCCTTAATTAATGATACCCTGAATGAAGATCAATCATGGAAAAGTATTGAGCTTCGCATAGTTGGTCAAAAAAGTCATCAATGCGTGGGAGAAGATATTTGTTCTTGATTGTGATTTTGTTAAGTTCTCGATAATCAATGCAAAGTCTCATTGATCCGTCTTTATTTTTAACAAACAAAACAGGTGCTCCCCAAGGTGATGCACTAGGGCATATGAATACCTTATCAAGATTCTCTTGGAGTGGTTTATTCAATTCCCGAAACTCAATTGGGTCCATTCTATAAGGTGACTTTGAAATAGGCAAAGAACCCGGTACGAGTTCTCTTGAAAACTGGACATCACGATTTTGTGGAAGACCTGGAAATTCCACTGGAAAAACATCATCAAAATCTCAAAAAATTGGAATATTCTTAATCGTGAGTTTCTCTACAACACATTGAGATAAATAACCTTCATTTAGTGGAATCAATACCCATAAGATAGAAGAAATTTCAACTTGAAGGTTATGTTCATCCTTGCATCGGTAGACAATCATATATTGATCTGGAATATGAAATGTGACTTCCCTTCTTTGCCAATTGATATGAGATCCATATAAATAAATCCAATACATGCCAAGAATCACATAAAATTCCAATATAAGAAGGATCACAATATTTTCAGGAAGCACTTTCCCACAAACATCAATCGTAGAAGAATTAGAAACTTTTGAGGTGGCTGTTCTTCCATTAGGGGTTCTCACAGCTAAGACAACATCTAATTGTTGAGGTGATATGGCGATACCCTTATAAAATTCATCAAAAATAAAAGAGTGGGTGGATCCAGAATCAAATAAAACATTTTCTACTTTCGAGTGGATTGAAGGTGTACCTTTCACCACTTCATTATCGTACTCCACATTACTGAAAGAAATTGCATGTGACATTCCTTTTTCTTTTGCCTTAAGAGTTTTTTGATGTTGATCATCATCAACAACCCTTGGATTAGGGAATTGATTAGCATAATTCCCCATTTCCTTACACTTGTAACATTGATGTGTAGGAGGTGCACTTAGTGTAGCCTTTTCTTTGTTCGCATCACTAGACATATTCTTCCCATCATTGCAGTATTCAAAAGCCCGATGACCTTATTTTACACATATGAAACATTTACTTGTCCCTTTAAGAAAACTCCCTCCATGTTTCTTTCCACACATTGAGCATAAGGTAAAACTAATATACTTTTTAGTGTGCTCATTAGATTTTCCTTTGAATTCCATTTTCCACTTCTTATAAAAATAATTTGACTGATGGGTAACTCCAATCTCCATCTCAACCTTGAGAGAACATCGAATGATTTCCTCGTAGCTATTGAAGTCCCTTATGGATAACGCCCTTCGAAAACATGGTTTTAAGCCACTAAAAAATCGATCGATCTTACTCTCAGGTTGGATAATAATCCCAGAAGCATACATTACAAGACTTGTAAAATTTTCAAAGTAAGTACCAACTGATTCATCATCTTTTTTCATTAGTTCAAGAAAATCCTTCTCCATCTTTGTTCTAATAATACGAGGGAAGTACTTATTGAAAAATAAGTTCTTGAACTTGTCCTATTCCATGGAATCAATTTCATATCTTGGACTCGTATTCTTGATAATATTCCACCATTGATCAGCTTCACCTTCCAAATGATAAACTGCTAATATAACATTATCATGTTTAGAACATCGAAGAACATAAAATATCTTTTCAGTGGTACTGATCCATTAGTCAGCCACTAATGAATCAGTAGACCTACTGAATGAGGGTAGACACTGCCTCATGAAGGATTCAATAGAATGTTGCTCCTTCCTTTTCTCATTTTGATGTCCTGTAGGATTTATATCTTGATAAAGTTGTGTGAGCATGGATACAATATTTTTCATTCCATCTCCCATAACATTTGGTTGCTCAGGGGTAAAATCATTGCATTGCCCATCACATTTAACATTAACACGGTTCCTTCGGGTTCCAAACAATGACTAAAACCAATAAGCATAGTATGATAAACATTAATCATAATAGTAAAACCACATAATCAAGAATAAAATTTCACTCTTTATGTATTATCATAGGTTATACATGGCCATTTTAAAACACTAACATTTTTTCTTATGCTTAGACATATTTTTAGGGTTCTTACTAAGGTTTTCACATCCTAGTTTCCAAAGGTTGACTAAAACCTTCCTCTGATACAAACTATAACGTACCATACATTACATACATTGTTATTATTTCAGAATTGAAAAATAGTTATTACAATATATAATAAAACAATGGTAGGACCGTATAGGTATAGTGTCTTTAGAAACTGGGAATCCTAAACAACTGGTTCATAAAGCATCTACTTTATCTCCCTTTTATTTTATCATATATAGAGTCCCTTTTGGAATATCATACTTAATAACTTTTTTCCTGACATGGGGAAAGAAAACATACAAAAGGGTGAGCTCAAATTCTCATTATGGTTAAACAAACGAAATATCATATTCATAAGAACATAGCATTTCGAAAATATTCACCTGCAAAAGAGATCATAATATCATAACATGGGATAAATCATAGTAGTGAAAATTAATCACAATAATCATAACATAAAACATGAAACTTTGGGGCATAGAAACATAATCATAGAAAATCATTTCTTAGTAGTCAAGACTCATTTCCAAGACTATCTTAGCGGACACAGTCCATTTCTCAACCGAGTTCACTCCTTGTTTCAGTCCTGTATCACTGAACCAGATTAACCTGTCGTTTCATCCATGTCTATCTCATGAGATATAAATCTTTACCCAATGCATTGGAGGGAGATATATGTCCCACCAATCTCATAATTATACCATTATTATGTGTGCCACAAGATCATAAATCATACCTCATAGCATAACCCTAGTAATAAAAATGGGATTCTTAAACATCATGCCATCATAACATAATCTATAAAAGGACATCATAAAAATAATTCCATCATAACATAATCAAATAAATTTAAAAATAGGGATAGAAATTTAACCAAATCTTTTTCTTATATGGAAAATAATTTTGATAAAACACTTGAACTCCATTCTTGACGAAAATATCCTTTCTACTTCAAAAAACATTTTTCCTTTCTTAAAATGTCATGCAATTTTTTAAAAAAATTGATTTAAAATAAACTTGAAAACATATAAAGGAATCTTCATGGAAATAATTTTCTATGAAATCATAAAAATCCATTCATGTCGTATATGATAAAAAAGAACCTTCTTCTCGTACTTTGGATGGAAAAGTCAAAAAGTACCTCGTACTAAAAATGACCAAATATTCCTTTCACATCATTTAATGAAAACCCACCAATAGGTAAAATTGGATTTAAATAATTGTATGAGGATAGAAATAATATTACATATTGAGGAAACATGTATGTGGATGACAAATATTCCCCAGTAAATTGTGAAGTATACGCAATCTCAAATAAAAATGAGATTGCATGATTTTCCCATACAATAGGTCCGATATGCATTGGTACATGTCCGAACCTCCCTTATAATGATTTAAATAATGTCACTGGATTATTAAAGAATCATATTTATTGTTATGATATCATATATGGTTATATTCTTATCTTTTTAGTAGTGATATTTGACTGCTACTTGTTATTTGGGTGTTCATTGCTTTATGTTCTTATGCATGTCTGGTCAAATAAATGCTTATTCTTCTTTTTAGGTTTAGATACCTCATTTCCAGGATGGTATTAGTGTAACATATATCATATTTACTCATTCAATCCATTTATATACTCATTAATCAATGAAGATCATGTAGAATGGGTCGCATCACATCGTGGAGATGGTAGGCCGTACGTACGAACGAGCGATGATATCATTACCATGATCGTGGAATTTTATTGAAGTGTATGTATACTATTTCAGAATCAATATCACATTACAATAATTATATAAAGTTATTATTTACACCATTATACCCATCCATGTAAGGTGTTGGTGGAAAACAGATTACACCACGGCGTGGAGACGGTATTCCGTACGTACGCACGTGCAGTGATTTCATTTTCCGTAGGATTGATAGAAGGTGAAATATGATTGTTTCATATTTTTACTAAAATATCAGTACATTATTGATACTTATGTTAATAGGTCATAATGAAGAAACTAAATAATAGGAAGTAAAAGAAGAATTTTTTTTGAAAGAATCGGTAACAGACATTACCTCTTCTTTGAAGCGCCTCTTCTTAACCTCCTCGTAGGGCACTAAAGATGGTCGTTGAAGAAGACCAGGACCTCAAGGATGTTTATAGGGAAGTGGATAAGATAAATTTGCAGGGTTTGGCTGATCTTGAAGGCTCAATGTGGTGTGAGGAGGAGAGGGAGGAGGTGCCCTAGGAGAGGGGCACCTTATGAAAAACATAAAATATTAATTTATTATAAAGTCATATTTGGTTTTTAATAGCTCAAAATTGATTTATTTCGAAGAAAAGGTAGGGATGGGTCTGAATCATCTCAACCAATATATTTTAGACAAGTTTAGGTTACTATTTTAACCTTATCATTTAGACTTAACTCTAAGTTAAATAATTTTACTCTTTCCAAGTCTTCTTGTTTTCTTACTATATATGGTTAATAGAGATAATATAACAAGCCAAAAGAACCCCAAGTTGTTCATTATTAATATATATAAGCTTATATAAGTCATTTGGCTGATCCTTAGATTTTTAAGAATAAAATAACAATTAATAATATAATATTTGTTTTAAAACATATTTTATGTCAATTTGGACACTATTTGGTAATTGATATTTGTGAAAATCATAACAGCATGATTAGTTCAAAAAGAGTTAATTAAATAAATTCTAACATGTAATTGTGACCTATAAATTTAGTTTAATTCATAAAAAGTCTCAAAATACATTTATTTGGGTATTTATAATATCAATTATGTTAATATTTCTTTAATAAGGTAATTACTGCATCATTATTGTGTCATAATTAAATTAAATTATTTAATTTATATAAATTATCAATAAAGTACCATTATTTAGGAAATTTTTTTATCTTTATAATGAATATTTATAGTCGAATTTATCTTTTGTAATTCCCTATATTAAAATTTTTTTAGTTATTAAACTTTGATTTCAACTATTTTAACTCTTATTTAAATAAAATAATAATAAATGTCCTAATCTAATCCAAGTGGACCTAAATGGTCATATTTTATTTCTAATATTTTTTTTGGTAGAATTAAACTTATCCAATAGATTTAGTAAATGTGATAGGGTAATAATAACATCATTTTTACCCTTAATTACCCTATTTATTTTTAAACGTGGTAAAAAAAGTAAAATGTTACTATTCACCAAAAAAATATTTTTATCTTATTGAACCATATTTTACTCCTTGATATTAACATTGTCTCTTGTATTTTAAAAATTCCACTCACAGAAGCGGTAAAATTATGTTTTATGTAAATTTACAAATTCTCCTAGGAGGTGGGTAAATGACGGTGAAAAGTTCAATAAAATTTTTATATATCTAAAATTATTATAAAATGACTCCAATGAATTTAAATGAACTTATATAGGTATTATTTATCAACTTTCACCTAAAATAAATTTAAATAAAATAAATAATTATTTAAATGAAATTTCGGATTAAAAATAGTAACCCAATGTTTTCACTATTCATAAAAAATTGAACGTTTTCAGAGAAATACCAAAATTTCACCCTTGGATAATTTCGATACTCTGAATCCAAAAATGAAGTCCATTTTGAAAGATAAAATTTATAAAATTCAAAAAATTTGGTATTACTATTCATAACTGCTATTTTATATAATATTTTAATAGCATATCGTTGTTTAGTGAAACTCGGTATTGAGTACAACACATGCTATCGTGGAAGGTCACAATAGAGTGTAAAGAAAGCCAAGATAATGTTGTGTGTAATGAAATATTACTTTGATGTTGAGTATAACATAAGATATAAAAAAATATAATTCTCATAAAATATCAGGGTGTTACACTACTGATATTAAAAACCAATTTATAAATAATTTCATGTTAGTCACATTCATACAAATAATAAATAATAACCATTCTATAGTTCAATTAATTATAATTTCAAACAATAGGATAACATAGAAACATGTATATATTAAAATTTTTATGAATATAGATATATTAGTAAAAAAAACTATAGATTTATCTAATATTACTACCTCATGTAAACAATAAGTATATATATATATATATTATGCATTAATATATTCTTAGTCATGATGTAAGAACAGAACTATATCCCATAAACATAATACCAATCACATCAATGGTAGCTCATGTTCCATTAATCATAAGATGACTAGGATCAAGGAGACATTGTTACCGGAGTTTCACATGGTCTATCTTGTTTTTATAATGAGCCTTTAAATCCACAAAGAGAAGAAAGGAAACCAATCTCTGATAGAATTTTTAAAAATCTTTTTCCAAAAGAATATTTCTATGATGAAGTGACTTATTATATCATGTGTTCCTCCCCATAAAGTATATGATATCAACAAGTAGGTAGGTCATAAATCGAATAGTAGAGAGAATGTACATTCAATGACTATAGCCATACACGAAACCCAAAAAATATATAGAGACCTAGAGTATCAAAAATTAAGTAGATGTATATAATATAAAATGATTCATATATCATACAGTTAAATGAAACATTCTCCCAATGTTGAAGTCCTATATACTATATATAATTTATAAGAATATTAATAATGTAGCACTGAAGAATATTTAATTTCCATCCCAATAACTCTATTCTCTCTACACCGACCGTTTTACCTAATATATTCTTTAATCATTCCCTTAAATCAATCCTTATTTAGTAAATCCTCATTCACATCGATAATACCATGAATGGTCTATGTAATAATCAATGTAGTACACCACCAATTATTGCTTAACATACATGAATATGTATAATAGTTTCATGCCATGATTAATATAAATTCACAGGTATAAATTGAATAATATATTCCAAGCATTCATGTGACAACAAAGCTACCATGTGTTCTTTATGTGTTTGTTTTTGGTTCCTTATAGAAGGTTAATATATTGAATTGGTAGGAGTGATCAAGATCGTTAAAAAATGCTTGTAAACATTTGTCAGGAATATCTCTTGGAATAAAGCTATATTATTCCAAGATATAATTCTATCCTACCGACATCATCTTTTAGGCATTATGATATATTTTCCATGAATCATTCAAAGGTTAGGCCTCAAGGAAATTATATCCTATTATGAATTTGGTCTGTCCACATATCTATAAATTCCACAATGATAAACCATTATACCCTCTTTGATTTCTTTCCCCAACCATATTATGAGAACCCTAATCCTCATCATCCCAAGTTATGTACTCACCCTGACAAAGGGATAACCATATCATGATGATCCACTAATTCTGAGTCCCAAATCAAATCCCTCCAATACCATTGTGATTACAGACAATTTAGAAGATCATATAATAGTATAGAATACAAAAGAATCAAGTAAATTTGTTATTAGTTTAAAATTACACAAGATAATCATCAATCCTGGTATAACTAGATACATATGTACACTATTGGAGTGATGCTACATATAAGGGTCTCACATACGATACACACACACAAATGTGATACCTATAATGAATGGTCGTACAAGATATTTCACTAAATGTTTCATGTCAAGTCACTAAGAGTATAATAGGGCCCTAAATGGTATTAAATATACTAATCCATGCTTAATGATTATGTACTCAAATATATATATATATATATATATTGATTTATGACTGAATCAGATTTCAGGCCCTTGTAAAACTAGTTCACATGATAAGGATTCATACATCAGGTTCGGGTTCATCAATGAATAGGTTCAAAAAATAGACATGAGTATATTCAGTGATTAGAAGGATAGTTCAAAAGTCAAATACAAATTTGATTCCTCAAATGGGACATTTTTTCAAAAATATTGAAGAATATGATGTTAATCCAATACATCCTTTATTAATTATGTAAAAATTCTGGAATTCCCCAAAAAAATCATGAAGAAAATATTTATTCTTATCATGGAAATTTGATTATGAATATTCCATCATTATGATTAATCTATCATTATGAAAGAGGTATAAGACGATATTTTTTATGATAATGTCCTAATGATGATTGATATATGATACTATAACTAAAAAAAACATCCATTGATGAGTAATCTAGATCTAGTTAGTGGGGTATCATTAAAACACATGATCTATCACATATATATGAACGAACATATAATTCAAAATCATATAAATATATAATTGGTAAATATATTAGGTATACAAGGATATCTCTAACAAAAGAGTATAAATTTATTTTAGATCTATAGAGAACATACCAATACAATGTCATTATATTGATCTAATGTCAAATGTATAAGGGGATTTTAATAAGATAGATCAAAAGTTAATGGGGAATTAATAAAGCAAATAATATTTTGTTTATAGTTGAATTTGGGTAATAATTATGATGAAAAAACATGGAAATGAAAAATGAAAATGTTTATACAATGCTCTTTCATCGTAGCTCCACTGATGAGCTGGTGTGAAAGGATGAACCACTTGAAAGCCAGTGGTGTGTGAATATTTCATTACAATAGCAAAAACCCCACCAGATAATAGGTGGTAGTATACAACCATCCCACATCCTATCTTTAAATTATTTCACTATCCACTAAGTCCAAATCAATTGATACTTCAAACACATCCTCTAAAACACCCATAATCAAAATGAAACAAAAGAAAACTGGAAAATTAAAAAATCTTCAATATCCCTGTAATTTGGATTTCGAGGGGATGTTATTTGAGTTAGAAAAAATTTAAAATTATTTTCTATTTATTTTTTTGTTTTGAAAGACACAATATAAAATTTAGTGGAAATATATAATATTCATTCATGTTATGTAGAAAATATAATGGAAGTAGATTTTTTTTATTTTTCTTTTGTAAATATATGTAAATTATAAAAAGATATTTTTCTAATTGGATTTAATTATTATTATTTTTAAAGAGTTTACAGAATAAAATTATCTTAAAATTTTCCATTTTGGATATATTTATTTTTGATGTCCTCAAATGATAAGATTAAGAGTATAGAGATAGCACTTAATCATTGATATCAATGATAGTGCTATAAGATATTTTCAACACGTATCTGAAAGAAGAATCAATAAATATATGGTTTAATAAATTTAATTAGGAATTATTATTAAATTTTATGATGAATTAATATATGAAATTATTTGGAATTTTTAAAAATCATAAAATTATCTATTTTAACAAATTTAATTTTTAGGAAGAATTATTCATAATATTTTATTCGACATTAAAAACATATTCCTAAAATTCGTGACATTATTTTGTTTATTAAAGGTATTATAAATGAAAAATTCACATGAAATCAATGAGGGAAAATTATTTTTTCCATTATTTTTTATAATTGTATTTATTTTAGATTTATGATAAAATTGAAGAATGTTTATATTTTTGAATTATGTTTTATCCTAAAAGATAGAATGTTTTACTAAATTTAGCTTAAGAGATGCCATATAGGGAAATAGGTTTGTAAAAAAGTTTTTTTCATAAATATTAAAAAAGGTAATATTTATTTCTAGGAATACAACAAGATATAGACACACATATAAATAAAATATATATAACTGAAAAATATTCATATCGAAATTTAATTTTTGGGTTATCACATTACCAGTATTTCATTCATTTTTATAACATTTCATTAGGGAAACAGAAAACATTTATTGAAAATTATTATTTTTTGGGAGTATGGGTCTACTAATTGGACAAATCAAATTATAAATTAGAATAATATATAATACGATTATATAAGATTCCATTATATAAAATATATTTTTGATAAAGTGTAGCCTTTGGTGTTAATGATTGTTATTATTTAATCACAATTGGTTATATTAGAATATAAGGACTATTATATATGACATACTTAACCGACTTGGGTTGTAAATGACTTATATAATGTAACATGAATATATATTTTTTAGTTTTTTTATGTTTTACAGATAACAAATACAAATTCCATATAATGATTAATTTAGATGATAAATAAATTACATTATTCCTACAATATCATAAAGTTATTTTGTCTAACACTATAATCCAAAGTGTTTTTAATGTGATAAAATACCCAATATAAAGTAATCAATTTATTTGGACATATGATGACTCATAATTTAATATTATAGTTTCATAAAATTCTTCTAGAAGTTTTAAGATATGTAAGATATATAAAATTTTATAGATGATCATACTTGTTTGAAAATACTCACAGGATAATGCATTAAATAAAATTTGGAGTGATGGTTACTAAAATAGTGTTTATATGTATGAGTATTACTATTTCATAGTGTCTTATAGACATTTATAAAACCATATTGGAACATAGTTAGTGGAGGATACATTCTAGAAGATAGAATTAAACGTGGCTGGACCTTTTTTATTAAAAAAAACATTTAATAGATTGGACGAATTCCGTATTCAATTTTTTTTATAGATTTTGAGCTTGTAGAAACCCATTAATGATATGTATTAAGAATATTTTTGTGAATATAGGATTGAATTTACATTAATTATTAATGTATGAGATATAAAAAATTATTCCTCTTTTATAATGATGGATGATATATTTTATTATTATAATATGACATATGTATTAGAATAGTGATAGTAGATGGTGATATATAGTGTTACATACTTTTGGATGACATGTTACACTTCGTGCGATATGACATTAACCAACCAGGATTACCGAACCTTCTAGGAACTCAATCTAGTCAGGGCATTTTCAAAATGGAATTCCCCACACTATGACTGTCTGAAATGTTTTTGGACACCGAGAAATGACATTAAAAATGGAATTTTCATAAAATATAATAATCCAAATAATATTTTAATATATAATTTTAGTATCCCATAATATGTTAACATTAAAAATGAGATATAGTGCAGTAAATATTAATTGTAAACCCCCAACCAAACCATTTTTAATATGAATAAAAAACCATTTACCATGACATGTAGTCAACAACAAACTCTAAAACCCTGCTATTGATCAACCCCCAACCCCACTACCTTAAACACATTAAATTAACCTATATCATAAAAAAACATCAGCATGAACCAAATTTTTTTTTTCATAGAGTGAGAATGATATTGAGTATGATTGTATCATGTTTTGCAATCATTCAGTTTAAAATATAAACCAATTGTTTTCACATAATTAAAGAAAACCAATGAGGAAAAACTCCAAATATTATATTAAAAACAACATATTCCTCTCTTTATAACCAATAATTATTTTTAAAAAAAAACATTATTTAAATAATTATAATAAAATTTACATTATTAAATCAATACAAATAAAAATTATAATTTTTAACTATATAGATAATTAATATTATCCTCATATGATTCATATGATCGAAGGCCACATTTTATGCACATTTAATTGTAAAATATGGTATTTTTTAAATGAGTTCACTCCGTATAGTGTTTCCATAAACAATAAATTGTACCACCAAGTGAGAATATTATCCTAGAATAAAATGGTTAATGGAGAAATAATCCATTCCATAGACTGGATCCATATCTCAATAATGACCACATTAAGCTTACCACATACTAAGAAAAGTCATTCAAATGGAATTTCACAAGATAATAACCACCCAAGGCTTAAAACTATGTAAAATATTATTTAATTCGTATATTATCAATAATTATAAAATAAAAATCCATTTTATCAAATATTTATAAAAAACTATTTGTTTCCAAAATCATTCCATTCATGAAATTGAAAAAAAAATTTAAAAATTCAAAAAATTGAACATACATAAATAATTATAATAAAATATCACAAAAAAATATAAAGGAAATAATTTTTTATGAACAAAACCCTTACATGAAACTCCATTCAAATAATTTTTTGATTCAATCATAAGAAGGGATCTACAAGCCAAAGGGTGGGAAATGGATCAAAGAAGAAATAAGAGGTGTCCAAAAACCATGATTACAGGTTAAAGAAATTCTATAATGAATCCTTGTAGTTTTGGTGGAATAACCATCGAAAGATAAAATTTCAATAAAATGAATAAGATGATAGAAGGTTAAGTTACTATTAGACATAATATAATTTGATTATGGCATTGATTAATACTATGAGGATTTGAGTTATGAGAGACAAAATCATCATGTGAGAGATCATATGATATCATAAGTTTCATTTATATAATCGGAAGAGTAAGGATGATTTCAATGGAGGTTCCTATTATAATATATATGATATCAGCCTTATATTTCATAACCCCAACAACATCATTAGTGAGACAAGGCCTTCCTACTAGATGGTTAGAAGACCACTGATGAGTTTCTGGATCAATACAAGATATAAATTGGTGATATAAAATATGTAGTAGCCACATCCATGCACACATACAAGACAATGAAGACACATCATTTGGTAGATTGATGTAAACTAATATTTGTATCAACAACCAAGACCAATGACTGACCAGTGACTACAAAAATATTTATATAGCCACAACGAGGGAAATTACCTTGATAGAGGGTCTCTACAGCTTTTTAGTAGACCATTTATAACTTGTTACCTATTATTTCAAATCCACACATTCTCCAAACTCACTAATTATACCCCTTACACTTAAAAAATATTGAAACCAACCATAAACACATATTAATTGAGAATAAAATAAGTTACATTGAAAAACAGTGACCGAACCACATAACACTATTATTTAACAATTCACCCCACCATTTATCATTATACACACTAGAATTCTATAGTGAGAATGGTTGGTATGCACATACATGATTTCGTTTCACCCTCATCATGGACCCCCATTCAAATTTCTTGTGAGTATATGAACAATGAAACTTCAAAAATCATACCAATGTTTTTCTGTCGGACATATAATAGTGAAAAAATAATATTAAATTCCAAATGGTTTCTCAATCATTAGTTTTTTAGGATATACATCGATGTGATCCAAATATATAATATGAGATGGGTTAGATTTTTTCTTTATTCCTTAAGATATGTTTAAACAATTGTGTCGTTATTTCTAATGAGGTTGTAATTATGATTGATGTGAATCCTTTATAATTAATTACATGATCTCAAATAAACCTATGTACCTTAGAATAAACGTCACCAGCATCCAATTCCATCAGTTACCAAAATGATGTGTAAATTTTGGGATTATTTTTTCATTTACAAAATATAATCAATATTGATGATGAATATCAAAAGAATATTTGTATAGGCCTAGATATATATCAAAAAAATATAGAATAATTTAATTTTTTTTGTAGTATATTCATGGTCAAACCATGGAACCCTCACCAACCTCTGAATAACACGATAGTGAATTATATGGATGAAAATATAAATCATAAAATTATTTGACAATTAATGATTATTAGTATATATATATATATGAAAAATGTTACTAACCCTAAATTTTAATCCAAGAGACAACAAATGTTCATGGAACAAGAAAACAATGTATCTTCTAGAAATATATTTACATGATCTGTTTATCCATCCATATGATGATGATAGGTTGTGCTCAACATTACAAGAGATCCCATCACATTTTGATGTCTATTTTTAATAAAAGATTTAAATGAGAATCTCTTTTCAAGAATATGGTTTCCTGAGTCCCTTGTATCATTAAAATACCATGAAGATAAAAAATCCCCATGTACCATACAATGGTGGGGAAATGAATTAGTAAAAAAATAAATAACATGGTAAACCTTTCAATGAATATCTTAATGGTATTATTCTAGAATGTATGATTGGGTATTCAAATAACCAAATCCATTTATGTCTCATTCCATTACATTATTATTATTATAGAGAGGCTAATGAAAAACATAAGGATATTAGTGATAAGATAGAATTTCAAACCATGCCTAGAAAACCAATGATTAATGTTATAAAAACACATTCTAGTTCAATGGTAAACAACCCATATAGTATTATGGAAATTTGGAATCACATTTTTCCATTTGGCTGAAGAGGGAGAATATCATTTTATAATGAAAATTGTACTGTCATTGGAGAGAGGCCATTCATATATCGCCTCCCATCCATATAAATAATAATTTTTATAAAATCATATCCTTATACTACATTTGGTGGATACTATCAATAGTAGGGACAAAAAACTGAATGAATTCGAAAAATTACCATCGTATGTCACCGGGACTCCAAAGTTCATTCTCATAATGAGTCCTGTCATGTTCCTTTTTATACATTACCTCTATCAAAACATAATAAGGGAAACATCTATTAATGGATAAACATACACATTATATTATCCTAGATTGTACATAGTTTCTATATAAAACAACACCAAGTATTCCACATTTCCTATCGATTGGGGTTTCGATTTTCTTTTAGATATGATTCAATAAAAAATTATATGATTAAATGATAAATATTTCCCTGAAAATGATTTTTTGTTGACCATTAATGGAAAAAACCCTATGAGTTACAAATAATGATTCATATAATTCCTTTCATGATGTAAAATATGATGAATAGAATAAAGTACCTCATTATCTTCAAGAAAATATACATCTCAAAACTACACACAAATCACCACAATAAACCATGAATCCATATCTGAAATTAGGTATAGTTAGAATAGGTGCTGGGGTAAAATTAATCATTTTAAAGCAATGAATTTGTGACACTTTAATTTACATAATAACATCCACCCTAGATATGTGTGATCCATCAATGATGATGACCATTTTAACAATTTATTCATTAACCAACAATACTATAAGTCCAAAAAATGGAATCATTGATTTATAATTATAATACACGTTTCTTCCCATAAAATGAAAACCATCACCTTTTCAGGATCTACTGGGATACCATGTTTCGAGATCATATGTCCTAGGATCAGAAAATCATAGTTACATAATTTGAATTTTATTAATTTTTGATACATGTGATGATCCATTAGTCTTTCTAGAAATTTTCATAGTTGTTTCATAGGATATTATTTTATCTTTAAGTGTACCACAATAGCATTCATGAATAGAATAACTAATGCTTAAATATATTTATGTAATATCAGATTCATTTGTTTACTGATTTCTATATCGGGATTTGTTTGGACAAATGGAATTATAATCGACCCAAAATCTCAATACCTACTTTTGAAGGGGGCCATATAAATATCTCAATGTATAATATTGAGTAGGTGATAACCATATTGAAGATCAATTTTCTAGAACAACATTTACTCTATTAAAATAATGTACAAAAACTTGATATATGGGGATTTAATGTTTTTCATGACCATTACTAATTTAATATATAGATAAAAAATACCTAAATACGGAGTTTCATAGGACTTCTCGGAAATTACAACTTGGGATGCCTAGGGCGACACACTCGATCAAGAGAATCCCTTGGATCTAAAATCCTAAAGCTGAATTATCATCTCTTACTAGTTAAAAATATAAATAATGAATAATGGAATCAATATTAGAGGATTTCTTGACACTAAATAAACTGATAACTCTACTTCTCTCTTCAATAGCGAGAAGAAATTTATTCAAAAAACATCTTTTAGATGTTAATTACTACCAGTAGAATTTGGACACTTAATGATTCCAATCCCAATCTGTATTTATTCAATGATATAAACCTACCAATGCGAGGAAGAGGATGCCCCGAATGACTAAAACTCAGGTCCCACTCAACCAGGAATACCTGGTAGGTCCCACCATTTTTAAGGACATATTGTGATAATAATAGTTAACTCATGTTTTTTGAGTAATAGACCAATCTACTCTAATAATATCATAGGAAATTATTCAATAATTTATATTAGAGGTCCAAATTAACTTAACCTAACACATAAAAGAAGCTAATGTGTAGAATTTGTAACCCAACTTCTTATTCATTCATAGATGTGTCTTCAACTCCATAGTGAATGGAATAAGTTTCATTGTATTTTTTTGAAATGAAATAAGGAATTTTTATATGATAGAATGGAATGATTCTATATCAAATAATATAGTGAATAGAATCAAATAAATAAAAAATGGTACTGTTCATACCCACATGACCCCCAATAACATCCATTGTAAAAAAATTTAATTCATTTAATTTATTCATTCCAAAACACTAAGGTTAGAATGATATTATCCTTAAAGAATATGATTGAACTAAATATCATCTTGGTTATAATGATCATATGAAGGAAAATGTAAATTAATGAACATTATATATTGTCTATAATACTACACAATATCAATATGAGTTATAAATTTTTGGAGATAAAAATAATGAATGCTTCATATTCAAAATATAGACACACTAGACACAGTTTACACCACTAGACACTATGAATGTTATAGAGTAAAAATTCAATGAATTAAAATAATTTAACCATGTATGAAACTCACTCCTCTTCTTATTCCCCTTAATATAAAAAAAATATTCTACCAAATTTAGTTTCATGAACTCACCTCAACTATAAATTTTAATCCATTTCAATATCCACAATCAATATCCTTTTCTCATAAACATTGGTATACTATTTTAAAATGGTATCCTGATGCTGGATATCAAGTTAAAGTTCCATACAAAACATATATGGCTTCAACACCTCATTTGACACAACATTTTGGAAAAAAGACAACCATTTAGAAATGATTATTTTAATCCATCACATTAACATCCCATCTCCCAAGGGTGATGAATTCCATATATTATTCCATAATAACAAACTATATGTAGTATTATTGAGTGATTATTTTCTTCTTGTATTTATAAAGAAATTATTCACGGTTATTTTCCAATACTTTTGAATCCCAACTTATTCTACATTACCCTTTACCTTTTATGAAAACACAACATACCTGTAATGAATTTAGGGTTTCAATGAATCATTCAATTTTTCACAACCTATATAATCCCTCCAATGGATCATTCATACATTTTGAAGAAGTTGGTTATTGATTATGTGACATTCGGTCTTTATTTCTATCCCCATTCGTTCGAAGATATTCCACTCTAGACTAATAAATGGATGGTTTCAGGCCACATTTAAATGTTCGGAATGTGTTCAGAATTACATTGATTATATTAGAATTAATTGGTGATATATCAATCACTAAATGGTTAATTGGATTTAATATGTTTTAAGGGTACCAAAATACATGAAACATTGAAACATTATATGTTTATTCCTGAAAAATAACTCCAAAATATTATAAAAAACATTAATCCCCAAAAAAATAGAAACTATAAATAAAAAACATGTTTTAAATAACTATGTTTCCTAAAATTCCCATTTATTAGCCTCTAATGATTTCATAAGGATCCTTATGATGAAGTGTTCTGTGACACACATTTGAAACCTTCCCCATAATACCCAATAATCTTATATACTACCTATAAACATAAAATCATATATAAAAACTTCATATATAGACAATCCTCTATTGATACTAAATATTCATGAACGAATCCTAATCAACCTACAATCATAGAGCCTGAGATGAATATACATTGATCTATTTGAATTAATGATCCTCAATGGTTGGAAAAAATCTCATCAGATGAAATAATTATTATTAGGAATTTATTTCCCATAAATATCATAACCTAAATAACATATATGAAAATAGTTTCAGAATTATAATACAAGTTAACTACCCAAAATGATTTTAGTGATGTGAAAAAATTCCAAAACAAAAACCATACCATGCCCAATATGTTAGAAAAAACACAAACATATTCTTGACATGTAGTCATCATCAGACTCCCACAACATACAAATGAAAAATCTCATGAACACTATGTGAATCCTTGAATTTTGCTACTTAAAAAAAATTTCATACACCCCATGTTTTTCGTTGGAAAATAAAATGATTGCCTCATTTTATCCCAAAAATTATTTAAGAATTAGTATTTTAAATATAAACAAATTAGTGATAAGTAATTATATTAATTTTCTGTGATTAAAACATTGAAATTTTATATCAGAATAATGGAATACACCCATTTAATAAACAATAAATCATTCCCAAATGAACTAGTTATCAAATCAATTACATAATAAATACATTATCAATTTTTAAAAAATAAAAAATACAAATATCATAAACATAAAGAATATTAAGGATCCTCTAATGATTAATTTTACTAGAGGCCACTTACTCTATACTTTAACCAATAACAATGAGTCAAGGGGGAAAGAGTTCAATCATAATAGGGTCTCCCAACCACAATAAACACAATATTCTGGGTGAACAGATTACCCTAGAGCAATAAGCCTATGATGCAAGAGTACTTTATAGAAAATGTATCCCTATGACATCAATGAACAAACATAGGTCAAAATTTTATAATTTAAACCATTGTAATAAAATTTATGAAAATTATAATCAAACAACCATTTCACCAATAATCAATATTTTTTGAGATCTTTATTTATCAAAAATATTAGAAAGGAAATTAGTTTAATTTAATTTTATTAAATAAACTTTATTTGTTCCATATTTTAACATTAACACTAGTCCAAAACATTTTGAAGAAAAATATAATGACCTATAGTTTATCAGTTATTCAGAAAATGGATAACAAAAATCCAATTTAAAATATTAGTTCACAATGGTTTGAAAAAATACATTTATTGAAACCACCTTACTCAAAATAGATTGAATTATTTAACCGAAATGGATCCACTGTATGGAGATAGAAATGTATTGAATATGAAATATATAGATATCAAGAAAATTGAATCCATATTATATTTTTTTCAATAAAATAATCATGTTTTTCATGGGTGATGCACAAAATTTAATAAAAATAATAACAAATGGATGAAGTGGATCTAAGAAAAATATTCATTTTTTATTTTCCAAAAGAAGTTCATGTCTATAATCGATACATTTACCCACCAATTATTCACATTGGGTAAGCCAAAATATTTCAATTAGATCTCCTAGGATTGTACAGTTCATGCCCTCATCATAGGAGGAGTAATGAGTAATAAAATAGGGCTTCTAGAATAAAAATAATATATTATAATTAATTTTTCTCACCCCATAAATTACATCATTGATATAGTGGTTACATGATGGAAATCTATTGAACACCAACCGAATAGTTGGCTGGTACACCAGATGTTTTGTATCCACATCTAATCCCTTTAACGGGACAGTGGAGACCCACTATCTAGGTGATGGTATTAATATGCGTGTTGTAACCACATCGAAGACAATATATAGTTTCTTTAACTATCAATCGATATAAGGTGGATAAAATAGAATTGTTTTCACTGCTTCTAATACCACATGATGCATAGGGGATCTCACTAGTTATCTAGCAGACCGCCTACATCTAATTTAGAATCATTATATTCTAAACAAATACTCCGACCAATCGAGAGACACTCCTTAACATTTACAAGGATTGAAACAATAATAAAATATAATTACCAAGACATAATCATTAAATATTATTTAGTTTTAGTTGAAAAACATTATTTCCATTACATTGAGGAACTATTTAGGTTTACATTATTATATAATTAGCCCGAACCCATACATACAGACCCAAAAAATTGGAAACAACTGAACAATTTTTTATCCTATAATAAAAAATGTTAAATATAAATAATGACATCTTTTAAGACAACACATACTAACTTTAATCATGACTTATTCCCATCACTTACTCATTTTTGTGCCGTCTAAAAAACATTGAAAGTGTGTGAAAATAGTACAAAGATCCAGAGGGATATAAAATTAAGAAAACCATTATTCTATTTATAAACATTAAAATCCATTAAAAATTATCATAAATTATTAATTGTCACCCTCAATAAGCATACAATAGCTTTATATGAAAATAAGTTCATGGCGTACCCTTTTTTGTAGTCACAAGATTTCCATAAAACCCATAAAAATATAAAAACAAAATAATTGTATATTGGGAACCACTATTATAAACAACATTATAAATGTATTATCCATATGGTTAACATCAAAACAGTTCACTCTTAAAAATGGAATACCAATATGACTGACAAGCATACCCAATGCTTTGGAGGGTTATCATGGACCCACCTAATGATGGTTTATCATGGAACCACCCATCATTGGTTTCTCAGATAACCACCCATCAAATGTTAAATTACAGTTATATAATCACAACACACAGAAGAACTAATTTTTCAATGGTTCACTCATAATATTTCATTTTCTCTCCATAGAAATAATTTCACGTTTTTTAAAAAATAAATCCATTTTGAAACCCACTTTTAATAATGAAATATTTAGATATGAAAAGAATCTAATTAATTATAGATATCATGTAGACATGATAAATAATCTAGAAATAAATTAATATTCATGATGGTAGAATGGTCATTTTCATCATGTATGTGAATAATTGAACATTCCATTTGTAGTTAGAAAAATGTTCCACACAAAATACATAAAAATATTCATTTTAAAAACATTGGAATGAAATTTTAAATAAATCCTAAAATTTCATTTAAAAAATTTTTAATAATAATATATGTCAATAAGTGAAACAACATCACGAATAAGAACATCGAGAAATGTATTTTGAAATTAAATATTTAAACATTTATTGTTTCTCATACAACTTTGAAAATTTGAATCAGAATACCTAAAAAATATTACAATATATAAATAATTAAATAGAGTTAAAATAACTAAATTCTATGTATAATTTTTCCACAGGGTGGTATATACACCTCAATGTTGATTGAGGTTGTACAACATCAAAATATTCCCTCAGTGAATGGACATAATGGTAATAACCCTTAACTTGAGTATAACTTATCACATGTGTCTTTATCATACTCCATAAGAAACATATGTAATTATTTACATTATTCGTATAATTTTATTGGTTTATGATTTATTTTATACCAATTATTACATTTTCTAGGAATACATTTAAATAATTAGGTTTATGTTCAGTGGTTTGACCATATTCAGTTTATTTATCAAAAAATTCATTTGAATTCCAACTAATGTCAACTATGTAACTTTTATAAAATATATTTAATAATAAAATTTACATAACTAATATATTTATAATAAAATTATATATTTTAATCCAATCATGAATTATGAAAATTAAAAACGGGACAATAGTACAATCATGGAGATGGTAGGTCATACGTACACATGTGTAATGTCCCTATTTCTCAATGATCATTATGAAAACTAGGTAGGAATGATTTATAATTAGATACATACAAATATATCATAAATATAATATTACTCAATAATAAATAATTATATATATATTATTATTGTATTGAAATAGGTATCACATTGCTCCGAGAAGTAGTTATCCTCATGTCCATTATTGATGTTATGAGAATTTCAATGTGTGAAAATGGTCATAAATAAAATGATATATTATATTTACAAAAGTGTATTTTTTTCATTAATATTATATATATTTAATTAATATCACATTTTACAAATTTTAAAAAACCTAAATAAATTCAATGTAATGTGTGAGAGTATCACATCACAATGAGGAGGTATTGGTCCACACATCCACAAAATATTTTATAACATTCCCAAAAATTTGAAGGAAAGATTGTATGTGTATAAAAAATAACGGTATTGATTTTAAAAAAATAAACAATATATATGTATATATATCAAAAAAATATATGATTCCAACAATATTCAATTTCGTGTGAGGTTTTAATGAAAAAATGAATGGCATTGTTTTCTATGGAGGTATCCATCCATACCCACAAATGTAAATTTTGTTACATATTTGTTGGATTATTCTGTAGAAGTAGGTCAATAACATAACATTAAAATATCCGAATATTATGAGGAATATTATTTTTATATATATTTATGAACCAAGATTTTTTTTTAATGAATAGACATTGGATTCCCTCAATCCCGGCACCAGACCTATTTCATTACATACACAACGGGAATTCCCAATCCCCACTAGCTAGCGGCAATCACTCATGCATCGACCATCACAATATAGTGAATGATTTAAACAATATTTATCGAATAGATTGAATATATGTATAATGTAATAAAGGATATTTTTGAATACTAAAAAAATATATTCCATAATAGTCAGAAGGACAGTGGAAACAAAAATTTGACTGTATTCAAAAACACAAAATTACAAGTCCATCAGCAATAGACTAGATCCAATTGCTAATCCAAGTGATGGGGTAGAAAAAATCGCACAATCTCACCACCTACTACCAAAACATACAATCATGAACCGCACCGCCTCACTGTGGCACACTGCATTTCCCTGCACTGGATGAACAACAATGGCCTATGCACCACCAAATAGGTGCACATGGTGTGAGCTAATAGATATAGTAGGATACCACCCAAGTGTTCTATAACAATTATTTGAATAAATAATTTATGTATTCATGATTTAAATAAATCATTTCATGATAAGAAGTATTTATGTTTTATAGAAAACATGTCAAAGATTTCCATTTTTACACAGTTTTATACAAAATAACGTATATCAATTTCAATGAACATTTCCATATCTACTTTCACAATCATAAATATCCATATTAAGGAAAAATAATATAGCCAATAAATAAAAAATATAAGCATAGTATTAAAAACACAAATGAATCCTATAGGTCCAATCCATAGACTACACATACCATAATAATGAAGTGCACAAACTTGTTCCTTGAACAACAAGAATAGGAAATAGAGGAATAACCCTTGAGTAAACCACCATAAAATTCCAATATCATTCCCCTAGAAAAATGGTCCTAAGAAGTATAGGAAATCCCCAAGAAAAACCAAATTATTAATAAAAAAATAATGGATGAGGGCCTCATTCTAAACCTTCCACAAAAGTACCCAAGGCAACCCATGAGCTCATTTTCACAATTCATTACAATTAAATGAATACGAGATCAAACCCATTTCTAATCTCTATTAATATATTTGAAAATGTGAATTTTTTAATACATTTATCAATAACTAGGGAAACACCATTTTCTATCGATAACACTTCTCAACAGATACAAAACAATTATGCCCACCATTCATTATGAATATGTTTGTAAATAAAAACAAGAAGATCCATTATCATAGGCCTAAGATGAAGCCACCTACCTCAAAACACAGCATTCACACATCTATAATGGGAACCAATATCAATGAAACCCAGAAATAATAACAAATGGCCTATAACCAAATCCCCATATATTAGGTTTGGTCAAGTTTACAAAACTAGAGGTTAGTGGAAATGTAAAATACCACACACCTCAATAACGGATGACCGCTGCACCACAACTAACCAAGAAATGGCATCTGGAATAGTATCTCATAAAAAATTGCGAAGAATAATAGTAGAATATCAAAATTAGATCAATCTATCTGATATAGATGTTATATTGTGCTATCGTGATCTCTTGAAAGGATAAATGGGAATGATCACTAACCAGGATAGACAAACAACATCTACCACAAAAATCCAACACTAAACAGTTTTATTTAAATGTAGGGGAACATCTATGAAACACATGGAGGGATCTAGGATGAGGGTGAAGGAGTATAGAATGAAAGGACATATAAAAATTCCCATGATTATGTTATAAAACAATACATGGGCCGTTACATGAAATGTAATATAATTAAACACCATGAAATCAATGGTGTACAAATAAATAGAAAAACTTCATCACCTAGGATTAAGAATCTCTTATTTAAGATAGTCCTAAAATAGAACCACTATTAATGAGGTTTAATCATCCATATTTTGAATCTCCATTCACAGATTGTACCCAGAAACAATATCCTAGTGTATGTCCAACTTACATGGTGTGAAATCTTCTTTCATCCTATAGGAAATTTTGGATGAAGTTGAAATATAAAAAATTATATGAATTAACCATTATAGATATCCTATAAATCTCAAATGTGGGGAAAACATGATGAGATTAAGAATATACCTATTAAAATGGTAATAAGAGGTTAAAAACTACCCACTATAATGAATTTTCATCCCTAGGAAGTCATGAGGAATATGTACTCCTTGATAAAAGATGAGGCCACTACTCCTTCAACAAAAACTTGTGCTCCCATGTATCATGAGAATATGATCATTGTTTGGATATAATTATGACCATCTGAATGGACTTACCACACAATACATTAACTTGAGAGTCAAAAAACTCTATTGGTATCTCCAAAATAGAAAAATATGGGTTAAACTCAATTTCATGACAACTCAGAATGTGTGTGGGATCAAGATGGTATTTCTTGAGCTGTGATTTGTGGAAAACATCGTGAATACCTTTCAACTGAAACATCAATGGTATATGATAATAAACATACCAAAGACACTTGTTGACCTCAAATGGTACAACATATATTAGATCCAATTTTACTTTTCCCCAAATGAAAACGACCCAAAAAATAATAACCATTCAAGAAAACCCAACCACCTATGGAAAACTATAAAAGTCGACGCCACCGATATAAATATGATTTCTATAAAATCCAACATTGATCAGACTTCTATATACATCTGGAATCATTTAAAACATTTCTTTAACCAAACATGGTCCAAATAATGAAACATCTTCCACCTCACCACAACAATGAGCTAATCTAGATGGGTGACCATACAATGCCTCAAAGGTATCCATTCTTATCGATGGATGGTATCTATTTTTGTTATAAAAACTAAAACAATCCCATATGCTTATCCCATGACAGTCTAATATCCAATAAATAGTCATGAACCATATGCTCCAGGATCATAATTACACACTTCCTCATACCATCTATCTATGGATGGTATATTTTACTCAATTAGAACATAATTACCACTTCCACTTGAAGAATCATATATAATATTGAGTTAAACATTGGATCCCTATCCAAAACAATGGAAGAATGAATCTAATGTAAACTCATAATATCATTCACATTCATCTTACCCAGATCATCGGCTTTGGTTGAATAATTGATCTGAATAAAATTATTAGACATAAACAACGATCAACAACCATCCAGATAGAATTACTCAAGTTGGGAGTAAGTGGTAATCCATAAAAAAAATCCAGGGATACTGCATCCCATTTCCAAATCGGCATCACATTTGTATGATAAATACCATAAGGTTTTATGTGTTCTTCCATTATTTATTTTCAGGTGTTCTAGTAAGACACATAATCCACAATGTCGTGCTTGATACCCAGAAATCAGATATTTGGTTTCATATCATAGTACAACTTCATTATTCCTAGATGAATGGAAGATGAAGAGAAGTAATAATAAAAAATGACTATACTTCTTAAAAAAAATTGGATGAAAAGTTTATTTCCAAAGTGGTGCAAAACATATGAAGAAAAAGACAAGGCAAATACAGACTTCCCACCATAGAGTATCTCTTGAGTATTCTAGAACTTATCATCCTAGTAATGAATTTTAAAAATAGAAGCCATGGGATATGATGATAACTTATCTCCATTTAGAACTATACATAAAACAACCTTTGTAGAATTGAAGCAACTGAGTGTAAAGCCCGATATATTTCCACTCTCATGTTGATTCTAAAAAATCCTATGATGGTATATTCCATATTAGAGCATCTCTAATGAGATCTCCCTTACTTGGGGTGTAGGCGATATCGAAGACAATTATCTGATGGAATTTTACACATGTTATCTACATGATATTTAATTTCTTCTGACAAAATATATAACTCAAAAAATTTTGATTAGATAAGGTCGTCATATTCTCCCAAAAAAAATAATACACCCAACATTAAAGTGTATGTAAGACTACATAAATCTCTATGTCAAGAGTGTGTAAATTCTTTTCCTGGGTTCGATGCTGTATAGATTCGTAACCTACCCCATGGTAATCAAAAATATGAATGAATCAAAAAATGACACCATAATCATTGAAAAACACCACATTCCCCTTTATGGGATCATGTAAGATCAAAATAAGTGCTAATGTCAAAATCCTTTTCAGCTCATTGAATGAATAATATAAATTCACATCCCATGTGAATTTCACCACTTTTATGTTAATATTACTTATAGGTGAATGTTTATTAGATAAATCCCTAATGAACTATTAGTAGTACACAGAAAGGCCAAAGATGCATAAAATCCCATATACATTACGTGGTTCCTTCCATGAGAAAACAACCATTACCTTCATTCAAAAAATAGAAAAGACGAGCTTAGAAATTCTATTCCTTGATAATTTAACTTCTTGAATCTAGAAACAAAATTTTTATGGAATTCCATACAAATAGTGAATTATCATGATTTTCTGAACCAATATCACATGTTTCATATTCTCACATATGGATTTAAAATAAACAAGAATATAAATCCTGAACTAGACTATAAATGTTTCAACATATTGATGAAATATCCAATTCACTAGAGCTATAAAAACAATAGGTGAATTTTTTAGACCAAAAGGCATCACATGATATCAAAAATAGTTATACCCACTCTTGAAAGTTGTGTTTCGTATGCCAAACTCTCTAACTGTATGCTAATGATAACCCAACCAAAGATAAATCATTGATAACCATTTTCACTATTTATTTATCAAATTGTTCATCAACACCAGGAAAAGGATATTTTTTTAACTGTCACTTAGTTAAACTTCTGATATTGTATACATAACTGAAGTGAAACATCTTATTTCATGGGAACAAGCATAGAGTCTTCCCAAGGTGAAATGATAGGTCAATGAAAACCCTTTTTCAACATGTGTTTTTACTAAATATTGGACCCTTTAAACTTTGTTGGTGTCATATGATAAGAATATATCAAAAATGGATTCGAAACTGAAACTAGGTCTATCATAAAATCTAACTCTTTCTCTAGAGAAATATTGAAATAGTCAACTGGGAAAATGTATGGAAATTTTCAAACAACAATAAAATGATCATTAATAGAGGATATGGAATCATGAATGAATGAAACAGAAACCAAAAAAATAATGAGCTATGTGTAGGAAGGTCCAACAAGTCTAGACCTAGGGTCCCACTACCCCTAAAACACATGGTATCTCCCATAAGACGTAAGAAACTAAATATTCATATGGTAAAAATAAAACTCAGGTCAATGAGAGAAAAATCAATCAATACCGATGATGGCGTCAAGAAGATCTAAATTAAGAATGAGGAAATCTCAGACTGACACCACATCAACTATCGTTAATGTACAAAAAAGTCAATTGAACCCCTATGCTTTTATCTTAACAAGAGTTTTATCTAATTCAATTTCAATTGATATATGTTAAATTGGATGTTTAATAATATCAACAAAATGTGTAGATATATATGAGTGGGATGTACCAATATGAAATTAGTCAACTTCTATTGAATCTAAAATAAGGATACTGCCTCTAACTATAGATGTATCAATAATAATTTATTATGGAAATTCCTATACTACATGATAATGCTTTAATATTGGGGCATATGGATGAGTCTCTATAGTCATTGATGCTTCTGAATGCATCATTGTAGCCTTTAGAGATGATGAACCCTGACTATAATGAGGCATAGTCATAACATGATAGAAGCACTATAAGTGGCCCATGCATTAGCAACTTCTAAACAAGTTTTTTCACATAGGACAGAAACATATAGTGTGTCCTTCCTTGACACATTGATAGATGTCAGACGGACACTATTCACTAAAATGGATGGAGAAGAGGAGGCTCACTTCTAAGACCCACTTCCACCACTTCTGTGGTGATCCAACCACTTACCCTTCTTCCCATGCATGCTAGAGATGATGTTACTATATTAAAGGGAAGATGTGTTAGATCATCCCATGCATTCCATATCCGTCTTGGATATCATAGATCATTCCACAATCTACACATAGGTAGAATTATTAAACAAAAATATTATTATCTAATATCTATTTTCAAACCCTTCTGGTACATTAGAACCATTATCTAGTCATTTTCCCCATGAATGGGGAAAAAGACTAGATCACCAAAATGATTGGTGTATGTTGACATCAAAGGATATCCCTATTGAAAGGATAAAAACACTAGACGCCATTCCAAAAATAGGGACTTCAGAAAAAATTGGTTAATGAGCAAGTTTTTCAAACCATTCAAATCCAATCCCACGGGTCTGTCTAATATAACTATAGAATAACAACATCAAATTCAAGATCCATAGACCATGAATGATGCACACATTACTGGTATATTATGAGGACTTTCTGAGAATTTGAAAATCTTATCTTTCAAGTCTATCCAATCCTCTTCCTCTTGAGTCTTAGTTTCCCATTAAAAGATGATTGATTCTCACAATAAAAATCCTATGATTAGTATAACTATCCTCCAGCTCCATGATGTACCTCAACCATTGCACTATGAACTAATATAACAACTTGATCAACAACATGAACTAATCGTATGATATACTTGATGATATTTTGATATATCAGTGATTTCCCTTGATGATCATCAGCTACACATTCCTGAGGAACTTATGGAATATGTCTCAGAGGCATACTGCTACCCACTGAAAAGTTAGAACAGTCACACAATAGAGGAAATATGATTTCTGATTAGAAATCCCATATGAAAAACAGATATTTTAAAACCAAAACCCAATACTAGAGACATATATCCCAACATGCCATGGAAACTAGAGTCTCATCCAAATAAGATTCGTACATGAACATCTCACAATATAAAACTCATGTCCCAAAAATACTACCTCTATTATAACAGAAGTCTCAATACAAGAACTATTGTTTTCAAACAACCTTAGATACTAAATTGTAATGTACCGACCCGGGATTACCTGAAACTCACAACTTAACACCTTCCATCACATAGGTGAATGGTGGTACCAATATCTATGGGCTGGCGCCAAGCACCCAATCATCGAACAACACAACAGATGGAATGATTTATTCCCACTTGATCAAATACATGGCATATATCTAAAATGAACATAGGATATAGAGTATGTATACATAATATATATTGCCTAATAGTTATAAAGACAACAGAAACTCAATTTAAAATGTAGTCAAATACTCAAAAGGACAAGTCCAACTACAGAAGACTAAAACCAGCTACTACTCCAAGTTATGGTGTGGATAAACTCCTACCACATAACCAAGATCTACCCAAACTAGATGACATGAGCCTTTCTACCTCATTATGGCGCCATGAATTTCCCTACACTAGATGAAAAAAAATGTTCTATGAACCACTGATGTGGCGATCCTTGTGTGAGATAATAGGCTTAGTATGATCCCAGCTAGGTCTTCCATAACAAGTATCTATATAAAAAATTACTTTACTATTATTTTAAATTAAAATTGCATGATATGTTGTGGATCACTTTAATAGAAATCAGGGTAAACATTTCCATTTTTCCAATGTTCATAAAAAACCAATTATATCAATTCAAAAGTACATATTCTTTTTATTTTTTATAATCATAAACATGCATATCAATTATAGATAATAATTATATGTAAGACAAAATAGACCCATAGGTATCATAACACTAAGGAATACTATGGGTATAGGCCATAGACTATATAAATTATAATAATCAAGTTAACTAAGTATTTCCTAGAACAAAAGGCCTTGGAAGTAGAGGAATACCCCATGTGTAGACCACAAAAAAATTAATATCGGTCCCCTTGAACAACTTTCCTAGGAAATATTGATAATTCCTAGGAAAAATCTCCATGATAATCACAAAACAAGGGATGATGGGCTCAACCTTAACCATCCACCTAGGTACCCAAGGTAACCCAATATCTCATTTTTTCAAATCATTTAAAAACATTGTAAACTATTTATAAAACACATCAATTCTCATTTCAATGCATCAAAAATAATCATTTTTTATTCCATTTACCAACAACTAGGGACATACATTTTTAATTTAAAACTCATCTCAACACACACACAAATATCATGCAAATATTTTACTTGAAATTAGATTTTAATGAAAAACAACATGATCCAATATCATAGGGTTGAGGGGGAACCACCTACCTCAAAACAAAGGTTTCACACACATGTAATGGGATCCAGTATAAATGAAAATCAACATCATCAATGAGGACCTAGTAGAAAATCCCCTAATCTTATGATAGATCCAATTTAGAAAACATGGAGTCTATGGAAAAAAAACACAACCTACCTCATGAATGGATGTTCATTTTACCAAAACTAGCCATGAAATGGATTCTATTACAAGAGTTCACTACATATGTAGAAGAAGACAATAATGACCATAATACATAGATCAAGGGAACTGATTCAAAAATTACAGGGTGAAACTACGATCACTTTCAGTGAAGAAACATAAAGATCACTTACTTGGAGAGATGTATCGTAAAAGAAAATAGACGTCCAGTACCAAATAGATTGATTTATATGGATAGGAGGCTCTCTAGAAAACATTTAGAGATCTCTAGATTGAGGGTGAATGAGTCTTTAAATAATGGATATAGGAAAACAATTAACCACATGTTTTAAAACTGGATGTGGGACATTTCACGACAGGTAATATTGTTACACGCCATGAAATCCAAAATCTATAATTATATCAAAAAATATTCCACCTTTGATTAAAATCCCTTCATTAAAACATTCCCAACTTGAAACCACCATTAAAGATGTGCAATCTTTCATAGTGTGAATCCCCTTTCATAGATTGTACCAACAAACATTTTCATTGTGTGTAACCTAGTTACCCGACGTGAAGTATTGATGCATACAAAAAAAGTTTTGTTAATGTTAAAAGTACAAAAATATTTTACTTCACCATTACATGTATCCTTCCTATCTCAATGGAGGGTAAAACCACAATGTGTTTAATGATGTAATTGATAAAATGGTTATTGGATGTTACAATTGAACCAATGGAGAATGAAATAAAGTAGAAATGTATGTAAAACAAAGTAACCTCTCTCCAGGTAACTCATTTTTTACACTAAATTACCTCTTCTATTTCCTTCCTTCTAAAGAATGGCTTCTTGGATGAGTGCAGTTATTTTGGGAGATAATGTGTGATGCTTTTGGATGATCAGATGGCCTGTATAACTGTGATGATGTGAGGGGATGTTCCCTTTTATAGTGGAGTGGTATTCATGAAAATATAAAAAGGTAAACAATATTGACTGTGATGACATAAATAATTTTCCCCAATTATAATTATATATAGGTCCAATACGGAATATAGTCTAATCATGCCCATAATATAGGTTTTTAACTTTTTAATAAGTCATTTTTCTTCTTAATATTAATTTTTTACTACAATGAAAACACATGTAAACATTTATTTTTATAATAAATTTTAATGGATTTCACAAAACATTTTTGTAAAAAAACTATGGTAACATTAACACACTACTATAAATACAACCTATACTAATGCATATATTCCAAAAGTTCCTAAAATTCATTGGTATTGGTCCCCTTTAATAATAGTTTTCCAAAACCATTGGACAAATCCCACTTTTAGATAACGTTTTCCAATGGTTTTGGAAGACCATTGAAATTGGGTTTGACATTCCCAATGGTTTTCCAATACAATTGGGAAAATACCAATTTGGGTTCAAATTTCCATATAGTTTTGGAAAAAATTTAGGAAATGGTATGGATTTCTCACCAATTTTCCAAAACCATTTGGAAAAGAACAATTTCACAACACTTATCCAAATAGTATTAGAAAAATACTGGGAAATGGTGGGTACATATCACAATAATAGGTACCCTTGTTGTTTAAGAATTATTTTGACTAATATCATCAAATAAATCAATATATACATTAAATATTAAAAAATATGTATTTATATTTATATTTCCCAAAATATTTTCAAAAAGGTAAATATAGGATAATGGTCACATTTTTGATATATAACCCAATCCTTGTGGGTTAAAACATTATTTGTATCTTTTTTCTAGATTTAACTATCCCAACAGGTCGGGGAAAACATAGGGAAGGACATATCACAAAGGTAGAAAAAATCATTGGTGTAGACCTATCCTAATGGTTTTCAATCTTTTTGGATATGCCTTTCCTATTGGTTTTCCCCAAATTGTTTGTACAGGTCTATCCCCACACAAAATTACCAAACAGCTTCCCAAATCGTTTTGTATAACGTATACCAATGGATTGGGGACCCAGACCAATGGTTCAAAACTATTGATATAGTAAATTTTTTCATTAGTGACAAAAATCATAAATTTTGAGGATTAGATGTATGGAATAAATTTTTCCATATTTTAATCACAAAAGCGAAAGATATTATATTATATTTATTCATAGTAATAGAATGATATAACTATTATTTAATGAAAATGATCATAAGTATAACATGTTTTTGTATACCATATCAACATGAAATTGATTTCAATTAACTTAATTGGATATATTAATATAAAATTGACCTAATTAGACATAAATCCAAAATAAAAAAAAATTATCTATATAAATATATTAGAAAAAAAATTTGTATTCAATTCTGATATTGTAGGATTCACTATTTGTAAAAAAATGAAACTTCATGGAAAAATACTAAAAATACTCCCAATATAAAATATGATTCTCCTATTTCAAAAAAAGTGATTATTTTTTCATATAAATATTATTAATGTGTTTCAATTTATTCCTAATATAATTCCCCATTAAAAGGTGATAAGATTTATTTTTAGGAAAATAGAGCTTTTATTTGTAAAACAAGATTTTTTCTTATCTAAAACCCCTAAAAATGATTTCAGGAATGTAAAAATATATAGAAATTTGTAAAAATATTATAGGTAGTACTATAATTTCCCTCCAAATATAACATCTCGATAATAATTTACATATTCAAAAATATTATAAATAGTTTATTATTATTTGGTATAACTCAGTCTTGCATGAATCACTAGATATGAAAAAAATAGTTGTTGTGTGTAGTGTATTCCCTTTTAAATAGAGTTAATTTTTTTGTAATATAATTATCTAATTAATATAAAAAATAAATATGAAATATACATTGTATATCATTACTTTGGGATGTGACATTATTCCACCCTTTTTGAAATAGTTTTCCTGCAATTTTATTCACTTAATCTAGTGGGTGTATATTTCCCTCTTAGAATTTTCAGATTCCCATATGGCATTAACAACCATATTTTTTACATTAAACCTTAACATGGTGAATTACCATTTTCCACAATATATGATATTTTTATTCATCAATCTAATGTGTTTTTTACTCATAAAATGGTTTTATTCCAGATGAACAACTTTAGGGATGATTACATGGGATGAATATGGTGCGTACATAAACAACATTAAAACCAAAAATCTATTGTGTTTATATGATTACCATGGAGGTAAAGTAAAATAGTAGTAACCAGATAAAGCTATCTCTCAGAATTCATACAGTTTAATAAATTATGAACTTAACATACCCTTTATACCAAAAGACAAAAACTTTTCCCAGTGGTATATTTGGAAAAAATTATCACAACCCTAAAATGAATGATATTTTCATTGTGTATGAGAAAAATATTTCTTAGTTATTAGTGTTGTTCTCATTTGTTTATGAATCAACTGAACAATAAGTTCTTATTCCCCTTTAACTCAGGTACCATCAACTATATTTATACTACATATTTCCTAAAATCTAGTGTTCAATAAAAAATTCCATATAATACCTCAAAAGGATACATATTAATACTAGAACGGAAACAAATATTATTAGAAAATGAATTTAAATCAATATGTTAATCCCAATATAACTGGTAATCCATTGAGAAGTAAAAAATACAATATTCAATGGTTTTAATAATATTCTCATTCTATAAATGATATTGATGATCAAAAGTCAAACTAAAATTTAATTCAATACCCAATGACTTCAAAAGTCCTTACTAAAAATTAAATGTGAACCTTTGATAATTGGCAGATGGAAAGGAGATAGACAGTCCATATAAACAGCCAATCTTCTCTAGATAAATTTTTTAAATCGAATATAAAAAAATTGTGTCATTAATTGGAAATAAGAGTGAAAATTTAGTGTATAGATAAATAGTAACCCAAATGGAATTATTTCCATGAGATGTATTTGTAAATCATACCATGAAATCCATTCATATGTTATCACATTTCAACTTCGGCACTAGAAAATTGTGAAGAATCACCATCTTCAATAATATATAATTATTAAGATGTTGACTAGTCATAAATGTTCATGGTAAAGTTCTAAATATATATTTTCATTCCATAACTCCTATAATAATCTTGAAGGTCTCTATATAAATTATTGTGACTAGGATAAATGGAAAACTGATAACTATGATATATAGTTAATAACTCATTCCTCAAATATGAATCACACTGGACATATAATCTTTTTCCAAATTATATATCATGTTATTAATTATTATTAAAATCAAGAAACATACCACTCTTAATATGATATGTTGTTTAATTCAGTGATTTTTCAACCATCTAAGTTACCTTAATTTATTAATTCAGAGTTGACTGTACTAAAAATGAAAAAAAACATAGTCTCCCCATCATCAACAACTTCTTGGATATAATTCATCAATTTAAAAACCAAATGGTCACATTCCAAATGTAACATAATTATTGAAAAATTAAATTCTAAACTAAAAGTAGCAGTAACCTTGTTTTATTTTTTATGATGATAAGGAATCATTCAATAATCATCAATTATAAGTTCCTAACATCTTCATTGTCTCATGTTCAAATTTTCATAGTTAATATATACTCTAAATTTTATTGGACTATATATATTTAACACTTAACTCTGTATATATCATTCCTCAAAATTTCTAATATTGAAAAAAATTGCTAATTAAAATTCATGTGTATGGTAATTTATTTCATGAGTTTTCAACTGACATGAAATATAAGATATTTCCTATTATTTCAACATCATAACATAACCATTTATTTTTAATGAATAATGACCTTAGATGAAGAATTCAACATTTTTGGAAGTATGTGAAAAAAATAGATAATTTGAAAACCTTGTTTTTAATTCCAAAAATAAAAATAAAATTATCCTATCTAGAAGAACCTAACACACATTCATGTTATCAGATTAAATGGTATAGATAACTGAGAAAATAATTCAACAATTATTCTATAAAAACCATTAAATTCATCAAAAAATCATATATCTATTATATTTCAATGTCCAGTCCACATCTCAATAACTTTTTTTAGTAGGTCAATAATTAGGACATCATTTGATGCAATATGTCAAAGGAATGAAATTATTTGTAACAAAAACTCACTCTTAAAAAAAATCAAAATAGTGACTTTTTTAGGGTCTTCAAATCAATTATTAATTTCCTTTAATATTCCTCATAGATTTTAAAATATTCAAAAATATCATCTATAAATAAAACAAAAAATTTATCAACTTATTTATGGAAAAAACTATTTATAAGAATAAAAAACAGGTTCATTAGATACCCCAAATGGATGAACTACAAACTTATAATTTCAATATCACATCTAAGGTTATTTCATAGAAATTCAATCCTCACACAACTTCAACTGATGTTACCTAGACCTAAAATCATTATTTGAAAAATATATAAATACTTTTATTTTATTGAACAAATCATATATAGGAGGAAACGTATTCATTTTCATCACATTGATGTTATTCAAGGGTCTGTAATCAATTAAACGTCTCCTGGATCTATCATTATTTATAATAGATAAAACAAGATCACCCCACTGTGATGTCCAATGTTGAAGGAAACATTATTAATAAATTTTGGAAACTACTTTTTCAATTCCAATATTTCTAATTGATCCATTTAGAATGTTCGTTATGAAATAGTCATAGCATTGGGAAAAAATAAATATTAAATTCAACTTCCCTATCAGAAACAACACTGGGTAGTTATCAAGAGAAAAATCAATAAATTATTTTAGTATTGGTATGTCACTAATGATAACTGTTTATTTACATTAAATAACATACGATATAACTATTTGAATCCCACATTTCATTAATTTCTCAAACTCTTGGAATGATATAAATTGTATTAAATCATTTTATAAGACATTAATTTCCTTCTAATCTATTAAACCATGATAAAATGAATGTAATTGAAGGTAAAAATGGATATCAATCTCCACTATGGGATGTGCAACAAGAATTGGAAGAATGGCCATCCCACAATGGAAAATTGGAATATTCCATAAAATATTGATCATGTTAATACTCCCACATTTACTTTTTTACAAAAAATTAAATCATACATTCATGAGACGATTTTCAAAATTTTCGATGAATGTTATCATAAATGCAATATTATGAAGATAAAAAATTAAATAAAGTATTGGATTAATTTATATAAACCCATAACATTCAATTCTCTACTTTATTTGATGGCCCAACATCGACCATAGTTGTAGAAAAATATTTTTTTAAACCCTTTTTTTTAATGTCTACAGTTCCAACCCTGGGTAATATTGAATATATACTTTTCATATATAAAACTATATCATTTTTTAAGATGAAAAACATTAAATCATTAAAAAACCTAGATCCAAAGGTGTAGTGTCATAGTAAAACTAAGGCCATCCAAAAAATTACTAATAAGGGATAATAATTATTTAATTCGACCATCTATAACATTTTATTGTCCTTCATGTTCTCCATAATAAAATTTTTTACCTGAAGATATACTTCAAAAGAATGGGTGAGGTAAAATCCAAATAGGAGAATGAATAAGAGCCATGAATCATGGGTGACCATATATATAATCATTATAAAGTAAGCCAATTATTTTCATCATATACATGAGTTAAATCTTCATATAACATAAACGTATGTGTAAATTCATAAAAATAGAAAATCTTGTCTTAGGGGTCAAATACCACACATATTTTTGTACAAATATAACATCATGTCAGCACATAACAGATGTTCATCATCATAAAATAGTTTTTTTGAAAAAATATAGTATCTTATTCTTATATTTTTCAAACAATCTCATTAGACTCGTGACATTACACATCGCAATGGATAACTATATAATTTTGGTCCCACCTATCACATAATAACTTTTATATAATCATTCATGCCACATAGAACATTATAAAATATTTTCCATAAAATATCCAGGGAAAGTAAATGTGTTTAATAGGAATTTAATGATGAATATATTCAAGAAAAATTATGGGGTTATAAAAATAAAATTGGAATAAGATACTTAGTTTAAGAATCCTCAAACCTTGGTGAAGAAGAAACAGTCCCAGGATAATTGAATGGTCGGTTTTTAGAAAGAAGAGTTATTTTTTACAAATATATAAATTTTTCAGAAAATTATATTAAAAAATAATATATCCATTATAAGAAAAGGTAAAAGAAATTTTAATAACATAATATGAACATTCATTCTGTGGAAAATAGAATAACCAAAGGAAAAAAATGGGTTTGAGAATCTACTTATTATATTTTTGAATGCAATAATAACTTTTATTTCCTAGATAATCAATCGAGTTCTATTAATTAATATATATAGATCATATTTTTCATGTATTTTATTAATATTAATATTATTAATTTCATTTATATCCATTCTAATGAGTTCCTAAATTCAATTTAATCATTCATGAGTGTTTGTTTTCTTGGGATTCATGATCAGTTCATTTGTATAATTGTATAGAAGATCATGTAAAATGAAGATAAATCTATATAATTTAGATTATATGTTATCAATGAAATTATCTATGTTAATAGAACACATATATTATATTGTTTGTAGATATTAGAATGATTAATTACAAGAAATGTTTATGATAGTCATTAAGATTAATTTGGGGGTTTTCTATCACACTAGACATTGTTTGTTTTAATATTTAATATTACGTATATAAGTAAGTCCCAAAGAATAAAATGGTTATAAAATGAATTTTAAAAAATATTTATCAATTTTATATTTTTTATGTCTAGTCGTAATGTCTTTAAAGGACAATGAAATTGTTTGGTTCTTAATGGTGATAAAATAACACCTCGTGGATGGTGTTTCCATTTTAAAAATAAAAGGTGATAAAAAAGAGGTTTGATGATGAATAATTCAATTAATATAATACTATTACATCATATATAACATAAAAATGTTATTATAGAACTTCTAAGAGGAGATTTGAGGAGATAATAATAATATAAATAAAATGTAAAATAAATTAAATGAAAAAGAAATAAGATTTTACATATTGATTTTATCATCCTTTAAAAACTACTTTGGGAAAAGGGGTTGAGCTTTTTATGTGGCCATGGTATCCTGGATATGGGGGAGGTTATTGGGAAGAGTATTGGGTAGATCTAAGATATGATTCAAGTATTTTATTGTTTGAGAATAATAGGTGGTGAGGGGTAGTATTTTAATGCGAGGAGATGAGTGATTTCTCATTATTTTATTACTTTTATTTTTATAATTTCACCAGACTATGAATAGTGGGGAAATATCAATAAGCAATCTAAATTAAATTAGTATAGTAATATATTTTATTATTACATAAACCTAAAATTTATAATTAATCTATAATTCTTGTATTAATCTTTTATCATAAATTATAGAATTTTACGATTAACAAAAAATTCTTGTATATTGGACAAAAACCCCTAAACTCAACCTAAGACATTTTTTTGTGTAGAGTTCAAATATGAACTCCATTTTATGATAATATTATTCCAAATATTGGAATATTTCTTTAAAAATATAATCATCATTTAGTTGGAAAATATCAAATTTAAAACTATATGTGATTTAACAATACCATAAAAAATTTATGTTCTTATAAAGTTATCATATAATCATTAAGATAAAAAATATTAATTAATGAATCTATTTTGGGAAATTAAATTATAATTTAAATCAATATATTAAATATAAATTTGTAAATTATCATTTATTTTCTACAAATGTACTAACACATATTCTAGGATGTTGAAAAATATTATTTACATACACTATGATATAATATTATCATACTTTAATTTATAATATGAGTAATTTTTTATACATTCATTGTTGCAGATACAAATCTATTTCATGGATTATTATTCCAAACGGTCATGTTAATATTCCATTAGAAGTGGTTTATTAATATCTAGAAATAGATTTTATTTTATTCAGCCATCATTTATTTGGTTTTATTATGTTCCCAAAATATTTTTTTGTTGTTTTTAATATTTGAAATAATTATAAGAATAGTGTTTCCAATGAAAAAAATTACATGTTGTTACATTCTTCCCCATTAAAACATTTCAACCAATTTTTTTTACAATATATGTTTAAATTTTTTTTCAAGTACATATCTTTCATCACATCCTTTGAGTCCCAGGTTTCCACTTCATACCTATGGTTTCTCCATAATACATTGTCCAGGTGAGTAGTCTTGTGGCATAGAAAATTATATCTAGGTCCACATTCATAATTGGATTCTCCTCATAAGAGAGATCATTTTTCAAATATACCAACTTTGTATTGAGTATGTGTCAGCTCTCGAGTATGTAATAAATCCCACCTTGATTATTGTTTTGAATTTTTTCACATAATGGATTTTATATAGATCCATTTGGATGCTCAGGTGGAAACTATTGTTATAAGAGTACTCATCCAGAGGAACATATTGGTCCCATCATCCATTGAATTAAATATTACATGATCTAAACATTTGTTCTATTATCTAATAGTATTATCTGACCAGACATCGGTTTGAGGATGATAATGTTTACTGATGTTCAGTTCTATGTTTAGATCATTTTGGAGGCTTTCCCATAACGTTGATGTGAATCTCATATCATGATCGAATAAAATATATTATGGTACTCCTTTCAGACTTACCACTTATCTAATGTATATATGTTAATGTTGATATATTTAAATTTCATATTGAATTGTGATAACCTGAGATGTATTTGTGAGACGATCCACAAAAACCAATCTAGCATTGTTTTATCCAGATGTCTTCCGAATTCTAGTGACTATGTTATTGGGGATGGTTTCCCATTTTTTGTTGGTATGGGTAATGGCTGAATAATCCCTGTTGAATGTTTCCTTCCTTCCTTAATTGGTTTTCATAAAAGGATCCATGATGTAAAATAATTGACCTGGTTTTTTCATATTGTCCCACTAATAGCACTCTCAAAGATCCCGATAACGTTTTGTGCTCCCAAGAGGAATAGTGTAGTCTGAGCTACGTGAGACATTATGATGATCATTTTTCATCTTTGGATTGGATGGTATATAAAGTCAGGACCCAAATCATTCCAATCCCCACTAATCAATTTTAAACTCTTAGGATTTTCCATTTCTGGTAGATTCAAAAATTCTTCTGAATTTCCTCAATATTTCGTTAATCATCATTTATTTTATTCATTGTGGATAGTTGAGAAATCATATTAGAATAGATTGATGATGTACCATAATTAATTATTACCACTTAAATCTATTCAATTTTTTAATGATTTGATCCTTCTCAATTCTCTTCACTGATAATGATGAAGGATCCTTTCTATTTATTGAATCCTCAACATAATATTTTTGCTAGGATGGTAGTGGATTGAAAATTATTAGCCATTGATAATCTCTAAAACATATTTATAGAAAAAATAGGCTCCTACAATGTGAATATATATTTTAGGGTTTATGATAAGAATATATTTCACACTTCTCCGAAAAGAGATAATATCTCAATATGTTCAATTTGAAGATCACATCCACCAGCTCCAATTCAATTAAGTGATAGATTCTCTCATGGATTTTCAACATACGTGAGGAATAAGATATCAATTTATCATTTATTATTAGTATACATCCAACATATTTTCATTTAATATTCATTGTATTCCAAAATATATTTCCCCGCCTATTGGTAGTATGAGTATGGGAGAAGTGATAGGCCCCCTTTTAATCACTTGGAAGATTTCTTCACATTCACGGGTCCATACAAATGTTTCCGCCTTCTAAGAAATATTGATTAGTGGGTTTAAAAATCTTGAAATTTTCTTCTCAAATTAATTATAATACCCAGTTCGACCAAGGAAACTATTGGTATCCATGAGAGATTATGTAATTGGAAACTCTTTGATTTCTTTGATCTTATAAGGCCCAAAAATATTCCTTAATTGGTGATAACATTCCCCCAAAGTGATAACTCCTCCCTTCAGAACTCTCATTTACGAAAATATTCATAATTTTTCTCCCTTCTTGATGTATTATGAAATGTATTGAAATTCGCCTCATATTACCCATTTTATGGTAGTATATATGAATATCAGGAATAGAGACTACCATATATTTTTCATGGTAGTATATTCAGAAATTTTTCATTAATTCCATGAATACTATTAGAGAATTAGTTATTACAAATGGAATCTGTACGAACTCATAGTGTACATTCCACTTTTGACTGACGGTTTGTGGAATATCGTCCTTATGTTCCTTTAATTAGTGAAATTTTGATTGATGGTCCACTTTAGATAAATACATGGACGGGGTATTTGAAAAATGATAACATCTATATATGGAACATGATACTATTTATTTATACTGATTTTATTGAAATCCTGATAATAAAGGTAGAGACACATTGAACCATAATTTTTCTTGAAAAGGAAGACCAACTTACCCGATTGTAAAGAACTTCAGCACATGAAATCCCTTTCTAGGTTCTCCTGTTACTGATTCTTTATTTCATCCAATAAAATATTGGCAATTCTATAATGTGTCTTTAATATTGGCAAAACACTAGGAATATGTTTAATTTACAACTCTAATTTTTGGATTAGAATAAGAACCAATGATTTTTAGGAAACACATTACTATAGTATCCCAAAATAGGAATATATTAAATAATGATTCTATACTTTGTATTAATAATTTTTTCGAGATATTCTTTGTAATAATAAAAATAAGATACAAACAAGAGATATTTATTCTTAAGAAAATTCATCATCCTCCTTAAACATGTATAGATTTGGAGGATGCCTTAGGATGTGATGTGTAACCTCCATTTGAATAAATTTGATGTTGTATTTGTATAATGATACTCAATCAATGCCAAATATTTAATCGAACTCCACAAAATAAAGTAATAAATGATTTTCTAGGAGGTTCTTTATATAATCATTAACATAAGAGGTGTTACATAATTTAGATGCAACAATTTTTCCATTTTCTATTCTCACAAATAACTCATCCCCATTATTTTGTGGTTGTTTATGAATTGTTCTTCTAAACATGCATGATATGAATGAATGTGTATAACCAGAATCAATTTGTACATTCTATTTTTTTGAATGAATAACCAGTGTACCTGTCACCAAACCATTGTTGGGATCCACAATATCAGTAGTTATTAAATAATCATTGTTTCTATCATTTAGATTTATTGGATTCTAAAACTGATTACCATCGAGGAAATCATGTATAGTGCTTTGGTTTGCATAGTTCCCCTTATCCCTATAGTAAATGAAATGAACCATAATTGGTGCTCCCTATTCATCCACCACACTGACCAGCTTCAAAATGCCTCTTTTATATTAATGATATTATTGACCTTCTCCCCCACACATGAATCATTTACTAGTACCTTTTTAGAAAATACCATGATTCTTCTTCCCACCTATTTTACATGTGTCCAGTTGAGATTTATTGAGACATTTTTATCAGATTCTCGAAATTTAAACTCCATATTAAATTTCTGATATTCTTCTTCATGGACCATTCTCCAAACCACATATCCACATTGAGATAACATCGTACAAATTAGTCATAACATATAATGTAATCAATTTCTAGAGCCTTTTTATTTTGTGGTTTTAAACCAATAAATAATCTCTTGTTTTTTTCTATAATGTTTCTTAGAAAACCCAATGGAGTTCGTTTCAAGAATAGTCCAATTTACATCAAAATCCAGGATTGTAACACCTTCCTTTCTTTTTGGATCTATAAATTCTACATTTATAATATTGAAACGAGTTAATGGGAAATACATGTAGGTAAATAATTTCATAAAGTATTCCAACTCCATCTCAATAATTTCATCCATCAGCACAGTGTTCTTAGAAAACATCGATCATTGATATGACTATATATCTAAACTATAAATGGAATGATTCTCTTATCAATATCATAATAATTTATAATATAAACGATCTTCTATGTTCACATGATTCTATATTTTTCCACTAGGGGATCTCAAGATTCAATAAATTTTAGTGGTGATTTCCACATAAAAGAATCAATATCCATTTCCCCTTATTTGGTGAATGAGGATATTCCAAATTATTCTCATAATTCTTCATATCCTATGATAACTAGTAATCAACCCCATAGAATTCTAAACTCCACATCCCAATGCATTATAGATGTCATTTAGTAATTTTTTCATTGTTTCTCAAAAGGATTTATTGGCTGGTTTCTCATAGTTCCAAAAATATTTTGAAACATAAAATAATTGAAAAAAACATAATTCATTTATCAATGAATGAATAAATTATTAAATTTTCCAATTAACATTAATAATATTTTCTTTAGTATCCCAGTGTTTATCATTTTTAAAAAAATTATTTTAAATAGAATCAATATACATAGTATCATACTAAGTGCATTCTCTAATTTTATCTAATCATAATTCCCTAATTAACTAAACCATTCTATGATACATTATATATAAACCCTTCACCTCTTACATGATTATTACATCATTTTTAATGATAAAAAATATAAAATTATTATATAACCATGATCCAAAGGTCTAACATCTTGGGAAAATTGGGACCATGAAAAACATTAGAACATTAATAATAAAGTTTACTCAATTCATTCTTATCTACCTTTATATTTTTCCATCATGTTCTTATTATTACATGTTTCCACCATAGGATATAGATAAAATTAAGGGGTAAGATAAAATCTTATTAAGAGGATTAATAGGAGACATGAAACAAGGGTGAGTATAAACATCATCATAATAACCTATGAAAAGGATCACAATCATAACAATTAGAGGTAGAATTTTATAAATTCAGGGAATATGGAAACACATAAAAATAAATCATATTTTCTTAGTGTTCAAATACCACAAATAGTAGTGAAGAACGATAACATCATATCCAGGCGTAACATATGTGCATCATCATAATATCATCATTGAAAAAAAAATCTAAAATCATGTTCTTGAATGTTGAATATTATCTCATGATATAAAACACATTACCCAATGCATTGGATCTCTATATAATTTTATTTGCTCCTGAAGCATCCTAATATTTACATAATCATGAATTCTATACAAGTAATATTAAAAATATTTTTCATAAAATAACCAATTACAAGGAATTGGTTTTCATAGTAATTTCATACTGCACACATTCCTAAAAAACATTGACGATCCAAAAATATGAATGGTGGAACATATATGGTATATGAATCATCACCCTTTATTGAAGAAGGAACAATCTCAAGATTATTAAATAATATTTAGAAGGAATATATATTTTGGAAAAAAATATCATTTTTCATAAAATATTATTGGAAGCATATATATCCTAAATAATGGAAATTAAAATCTATTACCAATATTTTTAAATTCATACTATAGAATATAGAAATACAAAATGAATGGAATTTGTTTGGAGAATCCTCTTACCATAAGTCCAAATGATTTCTTCACATTAATTTCCTTGATAATCAAACTAGATTCACCAATTAAAAAATCATGAACCGCTTATATAAGTATTTGATTAATTGACATTTAATTATGTCATTTCATGTCAATTTTTATTAGTTATGGCATTCAATTTTATCGTTCAAGGGTGCTCTTTATCTTGGTTTTCATGATTAGCTCAATTGTTTACATGTGTGGAAGATCCTGTAAATGAGGATAATTCCCCATAAGTTAGATTATATGTTATTGAGGAACATATAGAATATTAATTGGTCTTATGTATTATATTTTCCCCACATATGAGGATAAATCATTAGATATCATGGTAATGATAATTGTTTATATTAATTTGGAGGGTTTTCTATTATAAGAGACACCTTTCATGTTTTATTTAATATTATGTATATATGTTAGATATGGAAAATAAAAAAGGTTATAAAATTAATTTTACAATCATTTCCAATAGATATCATGATTTTAATATGATCCATAATGGAATTAAAGGAAAAAAGAAGTCATTTCATTCTTGAATGCTGTAAAACAACACCTCAGAGTTGATATATACATTTCTAGAAAAAAAGATCGGATAAGATGATTGATGAGGAATAATTCCAATAACATAAAAACATATAAGTGTATATATGTTAATGGAGTAATCATACCACATGGATTAGTGTTTTCTGTGATATAATATAAAAATATATGAAATTAATTATAAATTAAAAAAATATATTTTACCTCTTGATTTTCTACTCTTTCAGATCCTCATTATTGGAATGTTTTGGTATTTTATGAGACCTAGGGTTCATTGAAATGGGTAAGGGATTTGGTATAGTATTGGGAAAATATGGAAAAATATTCAAGGCATAGAATGTGTGAGGGGAATTGGTGTTGAGTAGTGGTATTTATAAGGTAAGAGAGAGTTGTTTTACAATTGTTTTACTCTATATATAATTATTTTTCCTAATGAAAATGAATATATTGACCCTTCTAATAAATTATAATAATCAAATGAAAGAGTTGAAGATATATTTTTTTACATCATTCATACATCCACAATGACTCAAAAACTCATGTATTTATCTTTTATTGTAAATTATCAAACATTACTATCGACGAATAATTCATGTATTTTATAAAAAACCAAAAATTTCATAATCATAATTTTTCAACATTTTGAAAACAAATATTTTGTACATTTTATAAAATGTATTATTTATCAATGGGAATTTTTTTTAATTCAAATGATCATCTACTTGGAACATATTTATTTAAAAATTATAAATATTTTTATAATACATAGAAAATTTAATTAAGATCTCATAAAATTATATTATAATAATAATACACAAAAATATTTATTTATGATTATATTCTGTTAATTTATGTTTTATTTTAAGTCATTTTGTTAATTATATATTTCTAAATAGATATGTTAGTTTTCCAAAAGTACCTATAATTAATTTATCATCTTAATACCGTTGATTTACATATAATAGTATATAATTATATAATATTAACATTTATAAGATTCAAAAAAATTAATTATACATTCTTACATGATTTTAATACTTTTTATGGATTGAGTAGAATTTTTAAGTGTCTTGTAACATTTCCATTTGAATAGGATCCTTAATTTTTAGAAATACCTCTTATTTCATTCGCTATTCATTTATAAGGATATATTGCATTCTCAAAATGATTTATGTGGTTAAAATATATGAAATAATTATAATAAGGGATTTTCCATTGAAACAATTAGCGATTGATACAGGTAATCATCATTATCGAAACATTTTCATAATTCCCTAAATCATTTCTATTAAAACTCTTTTTCTAACAGAGTTTAAAATCCTACCATATCATCTTCGATGGACTACTGGGAGAAATAATTAATCATACTGAAACCAATGCAATTAATAGAAATTGAAATAAATTCTCCAGGATTAATTTTACATCACTTCTCACGATACTGGAATATCATTTTCATTCCACCAAAAATCATTTAAGAATGCATTTGTATATACTTCCAACTGGTCCTCATCAATTTCTTTTCATCAAGGAACACATGATCATAAAAAATATCCATTTATGTCTTATCATCGTATAGAAAACATTCTTAAAAATTCATGATATCATTAGAATCAAATCACCTTTTACATCCTGGTATCAATTCTAAGGAAATGATTTTTATCCTACTATCGGTATGCAATAAAAATAATGATGTACCTCACAAACTGAGTGATTTTTCCTTCTTATATATCCATTAAAACATTGTAATATTATCTCAATTTCTATAATTTTTTTCCATAACTATTTGGACAACCAATGGAATTTATTTTTGAAGGAAATTATTTTTATATTTATCTAATTCCAAGGTTTCTATCTCTTCACTTTCACTAAAATTCGTAACCACTTGAAAAAGTTGGTCGAAATCACCCTCAAAATGTCAAATTGAAATAGTTATCATTTTGTGATCTAAGAAAACCATTACATGAAATTTATTTTCTAGGGATTTAATCTATCATTTAGACTAACCATGGTTAGATGATCTGCTGATTAATGGGGGTAGTTTCCTAATAAAATGATACATGATCATTATGTTCCTCTACACTGGATATGGTTTTTATCTTGCATGGTCACCACCAATGTTTGTATCCTGTTTGAGAAAATCCATCACTTCATGAAACTATTCAATTACAATTCAATCTATCTCTGAATTCTAATTTGGAAGGATATATTAATATTGGAGACTTCCCAATACAGCTTTTTGGTTTACATTGAAGAAAAAAAATCTGAACATAATTTTGATAAAAAAACACAATAATCTAAAAATCCAATATCATTATACATAATCTATAATGGGAAATATCTCAGGGGAATAATAATAGTATTTAATTAATCTCTAATAATTTTCTAGACCATTCATTTGATGACAAAAAAATGGGCACAATAATATATATTATATTTTAATGAGTTTTAGTTCTGAAATTTATTTCATTAACATTGATAACAATTTTAGTTTTTGAGTATTAGAAAATTGGACCATAACTTACCCAAAAACACTGTAAAATAAAAATTGGACACCTAAAATTATTATCCATTTTAAAATTTATCTAATACATTGAAAATAAACCATGATACAATTAATGAAAAAAATTTATGAACTTCAACACAACGTATCCCTATACATTAATCAACCCTTGTCTAATGAAAATTATTAAAAAACATGTTATATGAATAAAATACTCAATAATGTATATAAATAAAATGAAATAATTTGCCTAATGGAAGACATTAATAACTATTAAAACACTATCATAATGTAATACATTTCACAATTAATAATTAGTAAATACATTACATTTGAAAATAAGTTTATTGAATACCCATATTTTAAAACAATATTATCATTAAACCCATAAGAAGAATATAAAATACATAAAGGTATCTTAGGACATTATTATATGTTTCATACTTATAAATGGATTATCCATGCAATCAGAATTCATATATTTAACTCTTATAAATGTAAAATCCATATGTGAGACATTTTAAATAATGCATTAGAGGGGTATGACAGAACCACACATCATTTGTTTTTCACATAACCTCCCATGAAATATCTACATATCATTATATAATCATAACACATTAATGAATGCAATTCTCAACATTTCCCTCAAAGAATTTTTTTTCTCTTAAACAATATTTCATGATATTGAAATAATCAATTCATTTTTAACCCCCATTTTAATAAATGAAATATATAAATAAAAAAATATGAATTTTAATTTAATAAAAAATGTACACTTTCAAAAAAAAGTAAAAAAATTTCAATGTAAAGGAAAACTCATTGTTGTCTTGTAAGTTAAGAATATAACATTTCTTTTGTCATTTAAGAAAACATTTCATATAAATAATGTGAAAATAATCGTTTCTAAAACTATATAATGATATAATATATTGATATAAAATTATGTTTATAATTATTTTATATCTGTATATATAAATATTTATATAAATATATATAATATTTACATGGGGAAAATATTTTAATTAAAATCATTATATAATCAAATTGTCTAATACCACTATGAACAATTAAATAATAATCCCATAGAAAGTGTAGAATTTAATAAAAACATTGAGTAGAATTATAATAAATAAATTTATAATAGTAAGTTTCAATGGAAATTTATATACACTACATAAAAAACAAGGGTGTATGATATAATAAACATCTTCACAGAAAGGAGATTGAGGAAAAATCCTTTACATTGAGTTTAATTTATCACATGTGTAATTATATTCATTAATAATATTCTTATGTTAATTATGTATGCGAGTAAAATCATTTTTCAACTTATTCATTACTCTATAAAATTTTATCATATTTTTTATACACATACATAAGCAATTATGTTTATCTTCGGTGTTTTGACTGTATTTTGTTTTATGTGTCAAAATTATTATTGGTGTGCCAACTAAAGTCTATGGGGGATATTATAAATATTCCTCTGAAATAATAATGATGGCATAATTAATATATTTATACCTAAATTATACATTTAAAACCAATCCGGAAACATGATTATCAAATATGAACCCTTGTTAATGTTAGGAAGATAGTCAGTTATACATTTTCAGGAATAACGTTACTATTTATCAATGAATATTATTAAAAGATGGTAGGTAAAATTTAAGTTTATAAAATTATACAAATACAATTAATAATATTTTATTTAGTCATATATATTATTACATAAATTTATTGTTACATAAATATAACCACATCACATTTAAGAGGAGGTAGTCCACACGTCTACTAATGGCGTTGTCACTTTTTATGTTTGTGATAAGGTTCCATTAAAACTGATATATTATATTAAATGATTGTTAATTATGACATCAATATAATATAAATTTAATTTATTCCAAATATATCACATTAATTCTATCCTTACTACATTCCCTAAAAACTGTGAATGTATATCATCACATTGGGGAGATTGTATTCAACACATCCAGAAAACTATATTATCATATTCCCTCAAAATGGAAATCCTGAATTTATTTGTAAATAAATATTATATATGTTTGATGATATAAAATTTTTAATATATATATATGTGTGTGTTTTTCAGATAAAAATAGTGTTTCCATCATAACTCCCTATAAATAGATATAGTAAAGGACAAATGAATGACCTTATTTCATTGGATAGCAGTCCACTGTACACAGTAAATGGAACTTTGTTACCAAATTGAAGGAAGTGTTTGTAGTAATATGTAGAACCCTTAGGAAACAAAATATAAGAAAACTAGTGATATATATGTTATTATATGACCATGAAATTAGAATTATTGAATAGGTGGATAAATAATTAAAACCAAAATATACGTTAAATGATATTACATTTTTATTTGGTAACTACCTGTGGTTTACGTCAAAGGAATTACCTGGATTGATTTCATACAATGTTGAGGATTATAATATGATATGAGTAATGTCGGGAAATTATTTGGGACTGTTTTGGATGATACAATGGTATTGAGAGGTGTTAATATGTGAGGGGGTGGTGAGTTCCCTTTTATATCAGAGGAGAGGTGGTGTTATTGTAAATATAAAAAAGAAATACACATATTGAGAGGTATATTTTATATAATGTTACATAATATTATTCCAAATCCATTCCATGTGGTGATACCGTAGAATAAATTTCATCTAATGGGTTTTTTACATGTTTCTAGGTAATTTTTTTACTTAATATTAATGTTTAAATACAATGTAATAATTGATTTAAGTTAATAATTAAAAATTATGTTAATTTATTTCACTAATATTTTTAATCAAAAACCAGTCTTACATTATTATAAACTATAAATTCTACAAATATATATATCTAACTTATTTTTTCAAATTTCAATCATATATGTGGAAGAAATTAATTTTAAATTAATCTTATAGATGGGATGAGACAATGGGGTTCTAAAGAAAAAAGTTCAAAATTATGATGAGTTTTTAATCAAATTTCAGTGTAAAATTGATTCATATAAATAAATTGGATTAATAGATTAATCATATAACTCATATACATTAAACCCTATTACATGAATAATTTAACTATATAAATAAATTAGAAAAATTATATCTAAAATTATATATTATTCAATATTCATAAATAAATAATACCATTCATAAAAACACTACAAATTTACATGAATTAATTTTTGATGGTTATATTTAAATAGTAATGTTTATCTCATCATATAAATAATATATTTTTTTCAAAATTTTGTTTTAAAATATTTTCACCATTAATAGATGATAAAATTTTATTTTTTGAAATTAGTGATCTTATGCATAAATCATGATTAATTATTATCTTATTCCTATAAAATCTAATGGGTGAATTAAAAAACATTTTTTAAACATTATTAATCAAAATATATATATAAATATTCTTATTCATTTCATCAAATGTAATGTCTAGGTGATGAATACCATATTAATAATTAAATTAATCCATTATTATTATTTATAATAACTCAGCATTCTATAAAATGAATGATCTCAAAGGAACACATTTTTTAGTCTCATGTACGATATTGGACAGAAACACCCTTTTAAAGTATGATTAATATATAATTAATAGATATTATATGAAAAGGACATATTCTTCCATTTCTCGGGATGTGATATAAAATTCATAGGGATTACCAATAAAATAAGATAAATTTTTAAGGGAGTGATCTTACCTAAATGAACAATATAGGCGTGACATGATACTTGAAATGAGACAAACCATTTGTACTTATTTGTTGGTATAAGATAATGAAAATAATCTTAGTCAGATATAAATGGATACAATCCTACCACATACATGGGAAAGCTCCTCCTTGTGTTGGTGTAGAATGAGATCATCCATTATTTATGTAACTTTTGTAGAATATAATTTATACATAATGATCACCCATACATTAAAAATATTTAATACGATAAATCATAATTTCTTTTTAAAACAATTTCTACCTAAGGGGGTTTTGACTAATTTTTTACTGCACATGTGTTATTTGAATAATATAATTGTAATTTAAGGAGTGTATTGCATTTTATGAATTATCAAGATTAATTTTTTAGATCTATGAAGAAAATAATATTTTGATGAGGGATATGATTGTTAATTCAATTAAACTACTCAAATTAAATTATAATGACAATTGATATTGATGATCTATCATATTGTATTTAAAAAAGTGTTAGTGATAAAAACCTATGATTTATACCCTATGTGGTGGCATACATATACATTTGTACACGTTATTATAATGATTTTTTTCATTTCCAATTATATTGGATAATATGATGTAAATTTCGAATGTAATATTACACTATATTAAAGGAGTTAAAATATATAATGTTTTAATGTGGGTCAGAATAAATTTTTAGCTAGTTTTGTTTTTTATGTTGTTTGATTTTTTTAAACATCATTATATAATATATTTTATTAAATTATACATGCTAATAATTGCGTGATTTATTATCAATAAATTTAAATATACATTAGAAATATTTTATTATATATTAATTATGATTTTTACGATGGTTTGGGAGTATAATTCCCATTTTTTCTGATTCCGAATATCAACACATTTTTGAAAAACCAAAATTATTATAAACTAGATTAACTTGGTGTTGAAATTCTCATCATCGACCTAAGTAGGTTTCTAATGGGGACATATCATTGATGTGTTTTCTATTCCCATTTCATTTGTATGATAGTAATATTTGAATTCATAATCATTATAAATCTTAATCATACCATTCTGTTTGACATAGAATAAAATAAAATATAATTAAATAGACAATATTCTTTAATATAATTGGGATACAATTCTATTACATTTTATTATTGTAAATATAAATATTTAAATTGAGATATAATTTTTTAAGGATTTTTTTTACAATTTAAAAATATGATATATAATATTCTTAAACAATTATAATAAATAATAATTTTATAATTTAGTATAATATATTTAATTTATATATGTTTTAATACACCATAAAATGATGTGGAAGAATTATATTTATTTAATATGAGATATTATAGATCTATTAAATATTTTATTCAGTGTACATAATACTTCTTCTTATTTCATGATTTCATACATCTTTCATTTAAGTGTAATGAGAAATTGCTTGAGAGGTTTTATTTTTTATAAAATGGTTAATTATATTCTTGTTAAAAATCATATATTCTAAGTAATTCAATCTCGTCCATTCTGTGAAGTTATGAGCATATACAACAAGGGATGAAAATATAATTTTATTCTTTTTAATAGAATGATCCATATTTTTATCATTATTTTACAAACTATTAATATCAATAAATTAATTATAGATTCATTTTTATCCATTATTATTCACATTTATATATTTTTTTAACAATTTTTATTAACAAATAATTTTATTTTTTAATATATATAATTTTTTCAAATTTAATTCATTGTAGACTAAATTTTCTGGAATATAGTTGGTATTTGATTTCAATATTATTCAACATATTTCTTAATACATTGTTATTATGAAATAATTTTTCATAAAATGATATCTAAAACTGTATTCAAACGGGTTTCAAAATTATTTTTTCTAGACATCATTAATGATATATTTTTATGATATTTATAGAATTTGATTATTATAATTAATAATTATTATTAGAAATTTTCAATTTTAAAATATAGTTCGTTATGATGTGGTTGTATTTGTTCTATTATATGGTTAAAATTTTCTGAATTAATAAATTGATATATATTATTTAATTGAAATTATATATTGAAATTATTATCATTTGTGTTGGGGTTTAGCATTTTGGAAGGAACACAATAATCCATCTTGAAGGACCCAAGTTCGATTCTAGTCAATGAAGGATCTCTAATGGAAATGTATGTGGTTATGTATAAGTATTACAGTAGAAATACTACTCACCCACTTTTTGATTAGGGGTAATGATGGTTTCCTTTTAGCTAAAGGGACTTTAGAAAATTAATGGCCTCAAGTACATTTCTCATTCATAACATAATCAAATTGAAACATGTAATATGGTGATATATAATGAATAGGTTCATTAAATAGTTGTTTGGTGCGTCATTAGGAAACATAGAAACCACTACGTGGGAAACCTAAAAATAATTATGTGAATGATTGAACTTATAAACCTGGTTTTCATTTTCATGGATTTCCAATTTCAGATGGATGAGTTCCACACCACAAGAATCTCTATAAAAGGGGTCATGATTAATTTAATGGTATGATATATATGTTATGTGGTAGTATCCCACAATAGTTTCATCATTTGGGATGTTTAAATTTTATATATGTGTATTGGAGTACATCATCCAATCATTTTCCCACAATGATTTACTATGTAATGTAGTGGGGGTTCCCTTACAAGATACAGAAGAGGGATAAAAAATGCAATGATTCGTAGAAGGTGTGGAAAAATTTTCATATTGGTAACATAGTGTAAAGACTAATGATATGGGTTATTTTGGCATAAAACTTATAACATTATATGATTCAAACTACTCATTTGGGGATTAGATCCATATTTATTATTGACCATTGGGAATCATCTTTATGGGGATTTAGAGAATCCTAATACAATTACATTGGGGTGTGAATATATAAGAAAATAGTTTTAGTAGCCACATTATATTCATTATTGGTATGGATGAAGCATGGCCCAATGGGGTTCCATAATGTGTGGTTTTTTGTGCATGAATAACCTTAAACACACCTATATTTATATGTTTATTATGGGAATTATTATTATTGTCATAATTAACAATAAAATATTCTATCGATGGAATGGAATGTGGTTAATGAATATCATTGGTATGAGTCCTTGGTGGAATAGATTTTAATGTTTTTTATTGTAGAGTGGAAAAAGTAATATTATTCAACTATTATTTTATATTATACAAGGGTGGGTGATCACTTCCATAAACATATTAATCACTCTTATGAATTTGATGATATAAAATATTTTGATCCATTTACAATTAACACTAATAGGATATGTAATAGTTTATGAAAATATAATCTCACAAGATGAATCTTGAATAAACCCCAAATATGGATTTTAACAAACTATTAACACTTATCAAACAATTATGAATGATTGAATATTTCGAAAAACAATTTTATGTGTGATGAAATATAAATAAATAATAAAATAAGATATAAATTGAAATCAAATAATGGTTATATAGATGGATTTCATTTCATTTCATCATAAAGAATTTTAAATCAATTCACATAAAATCTATTAAAATGTAATATGATTTAAAATATTAAAATTTACCCATTAATCTTTAAGAAAAAATGATATATTAATTGAATAAAAAATTATTATAAGATCATTATATTTATCTTTGGAATGAAAAATAATAGTATTATTTTTCATTATAATTAATTCCTCTTATACAACTAGGAAATCCGCACCGAACAACTCCATTTTTAAATATATTTATTATAAATTGATGTTAGTGATAATACATTTTATAAATAATAATTAATATTATTAAATTATTAATGAATTCTATGGAAAATATTTTGTTCTTATACGTTAATCAATAATATATTACCACAAAAGATACTATCTACTCATGTTCAAAAATTATACAATGATATATATATAGATTAAATTTTGTTTGTAAATAAATCAATAAAAAAATATATTAAAAATAAAAAACATTAAACAATAATCCTAAATCAAAATTTCAATAAGTAAAATAATAAATTGAAATTATAATACACACGTATAAAATATTTTTAATGTAAATGTTTTTAAAGAATCTAAAAAATACAAAATATCCATGCCGTATATTTTTTAATGAATATAAACCATTAATACGTATAATGATTGTAATACCAAAATGTGTATGAAATAAATACATCATGTTTTCCATATGTATAAATATAAATATAAATATTATCACAAAGATCATGTAATAATGGTAAAAGAGAATCCATCTTCTGGCCATGATCATCAAACACAACAATGTATAGTTTTCAAATCCTTGTTTATCTAAAATACATTACTAATTTTAATAAAATATCAGATTCAAAGGATAAAAATTCAATATATAACCATAAAATATATATAAATGATGTTTTTTAAATTCTCTAAACATATTTTTTATCAAAAAATATTTATATTAAAAATAGTTTGACACAAATCCCTCCCAATGGGATCTGTCATTACGATTCAAAGAATAAACTTTTTTCTGTCATTTTTTAATTTCATTGCATTGTGTTTATTAAGGGTTTCCGTCCTTCACATGAACAAAATTTCAGTTATTCTCATCAACACATAAACCTACTTAAAATTATTCCATAGTAATATGGTTAATGAAGATTAAACTAAATAACATTAAAATACAATTAAATTTAACAACAAAAAATAATGTGTCAAATTATCATATAAATAATATTTTTATTATCCTAAATAAATATCAACCAAATTTTTAATTACACCATATCATTAATAAGATAAATTCCAAAAAAATCACTTCAATTGATTATAATTTGAAACTAAAAATCATGAAATATTAAAAATGAATCCCCTTTAAGAAGTTAATCATGACTCAAAATTGAAGTAAAATTTTAATCTCTCTTCCATTTCACTATTATCGCTAATATATATATATATATATATATTTAAAATTATTTATTGATTTATGTTACAAAAAAATAATTTCTATCATCAATTATGACCATTTAATTTAGGTTTTTCTTGACCTGTAATATATTGATTATATTTATAATCTAGCAGCAAACCTAAATATACTCATTTCATGTAAAAAAAATAATATAAAATAATGGTTTAATGGTTGTTATAATGTTGTGTGTTTATAAAAAATATATTTTAAAATTCTATTCGTGAAAATAGAAGACATATTCTGACGGTTCAACGAATTTATTTAACATACAATCAAGAATACTACCAATTTTATTACAAAAAAACCATCAATTAGTCCACATTTTACACATTTCATTCCCAATACCTAAAAATGTAAAACATTAATTTTTTTTGATTATTTAATCCTGTCATTATAATTTCTCATCATTTTCTTCATTCATATTATTTTTATATTTTTATTTGGTAGAGGGTCTATAAGAGAATAATAAATAATAACTGATTGAAACAATCTATAATAAAAATCATGTCATCCCTAAAATTATTCCCTATTAAATGATTAATTATAGAAATATAAAAGAATAAAAAAAATTGTAAAATATATTCTAAATTAAATCATGATTTGATAAATAATAATTTGGGTAAGATCGAAAATTATTAATTTAATATGGCTTCCCTATTCAACTGTATATAGTTTCTATGGGGTTATATAATATTAAAATTTAATTTTAAATCATAGTTAAAATGAGATAAAAATAAATAAATAGCCTCAATCATCTATATGTGGTTTAAAATCATTATATTATAAAAACTCCCTTTGAATGTTCTAGTAGTAATTAATATCTCAACATTCAATCATAATTATATTATAATGAATAAACAAGTTTTTTAATAATAATTCTTATGAAAGTATTTTTTATAAATTACAATTACTGAAGGAGTTAATATAGTTTCATTATCCAATTAATGTAAATTTTAAAATATTTTAATTAAAAAAATTTATATAGTAGTCATCTCAATTGTAATACTAAAACTAATATGTATTGAATTTAATTAAAATTTTCTTTTTATGTATCTCATTAATATATTCATAATTTTTTCACATTCTATAATATAGGATATTAATCCTAATAAAAAGGGATCCTTTTTTAATAAATTCATTATAAAAACACATTTATGTTATAAAAATGATCATCCCACACCAAAAATTCAATACAATTTCCTCTATATTTGAGATCATGGTGATATATTTTTCTAGTATAAAAATGTGGTTACCTATAACTAAAAAAAATACCTTCTCTTTTTTCTATAAAAATACTTACAAGAGAATAAAATTGATAAAAATAATTGAAAAATATAAATAAATTAAAAAATGTATTGTTATGGACATTCGAAATCAATGAACTAATATTCAATTATTTTAAATAAAAATTATACTAAAATTGATTTCAAAATGATATAAAATTACTACATAAAATTGAAAAAAAAATGTATAATTTAAATGATAGATTCTAATTGATTTCTTCAGAATATCATTTTAATTTCCATTCACCTCACCATAATTATCATTTTTCTCTTAATATGTGATTAGAGGAACATCATTCATAATATTTTCAAAATACTATAAGTGGAATTTTATTGAAAATTTCTTACTAATTAGATTCTAAATGTTTATATTAAATTGGAGGTGTATGACATGTAATGGTCTCCACTATAGATAAAACATATGGATATTATACTACCCAAAATAGAGTGGATGATAAAAAAGGCGAATGACTTCTAGATTAGTGTAAAGAGACACAATAATAGAAAATATGAATTTTATTCCTATTGTAGTTATAGATAATTATTCTTGAGATTATAAAATATGGTCTAAATTATAGGTATCCTATACAATCGTAGGCTCAACACTCATTATAGTGGTGCATGTTGGGGGTTATTTAGGTTCATGATATAAAATGTCTAACAAATAGATTATTATTATTTTCTAGTCTATAATCACCTCCAATTTATATTGAATAAATTTGTAATCCTATATTGTGTTTTCTTATTTACATTTATATCTCTTCACATCCTCTATAACTGTATTTTCAACCTAATACTTCTTCTACATTACTTCTAAAAACAATTACTTTAGTGTAGATCGCTAAAATGGGAGAACATTTTTTCTTCAGTATATTGGATCACAGAACTACGTATTGGTGGTGATATAACCCTATTTTATCATTCCTTCTCAATATTTATATTAATAAAAGTATAATGAAAATATGGATTATAGGGGGTAACAATGGTTGGTATGGTTCTTGTTTTCTGGGATGGTGAAAATTAGGTTCTTTCAGGGAATATGAATGTGATATTGGGGTATCATAGTTGGGGTAGAAGTTATACGAAACTGTTCAATGAAATAAAGCATAAGATCAAAGGATTCACTCCACTGCATTTCATGGTTTTGAGATCTAGGTGTAATTTGATATAGATAATATTTAATTCCAACAATCTATAATAGAAATATCATTTCATCTAATATGTTTTACCAAATATTAATCATAAAATCTCATTTATTATTGAGTTATGTAAAATTCATAAAGATCGGATTATCTAAATATGACTATGTATGATGGGAAATAAATTTAATTAAAGATGACCCATGTGTCTCAATGGTTGGAACTATAGAATTCCATTCCTGTTTAGGAGGCGGTGTATTAAATAATCTCAAAAAAAATATGAAAAACCTTTTTTAACACATGAATATTGTATAATGTGGGAAAATAAATAATCTCTACAAACTATTAACAAAAAATTTATTTCAATTTAAAACAACTTATTTATTTTTACACGTTTTTATTAAATTTCTACACATTATCATGAATTTATTTTCCAATTTCATCCCATAAATCTGAAAATTAAAATTACTCATCAGGATCTAAATTGTTCCTTAAAAAATGGAATGCATAATTAACATGTCCACCTACTGTAAAAATTATTGGATACTATGTTCTAGTAACCACGAGCTAGTATTTTATTAATGAAGAACACTCATCATTTTTTCAATCCATAATAGGATTTTTTTAGTTTATCAAATACTATAAAAATATTTGATATCCACCCAATTCCCACTATCATTCGTTGGGATCAATCCTTGGGGGATACTGTATGAATATCATATATTCCTTATAAAAATTAAACTCAACTATTAACTGTCAAATTTGCATAAAAAATTAATTTTTAAATATGAATTTTTAATGTCAATTCAACCTAATATGTATGTATGATCATTTGATAAATTAATTACTAATTAAATAATGTGACCCTAGAGAATATCCTCTTATAATTACAGTATTTCCGCTAAATGTATCACATTTAAATGATCTAACTATATTATCATGTAATATATTTGTTTTTTAAATTATAGTTTTTATAATAATCCATCTATTCATCACGTTTTATTCAAAAATCTCATTCACATTTGCTTCAAAGTGGCGTGTGAAAATAAAACATGTACAAACTTGTATGAATATATATATATATATATATATATATATTATTACTACACCCACTAGTATGATTTGAAGGAAGAAAATAAGAATGATGGGTTCATGAATTTTGAGGGTGGGTATACGATGAGTTTTGGATATAGGTTTGTTAAAAGGTTGGTTGATTTGTTTTGGGGTATTAGTATGGTAATATATATTCTTATAAACATCCATGAATATATGTGTATGTGTTTTCATGTGAAACAAGAATATTGATTATTAATGTAGGTGTGTTTTTAAAATTTGGATTCAAATTAGGATATTACTGATTAGTAAATACCTTGGGTTTTCATGCATTTTCGAGTGTTTTAATAGTTTTTGGGGTTTTCAGGTGATGGTTATGTGAATTATTCTCATTTCATAATTGGGAAATCTATATACTGTAGAATTTTTTGCTGTAGTGAATGTTGTTTTTTGGTAGAAGATTTTCCATGGGAATGTGTCACAATACTACCAATGGAATAAAATATGAAGGAATTATTTATAGGGATGTGTTCTATTATATCATAATTGTTTCTTCAATGAATGTCACTTGATGGAGGGTATTTCATCATATTAAAGGGATTTCTCTGTGAGTGCCTAGATTATAGGGAATTTTTTATATTTCAATAATTGAATGAATGAAACTATAAATGGGTGTTTTGAGAGAGCATTCATGGGAGTGGGAATCTTGTTCCACAAAGGGTAGAGTTAAATAAAATGATTCTCAGTTAAGCTATAATGAGTGGCCTACTATTTCATCATCTATCATAATGGTCAAAATTATAGAATGAGAATTATTGATCCATTATAGATCATCACCATGGTGGTTTTTTTGTATCACTATGTACTATTGTTCACAATGTTTTTTACACTCTTGAGTGAGATTTCTTCTGTCTAAAATTAAAAGATTATTCCTTCTCAAACATCCCTCTACTGATCAAACATTAATGTGTATAACATGGTCATGGTGTTTCCTTTTCGTTGACCAGGATGGGTTGAGAATAAATATGTAGGATACCTATAATGGTTAAATAAGTGTTTTTTGGACTCTTAAATTTAACTGTCTATTTATGAAGGCCTCGGGGGGTTTACACGACGTTTTTCTTTGATACATGATTTGTTAGTGTTTCTAGATGCATGTTTTAAAAGGACTCACACAATTAAGGGTACACATAATGGTGAGAAATCAAACATCATGAATGAATGAATTATCAGTTCTTAAGTTAGGGTGGTATTTTTTAATTCAAGGTTATTTGATATTCAATGGTTTCAGTTATAAACCAGTTCATGACATGCAATAGGATTACACGTTAGGTAATACCCCAAACTGTGGTTTTTAAACTGGATGAATAGTTGATATCTTCTTCTCCCATCCCCTCCATTTTTATTTATCCAGACCTAATTCCTTCCCCCAATGATCCAAGATCTCTCTAACCCTTTCATATCCATTCTTTTAGTGTTCGATAGTCATTGAATTGTCGTTGCGATTCATGGGTAATCATTAACAATATTTATTTTTCTATATCTCATTATCATCCTTTGGGTTCAATATAACATCAATAAATTAATATTTAGGAACTATGTGTTGAAAAATATCATTCTGTGAATGACATTTGAGTTCTTATACACCTTTGTTATCATTTTTTGGGTTCTTTGTGAACATTGATTTTCAAAAAAATGTAGTTGATTCCATCATATTGGACAAATAAATTAACCATGAATACCCTAATTTATTACTATTATTTATTTAAATTCTATATCTCATCCATTCTTTTAATTGAATTGATAAAATCCAATTCATGTAAATTAGGATATTTCAAATGGTTTTGGAATGAACATTGGGAACCCCTCTCCCCCCATATACATTGAATTGGGGATATATTATGGAAATTAAATGATTTAAATTGTTAAATTTTTATTTTTTATATGATGGATGATATTTAAAATAAATTACTGAATTTATTTTGGGAAATTTTTTTTTTTAATTTATGGAATTTTTTTGAATTCATTTCATCATTTAGGAAATTGATTAAATTGTTTTGATATAATCCAAGTGGTTTTTTCCTTGTTAAATGGGAATGTTTTTTGTTAAACATATTTCAGTTTTAAATGGGAAATTTTAATTTTAAATGGGGGAATGTTATTTACTTATATTATAAGTAGCCTTAAAATAAATTTCTCATTATTGATTGTGTAAGATAACATGAAATACATAGCCATTTATGAGTTATTTGGACGCACTATATGACTATAAATCATTTGGAACTACAAATAACTAAGGTCTCTTCCATGACAAAATGGTGATTGGCTTGTGTTATATGGATGCATATAGACATATCTCTATGATAACAGAGAGAGTATGATGTCCTATATCCTGAATTTTTTACCAACATTGATGATGAATTGGTCACTCACATGTTTCATTTTTCAGATATAAATATATATAGATGTGGTTAGATGGTGTTACATTGCTTAATAATTTAAATAAATAGTTTTATATAAATTTTTTGTTTAATTCCTTTTTTTATAAATATTTCATCACATTTAAATCCTCTTATTGATAATATTTTCCATTATATCAATTGAATAGAATAATTTGTGTAAATTTGATTTAATATGAAAAATATTTTTATTCTAAAAATAAAAGAATTTTTTTGGTTAATCCATTATTGGAAGATGATATGGTCTCATTGGTGAGACCCTACTGGGGTTTTTACCTCATACCATACTTTTTCCTTCTTGTATTTTTAGATTATCTCCTTACATGTTTGAGAAAGGGTAAAGGATCTATTAGAGGTGGATCCGGATGTTTAACATTGGATATGGTTTTTTGTGTCCTACAGTATGTGGGATGTTTTTACTATTTCGGTACATGTGTTTTAATACATTAAGATTTAATGTCTCATTTTCTTATACTACATTTCATGATGTTGCGTTTCTTTTTTATGCATATTGACTTGCATGTCTTCATCCCACTATGTTTTTTGGAAAAATAATTCCCACTTACATGTTATATTATTCCATGTGCCAGTATTCGACCTATGGGGATCAAGAATTCCCATATAAAAATATCAGGTATGACTCAGTTATTAGGTTAATAGGGTAATCAAGGTTTTGTGAATAAATTGTATTAAAGGAGGTTGTGGATATTTTTTAATAGTCAGTATTTATTTATGTAATTTTTTTGGGACATATGATGTAGTTGCAATTGTGTTTCTAGATAGCATTAACATCAGCAAACCCTATTTTTCTAGAGGGGTTAGGGAAATACATCTTGGGGATTAACTCTAGCATGATCCCTATACTTATTTTGGTATAGTATAATCCAGATCTTGTTGTTCCATATGTTGCTATTAATTTCTCTTGTAGCACAGTTTGTGTGTTAATATAATGTATTCATTATATTTTGATGATGTTGTGTTGAATTAGGCCTCCTAGAAGGCATGATTATCATATAAAGGAAAAATAACCTACTAAACTGCATTGATAAAATCATCAATTGGATCCTAATCTAGTTGAGGTGATTGTGCACACTATCCATGCATCGGTAAAACACCACAATCATTACCAGTTCCTACTACAAAAATGGAACCCTAAGGGAATGTTCTTTGGAATCATTACAAATATTTCCCTTGAAAATTGAAATTGGTATTTAAAAGATCCACTAATCCTCAATATGAATAGGAATGGTTTGGAAGGATAGAAAACCTATTTGAGTTCCTGGAGACACCAGACGGGATCAAGGTAATGCGTACCACCTTCTTGCGATAATTAAAAAGGAGTCTATGGGACATGATAGTGAAGGCTAAGAAACATCAGGGCATAGAGTGGAAGTTCTTTAAGGCTCGTTTCATCTACATTTTCTATCCACATTGATGGGGTTAGGAAAGTCTATTGCGTTTTTTATCTATTGATTTGGCTAACAGAACCATAACCGAGTATTCCAGTCGCATTGATGAGCTAGTACATTTTGATGCTGAGATTGTAACTAATGGGATGAATAATCCTCAATGGTTCATGTTAAGACTTCAAACATTTCTCAGTTCCCATGTTTTGTTACAAATTATACCCACTTATGATGATTCTATAGATAAGAAGATGTTGGTTGATATAGACCAGTCTAGAAACTCATGGTTGATGGGAGTTCCATTTGCTTTGAGTGGCAGTGTCAGGTCCTTTAATGGAATAAAGAATCGTGATGAGTATTAAAGAATTTATCGATATAAGTGTCATTATATACATCCAACAATGCCATGTGTTATTCCTTTGACATTAAATCAGTTTCGAAATCCCATAAATTGTAAGTGGTTCAGTTCTAATGCACCCACAAACTATTTCTCTCATGGAAATTCAGGATGCTTAAAGGTATTCTATCATATATTTTACTCCACATAGATGAATATTAGCATCAAATCCAATAAAAATTACATTGAAGTCATATTCCTCTTACATAAAAGGGTTCCATCTAGAACCATATAGAACAAAAATTTGACATGATGTAGAAGGGTCTACAAAGGAATAATACATATGTACAACAACATTAATATATACCATTTATATAGACTCCTCACTAGGGACTAATAAATTTAATTATGGTTCATCTCATTCATTTATTCAATCATTTATTGTTAATATGCAAAATATCCCTATGGATATTTTATCCTGTGAAATGGATAATATTACACCATTTGAAACAACATGAATGTGAGGTATCAGCAGTTCGACTTGCTTGTTCTCTCTAACAAATATCGAGCTATATGGGCATTTTCTATTCCATGACATAAATCATCTTGATTTCATTTTCAGAATGTATTTTCTCATTTCCAATAAGTCCAAAATTTATTTATACCTTTCATAGGTCTACCTTACTACCCCCATTGGTGTGTATCTTGTATTTCAAAGAGAATGGGACCCAAGGTCGATCAGTGAAAGACCTTCTTAACCAGAGTTAGGGAATGTAATATTTATTTATTATATTTATATGGAGTTGAAATCATTGAACAATTATCTCCATCCACTTTTCATCGATTATATAGACAGGATTCATTCTGAATTCTCAACATTTACACAGGTAAGGGAAGTAGAGTTTTCGATTTTACTTAATGTGTGGTAGTGTAATAGTTTATATTCCTTCTTACCACATGGCTATAACATAAATTAAAGACTTTTTCTCCTAGTTAAAAAACCATATTGAGAAAGACTTTGTACACCTTAGTGTGTCACCTTGGAAGGCACTGTTTTATTACACATTGAAAGCTAATGGATCTCTTTAATTATGTGTGTATTTCTGAAATATCAGTCATGTTATAGTGAAGAATTAATATCTATTTCCATATATTGATTATATCATTAATATTTTAAAATGGGAAAAGCGTTTATCAAATATTTACCTCTAGTCTTGTTACAACCATTTGAGTATAAAATATTCTGATATTGAGAAAATCATTGTCATGTGTAGTTATGGAAACAATATGTATCGTTTCATGACATTTAGACTAAATAATGCTACTATAATTTTCATGGATTGGATGAATATGATTTTCCCCATGTATCTTCATACCTTTATGGGTGTATTTATACAAGATTTCTTCATCAAATCCATGTTTGGGAAGTATCATGTTCATCATTTTAAAAAAATTCCGAGTCTACTGAGAAACCTCTAAGATTATAACCATATTTCTAAATCTGATTTTTGGATTTAGAATATTAAATTATTGGAACAAATGGTGTATAAATAGAATATATTACATGATTTTGAGAAGGTGATGGCTGGTTTGACATGGAATAAACCATGAAATATCATAGTGATAAGTAGGATTGAGGGATTAGATAGATATTATCATTTATTTTTCAAGGACATCCTGATGATGGATTTTCCAATGACTTCTCTAACATGGAAGGGGTGAAATTTTATTTGAATAATAAATTATGGAGTTCATTTTTTTAGTTGTAATGAATTTTAAAAACTATTCTAGTTTTGACTCGTCCAGTGTTCAATCATGGCATTGTTGTCTTATATGATGAATCATGTTCAGGAAAGGTATGAGTTCTTATACAGGGTGATCATGTAGTTGTATATCGATATCATCATCATTGGACACATGATAATAATTAGCATACCCATTACCATGAACATGATGTCGCGATGAATTCACTTAAGAAATAGTGGATCTACCATTTCAGAGAATGGTTAAATGTGTATTAAGATATCAAAATATTGATTAATATCTTCTCTAAAAATGATTTGAATCTTTTAAAGAGGTGTTGGGTGGATTATCTATAATCCTTCAAAGTTGAAATCACATATTCCCCGGGGAATGGGAATTTCATTGTAGATGTGTTGAGGAAGAAACCTACAATATAAAAGTTTAAATAATCATTAGAATATACAATTTGATGGATCTCTATGCGTATTTTCATATTGGCACTCAAGATAAAATGGTTGAGGATTAATTATACATCGTTTAATTGAAATCCTCTCATCCTAAAATTTTTATTTAGGATCATGACATTGATGATTAATTTCATAGAAATATATACTCCCTTTATCCATCTATGGGGTTCTATGTTATTGGGATTGATTCATTATTCCATTAGAAGTAAGAAAAGTTGTGATTGGAATTGTCCTACTTCCAAATGGACGGTGATACCAGGAACTACTATGATTTTTTCTTATATGTGGTAGATTTTCTGTTATCTAGGTATTATATGGAGAATTAATGAGTCTTTTTATACAGTCATACATGCTAATAGGTGAAGGAAGAGACCCAAAAATCATCTGGTTTAATTCAACAACATCTAGTCCAAATATGGAAGTGGCATGAAATCTCTATGGAATTTTTAGTTGGGTTGCCTCATACATAGAGAAAGAAGAATTTGATATGGGGTTTTATTGATATTATACCCATGATGGATCATTTCATATCCATTCATTATATAACCAGTGTAGAGTAGTTGGGAAATCTTTATGTGAATGATATATTCCATTTTCTGAGAGTTCCAAATATAATTTCTTCATATAGGGATCCTAATTTCTCTTATCAATTTTGGAGAGGAATTCAATGGGGGCTAGGATATCAGGTCAAATTGAGTATATCCTACCATCCAAAGTCAAATGTTCGTATTGAAATAGCTATAAAAAATCTCATGGATATGCTTCACACTTGTGTTCTCTACTTTGGTGGAGTTTGAGATGATGACTTGGGGCTGTTTGAATTTTTCATATAAAAATAGTGATCATCCTATGACTAGAGTGGAACCATTTTAGGCCCTTTGTAGTTGGCCTTGTAATTTTATTTTTGTAGGTCAGATATTGGGGAAATTTCCTTTCATTAACCAAGAATGGTTCCAAAGATGACAACAATTATTCTGTTAATTATTCATTAAATATTGACAATATAAAGCCAGTGTAAGTATTTTTCTTATCGTCACTATATACTATTAGAGTTCTATGTTGGTCACCATGTATTCTTCAATGTTTAACCTGAGTTGGGCCATCTACAAATTTCGAGGTAACAGAACCTTTCAATTCATTTAGTGGGACCATTAGTGGTTGTAGAACTGGTGGGAATGGTTACTTACCATTAATAAATTCCACCATAGATGATATTTATCACAAATAATGGATAAAAACATATATCTCTGATATATGTCACATTTTTTTCTAGATTTAACTTTAGATTAAAACTGATATATCTTTGACTAAGTGGAAAATCATGATAGTTGATTCTGAGAACAAGTCACCTTATGGGAGGATGATAACATCACATCATCTGCTATTGAAGCATGGTTTTGATTATCATTGATGTGGGACTGCGAGACAATGATGATATAAAATTTCCTCATATTTTTGGCATGTAACATTTTTAAAATAATTTTTGGGGACATAATGTTTAATGGTTGGGGAGGATTTAACATCCCATTACCAATATGAAAGGTATGTCTATACCATTGGCATGGATATTCCATTTCATTGACCAGGTAGGGATTAGAATGAATTGGGAGGATACCAAAAAGGGGATGTATTAGTTTTGTTATTCTCTTTACCTTAACTTGATTTTTCTGTAGGCCACATCCGGGTTTCACAGAGTGTGTCTAGGTTACTTGAGGTGTAACTAGGATATAATATGTGTAAGATTTCATGGATGAAAGTTGAAAAAATCCTCACATAGTTAAGGGTACACAATTTGATGAGTAAATACAAGATGTGAGTGAATTAATCATTAGTTTTTATTTTGAATAATTATTTTTTAAATTTGAGGAAATGTGTTTTTCAATGATTTTGGATATTAACAGTTTCAAGATTTGTTGTGAGATTAAAAATACCATAATACCTAGAGAACATTTTTTAAATAAGAATTATGGGTGAGATCATCTTTTCACCTCCTCTCGGTATTCTTTTAACTCAACCTAATGCCTTACCCACAAGATCCATGATGTCTCCAATTCTTTCAGATCCTTTATTTAGTTGTTTGATCATCATTTCATTCATGGTGTGATTCCAGGGTAAGATTTATCCATCATTATTCATCATAACAAATTTATATTCTTTTGGGATTAATGGATAATCTTTAAATTTATAGATCTGAATTCTATATTTCTAGATCTTGTTCCCTGGTTGATTTTTCAGTTTGTATGTGACTTCATTCTCATTGGTGGGTTTTGTTTTGAGAATTGAGTTCCAAGAAAAAAATTTGTGATTATATCATATAATCCAAACTGATTATACATGAATTTCATGATTTATTTCATTTGATGATATAAATTCAATTTGTGGATGTTTACTTTAGTTGCTGTGATAAAACCCAATTCCAATGAACTGGTATATTTGAAATGCATCTGACATGAATGATTGGAAAACCCCAAATTCCATTTAACGGGGGAGTGTTTTTGAAAATTGGTTGATTTAAATTGATTAATATATATTACTAATCTGATGGAAGATATTTCAAATGAAATGCAGAATTTAATTGTGTAAATGGATTGTAAAATTTATATAATTTGATTGGAATTGATTTAAAACTCTTGGAAATGGAGTAAAAAAATATCAAGATTTTAGTTGTTTTGTCTAGTTAAAGAGGCATGTTTTTTATTAAAATATGATTTGGGATTAAATAGAAAATTGGAATTTGAAATTGGGGGATGAGATTTAATTTTATTTTAAAGTAGTTTTAGAATAAATTTACCACCATTGATTGTGTGAGAGAAGATGAAAACCATGGTTATTTTTGAATTATTTTGACACACTCTATGTATTTACAATGTTATAATATATAAATATAGTGGGTCAAATCCCTGATGGGATATTGATGAGTCACCGTTGGCTAGTGGAAAAGAAATGTCTGTATACACATATTCTTGTGATCACTAAGAGTGTCCAGAGTCCTATAGACTACAAATTTCGTACTTTTGAGGAAGATGACCACATCGCTTTCTTATTTTTTAATTGACATATTAATATATGGAAATGATTTTAAATACCATTACATGACTTCTCTATTTATATAAAATATTTTATATAATTTTTTTATTTAATCTGTTGTATTTTAAATCTTCAATCACATGTAAATCCTTTGCATAATGTACTTTCTATCATTGTAATTGTATATAATTGTTATTTAAATATGATTTCAAATTCCAAAGATTCTTATTTTAAAACTCAATTCATTAGTTTGGTTAATCCACAATTGGAATATGATATAGAATCCTTGGGGAGACCATACTAGTATTTTTAGCTCAATCCCTAATTGTGCCTTTGGGTGTTTTTAGATAATCATCCACAAGGTTTTAGCAAGGGGAAATAATCATATGGTTGTGGATCTAGATATTGTACCTTGTATGTGGTGAGTTATGTCCTTATATACTTTGGTTGTTTTTTTTTATTTTTTAACATGGGTTTTATTACATTGGGCTTCAATTCCTTATTGAATACTAGTACATTACTACCAATAGAGTTAATTTTGTATTAATACTAACTTCATTGTATTACTTCATATTTTCTTATGAAAATTCATTCCTAGATGAATTTTCAATCAATCCAAGTTGTAGTCGTCGACCCATACGGATTAGTAATGGCCATTGAGATATGAAAAGACCAGCTCAATTATGGGTTTACCATGGTACCCAAGACGGTTCATGACACATCCATCATTCAGTTTCAAAAAAATCATCCCCATAAACATTCAACCACTAAAATTTCCACTTATACACATCACTTTTTATCATAATTGGTTTATTATTTGTAAATAATTGATTTTTTCATAATTAGAATGTTTATATGAGAAAGGATAATATATTACAAACGTTCAATCATGCCTTTTCATGAATTTCACTATTCTATATACCCCCTATAATTTTTTGTTTTTGGGAATTCATGATATATAATGAAGGAGGTAAATAATTATGTAATAGAAACTGATTTACCATATTCAAACCTAATGATGTTATTTCATTTCATATTTTCTAACATGTGCATATTTTTATTTTTCATACATATATTTACCATTGATAATTTGTTTTAGGATTCTATAAAGGGATAATGTGCATATTAGTATATGTTATTGGCATGGAAAATCATTTTAGGTGTCAATTCTGTATTTTTTTGTAGGTTTTGGTGATTTTAGTATTTCCAAAAAAATATTATGTAATGTGTAAAAACAATAGTTGTGCTCAATGGACCCAATAGTTGTTCGAGTTCATGTAATTGAAAGTGAATGTGAGTATTTTGGTTTATATAAATGTTATTGTTTTCTATCGAATAATCATACAATAGGGTATAAGTCCTGGTGTGTTCTAAGATATTTAATTTCTATGGGCTTGTCATATCATTCCCTTGGACCACTGTAACAACTAAATATTGGTTGAATGATTGAGATATTTCATTGTTAGATAGTGAACTTATTCTTCAAGAGGAGACGGTTATTCTAAATGCAGTGAAATTATGGATTTGAATGTATGGTATAGCTAGGGTATGTGTTTTTGAATGCCAATGATTTCATTTCCATCATCTTAGATAATTTATTGTCTATTCTTGTGAAATTTTAATCAATACGTCTTGAGTAGCTCTTAAGATACAATTTATAGACTACAGATTTGATATTTAGGTGCACACAAATGTGTTTAATAACATAGAATACTTATTTGAATATTTAATAGAATGCATTGGAATGTTTCTCAATGTATTGGGTACTCCATAGAGTGTAATTATAGGAACTGGTTATATTAGTGAGAGATAATGATGTCAAATCCTTGTGTAATCTATTGTAGATAAGTTATTTGATGGGATATTATATGTTTTTGTATTATAGTATGGATGGTAAGATGGTAATTATGATGTATGTGTCACAATAGATACTTGAAATAATTTTGATGTGTATTTAAACTATAGGTTATTCTTGAGGTTTTAAGTATTTGTTTTTTTGGAAATAGTGTTTTATATGGAATTATAGTTGACTATCCAATTGTAAAGTACAAGTAGTGGACTACTGGAGAGCTATGTGCTTTTATGAGACTTCCTACAAGAAAATTTTATATCCCAACACTAGTTATACAATATAGATGTTGCTACATCCTTGGTGACAAGATATTATGGTATGGATTTACAACTACCATTTTACATATTTTCATAAATTTTTTTATATCATAATGGGATGATTAATCTATATAATTTGGACTTAACATGGAGATTTGTAAAAGTAGCTTCTTAAAATTTTATGACAGATATTTTAATGGGGACTTATTCATATGAATGTGTGATAGTTTAGATAATGTGATACTCTCCCGAAATTAATCTTTTTATTGACCATTATTTATGATTCATGGTTGTTAGACCTTAGAATTTGGCTTACATGTGAGTTTTTCAATTGAGAGAATCCATCAGATCATTTCTTATGTTTAGCATGGGATATTAAATTTGGAAGTGATACCTCATGTTTTACCTTTTAAGAGAGGTTGAAAATTGAAATTACTTCATGATATTAGTAATTTTTTTATCTTTACAATATTAGACCAGGCTATGTGACCATATTCTAAGGTGATGGATTCAATTTTAATAGTGGTCAACGATAAATACTCCCTCCTCAAGTCATATTCTATGTTGATTTTTTATTGTGATATATAACTATTTGACATTACCCTAAGGGTGTGGTTTGACAATTTAAATAGATAATATATTTCTATGACCACCAAAGATCTCTTCATTCATCATATTCATGGAATCTATATTCATTTAGATACTCTATTCTTTATGGTAACCTATTTAGTTATGGTATCATTTAATAATATATGATGAATATTTTTGATACATGATTAATTTGTAGGTGAATACCTACACAAAATGATGTAATATAACTGAGTTACCCCATCGGGGGTTCCCGATTAATATAAATTTCTCGAAACATTACTAGGAAAAGGGTGTATGTGAAAAAAACTTGTTTCACTTGTGATTATTTATTATTTAAAGGATTTGTCTTGATTATCCCATTGATTGTTAGGAGAATAAACCAAGAATGTCCATGGATGTTGTCAAAATATATTTATTGTTTTTATTTAATGGTAATATATATTTGAATATTATAGTGGGAGTTTATTTTATATGTTTATATGGAAGGGGTGTGTCTAATTATAATAAATGTTTTAAAAAAGTTTATTCAGAATTTATATCAATTAAAAATTATTATTGTGTAATTTATTTTTATATTATATAATTATTACTAAACCATCATTAATGTTAAGATATATATTGTATTGTATCTACAATATTTGGAAATATACACTCATAATTGGTTGATATCATTTAGAATATAGGGAGACATTCTTGGGTTCATATGGCACCATCGACATAGACTGATTATTTGTAACCTGAGTTATGGTGTTACACTAATAAATCATAACTTTTTTATGCTCATACTATTAGGAACATGGTACTTATTGAAGGAAATTTTTTATTACATATATTTATATGATGATTTGTGTATCATGAAAACATTTCCTTATATAAAATCAACTTTTAATGGGTAAATAATTTCTATTAATGTCATTAATTTTCATATTGAGATGTTTAATAATGTACATAGTTCATGGTTTTGATTGATATTTATTATTTTTAACACTTTTCATAAGGTTTAAATAGTGTATGAATTCAATAATCCTACGGATAATGAAGGTATTTTTATATATGTGCAAGATTGTTTTATGGATTTTAACATATTTCATAGTTTTTGAATAACTTTTTGATGAATTGTTTTTGTATTTGATCTTGGAATACATTTAATAGAATATTAAAATGACAAAAATTTCATATTTTATGTCCAACAAAAATACTTGTTACTCATGTACTAATTAATTTTAATTAATTTTGTGTATTTTTTGTATTTCATTAATGTGATGACGATGTAGTATTGGTATTTTGGTGGATAATACACTTTAGTGGGTATATTCGGGAAGTGGATTCCCGAGTATAAAGGGTATTAGTACTATATTCTTGGTATGTGACCTATATTTTATTAGGGGAAAACATTATTTGGTTCCCTAGACAAACTCATGTGGGGATGTGTTAGTTTTCAATAAAGATGATATATGTCTTTCAAGATCTGAGTTATGATGAATGTTCAGGTTTTGTTATGGGATATATGTGGGCTGGGAACCTGGATGCTTATGAATCACTCACCTTATGGGATAATATGTTTGTTTTTATTCTTTTTCATATGGTTTGGTCATAAATTTTCATATATGTTAGTATGTGAAAAATATAATGAGACCACTTCTAAAAGAATAAAGGATTTTTTTGGATGTTTGTACGATAACTGATCAATGAGGGGAAAAGTTTAATTGTTCACTGGAATTTCATTAGATAGGTTAGGTGACAGAACATGGTTGGAGAATAATTATAATAATTCCATTATAGAATTATATAATAAGTCAATGATCAATTTAAAATACATGGTTAACTAATAAATAACAGTCATGTATATAAATTTCCCTTTAAAATTGATTTAATTGGGGTAGTCACATTACAGATTCTGATAATGGGTAGTTCCCTAATAGACAGTATAGGTAGTTGGTGAGCTATGAATATTAAGGATCCTTTTGTCTTGGTATAAAAACAGATAAATATATGTACTATTTAAAATAAATTAGGTATTAAAAGTATATGTTATTCAGTATTTAGAGGGTTATGGGATGACGTGATATATCAATGTATGTTATGGGTTTTAGTGAGTTGGTTCCATAGTAATGAAAACATCTGTGTGGATTATTTATAATGTTATGGTGAACATTTTGTGTGTTGAAGTTCCCCTAGTTGGTATGATCAACCATAATCATGATTATGTGATATCTATGTAGGATTGTTTTATATTTTTTTACCCAGGAGTAGGGATTATTGGTGAAGATATTAATGTTTTCATGGGTGATGAAAAATATTAGTAAAGTTGTTTAAAATCGTATTAGTTTTATGATAAGGTGGATAATAGATTAATATAGTTTTTTTATCTTTCAAAATTTGTATACTTAATTAATTGAAAAAATAAGGGGTTTTTAGTTAAATTATATATATGTTATCTATTTCATTTTCATTTGGTCTAAAAATGAGATGATTGGAATGTAGTAATAGAGATTAAATGGTCAAGGATATTATAAAATTTTATTTATTTCATGTATTTTTATTCATTTATATATATATATATAACTGTTTCATGATCAGAATACTTATAGGAACATGGTAGGAAAACTCGTTTTTTGTATTTTTGTTTATCGTTATGGTTTGATGGTTGGGTTTTAATGTTTTCAGTTGAATTTAAATGGACTATGGATTGTTTTTTTGTACCATGATGTTTTAATGTTAAAGAAACTATAAACTAAGATAATAGAAAAAAAATCACGTTTAGGATCATCTTATTGGTAGAAATTCATCACGGTCCCTATTAGTTATGACACATTTAACAATAGTTATTTAATTTTAATAACTATAATTATGATTAAAATAAATTATTTATTAGTATAGTAATGGGATTCATATGGTTGTTTTGGATTATATGTTGATGTTAAATTATTTTTTATTTATAGCTACAAATAAAAAGGATTTATTATATTGTGTTTTTTATTATTTTGGATAAATTTTAAAAACTATGTCATTTTATGGTGATTAATTTATTATTTTATATAAAATTTCAGTTTTCCAGGACCTATCTCAAGAAAAAAATTTATCTATGGTGGTAATAAATTATGTTATGTGGGATTAGATAATAGGATAAGAGAATAGAGTAGTAAATTTTCTAATATTTGGGGTTGTAATGTTTAGAAAAAATATGCACTGCATTGTATGGGATAATTCATTCCTAACAAGGAAATTATAATTAAAAACTATTTAAATCTTGGAAAATCGTCTCACCATAAATGGATTACTCATTTGGGTTTGGATTGGATAAAAAAACATTAAACAATAAATATTGGTATGATGTTATTCGATTGTTTTTTATATACGTTTTCTTGTTGAACTTCACCATCAGGTCATTTTTTCTGGAACACATTATGGTCCTCTCTATAACTAAAAAATTTCATTTCTCTTTATCCATATAAATTATTGTGTTCCAAAAACAATTTATTTAATTTTTTGTTTAATTTGAACGGATATGAAGACGATATCACTTGATTATCTCTTATGAACATTTACTAAAATATCATAATATAATAGGGGACGAATAACATAATTTTATAATTTATTTTGGGTTATTTATAAGAATATCATGGGTTTATTAGATTTATAATCATTATTTATGTTGTAGAGTTAGTTATAACAAGGATTTTATATTTTATTTTTATAAATAATTAAATCCTATTATTATCTATAGAAATTTAGCCCATTAATATGGTCTATAAATGATTGTTCTTTCCTACATTGAGTACTAATTTCTTCATGATGATATTAATTTTATCATGATGAAGTCTAAACGCCAGAAAACAATTCAATTTACAGATAATCAATTTCAATGTATTAAATTAAAACACCTTATCTATAGAAATGATATATAATTTCATGATCCATCTAATATTCTAATTCATGTTAATATATTATTAAATAATTACAAATCAATATTAATACCTTCCAGTTACCTCTAAATTATGCATCTATAATAATAATTTCTTAATAGACTTTTGAATGAAAAAAAATTCATAATATAATAATATTTATTAAGAACATAAACTATTACATGTATATATTTATATAAATTTGATGTATTGAGGAAAATGATTTTTGTGGGTATCCTGTGTACCCAAAAAATCATATAACTAGAAACTCAAATTCTTTTATTTTGAGCTCATTATTTTATTGAATGTTTATTTTTAATCTCTCACTTTGAAAATAAGACATTCCAAAATATTTGGGCCTAATATTTTGTTGTTCAATTTTATAAAATAAAAAATATATTTTTTGAAACCCCTTTAATATGTTACTTATAAATTTTGTAATTGAAAAAATTAGAAACTAAAATATTTTGAACGAATAATTTATATTCTTGTAAAACATATAATGAAAATTCTTTTCATATTCCCTCTTCCATACTTAGCATACAATCATTTGGACATGTATTCTATATTTTCAGGGTTTTATGTGTTGAAAACTGAGTTTAATATGGGGTAATAGAAATCAATTCACCATACATTAAACAATAATACTTATATGATATTTTATTTTAGAATTTAATAATTATTTCTAGTATTATATAATTTTCTGAACCGGTTTCATTATTTTATGAATTTCCTCTGCATTTGTGATATTTTCTTTGAAAAAGTCAACAACAAATGATATTTTATGGTATTCTATTGTCCTACAAGGTCAAATATTATCCGATGAATAGAAACATTCTCCATTACATTAATCCTTGTATATGGATACACATTAAATAATAATTTCATTCCTATACTATTTGAAAAATAGTATAGGATCCAAAAAGTAATGTATTGAATTTTCTTGAAAATATTTTCATCCTTTATGCTTGATGTGGTAAAATATTTTTCATCTTAATTAATAGGTTTATTTTAAATAATGTTAAAGATTATATAATATGTTAACAAAAAAAGATTATATTATTATAAAATCATCATCAATTTCAATGTCCTTATCATCCATCATATTTCTAGTTTAATGATATAAAAATAACCATTCATAAAATTATATAATCCTATATTGTATACGATTATAATTTTTTATTTCATAATAAAACTATCTATTAGATCGACAATAGTTTTTCTGGATATAGTTTTTTGCAGGTATCTCAATGTTGAAGGATCCATATGGAATACTACATGGGGGGATATTATATATGATTTTAATTATTTTGAATGAAAATGAATCTTATAGAAGCCCTTCACAATGGAGGTATAAATAATTTCATCATATTTTATGGAATAAAAAAATAGTATATTGGATAGATTATATAACCAACCCACTATCTCAATGATACTCCAAATGAAATCATTAGCTGTAAACAATAATTCAAAGGATCTCTACCAACAGGGATAATTCTTTATTGGGGTGGATTTATTATTTCTTTGGTGTTTCTTGAATTATTCATTTAATTATTTTTCCAAGGATAATATAATATAATGTGAGAGTATGTGGGTTCATAGTTTGGATATCATGGAATCTCATTTTAAAAATTGGTGATCTAAACGCTTCTATTTACTATAACATTATTTCAACATTACACTTATAAACATTGGAAACAATTGAATAAAGTTGTAGGAGGTTCCAAGTAAATTAATTTATTTAAAATATGGATTAAATGGATTATTACAACTTTGAAAATTAGGAGGGACATTTCACAATCGTGTATAATTCAATTTTCTACAAATTTTTTAATTTTGATTTCATGGATTTGATGTAAAGATAAAAAAATAATGTATATACAAAACCTTCATTAATAAAAATCTACATGTCCTACCTTATCAAATGGATGAAAAATATTGTGAAAATCTTTAATGATACCAGTGCATTACCCATTCAACATATCAAAGGATAATAATACATTTTTCAATATGGACATGTGATTAGGATTATTTTCCTATCAGATCTACATATATTAGATTGTCACTACAATAACAATGCGGACAAAAATCAAACTCATATATGGAGAACGAGTCAAACATTTGATTAATGTATTAGAGCTTAAATTTCTCCTTATAATTTTTATATTTATCATCCAGTAATAAATACAATATTTTAATCATTTAAATATCCTTGTTAGGAATCACTCTTCTATAATACTAATAATAACAGTGGTTTTCCAGAAGGTCTTATTAGGAATGTGTTTAATAATTATATTTATGGTAATATAATGGCTATTATATTATTGGATTTAATGGTTACCACTTATATCAAAAATAGTTTTTATAGTCTTATATTCCTTTTTAATATTAACATTTTTATATTTTTTGGATGTGTATGTTTTGTATAGGTGAATTAGGCTATGAAATCTTTGTTTATGAGATAAACCTTCATAGTTTCACTCACCAAACCCTATATTATTTGGGGTTGGATAGCAGTAGTACTCTAGATGTAATATTTTCTACACATTGATGTAAATTAGTGAAGTCAATGTGTAGTGGAGTGTTGTTGTGCATTATGATGAGGATATAAAAATTCATTATTTTCATAGTGGTATCTTTTAAAAAATTATTGATGACAATAAAATGTGGTTATCTGTAATATTGAGTGTGGTCATGATGGATATCTAAATGTAGATGTCAAACCTCTATAGATTTTTTATGTGAATATTGATGATGAAAAATATCTTTCTCATTTGATGAGATGGAATAATTGGTTCACATTAACTTATTTAATAATGATGGTAGTGGAGTTGATATAGATTTGGAGGGTATGGATTCACTATGAATCATGTTGTGATAGTGTTGAATCGTGGTGAATCACTAAGTGTGATAGTGAATCGTGGATGAGATATAATCATGTTATCACAATATAAAATTCCATTTAAAGGATTGCTGAGGATTTATCGGACCATATATTGATTTTATGATTAATAAATTTTTTATGGATATAAATGATTTAATACTCTATATTACTTATGTGGTTGGAAAAAATGTGATTAAAAAGATATATTCTTGGTGTTAAGGCTTATAAGATAGCGTATTGTAGATGTGAGACGTTTTTCCTTTATCATGTTGCTGTATAAGGATCTTATATAGATTTTTTCACATTTTTGATGAATGAAATTCGTGTCATGGAAGGGGGTCTTGAATGAATGGGTCATTTATAAAATCCATTTTTATTTATTACATATGTTTCATTATTGTTTATGAAATGGTTTGTTAGTGTAGGTGGTGTAGTGAATAATATTTTTTAAGATTGATGTGAACATTAATTAAAATTTTGGAATAGAATAGTCTTCATAGGTTTTAAATGGTATGTTACCAAAATTTATTTCATTGAAAAAATTATTCACATTTTTTATTCTACGATATAGTTTCTATGCTTAGATGAGCCACCATATGATTATATATGAAGAAAGTAATTGATAAAAATATATAATGTATAAAAATATATTTTTTAGTCCATAAAAAATAAATCTCTAGAATTATACATTTCCTTATGAACAAAGCATTAGTCGAAAAATATTTCAAAGAGGTTTTCCCAAGAATGTTAGTAAAATAATATGGTCATATAAATTCTACTCTTTTTAGGGACATTATGTGTTTTTCATTATTGAAGAATGTTGTAATATTTTTTAAGAATGGAAATTTTTTAAAAAAATTGACTGTTCTTTAGGAGATTTGTTTTACCTAATCCTAATTTCTTCTCTATATGAACATATTAAACTCTCATGTCTAGGGTAAGCCACATGAACATAAGGATTGGTATAGTTAATGTGAATGTTATTTTTTAAAATATAGAGAATAATGAGTCAACTTTTTATTTAATGTTAATGTAATTTATATATTCATCAGTGAGATAAAATATATTAGTGTGTTGTAATCTCTAATATTGTCCGATTTATGTACATCTATATGGAAATAAGTAATTTCATTATTAATTTTTTTTATCCCCAACGAACAATTATTATTGAATTTTTAAACCTTTTTATGTTTCTAATGAATGTAATTATAAGTTAAAAATATTTATATTTTAATTCCAAAAAAATTATTATATAAACCCCATATCACTAATTCATGACATTTGGTTGATTGAATTTGTTCCATTTTATATTTTCATGAAATTTGTGGTGAAACATTAAATAATTTCTCTAATAATACTAACCAAAATCTTATCATATATATATAGAATATAAATATTTAACACTTATTCATGGTGATGAGGTTCAAATATTATTGGTGGCCAGATACCATTATGACATTTCCTTTTTGTTTAAGGGAGGGGGTCATAATTGTAAAATAAGTTTCATTGGTGAGAGGAGGCATAAAGGTGGAGGAATTACTGCTATTGTGTAGAGGTGGAATGTCAGGTTTTAAAAGGTATTCATTAATCTATGTGGTGAGAGGTCCCCATAGTGGTTGCATTTATGGAGTTTCATAGAACTAGGTAGAAGGAAGGAGAAATGGGTGTATCATTATGTGAAGGGTTAGTCACTAAAACCACATGAATGGTGAATAAAATATGTGGTATCCATGTAATGTGTTAATAAATAAGGATAATTAGTAGAGATAGGTTGACTCTCACCCCTTTATTCTTGACCATCTGATCACCACATGATCAGATAGTGGCATGTCCACCACAAGGTAGGTGGGAAAACTCAGTCAGCTCTACTGGACATTGTCGAATGAGCCTTCTAGTTTGGAACACAAAATGTTATCCTAAAAACAATTACTATCATATTATATAATCTAGATGAATGTGATCCTAATCTCTACAAATGGGTATACATAATTTTAATTTCATTCCTCTTGGTGCTCCTAATGATCACCATGTTCCCCAATCGATAGATAAATTGTCCTATTTTAATATCTCATCCACAATGTTTATATTTTGGATAAATTAACTAAAAACCTCAGTAATATTGCATGAATATTGAAAATTTTATATCACTATATCAATCTAAGGTGGTTTTCAGTTATAATATATATATATATTTTATCACTATAGTTTTATCCATACAGTGTCGGTGTAAGGACCAGAGAATTCTGATCCTTTATTAAGGGTTGAGTATTCACTCCCATTATTCCCTGGGATTGTGATGCATTATTTATGAGTACATTTATTTGTCCAGTATTTCTCCATGTAACTAAGGGTTAGGATAAACTATTTTATCTTAACGATATGGTCTTGTATTCCCCTAGTATACCTAGGTCATGTCATCCTCTCAATCAGGGATAACTAATAGGTAGGCTTGGGTATTCCCCTAATACATGTGCTATGTGATACACTATTTTATACTATTGAAATGTTTTGGTATTCCATTTTTATGTTTGGGTGTCACATGTTCAACCTAATTCTCATAGTCTCTTAACATGGGTGTCTTCCATTGTGGCATGTGGTTTCCATAAAAAAGTATATGTGAGGTTTTTTTAGGATTCATGGTTTGTGTTATTGACATACTTCTAGTTGTGTTCAAATTTTACCATGGTGAGTTATAATGAATGATAAATATCATAGTTTCATGATATTTTCCCTTAGTTAATTTATAGGTTTTGTGACCAATTATTTTTCCCATCATTTTTATTTATAGATTACTTATATTTTTTTAATTCAATTTTTGGTTCCTCGAGATCATAATAGGTATATATATATACTTATCCTTGAATTATAATCCATCTAACATGGGTAATTTCTTATGGAGTTGACATATGGGTATGTAAGAATTTTAGTGGACATGTTCTCAAGAGAGATTATTGTTATTTGTGATAGGATGAAGGAGTGGTTCTCATGTTAGTATATTTCCATAGAGGGAACATCATATCCATATTTATTCTGTCTATATTTTTCAAAAAAATTATATGAACGTGAATTTTTCCCTTGTACTAATATTACATAACATATTGTGAAATTTTGGGATTTATTTCTTATCACATGAATCCATATTTATGTAGTTATAGTAGTTTTCGTTTTTGTTGTTCTCTATTATTATATCTTTTATGAATATGTTCATTACATATAGGTAAATTAGGATATTTCCTCACATATTATATAATATACCTTCTCAATTCTATTCTATAATTAATATCCAATTAGTGGTATTATTAAGGTGTTACTCGTAGATTACAACCACTCTTGGATGTCATTCTGGAATGGGTGTCTCAAACTCACTGTAAATTTTTTTAATAATCATCATAAATCCATTTTTGTACACATGTTTATGCGAACTAAAAAATTTTCTCTATAAAAAATTAAAAATAATTCATGTGTCATGTATATTTATTTTCTATATTTTACCACATTAAATATAAGTGTGTGTCTTCCCTATTGTAAGAAACACAATTTTCATCATTATATTTTTTGTTTGTTTTATATAAAATTTTTGGATTTAATTCATTTGATCTTAATAATATCCTAAGATATTACTTATTTTTTATCTACTAATTAAAAATTAATTTGATGTTTTATATTTCACAAAGTTAAAAAAACATGGTCAAGAATTCAGTGAGGTGATATAATTAAGTGAATATTGAGAGAAGTGAAACCATGGTTGGTTTTTCCTTATCCAATCCTACAATGTGAATAAAATAATGTGGAATCAAATTGACATTGGATCATAATTTTATATATTTTCCAATATTAATGATCTAACAGTTCTCTATATAAATAACATTCCTTGATCTCTATGATTTGGATGGATTTTGGATTGGGAAATAATGAATCGCTCCTAATATATGGATAGTGCACTTTGGTCTTCTATTACATATTTCCATGAAAGTATAACTAACACTATATTAAGATATTTAACCATGTAGAACATTGAATTTTAAAATATAATGTTTATATATGGTTCATAATTATTTAATGGAACCTTTAATACTAAATTTTAATTATTACGTGACTTATTATATTTTTAAAATTTATATATGGATTTTTTGGATCTATCTTTTCGTATTCATATATATTTATTTAAATATTATATTATATAATTATTTTTTGTTTCTCACAATTAATTTTATCAAATATTTTCTCCTAAATCCCTCATTACAACCAACTTTTAAATGTTATAGATTTTACTAATACTCTTATGATTTATACCTGTTAACTACTATTGTATTAGGTATTCTCTATATATATTTTTTAAATTATTCCCACTTTATGATTCTTATTTTAGTGAGAATATGAAATACTAATTCAAAATTATTCATAGTTTTTCATCTATTGATCTATCTTTTTATGGATTATAGTGATCAATGTTTCAATATAAATTCATATATATTATTTTTAAAACTATAACAATTTTTAAGCATATATATATTAGATTAAAGGAGGTTGAAATACTGGATGAATGTTGTTAGGCCTTCAGGTTTTGGTTTATATACTTATTGTACCTTGGATATATATATAATTTTCATTATTTTTTGTTTCTATCCTTGATATGGGATTTTATTTGGATTCACATATCTATAGTTTAAATTTTTAAATTTTAATAGAGGATAAAATAGTTTTTTTTCTTACAAACCAACCCAAACTAGATTTTATGCACGTGGATCTCTACAAATTGAAATAATTGTGATTCTATATTATCTATAAGAGGTTTTGTAGAAAGAGACTAAAATTTATTCAAATTAATGGACAATTATTTCACCTGGGAAGACAAGTGAGTTTTTACTTCCACTTTATGTTTACCTCTCAATATTGGTCCTATATAAATTTTCTAAAGATCGAAATTGTGATATATTTAATTGAGGATTTAAAATGTAACATAAATGGTTTTGAAACATCATCTTCCTTCCACTATGGATTTAATCATGACATTGGCCATTGACTCTGATCATTAGTAAAATGATTATATTGGGAGTCAAATTTTCAATCCATGGTATCAATATATTCCTAAATATCATCCCAAATATATATATTTAATTAATAACATGATATGAATATAGATTTTATATATTATTGAATTCTAATTTAAATTTAAATCATAAACTTAATTTTCTATTATAACAAGAAGTATTTATCCATGAAAATATAGACACCATGTCCAAAGTTGTGATACCACTACCCAATAAAAATGTCAATAAATATTTATATATTTATTATGAAAATAATATAATTCCAACAATATTATAAGAAAAATAAACACATTATTATGTTTCTAAGAACCCCATATTTAATTAAATTATAAAATTAATGATTGTCTTCATATTTCAAGCCTTTATGTTTTCTATCATTTAAATTTTTTTAGAATGGTTGGGGTAATCCAAAAAATAGTCATGTAAATTGGAAGTTGAATTTATATATTCCCAATGATAATTAAAAAATCATAGTCCAAGAAGGTTATATCTTATGGAAGTTAATTTTATCATGTTAGATATTCCACATGGGTGATGTTTGAAATAAAATCATCACGATCGTGAAATAATCTATATGGGTCAATGGATTCCTTTTACTATATTAGAGAAGGAAAAATATTGAGTGGAAAAAAATTAATTTGTTTTTCGAGAATTTAAATTTATTCGTTGATTAAGTGGTATCCTAATAATATTTAAATGTTTCTACATGTGAAAAAATTACTATTAATATAGAGTTTAGGATAACGAGAACCACACCTATAGTAAAATCAACTAGCCAATGGACCTATTATGTTCATTATACCTATGTATAATTGGTGATAAATAAATTATTAACCACTCTTTGATTATCAATAATGATTCACTTTAATGTTTTTAATATATTTTTCTTTATATTATAATTAAAACACCAATGAAATTAAATAAAGTAGTTACAATATCAACCTAATAAGAAATATTGAATAAATCCCAAAGTAATTGCTTCTTATATTATATACCTCATATCACAACCAAAATAACGATTCAAGGGGTCTATAAATAGTATTATAACGTAATGGGAGATAACTAATAATTTTTAATTTATAAATAAATTTTACAGAATTTATTTTGTAAAAAAATGATGTTTTTGTATTTTTTAAAAAATTAAATTAATTATATTCATGGATATTCAATAGTAATTAATTTCAAAATGATTCGGTCAAATAATTAATTTTATATCAAAATAGATAATTTAATATATTAGAATAATTAAAATAAATACAATTAATAATTATATTATTAGTTTGGGGGTACAATTACATCAAAAACACACACACACACACCACACACACACATGCCTGAAAGGAAGGTCATAGGCCCCCTAAGGGATAACCAACCCAACTACATATTGTTATTACATCATATATTTGACCTAAAGGCCCAACAGGCATGTAGCACATTATAGGGATCGTAGGGCCCAAATTATTGGACCATGTCCCATTTTGTGAATAGTACTACTACATTACATACAATTATAGTAACGAACTGTACCTCCATAGTAATAGTGTATGCCGCTGTAATCGTCCATTAAAAGGTATATTTTTAAGACTTTTTTTTAAAACACGCATGATATAGTTATTATGATCATTAGTAATAATAAAAATAATTTATTATTGAATTTAGGTGGATATATTTAGTTAACAACCATCTAATCTTGATATCTTACCTCTTCAAATATGGTTCACACCTAGTCAAATAATATTAATAGGCTATTAAATTGATCATATTATCAAGTATATTTTTGAAATATTGAAGAAATTATTACTAAAGAATTTAATAATGAATAAAAAATTATTATTTTAATTCAACAAATACTAATTTCTAAAATGTAGTTATCCAAGAAAAGTTTCTATAAGAGATGATTACTGAAGGATGATTGGGTGTATAAAATCTCCATCATCATCATTTCATAAACTATCTATAACACAAATATTTATAGATCTAATTTGAATATTAGATGGTCATTTTAATAACTTTATGGTCCCCATGTATTTAAAATATTTAAATTTCATTGTATGTATCATTTAAATATTGTGAAAATGCCATTATATTTCACCCAAATCAATCCACCAAACCCGGTTTAGTAATGAAATATCTTTTTAGAATAAATTGTATGAACTACTAATAATTGAAGATGAATTGATATGGGATATATATTCCATTAACTATCCATAATATATTATTCAATGATATATTTTTTGTTCTCTTTTCATGATAAGGATTACAGATATTTTTTATATTGAATGAATGTCAACGCATCCCATGGAACATGGGGTCTTCCACAAGATTTATGGAATTAATGGAAAATATGATTATTTTAGTTTAAAACCAATAATATTTTATTTTTTTCAAATGATATTTTATATCACTCAAATTTTAAAAAAATCCTCATTAAAAAATATGAATAAGCATATGTTTATTTATAAATATAACCAATTCCATTGTAGAAAAATATAATAACTATATGAGAATAAAAATGAAGTATTAAAGGGGTGGGATTATATATGTCTCCTGAAATTTATAATAATTACAATATAATTATAATGGATGGGGGGTAAATCATCCATCATTGTTTGTAGAGGGAGATATTGATAAAAATATTTAGAGATGACCCCTTAGAGAAATGAATAAATATGGTCTTCGTTACCCATCCCCCTCATCACACCTTCTCTATTCCTTAGTAACATTAATTTTTTCTGTAACCCATGTTTTATAAATGCGTGATCTATGAAATAGTGATAGTATTACTGAATTAAATGAAATTTTAATTAGTATATTTCATTTCTTAAAATATAAACTCTGAATTTTTTTATAAAACATATCATTTTATTTATTATTAATTGTTTTATTAATTAATACAATTAAAACTCCACTTTATCGGTGAAATATTTATAAACTATTCTCATTACTAAATAAAATATGGAACTAATACATTTCATGGTTCCATTATAAATATTTTGTGGCAGTCCACTCCGAATTGACTATGTTTACATGGAAATGTTAGATTTTTTTCATAGGATATAAACAGTTATTTAATATGATATCATGGTGATTGGTTATTATTTATGACAATTATCCTTGTTGTATATTATATATATTTTTTATACATTAAAATTAATATGTATTTACTTATGTAACATTTATTGAAATAAATTTTTTGAACAAGGACCTAAATTTATGTGTTTTTTAATTTCCATATTGTAATGTGAAAATTTTATAATTATTGATTCCATTATAATAATACGATGTGATTAAAAATAAAGTATAATTTTCTTAGACTTGGTTTGTAATAAAAATAAATTTAGGTATGTTAGTTTGTTGATTTCCATAATGGTAGAATTGAAATGATTTTTTAATTTCATATTATTATATTTAAATGGATGTAAATTTTAATGACAATTTTTAAAATTTATTTATCTTTACATGAATGAGATAATTTATTTGATATATATACGATTAAATTTCATAATCGGTTTAATTATATTTAATATATTTTTTATATATAATAATTATTTAAAAATAGAATTTTGTAATCATTAAATGTTGTAAGGAGATATATGATTTAATAATGTTCCAAGTGAAATTAGGGATCTCATGCCTCTTGATATGACCCCTAATTTTTTTGTTGTTCCTTTTAAAGAGTAATGATTAATATTTAACATTGAGATCATATTATTTAATTATACATTACCTAGAATATATAGGAATTATATGTGAGTATAATGGAAATAGAGAAATCAAAGATTCATTGAGTTTCTCATATGTTTTCACACTACAAATGGTGATGTGATAATTTTTCATATTAGAAGGGGATTTTTTAGAAGATCTATTAGATATATAGGGGTGGAACCATCAACTGAATTTCATTAGTTATTCAAAAAAATATAAAAATAATACTAGACGTAATATTAGTTCCTCGTAAATAAATCCATGTATTTTAGAGGTCAGTGGAATCTAGACACTGGATGTAATTATTTATAAAAGAAGGATCAGATCCCATGCGTAATGTAATATAAAATGAAATTACATGAGGATTGTTGAATATCATGGATAAAAGTCATATAGATTGAGAAAATATGTATCAACTAGATAATTAGTAAAATACATGTAAATGTGTTCTCCCACTAACATATTACTTATTGTTTGGTCAATATAAAATAAAAAAAACCATTTGACATTTCCTTTTTTCCATTTATATACAACCGTGTATGTTTGAATATTTGTAAAATAATTTCTCCAATTTATAATGAATAAAGATACTTATGTATTTGTTGAAAAAATATAAATTGGGGTTTTCCTCTACATGTGATGTATTCTACCATAAGATTCCTTAAAATGAAATATAATTTTTATGTGATATAACATTTTTTTAGACTCACCAATTTCAATTTATTTTCCATAATAAGAGTTATTAAATCTATAATTCATGCCTCATATGTTGAAAAAAACTTAAATAGGTATCATCATTATTTCCTAATACATAAATCAATTTCAGTGATATTTAACAATTATTATAAGGAAAACTGTTTGATGAATTTAATGTGTGTTTAATTTAGATCCCAAAAAATATACATTTGATATTAGAGGATGAAGATGGAAGATTATATCATTTAAATTTACTATAAAGAAACATATACTAGAAAAATCATGTAATGATGGAAACTATTTAAATCTATTTTTTGTATCATAAAACAGTTGTATTGATTTGGATATCTTTTCCATGTAATATTTCATTCAACATTGATGACCATTAAACTAGAAGTAAGCTAAAGAAGTCCCAGAAAGGCGTGAATAAATACTGATTTCAATTATAATACATTAATATTTTTGAGGTTTTTTAGTTTACAATGGTAATGAAAAAGCCCTATGAAATATCATGTAAATAATATCACTATGATAAAGAGTAACCTAATGTTATTTATCATAATTATTTTTCAAGATATCATACAATTTTTCTTAATATCATTACCACTAAAGATTTTATACATTATTTTTAATACTGTTAGTAATCCCAATGGTAAATTCAAATTTATATTCGGGGATGTTAGGAGTAGAATACATAATTTTGATCACATAATATGTATTGTTCAAGAACGTACTTGAAATAAAGTGATTATTTATGTTATAGTAGGATAACTCAATTTGATTTTGAGTTAGAAGAATTTAATGTTTATACATAGAAATATTATTATAGTTAAATATACTAGACATGGAACTATACATTGTTATTTAAGAATAAAGGGTTATATCAATCAACATGTTAATTATCACCAATAAAACACTATAATATCAATTTATAAAAGGGAATGTTTCATAATTTCATATGAACATAATTCCATATTTATTTTGAGTTTCAATTGATTTTTAGAATCATTAGAAGTTTATTCTCAGGCATTTTTTCAATTATATAATAAATAAATGTTCTAAAGTGAAATTAATAACCTAAATATTTTTTCATGGTTAAATTAGTGTATTATGAGTCTATTGAATATTTAGTAAAATAAATTATTAATTTAATTTTTTCTAGTGAGGCCTTCTTGATGTTAATGGAAGTAAAACATGACAATGGTTTAAAAAATGTCATATATCTATTTTAAATTGTGATGAAGAAATTTATATAGAAACTTTATTAATAGGTTATGAAATTTAGTGTTGAATTAATGGTGCTTGTTGGAGTTTTAAAAGACAGGACCCTACCGTTGACTAGGGGGAGATTTTTTTATTATAGTAAATTCATCATCATCCAGATGTCTTGTTTTTTTACGAATTATCGATTAGCCATCTACGTGATAAGAATATAGTTGTTATAGTAGTTATGTGTATAACAAATTCTTATAATACTTACATAAAATGTTGTAAATGTTATGTTGTCAAATATAAAATGATTTTTTTCTTAATTTGACATAAATCAGGCCCCATACACAAAAATTTGAACATATTCATTATAATTTCAAGGAACCAAATCTATTGAGTTATAATAAAGGATAATATTATAATGTAAAATTTGTTGATGATATATCTCATATGGAGTGGTCATGTTTCCTACAACCATTGTGAGATATATCATGTTCCTTTATTTTATAGAATTCTATGGTGAAAATGGAGATTGAATATTTTATATAACATCCAATGTTTAATAACACAGCTAAATATACACGAATTAACATCATAAGGTACATTTAGTAGAATGGAATCAAAATTTCTGAAACTATATGTCTTATACCTAAAAATTTGAAAGGTTGAATGGATAAATAAACATTGTATGAGAAGGAAAATATAATGATATTCCACATTATAATTTCCAATTATATTTCGGTATAATCATTAAAATTTTCTATGTATGTTGTTAAATGAAGTCCATTATCACTACTAGAATAATATATTTTAAATATGTTATAGTCAGATAAGTTATCAATAATTTGGATATATGTTTTTTTATATAGTACAGATATGAAAACAATATTTTATAATTTTTACAACATTATTATAAAAAATAATTAGAGGTTATAATGTTGACTTCAATTATTGGTTCGTTTACAAGCATAAAAACATAGTGGTTGTAAATTATTATGAGAATTAATCAGGATGACATGTTCATGTTTTTATAATTAGAATTTTTGTAGATAAACAAAATCTAAATGGTTTAAATGAAGGAAATAATCTTCAAAAAAAATAGACCAGTAGAAGGTCTCAGTACATAATAATAAGATATTGAGGTTTTAGGAACAACCTTGAAAGGTAGTACTCTGAATATTTCAACACTATAAAATGTAGTAATAATATGTTGAGAACAAATAAAAGTGTTTCATTGAGCGTGTAAATATATATAATTAGTAAATGATTTTTGAAATTAACTACACTAATTACTTTTAATATATGGTGGATAACATTAAATTCCAAAAGAGGTTACCACACTATGTTGTTATTTAAATTTTGTGTTTCCTTTGAAAGAATAATGAAATTAAATTTACTAAAAAAAATTAGATAACAAATTTAAAAATTAGGAAGATGGTTCATGATGAAAAGTGTGTAATCCCATTAATTTAGTATGTATATGGAACTAAATATTATATATATATATATATGCTAGTGGTTAATATCCTCAAATATAATGAATGTGTTTATTTCATAGAAATTATCAAATCTGAAGTTAAAAATAATAGCATCTGAATAAAATTGCCTATTTTTTGTCCTAATTATTCTCATTTATAGAAATAAAATTTAATGAATTATTTATTCATGTTGACTTATTGAATGATGTGTGGATGAATAATCCAAGTTTATTAAAAAAAATATAAGTTTAATGACATGGGGTTAAAACATAGTCATAATATTTATTGAATAAAATATAACCCATGTAAATGGAACAAAAATATTGATGTATTTATAAGTAATAAGGATTCTAAATAAAGAAAATATTCACACAATTTCATTGATAATTTTTTCAGGATGATTAATTTATCAACCAGGGAATTTATTTTTTATGCAATGCTCTTGTTGTGTTCATTAATTTTATTGAATGTAGATCCAAATTATGAACTTTTAGAATTCTTCAATATGATGTAACTATGAAAATATACGAGAAATATTATTATAAGTATTAATATAATTAAACATATCTTTAGTATAATTTTTCTAAAATTTGTAAATATTTAGATGGATTTTGAGTGGATTGAAATGATTAGATATAATGTATATAAAAATTTCATTGAAAAACATTTCAATCAATCAAAGGAAAATTCACCACGATTAGATGATTATGAGAGATACGTGTATAATGTTATCTTATCTTTAGTGGTTCATAATTTTATGAATTTTATAGTATGAACTCATTCATACATTTCTTATCCAGTGATAATACTATTTTGGTAATGAAAAATATATTAGTTGTACACATGTAATAAAAAAATGTTTTAGAATATTGTATGAAATATTTGAGTCTAAAACATTATAATTTTTTGTCTTTTTAACTATATAAATGATATATAAATTTTATCAATGGGTTATTATAATTATTGATAGATTATGACTAATGTTATCATCCACAACGATGACTATTATATAGTATTTATGGATTTGATATTTTTATCTCTTCATAAATAGAGAATGATTGATATGTATAACCAATGGATGAATTGAGGGTTTAGTTTGGTTATGGAATATTTTGAAAAATAATTCATTTGTTCAGGAAAGGTGGATATAGTAATATGATGGTATGGGTACAATTTTATTATTAAAAAAATACATGGTCTCCTTTTTAGAGTATACATATAGAAATAAAACAACACTACATTAATTAGTTTCTATAATATAGAGATCTATTGATAATGAATATAGTCATTAGTCCTAATTTATTAGATATCATAACCAATAAAATAGTCTAAGAAATTATGATGCATAACTATAATTTAGTGGGATTATGATGATTAGAAGATAGAATAAAGCAGTGGATTCTATATGTTAAATGGGTAGTTCAAATATAAATATGTTATGATTGTTTTTTTCTTTCATCATATTGACTTCAATATGGTATTTTTAATAGTCTTGAAGATAGTTCCAATTCTCAATTAGATTAAAAATTACATTTATTTAAATATTTTTTATTTTGATGTGTGGCTAGTTATAAAAGGAAGATTTAATTAATTCATTGGGTATAAAAAAATTTCACTATTGGTTGTTTTTTTTAGAATGGTTAGGATAGAAAATGGTTTTTTAGGGTAATATCAATTTGGAAGAATGGGGTTCTACATACATATATCAACAATTATTGGCCAAAATGGAGAATTATATAAGATATCATCAATTATACTAATCTAATGGAAAGAACCTCATGGTTATACATGTTCAATTCTACCAAGAGGCTGGATGGACATTTTTATAAAATAGGGGCGGTATTTCGTGAATAATGAAAATGCTAATTAGATTAATTTATTATAAGTGACATACGTACTGAAAAGTATTTGAGAAAACTTTTATTTTCTGTATATGTAGTAATAATCCGGTAGTAATATTAATAGAGGGATGTAGGGATTATTAACCTAATAATATAAAATAAATATGTGATTTTTTTTCTATTTTTGATCTATTTTTATCCTAGTATGTGTGTGTGAATGATTGTAGAAATAATTACATGGTTTTGGGTGTTCTTCAGCTACCTATAATATATTACACTATTCCTGGTAGAGGAGGTGTTGAACTATTGATCAATTGTGATCCTAGAGTTTTGGTGTATTTAACCATATTATTCCATTATGGATTCCTTTTATGAACACATAATATCACATTTGACAACCCCATAAAAATATTATTTAAAAGTATAAACAATACAGCTCCTACCTATGATATTTTATTTTTGTATTTATCCATTAACGATATTTTATGAATATATTTAAGCACTTATTCTGTATGAGTGAAACTATTTTAGTTAATTCCCCTATACTATCTTAGTATATCCCATGGAATGTTTTCTTGATACAAAGCACATTATATTTTAATCTGATTTGACTAAAAATTATTCGAAATGTTGTTTTCATTATTGATATTATCTCATAAGGATTCTCCCTAGGACATTCTGATCAATTAATTTTAATGATAAAAATTGGCATTGCATTCATGTTAGAATAAAAGATGAATAATTTATATTATAGATTATATTTGCCTTTATTTTGTTTAAAAGAGGCTACGATGGGATGTCAAAATTATTTCACACTTGATTTATGCTATATATTATTTTAGAATTTCATGTTATTCTTTATTTCGTTCTATAGGGTATATTTTTGTGATCATTGGTAAAATCAATTTTTGTTCATTTGATTACATTGTAGTTGTGGATCAATGTCCAGAGGTGACTATTTTTTTATGATCTTATGATGTCACTAAATTAATCACCAACCCAAAAACAAACATTATTGAAATATTTGATCAAGGTCACAATGGATTTATATGGAAATTAGGATGTTTTACGTATAACATAGAATAAATCATGACCTTCAATTCTAATTTTTTATTTCAGTTACTATATTCATTTCATCATTTAAGTATTTGGTTGGGTATGCTTGTAAATATTTTAATAACACATGTGAAACATTTAATTACATAAATGTGTAAAATTTTAATAATATATTTTTCTTATATTTATATTTTTTTATTCTATTTTTAAAATCCATTTTATATCCATTAACAAAAATGATTTATATATGCATTTATTCAATTTTTTATGTTATATACTAATGTTTATGTACTCAATAATATTAATTTTGATTCTTTTTAGTTATTATTTATATAGATCAGGATGATTTTTTAGTGAACCCAAAGAATGAATATATTTGTTACTATAAACAAAAAATCTATTTAACTATTATTATAAATTATCAATTGGAGTTATTTTATATTATTAGGGGTTTCTTGACCCGGATTACCTAGGTCATGAACCTAGTCATATTAACTTGGGGGGTCTCTAATAATACCTTAGTTTCCTACCCAATATACTATATATTATTACTTTTTTGGGAGTTTCCCTGTATAGAATGTTAATGTAAAATTCCCTCATTCTTGACCCCACATAGAAATCCCGTGTAGCAACACTATTCTTTTTTACATGGTATTTCCATTCATACCATTTTTTAACATCCCAACTTGAACCACTCGGTCTGAACCAATGTTCCACATGACATCATTCATGCCACTAAGTACATATGTGGTTTACGACCAATATTATAGAAACCCTAATTTTAATACATGGTTAGTATAGTATTTTTAAGGATAAAAATACAAAAGAGTTACCCAACTAGGATGAAAAGGTTTATTGTCCTGGGAAATGTGAAATTTTTTACAAAATAAGGAATAAACATTATTTAATTCCTTCTTCTCTGGAAACCTATTCTCCCTCATGTTCTCCTTTGTACAAGTATTCATGTGATGATATAAATAATAATATGGGTGTAATAAAATCATAGTAAGAGTATGAATAAGAGGAATGAAACATGGGTGATCAAAAAGATCGTAATTATGAAACAAGGGAAGGTTCGTCATCACAATCATTGGCGGACGCATTATATAAATTTGAGGAATATGGAAATGGATCAAAATGAAACATCATGTACGAGTGGTCAAGTAAAACAGATATTTCTGAACTATACTAGAATCATGTTCACACATAACATACATGAGTCATCATAACATCATCATTAACAAAAATAATATAGATTCATGTTCAATAATATTTCACATTATGACATGAGATACATAACATTACCAAATATATTAGATCTCTATATAATTCATGGCACATACATCAGATGATAGCATTTTCATAATCATGCATGCAACATAGAACATATTAAATAATCTTCTATAAAATAACCCATTGAAATGAAATGGGTGTCCATAGAATTTTTTAAATCATACATTAATTAAAAAAATTGCTTTTACCAATATTAAAAAGCAGTGACACACTTGTTATAATATAATTAGTTTTGATTAAATAGGAAATAATCTCAAGATATGTAAAATTAATGTTTCTCATAAAGAAGTGTTTATTTGGAAGTATATTTTTATATGTCAACTAATATTGTCGAAAAAATGTATATCCCCATAAAAAATTTTAATTACTTTTGAAGAAAAAATATTGAAATCTATACTGTGGAAGAGATAATAACCTAATGAAAATAATTTGGTTCATGAATCCCCTTTCCTTATGCCTGAATGATTTATTCACATTAATGTCATGGATAATAAAATTATATTAATTAATTAATATATAAAGAACCATTTGGACATTTATTATATTTATTATAATGGTATTATGTTATTTAATGACTATTTTGATGAGTTATAGTGTTCAATTTCATCATTTAGTAGTGTTTTCTTCTCTATTTTCTTGATCAAATCACTTGAATACATGTATTAAAGATTGATTAAAATGAGGATTAGTTTCCTAAATTTTCATTATATATTATTAATCAATATGCATATGTTTAATTATCTTATATGCTAATTTTTTCTATATATTATGATGATTTATTAAATAAAATTTTAATGATAATAATTTAAATTAATTTGGTGGTTTTTCAATCATGATGAACTCGAATATTTTTATTATTTAATATTACTACATAAGTTAGTTACAGAACATAAAAAATGATATAAAATTAACCTTGATATTTGTTTCATCAAATTAAATGGCTTTACTAATATTCTTGAAGGTAGTAATGGAAAATGAAAATTTTACATTCTTGAAAGACATAAAAAACCTCATCGACGAAATTCCAATATTTGTAATACAAAGGATAGAAAAATATTTTTGATGGTGATTAATTCCACTAAAAAAATTTATAGTATATAAAACAAGATTTATTCTCCATTACACTATTATAAAAGTATTTTATAAGAGAATAAGAAAATAAATAAAATTTAAATGAAATTAAAACAAAAATAAAGTGGATTTCACCTCTGGATTTTCTCCACCATGAGATCCTCCATAGGGAAAATTATTTTTTTCATTTTATGAGTCTAAGTTACCATAGATGTGGGGTATGGTCTTAAGAAGATTATTGGGTAAACCTTTAACAATATTCAAGACATGGAAGGTGTGTCGAGAAGAGGTGGTGATGGGTAGTATTTATAGGGGGAGATAGATTTTTTATCATTGTTTTGTACATTAGTTTATTGTTACACATCATGATATTGAAATTATGGAACAAATCAAGAAATAAGAACAATCAAATGAAATATTGTAAGATATTTTAATCTCACAACATATTTACATCAATAATGACTAAAAAAAGCATGTATTTAAATTTAATATTAAATTATCATATTTTAATATTCTTAAAAAAATAATGTGTATTAGAAAAACAACAAAAATGTCACTATATCTAAGTTTAGACATGTAGAATTCGAGCAGAAACTCTATTTTAGAAAAATTTGTTTCAATATTTGGAAAATTTAATTTTTAAATAATCCTTAATTTACTTGGAAAATTCAAATTTAAAAATTAGAATTTATTTACTAATATATTGAATAACTAATTAATATATCATAAAAATATATTATAATAATATGGCACCTAAATATTCATTTGTGAATCTATTTTGGGATAATAAATTTTATATCAATTTATTTTATTAATTACAAAATATTAAACAAACATTTATATTTTAAAAGTGTACCAGCACTTAATATAACATCTTAAAAAATTATTTACTTACAATATCATATAGTTATGTTGTTTTTTCATTTATAAGATGCCTAATTTTTTTTAAATATTCATAGGTGTGGTTACTATTATATTTTCTAGATTATTATTTCTAATGGTCATATTACTTTACCAAGGTTCATGTTACCATTCCACTGGTATAAGTTCCTCAATTTCTATAAATAAAAATTATTTAATTAATTCATCATTTAAAAGGTTGTATTGTGTTCTCAAATGTGATTTTATGTGGTTTATTGAAAATTAAATAACTATAAGAATGATGTTTACATTGATAAAAAATGGGTTTTTACATAATTCCACCTTATGAAATTTCTCCCTCAAATTTTTAATTTAAATTCGTAATTAAAATAGATGATGGAACTTCTCATTGATCACTATGTCCAGTTACCTTGTTTTATCTTCGTACTAATGTAATAACCATAGTAATTTGACCAGGTGAGTAGTCTAATTATGTATTGCATTATCTTTATAGTGAAATATCATCATCAAATTTAACTCAAAAGAGAGCTCATCTTCTAAATGTACCACCTCTTAGTTCTGTACATATAAGGGATATGGAATGTAATTTCTCAAGAGGGATACATGGAGTATATTGTGTACTGGAGACATGGTAGGTGGTAGTTCCAGTCCATAGTCCAAAACTCAAACAAGATCACGAATCTATAAGGTTCTGATTTACCTACGACGTAGGTTTCCATTCTTCAAAAATCTCATGATCCTCTTCCTTGTATATATCCAGAGGAATAAAATGTATATATCTCTAAAATATTATCCCCATTAAAGAATTTACATATAGCTATTCTATAAAATTTCGGTTTACTTGATTTGATGCTAAATGGTTTTAATATTTTCCACCATTTCAGGTCCTAGTGGTTTATGTTCGCTAACTTCTTCCCATCAGGTTGATGTTCTAAATTTTTTTTCCAAATAAAGTCTATCATATAGAACCATATGGATTATTGAGTGGTAACTTATATTGTAGGAAAAAAAATGAAAAAGGAATATGGTTTTCCCATGTAACATTAATGTTTGTAGAACATACTCTTAAATTGAATTATACTGTTTGAATAATCCACTTTGATCAACAATTTATTTGAGAATGATAAAAGGTACCAATGTCCAGTTCAGTGTTTAGATAATGTAGTAGACTTTTCCATAACATTGAGGTGATTATGGGTTCCAAATTGGATAAAAATGATATTGGTACTCTATTTATAATTACAACTTTTATAATTTATTTATGTTCTAGATTATCTAGTGTGATATCCTCTAAAATTGACATAAATTGAGTTTTCATTGTGAGGTGATCCATGAAAACCCATATATCGTTTTTCCTCCGGATGTATTTGAATGACTGGTAAAAAAAATTGTGGTGTTGTTTTCCCATTTCCTTACTTGTATGTGTAATGGTTGCATTATCCCATTATACTTTTATCTTTTAAACACCACTTTTCGATATACCTAGAATCATAATGCATATTCTATATTCACATTCCTCATATTTCACAACCAATTATGATCTCAAGGATATTGATATATATTTTTTATCCATGGATGTATTAATAATGTTTAGATATGGGAATCATTAAGAAGATATTTCATTATCTCTGGATTAAATGGGACACATGATAATTAAACAAATCTCACCACTCATTCTTCATTAATTTTGAACACCAGGGATTTCAACCATTTGACAGCTTCCTCCTTCATCAGAATATCAATAAAATTTAATTGAGAATCCATTATTTTCCCCATATGGTATGGTTGTTGAATCATTTGTGAAAGGATTGATGGTTTTCCTTACTTAATTATTCCCATTTAAATCTGTTGTGAATCTAAAAAAATTGGATCCTTATCAGTTTAAGTCATTGAAAATGTTGAAGCATCCATTAAATATAGGGCATCCTCTGGTTTATTCTCTTTTCTAGGATAGTAGTGGATAGAGAAGTCACAATCCTTGATGATATATAACCATATTAGCTGGTGAATATTGAAATCCTTATTTTTAAATATATATTTTTGGCTTCTATAATCAATATAAATTCCACACTACTCCCTATGGATATAATGTGTCCATATTGTCAAAATGAAGAACACATCAGAAAACTCCAAATCATTTGTGTAATTTTTTCCATGGATTCTATAGTACATTGAGGAAGTGGCTATCAAATTATAATTTCATGTCAGTACATTACATAAAACCATCCTTCAATACTATTTTTTATACCAATAATATATCCCCACATACTGGTAGGTTGAGTACTAGAGTGATTATATGCATCATTTTTAATACTATGACCCAGTCATCATATTCAATTGTCTAGAAATACTTATATCCCATTCGATCCATCTATTATAGTGGGTTTTAAAGTCATGATATTTTATTCACAAATCATTGGTAATATTGTGAATATTCAATGAATCAATGAATATATATGTCATATATTGGATTTTGACACTCTTTGAAGACCTTTCTCTTATAGGGGTCCACCAATATTCCTGTTTTTGTGATAACCTTCCCCATTACTAATACTTCCTCCATCCAGAACATAATTTTACTATAATTTTCAAAACGTTATCCTATCAAAATATATTTATTATAGAATTAAAATGTTACTCATGTTATCCCATGTAAGTAGAGTATATAAGAAAAAAATCAATAATGAATAAAAAAAATTAAGGTTATCTATAAACACCATATTCATTAAATCCAAGAATATTTCTATTGAATTGCTGAAGCTAAAGGGATTCACTAAGAACCCATAGTGTTTATACCTCATTCTAAAGGTAGATATAGGAATATATCCCTTTCTATCCTTTAATTAGTGATATATTTAACAAAGGCCCACCTTATTTAAATAAATGTCCCCATGTCTCTAATTGAACAACTCCTCGATCCATGTAAGTGGATACATGTTCATCATTTTGGTCTTATTGAGCTCTTGATAATCAATGCAGTGAAATATTGATACATCCTTGTTATTGAGAAAGATAATGAGTTCACCCTAAGGTGAATCACTCAGGAATATAAAACCATTATGTATGATCTCTTGTAACTACTTAATTAGTTCATGCAGTTCAATGAAGGTTATTCTATAAAGTCTCTTTAATATAGGCTGAGATCAAGGAACATATTCAATAGTAAACTCAACCACTTGTTCGAGAGGAAGTCTAGGTAACTATTCATGGAACACATCAATGTATTCCCTCACAATGGGAATGTCATCTATCATGATTCTCTCCTTTTATCAATCATTTAATATTAATATTCTTGATAATAATGTAATAGTGTCCACATTTTATACAATAATTAATCAGTAGGTTCATCCTCTTCCTTATAGTTGTTCAAAATTTGAGGATTACTCGAGATGTGAATAGTGATCTCCCATTTGAGATATTGGATGTTGATTTTGTATAAATATATCCAATCCATGACTAATATAGCATCAAACTCTAGTAAATGAAGTATGACATGACTATTTAGGAGGTTAACTCCACAAACATTAACTATGGAGGAGTTATGCACATTGGTTGTAATAATTTCCCCATTTTTATTTATCATAGATATCTCAACCTCCATATTTTGTGTGGGTTTCGAAATATTATAGAAAAAAAATGGATAAGAACGAATTCATAGAACCAAAAGAACATGATACATTCACTAATCATGAATGTATAACTGGCATACCATTGACCTCAACATTTTCATGATCCACCTCAATATTAGTTATGGAATAATCTTTTCCATTCAATATGGATTTGTTGGATGCTGATAATGATTACACTTGAGCACACAAGGTATAGTTTTATTTCTTGTATTGTACCCATGATTCATATAGTTGAATCATTGAACGATATGTATTTCCATAATTTTTTCACTAGATTTTAAAGCTTCCTCATGTCTCCTCATCATTCATTATCTTGGAAAGTAATTCATTCCACACATTAATCATTTCCTAGTCCCATTGAGTAATTCACCAAGATGTTCTCCCCAAGTTTTTGACGTGTGAGTTGTTGATATTTCTTTCTAACTGTTTTATTAAATCCCTCATCTTGAAACTCTTTTTTTCAGATCATATCTCCTTTTCCATAGTATTATTCTAAATAATACATCGCTTATTTGAGATCACATTGAACATCATCTTACTAACTACTAATGGCATGAATTTATAAATATGTGGAAAGGTTTGGTTTTAAAAAAAAATTAATATATCTATTTTCTTATCATTTTTTATCACAAAACCAATGGAATTCCATGCAATATTAGAGAAATTTTCTTCATAATTCATTATAGATGAAGCATACATTTTATTTTCCTATATAAACTCTCTCAATATCATTGTATGATGATCTCAATGTAAATTATTGTAAAAAAATATTTTCTTATTGTATTCCCACTCCATATCGTCAATTTAATCCATCATCTCGGTATTCATAATCAATTTCCACCTTTGATCAAAATATCATTCTAAATGATAAATCACCAAAGTCACCTTCCCTATATTAGAATATTTAAGCACATAAAAGTTTTCTTCATTGAGATTACCCACTATCTTCTAACTAATGGATTTCTAGATTTAAAAAATAAGTTGTCATTTCATATAAAAGACACGTTGTCGAGTCGCTCCCTCTATGGTGAGAGAGGATGTTCCACATTATTTAGATTATTATTCATAGTATTATATGGTTGAGTGATTATCGCTAATAAATTTTGAACCCCACATCCTAAGTCATTGGGGATGTTATTCGGGCATTCACTATATTGTCCCTCACATGTATCATTGGCCTGGTTTCTACTTGTAACACCCCAAAATGATAAAGGGTTAAATGAGTAAATGATATGACTCATGTCAACAAAGGTGCATCTTCCTTTTAGGGAGCCAACCTGATTATAACTCCACAGTTATATGTGATTTTCCTAGAGTAGTTATCAAGATGGGTGACCATCTAAGATGTTTCCAGGGTTTGTGTGAGTGAGGAAAAAGCACACTGGAAAGGGAATATGTTGGCCTGTGGGGATTGACATTAGTCAGATGACCCATTTAGGTTGGTGGGTGGATCCTTGGGTAGGGACCACATGTATGTGGGGAAACTAGTGGTACCTATAAGGCCAGGACCTGATGACCATGTTATGGCGGGGTGTGTGTGTTATCACTGGGAATAGTACCTAGTTGTTATATTTGGTATCATAGGAGGAACCCAACATTATGGTGGTGCAATGCCTGGGTTGAGATGTAGGGACCAAAATGAGGATTTTGTGCTCTATAGGGGGTGATAGTAACACCCAAAAATGATAAAGGGTTAAATGTCTAAATGATATGACTCATTTCAACAAGGTGCACCTTTCTTTTCAGGAGCCTACCTAATTAGAACTCCACAGTTATGCGTGGTTTTCCTGGAGTAGTGATCAGGATACATGACCTTCTGGGAAATTTCGAGGGTGTGTATAATTGAGGACAAAGCACACTAGATAGAAAAAGTGTTGTCTTGTGGTGATTTTCATTAGTCAGATTACCCGTTCAGGCATGTGGGTGGACCCTTGGGTGGGGACCACATGTGTGCAGGTCAACTAGTGGTACCTAGAGGGCGTAGACACGACGTCCATCTTAAGGAAGGGTGTCTTTACTATCACCGTGTCCAGGACCAAGTTGTTACACTGAAAAAATGTTCAGATATTAATTTTGGGCACTATAAGCCTCAGAATCATGCACCGTCAAGGCACACTGGAAAGGAAAAAAGCACACTAGAATAGACAAGTGTTGGCCTCTAGGGATTGTCATTAGTCTGAGGACTTGTTCGGGCATCTGGGTGGACCCTTGGGTGTGGACCACATGTATGTAGGGAAACTGGTCATACCTGGCGAGCATGGAATCGATGACCTTGTTAGGGCGGGGTTTCTGGGTTGTCACCAGGTCCGGGACCCAGTTGATAAATTGAAAAAAAGTTCCGAAATTAATTCCGAGCACTCTGGGCCTCGAAATCACGCACAATCAAATTTTGTGATCACAAGAGTACGATTGGGTTCATTAGGGTGTGGTTCATTTTGGAAGAGCATATACTTTACTGGCACGGGTCGAGGGTGGATGTTAATAAATTTCTGAACTTTTTTCCGGTATGTTCAGTAAACGTACAAGCGGGTTTTTCTAAATTTCATACTTGTTCTCAGAATTAAAATCTGAGTGCACCGTTGAAATTCCAGCACTAATATTCGCATAAGGAGACCTTCACCTCGACCACAGTTTGTCAAGGGTTAATGTTAATTTTTTGGGTTTTTCTTGAAATGAATAATATAAAAAAAGTGTGTAACAATTTATTTCATTTTATTTGGAAACTCCCATGTGGAATTTTCATATGTGGGACCACTTAAATTATCCTCCCATGAAAGGCTATGGTGGTGGGGACCACCCGAGGGTTAAACATGATGAAATCCCCACATAATGAGGTAGAATCTTCTCAAAACCCTCATTAATTTGGAGGAGCCTCTTGAGCTTCCACTACATTTATTATGCCAACACACCACATTAATATTTTCTAGCTTGTGTGAGTGTGCCAACATAATTTCTTCTTATGTTAATTATATTGGCACCTCTTTAATTTTTTGGATGGAATTGTGAGAGATGAACACTTAGAGGATTACACTTCATCTACAAAGAAATCTCCTCCAATGAAGAAATCCATCTTTGACTTCTTCCTCAGGACAACCTCAAACGAGGAACGTCTTTGACTATGATGAACCGACGCACGATCTTGGGATTGGAGGTGTGTGGCTAATCAGACCAACATCGAAAAACTTCATCTTCTTCTCGCTCCAATGTCAACGAACAATCTGGGGTAGGGGTTTTGTTCAAATGTTCTTCCCTTCAATATTTCTTTTGCAGGAATGGGATTAGTGATTGATGAAGGTTTTGGGGATTCAAGTTTAAGAAATATCTTCCTTACATTTTCTCTTTCTTGTTGAGTCGCATGCTACCACTCTAACGCGGAGGGTGTGGCTCAAAAAAAAAGGCCTGAGCCCTCAGCCATTCTTCTTGAATGATGTATCCTTCAAGATGGAAGAAGGTGACTTTAGTGATGGTGAATGGTGCTGGTAGTTTGCACCGGTGGAACTCGAGAACTGTCGATGAAGGCACGACACCCCGTCGCCCTGCGGCCTTCACACCCCGCGGCGCGCCGCTGTCTCCGCCCACTGCCCACCCCACATCCTTCACTGCCCTGCGGCCTCCGCGGCTCAACATCGCCACTCCAGTCTGGGCCAAGCCGTGACCGACGTCTAGGCCGAGCCGCCGCCACTAGGTCAAGTCGTTGTCTGAGCTGCCGCCACTGTCCGGGCTGAGCCACAACCATCGTCCTGGCCAAGCCGCTATTGAGCCACCAATACCGGGCCGAACCACCATCTGATCCATCACCACCGTCTAGTCCGAGCCGTCGCAGCCCCTCCAGCCGAGTCTCCCCACGACCTCATGCCCTCTTGACCCCATTGAAGGTCGTTCGGCCACCTTCGGCCCGTCACGGCCCCTCGTGGCCTGCTAGGATATAAAACGTAGAGGTCCTGGCTGAACCCAACCTTTCGGGCCGCCCAGTGGGTCGGGCCGGGACGGTCTGACCTGGTCGCTCCAGTCCTGGACCCACTATGACCCATTTATGCTCTTTTGGCCATAACTTTGGCACCAGACGTCTGTTTGACGATCCGTCAGCGGAACTAGAATCCTAGGAGAGAGATGGTCCACATGAGTATACTCAACTCGAGTTTTGAATTATTATGGGGGTACGGTCAGGTTGGATCGAGTACGAATCCAAACTGGGTCCCTAAGACTAAAAGTCTAACAACCCACAGACCGGGCATCAGTTTGACGAACCGTCTGATTTAGTGAGACCCCTATGATTTGGAAATCTTTTGAGATAATTATTTGTGGGAAATCATAGTAGTTGGAGAATAAAACTGTGCCTTGGGGAACCAACTCTCTCAGAGATAAGAAATCCTACTGCGGAAACCCAGTAGCTGGCTATGACGAGAAGAGTGCTCCTAACATCATGTGCGGGTCAGCTCCTAGCGATCCTGTGTGGGTCAGCTCCTAGCGATCCTGTGTGGGTCAGCTCCTAGCGATCATGTGTGGGTCATTATCTAGGGATCATGTCTAGTTCAGCTCGTAGTGATCCTATGTGGGTCACTTCTAGTGATCCTCTGTAGGTCAGCTCCTAGTGATCCTGTGTGGGTGAGCTCCTACCGATCCTATGTGGGTTAGATACTAGTGATCCTCTGTGGGTCTGATCCTAGCGATCCTGTGTGGGTCAGCTCTAAGTGATCCTATGTGGGTATGCTCTTAGAGATTATGTAAAGGTCAGTAGTAGATCCTCTTAATAGAATAAGATTTTTAAGTATTTATAACTAATCATCTTCACTACCATATATAAAGATATAATTCAGTGAGCTGAGTCAGTACCTATGTGTTATCCTCATTATTGAGATGGAATACTTGATAACTCTAGTGTATGTATGAACATGTACCAAAGTAGGTTTGATAGTGATTTTATACATTGTGGTTTATCCATTGTGGATTTTGTGAGACCTTGAGGTTCCCGGGGTCCCTACTGAGTATCATTATACTCACCCCTACACGGTCTATGTCTGAACCTTGTTGTGTTGGATTTAGATGACAGACATTGTTGACTGAGAATGAGGGTACCAGGATTGGACGGTGCTCGGAGAGGGACCATATGTTGTGTTTGTATGCAGAGGAGTCTGGAGGTTGTGGAGTGCTGAGGAGGTGATCTATACCTAACCGTAATGTAGGAAACTCATAGGATGATTCAATTATTGTCTTTATCATTATTCAGTTGTATTTTATTTCAGTTGTACTTGTACATTCCAGTTGGGCATGTATTCTGACCCCTTTTTACTTATGGTACACACTTGTTTACTATAAAGTTGAGTTGTATTATTATATTATTGTGTGTTTGGTTACGTGTGTTTATAGGTTATAAAGGCAATGTCATCCCAGTTTTAGGTAATATGCCTTTGGTGGTAGTCGCCAGCCCCTAGTATATGGATGGTGGGCTTGGGGTAGTCACGACATCAGCTCCAGGAGATGGTTCATGACACAACTAGATCCAAAAATTTTAAAAAATAGAAAACGAATGAAAAATACCTATGTAAAAATGTAAGGAATAAATAAATAATTCAATTGTCTAAATAAATTTAAATTAATATATTATGGTATCCCTATGATTATAATTTTTCTAAAAAAAGCATCTTGGGGGAATTAATATACTTAGTCTCATACTTAGGGTTTTAAATAATGTTTTCAAAAACTAAATCCAAAATTAAATAAGTCATTCTATTATACCATTTATAGTGAACCTCCATTTCTGACATGATTATTACATCACTTTTTATGATAAATAACATAGTAATGTAAAAAACAAGGATACAAAGGTCTAGTCAATTGGGATAATTTTTACCAAACAAAAAATACACATAATAAAGAATAAAAATTATTTATTTCATAATTCTATGTCTCTTTATTTTCTCTCATAATCTCCATTATACTTGTACTTTCATGGGGAAATGTATCAAAAATAAGGGATGAGTTAAAATCCCTATAAGGGCATAAATAAGAGACATGAAACATGTGTGGGCATAAACATCATCAACATAAAATAAAAAAAGGATATTATTTTTAATTATGGGAATTAGAATTATGTAATTTCATGGAATGTGGAAATCCATAAAAATGAATCATCATGTCTTAGTGGTGAAATACAATATATATATTTTTAAGAAATATCACCATGTTCACAAATACAATATGTGAATCATCATAAAATCAATAGGGGAAAAATATATCACCATGTTCATTAATATCAATCAATATCTAATGACATATATCATATTACCAAATGAATTTAAACATAATATAATTCTTATTTCACATGTCCCATCATAAAAATTTCATAATCCCACATGCCACATATTATGTATAAAAGTGATTTCCATAAAATAAACCATGGATATGAAATGGATTTTTTGCGAATTCCATAATTCATGATTTCATGAGGAGATTCCGAGTTAGCAAAATAAATAGGTAATGATACACATTTAATAATAATCATTACCCTTTAGTGAAGAAGAAACAATCACAAGAGAATTAAATGGTTTGTTTATTAGATTGAAATGTTATTTTAGAAAAAGAATATATTTTTTATAAAATCATAATGGGATCATTTATTCCCTCTAAATTAAATGAGAAATTGGGTTTACAAGAACATAATATGAACACTCACATATTGGAATACAGAATCAACCATTGAAAGTAAGTGAGTTCTATAATCCCCTCACATTAAGTCTGAATTATTTCTTCATTTCAGTTTCACGATAATAAAATTAAATTCATTAATTATTTTATAAATAACCTATATAACATTTCTATTATTAATTATAATTTTATTTAGATTTTTATATGTGTTTTATGACTTATAGTGTTAAATTTTGTTCTTTATGATTGTTCCTTTTCTTGGTTTTCATGAACAATTTACTTATACAAATATATGTAGGATCGTGTAAAATGATGATAATTCAATAAAATTATTTTTATGATGTTATTACACTTAAATAATTTAAATTGGTTTAATATATTTTTCCCACATATGAATATGGTTCAATACATAAAATGATCATGATAACTATTTAGATAAATTTTGTGGCCTTTCTGTCACACCAAATTCATTTTATTTTATTATTTGATTCTATTTATTTAATTTAGATATAAAAAATAAAAAACGATATAACATTCATATTAAAACATGTTTCAACAACTATATTTTATTAAAGACCCTCTTTGAAGGTGTTAAATTAAAATGAAAAATTTTCATTGTTGAAGGTGATAAAACAACACCTCACATGCAACATTTCAAATTTATGAATAGGAGGGAGAGGAGAAAGACGTTTGATGATGATTTATTCCATTAAAATAATTATATTAATCTATATATAAGATAATATATTTATTATTTTACATGGATATTTGGATGTGAGTAGATAATAAGATAATAAATACAATTTAAAATAAATTCATAGAAAAAAAATAACGATTTTACCTCTTGGTTTTCTCCTCCTTGAGACCCTCCAAAGTGAGATAATTTTGGTATTAATATTATACAATCATTCCTAGGAATTATGGAGGGTCGTGGAAATTGTTTGGGGTAGAACCCAAAAACCATAATGTTTTGGATGGTGTGAGGGGAAGAGGTTTTGATGGATTATATGTGTAGTTGTGAAAAGGAGTGTTTCCTCATTATTTTATTCATTATATTTTTATTTTTCCACTATAATATGAAAATTTGGTACCTTATCAAATAATATTTTAAAAAAATTACCTACAGTTTGAGATTTCAGGCATACATAATACTTACATCGATATTGACTCAAAAAAATTTGGTATTTAGTGTTTATCATAAATTGTCATTTTTTTCAATTCACCAAAAAATGAATAATTATGGGTAAAAAACCAACAATTCACCATAAAATTTTTTCAAGGAGAGAAATTTAAATATTATACCAATTGTATGAAAATAATATTCTAAATATAGGATATTTAATTTTAAATTAAAATCAAAATTTACTTAGAAATTACTAATATTAAAATTATAATTTAATTTTTAATACATTGTATATTTCATTGTAGTCACATAAAATTTTATTATAAAAATAGAACACCATAAAAAATTAGATGGATCAATTTTGTGAAAATAAATAATAATCAACATAATTATATTAAATATAAAATTGAAAAAATATATGTTTTAAAAAAGTACCAACACATGATTTATCATGTTAAAACCATTTATTCACTTACACTATTATATAATTATATCATATTTTCATTTATAGTATGTGGAAAACATAATTGAACATTCATAGGTGAGGTTACTATTTTATTGGGTAGATTACTATTCCAAAGGGTCATATTTCAATGATAAGAGTAAAATTAAAATTACTCTAGAAGAGGTTCTCTAATTTTTTGAAATACCTATTACTTCATTCACTATTAATTTATATGGTTTTTTATGTTATCAAAGTTAAATTATTTAGATTATACTATATGAAATTATTATAATTAGAGATTTCCCATTGATATAAATATGTATGGCTACATATAAAGAGGGTCTAAGTCTATTAAATGGGAGATTATACCCTCATTATCATGTCATAGTAAAAATAGTCAATAATAAAGAGTATGATAAACAATCCGAGAAAACTTGTGGTAAGACAATGATGACAAACATTTTATATGAATAAAGCAGCTCAAAAAGTCAACATCACAAACTGTTTAAATGAAGCAGATAAAAAATGATAAATAGAAGGTCACACAACTGTTTATCCTAGCCCACCATGATCCACACTCATAATCTCAGTGTCCTTCCTAAGGTCCCTTTCACTTCATTAGACCCCCCATGAAATTTATTATCACGTCGAAATGCTTGAGTATGGTGTGGGTAAAAGTATAAGTTGGAAACAACAATGTATCCTCAATCAATGTTTATAAAACATATTATTTTGTTCCATAATAATATTATATGTTTCCCTAGAAAATAAACTCGTAATCCCAAACTAAGGAGTCAAATGTTAAGCAATCTGCCACAAACCCCCATCCTTACAAGTTTTGGCACCATACTTGAAATTTAATATATGTAGTTAACTATCCATGTAATCCAAAAATATATTGGAGAGTCACTAGGAATCCACATGGATTTGGGCGAACACATACTAACTGATATATTCAAGGAATCAAGTAATACTCTTAATCCTCCAGAATTCAAGAATATGCAGCCTGCCCAAAAATAACAATGCATTTGGTAACCCATGGATTCCACAAGCCATCATGTGTTGACCATCTAATATAAATCCACAAGGATTAATGTTGATGAGAGTTTATATGCTTATCATGTTATGTATTCATCATCATTTCTCATAATGTGTTCACTACAGAATGAGTAATCATGTCACAAAGGCCACCAATCATGTATACAAATACCAAGACACAAAGGAAAACAATACAAGTAATAACCTGATAACAACCCTAGAACACATTATCAGAAATATTAAATCATCATTTAAACCATCATGTGAATTGAAATCCATAATAGATTTAATCTATCACATCAATATCATGGTAACAAATAATACTATATCTTGGGAAACACAAACACCCACATTGAATCACAAGTCAAACACGGTGTTAATCAAGTAAACAGATAAATCAAGTATAGAAACATGTGTTTCCCTATTAAGAAATTATTTAATCTGATAAGAGGCATTATTGATTAATACTCTATGGTGTGATGGGAATGAAACCAAGGTATTAATGGGTACCCATTGGGTCAGGTGACTATGTTCATGGATCATGGAGGTCCAGGTCATGAAAAAATCTATTAGAGCCAATTCCAATCCATAATTACACACACACTACCTGGGATAGAAGCTTTTGGTACACAATGAAAATGTTTTTAATTAAAGGGGTGGAGAATTTAACACCTAATGAAAAATAAGATATTAAAGGATTAATGTTAATAGCTATGTCAACAAGGTAGTCCTTTATTTTTGAGTTCCTACTATATTTTAGTACACAATTAAACATTCATTTATTAGGGTAGTGATCCGGATTGGTTATGTCTATGGCTGTTTCTCAGAGTGTGTGTGAGATGAAAACAATTTTACTCGAAATAATATGTGTCGGCATATGTGTACAATCTTTGTTCAATTATCCAATTCATGGACATGGGTGGGCCTTAGGGAGGGGACCACTTGACTTCAAAGAAACTAGTGGTACATGGAATGATTTCACTAAATGACTATATTATGGATTGATGTATATGCTATCGATTGGGCCCACTTTTCACATTGTATGATGAGGAAAAACCCATACATATGTTCTGTGACACTGCCTGTGTTGAGATGTTTGTTCCCCAATGAGGACATTGTGTTCTATTAGGGGAGGGGGTAAATTGATACCCTATAAGGATAAATGATAAAATTACTAAATAATTTTTCCGAATAAGATTCATCATTATTTTGAGAAGACTACAACACTAAAAATCCTAATTTTAACTTTCTTTGTCAACACTATTGATCAGGAAGGGGGACTTCGATGGAACATTCCCATTGAGTGTGTGAGTGAGGGAAAATAAAACTAAATGATCATATATTTTATTTCGGGGAATATATTAATATTAAGTTCCGTTCAGGCATATGTCTAGGACTTATGTGGGGTACCACAGGATTGGGTGGTATCTAGTTTTCCCTAGTTGTCAAGGACCCAAAAAATGTTGATGTAGGTTCTATGTGTCATCAATGGGGACAAGTTGATAAAAAAACCAACAAATCCAATCATGATATCAAACATTAAAATTAGAAAGAAGATATAACAATGAGGAATTGGTCAATTAATTTATATGATGTTGATATAATCTGATGGTGTGTATATGAAAATTCATCCATCTAAAAATTATAAGTAAGTGGAATGAGTGTCACATGTACAATAATTTAATTCACATAGGATTAACGGTAATTTTAAAATAGAAATTTATTGTTTTGTTACTTGGTAAATATATAACTAAACCTTCTAATCATTTCATGACTATATAATTATTCTTTATTGTTTATATGTGGTTTCTATATAATAAATAAAATTTGATCATTATTAACTAAAATCACATTAAGAGAAATAATTATCGTAACCATATGTAATTTTTCCATCAATATTTCCTATAATATAGATCATAATGTAGCTTTTTATATTCAATTTAAATAAATCATTTTGGGGATGAATCCCATGTATTGTTCTACTCAATTTCTCTAAAATTCACATTTAAATTTAATTAAAAATATATATTCAAAAACGTATTGTCATTTATTGAGAAATGATGGAGATCTCCCCAATTTTCCATGATTTGGAATGACAATAACTATAAATGAAAGATATTTAGGTGATATAATTACTCCTTACCTAAGTAATTACATTAAATAATAAAAAAATATGGAAATATATATTATGGAGGAACACCATTCTAACGAAGTTTCATCTAATGATCCTAGTTTTCATTGGGATTTCTATTTTGCATGAAAAATACTATGTCACATAGGTTTTAGGGATAATACATATTTATTTATAGTTATTAAAAAATTTATTACCCCATAGTGTCGGAAATTTTGAAAATCAAAACCTCAAAACAAATATTTAATCCATCAATGGGAATTATAGAATGAACTAGACTTCACAATATCTTATATTCAATGTTATAATGGTGGAATATGGAGATTCATAATATCTAGGAATTTATATGTCAAATAGTTCAGGTAAATCTATTATTTAAATATAATAGGATTATTTTTCATAGTATGAAAATTATTTACAAATGGTAATTAGTATAAAACATATTATAATGTTTTTTTATGAAATACTTCAAACACACATTTTGTAAAGAGGATTTTTTGCCCTGATCTATAGCCCTTATAGACCTGGCAAGATCTATCAAACATAAATACAGACTACCAAATCATAATAATTTATGATCAAGTAAATAATGTATATTTCTACTTATGAATAATATAATATGCATAATGTAACATTGATTTGACATCGCTAAAATTAATGATATGATAGGGAAATATTTTCTAAAGAAAAATTTCATGTCATCATAATGAATGTAACAAATGAAAAGGAATAGGAATTTTTATTGTAGAGTGTCTATCATTTATCAACACATTGATGAACCGGGTGAAACATGTTATATCACAACATACATATGATGAAAAATTGAAAATGGAAAAATATTCATGAAATATGTGGAGCTATGAAGTCATTTGATATTATATATAGTCTTCATTTTGAAAAATTTTACATTTCCCATGTCTAGAAAATATGATACCACCACACCAAAACTATTCAATTCATTCCACTATGCTTAATGCCTAATAAATACCTACCATGAAACTATAATATTGTTCTATGATTGTATGAGTACCCTCATCCAATTATCTAAGGATTATAACCAATGCCTCTAAAATCGTCTCTAGATAAATAATTATAATATGTCCATATATATTAATGTTGACTTTGAATATTTTAGCTCCATTAGTTTCTATTTTGATATCATTTCCAATGAAAATGATGCGAAACCAATATCGCATCCTTTTTAATGTTCCAAATTCCCATATTCCAAAACAAACGACACTAATACCATATATAAAATCAATCATCCACTTCAAATGAAAATACTCAATATACGCAAAAAAACAAAAAAATTCCTATAATAAAATGTCCATATGAATACCAAAATTTTATAACCCATATGACAACATACACATATTAGAAAATCCATTACATAACTTCTAGTTCTTATACCCACCCAAAACCTACCTAATACACATTATTAACCCCTCAATGGGACACATTGAGTACCCTACCTCTTAGTTATCCTTAAACTTTTTGTTAACCTTGTATGACATCTACAACAATAATATTTTTAGAATCCCCTTAAATAATGAATTATTGTAGATGTTTTAATAGAATAAAATCTTAAAGCATAGAGATTATTAATTCTATGCTGATATAAGTCATTATTATGGATGGATGGTATCTGATGTATCAGGATAAAATAATACAAGTGTAAAATATTGAATTTAGAGAGATGAAGATGTTTTTTTGGGGAAATATATATTATATTGGAGGTTATATGAATTTGTTTGTTCTTGGATAATTGGTGATCATTGTGGTTGAGTTTTTTGTATGTAATGGATTATATATGACGATGTTTTTGAGAGAACATGAATATATTGAACATGAGATTGATCATACAAAATAAGTTTTATAAACTTATTATATTTCATTAGTAGAGAAATTTACAATTAGTCATGATGTGAATATGTCCATGAGGATCGATCTCGAGATATTATTCCTATGAATAATTTATAGGCACACTAACAATTCCCAGTAAGAAAAGGAAAGTTATTATTTCTCATTGCGTTAAATGTATAAGATCATCAATAGTTTTATGTGTATATTTTGGTAGATGAACAATGAGTGAATATTATCATTTTATTTTATGGTAGTTTGGATGAAGGTGAAGAGTTATTTTATTGGTTTTAATTATATCACAATAATTATTGATGAATATAGTTTTATTTAATTAATCACATCAAAATTTTATAAATTTCCATAATAAATTAAATTTTAGTACTGTTTTTGTGAGGACAAGATCACTATGTAAAGAGAGTAATATTTAAGAGTGGGTTGAGGCATATTAAGTTTCTACTACATATGAAGAGGATAATGACAACAATTCACATCTGACCTCCCACTATCGAGAACTCCCCACATCAATAGAGACATCCTCCTAAAGGATCAATAAGAACCAAAACCATTCATTCCGTATGGGGATTTCAGTCGAATATTAATTGAAATATTTCATTGTATTTTAACATTGTATAAATATAATTATGATGGAATGTAAATACCATTTAGCACATCACATAATTCTTATATATAACTATTGTATATATTTCCACTTGATACTACCAATCTTAGAGACAATTATACCTCATCCAGATTCATTTCTAGACCTTGATATTTTGATTGAAATTAGTAGGAAACTAGCACAAAAATTAGTCTAGATACTACATCCCTAAATATATGATTTTATGGCATCCCCTATAGACTATTCCTCATGAAATATTAGAATATTCTTTTGTGTATTACTCGATTATAGAATGAAAGTGATTCCTATATAAATTGAAGGTATAAAAGATAGAATACCCCATTTATAAAAAATGTTATGAAAAAATATTCACTATATATTCCGCCACTAAATTTGGAAGATTCCCAAGGAACCATTGTTTTTGAATACCTATACACGAACTCTTAAAATAATAGCATGAATCCTTATAGTGGAATATATTACTGATATTTAATCCACCAAAATTATTTTAGAGCATAACATGGGTGTCTTATATGGTACTAAATAAACTGTAGGTAATATAGGAGGTTGTAATAAATATCTCATTACCCTAGTTATTCCTAGGGTGTAGGGTACTAAGATGAAAAAAAATGATTATAAATGACATGGGGTATGAGCTAACCGGCCAAATTCTGAGTGCCAAACCCTACATACTACATAATCATTCCCACCAGTAATTTAAAGGATGTTAGTCTATCATTACCATACAATCATTAAGACATTGGTAAAAAAAGGCAATTGGAATGGATGGTGTGTACACTGAGGAATCTCTAGAAATCCCAATCATAAATTTTTAATATCATGGTAACCATATTCTTTAATATTTTTTAATAGATATATTTAGCCTATTAATCTCATTTTATTTTGAGTTCATCACTAACTATTGTTGTGTTATAATAAAGATATGAATGGAAGAATTTTTTTATTATATTCCTTGAATTCAATTTGATTCATCATTTTATATCTATTAATGGTTCTGGTATATGATATCTCATAAATAAAATCCACACCAAACAAAGGGAACATATCATAGTGGAAAAAAATTGAACAAGGGATTAAGGAATGTTATTAAAACCAATATGGGATACATTAATTTAATTTATTGTATTTACCTCATTCCATTGTATCATTTTCATTCTCCATTATTCAAACATCTATTTGGCCTTGTCTAAAAATTACAAGAAAACTCTAGTTCAGGTGTTACAGTGGGATCCTTGGAATATCATAGATTTTACCCTTTACCAATCAATGATATAAAATAATTTTGAATAATAATATTTACAATATAAAAAATAATAAATACTAATAAAAATAAAAAATGAAACCATTAATGAAAATGATTAAATAATACATAATCATTCTGATATATATTTTTTCAATTTATTGATGATATGATTAAAATAGCAAATATTTTTTATGAATTTAAATAAAATGTATTGATCATGTTTTATGGAATGACATGATTGAGTGGAAAATTTTTAAATCTAATTCCAGTAATTTAATTTGAAATAATTATTTTATTTAATTCTTGTTTTCAAAATTCATGTGATATTATCATGATGTTCCTACCTAGAACATCTGACTGAAATATGTGTCTTTTTAGTGAAACCAATATTTAATGATTTTTAAACAAAACAATGAATGATTCCATTAAATTTTTATTTTTCTAATGAAATATTCTTAAATATAACTTATATTTGATACATTAGTATGCTCAAGTAAGTAATGAATTTTAATAAAGGAAGACACATTTTATAAAAGCATTTCCTTCTATGAAAATTTATATTTATAAATTGATAACATCAATTAATATGAAAAGGAGTGATTAGTGATTTCTTGGTGCGAAATGGAATTCGTTGATATTATTAGAATGTTTTTTGATAAACCTGATTATATTTAATAAATATCATTTACATGATAAGTTAATAATGTGCCTCAATGTTCTCACTACATTTTAAATTGTTACAAAATATAAACATGACATAATACACTAATTTCACCAATCCACATTCCTATTTTTTATTCTAGCTATTATAATTATGATCGATAGATTTTTGATAATGCGTTCATAGTCTTATATGGATTATATGTTGATTTTTTAAATGATTTTTTTAATAATTAGAGTAAGATAAATATTAAATGAAAATATAAAAATAATAATTATAAAATTATTTACAAATTTTAATATTTATTTATGACATAATAATTATTATGAAATGGATAATGGGGTTTATTTCCATTGATGGATAATAAAGACTAGTATAATTTTATTAATTTTGGGAAAATAATATAATTTTTGGAAAATATCCACCCCTCCATCAAAATATGTGTTCTATTTTTACATTATTTTCCACACACTAGAAGGCTCATTGATTTTTTGATCGAACTGAATCAACAAATTAGTCAATAATGATTTATTTATATGTTTATATTGAAACAATTTTCATTTATATGGATATTGTACATGGTATATTGGGAATATATTGACTTAAAATGAAAATTATTAATGAGTGAATATTTTTCATCATGAGTTTAATCAAAATTGAAATATGTTAGAGTGTGATTTTAATTAACATGAGTGTATAATTATATATATTTGGAAGTAGATATATAGATATTTAATGATAATAACTTTGTTGATTAGATTCTTGTGTTATTTAATATATAATTTATATTTAATTTATATTTATAATTAACATAGATAGAATATTAATATTTTTTTGTTGGTATTATATTTTGATTGAATGTGACTTTTTAATTAAGATAAAAAAGTATGGGGGATTAATAACATAAAAAAGGATTAATATTTTTCCATAGTTAATGTTTTTCATAGGATTAATTCTTACCGACTGTAGGTACATTCAATAATTCATGAAACAAAAATGAAATGTGAGTAACTTCATAGAAGATATGAAAAATATAATGATTTTTGTATCATTCATAATACTACATAAATCCATATAATTTTCACTTTTTTAAAAGATTTATATTATTTTAATATTATAAAAAATATATCACAATAGCATAATCCACATAACATTATTCACATTGAATAAAAACTGAAATTAAAAATAAAAAAATGCAAAACCATAGTAGAACCAAATATAATACGTTATAAATATGATATAATAAAATAGGTTGTCTATTTATAGACCATAAATATTAACACTCTCTATCTTACATTTTATAGTTTTCTTAAAAAATAAAAATTGTAATAATTCAAACATATATTTTATGCTTCACCAATGTAATTTGGTCCTATTTCATAAATTCCATACATTAGTCAGGTTATATAATCTAAAAAGTGAAATTGAGTTAATGAGGGTGAACCAGTGGACCAAGTGTAATAGCATGCATAATGAAAATATATATTGTGGATTGATATTAAATAAAATAACGAGTAGAGATTTCATCACCCAAACCCCATACCTAATTATCCTCCACATGATACACATCAAGATAATGGGAAATGAGTCATGGAATAAAAATATTTGGATAATAAAAGAAAAATGTTCATGTTGGAAAATGAAATACGAGAGGATTTCTATAAATACAAATCTCATACTACAATAATAAGACACACTAGACATTAAATATAAATGATTTTTGGATATTGTGTTGATATATGATGAAAAAGAACATAATAATATAATTAATGTATATTTATTGTAACTTATTAATATGATAATGGATTTTTGCACCAAAACAATGATAATAAATACATAGTCTTTATATATAACAATATGATTTTAATAGTCTATGGATATCATTCCTAAAAAATTTCATCATGTTATGGTCTGTAATAAAAATGTATATTCCCATGATTTCAAAAAAAAATGATCATGTATCATGTAACATCATGTTACAATATTTAAAATATATCCATTATTTTGTCAGGTTTTCATTATAAATTGGGTGTGTCATGTGACTCATGAGGATGAATGTAATTTTTAAGGGAAAATAACAATATTTTTGGGAATGTATATTTGATTTTGTAAATGATGTCATGGTATTAATGGGTTAATGGTTTTGGGGGGTTCTACCCATGTATAATAAAATACCATGTCGGTTTGTGGGGGTTTATGTAATATTAAGGGTTTTCATCTATGCCATGGGTCATTACATGGAGTGTAACTGGTTCCCTTGACGAGTCCTTGGTCAACGGAAACAATTTCTGAACTTTTAAATATATTTAATGTTATAAAATGATTTTATTGATACACATTGTGTATCTATTAATGATATGATTTTAATAAAAAGGTGATGGATTTTTTTACCATAATTAAGAATCTTTGATTTCAAAATATTTAAAGAGGTCACATTTTATGTAACTATCTTGAGTACGGATATTCGGGTGAAACATTAGTTTATTTTTTTATTATCCACAACCCTCCTATATATCAAAAATTAAGGGTTATTTAATGATTTGGGGAGTCTATATCCATTTTGGTTGATTTTTTCGACCTTCAATGACCGTTGTGGTTTGGGGACATCTCTCTAGGAGTAATCCATTTGGCTTCTTTGTTCCTTTGATCGCAGTAGGGTTGATTCATTTTCTTAACAGATCCACTGATCTATAATGACATTTCTTTTTTTATATCTATATCAATAACGTGATCTTGTTCGAGGGGCCAATACTTGTTGTTGGTGGTGAGATTGTTTTACAATATTAATGAATTTTTCTGTCTTATTTCTTTTCTTGTTAGGGGATCCCATGTGGAAATGTGTGACCAACATTTGGTGGTATCAGGTTCAATATCTAGCCTAGGATGGATGAAATTTATTTCACCTTTTTTTCATAAATTTATTTCTAATTTTTTTCCATTTTTTATATGTAAGTAGATACGTTAAAAAATTTATTTTTTACTGGGTTATGGTAATAATAAATGGGATATTTTAATTTAAATGAAAATATTTAAGAAATAAATAATTTTGAAGCCTTTGATATATAACTAGAATGTTTATGTTAGTGGGAATCCTCTATATTACCATAGAGGGGTTTGATAATGGGGATTTCTAATTATCTAAATTCCCATTATTATGGGTACATGTTCTTGAAATAATTTTTTTTATCACTCATGAAGTATTCCTATTCATCTTAAGCATGTTTTCTAAGGGCATATTCACTATTCATTCAATGTGGTAATTTAATTCTTTTAGCTTGAACTATTGATTTACATGGTGTGATTTACATATTATTGTATTCTTATTGCCTTGGATTTGATTTTCTTGATTATGTATTATGGTTAGTTATAATTTAAATTATTCAAAAAATTGATATACCTATCTTTTTGGAATGGGTGATAAAGGGAATTATTGAACATTTTTTCATATAACTACTATATGTCATATAATTCAATGATTTATTGTTTTTGATCATAAATTAGTTATTTTTTTAGAGAACTAATATAGCACTAGGGTGGGAACCTAGTGATATTTTTATCTCAATCCACTCATACCTCTTCATTGGTGCATAACCTTTTCTATGGAATTTGATTTAGGTATTTTAAAGGTGATGTATTGAGGTGGAGGGGCCTCTTGTGAGATGTTTCTAGTTAGGTGGTTGTGAGATGGTGGGTTGTTCCCTGGATATCACATTGAGTATGTGTTTCGGTATTGTTTTTATTCATGTTTAGACTTTTACAAGGTGATTTTATCCTTCTAGATATGGTTTATTTTTACTTATTGTTTCAATTCTGAAATATATATATCACTTCCATTGTTTTCAACTAAATCAATATTTTATCTTTATTTTTGCTATAGATTGTGTGAAATCATTCCCTTTTGTTTTTTTGGGGTGATCATGAGCTTGTCTATAACCTATGGGAATTTGTAATGCACTTTTCGTATGTGATGGGTTGGGATGGGAACCTTTTCAAGAGTTTAACTGGGATAGTTAATTAATTTTTTTTACAAATTGTGGTCAATACTCAATATTTTATTTCTTTGATGCTTGGTTCACTGGAAATAGAATAAATGATACATGAGAATATGATTATAGTGTTATAATATCCTACTCATGGAATGGTGAAACTCAAGATATGATGGGATATTGGGAAATGTTTCTCTTATTTTGAGAATTTTTATTAATATTATTTTCTAATTATGTGTTTCATGTAAGATTTGAGAAGATTTTGTTTTCTAATATTTTATTTTGTTTTGGTTTGTAGGAGTATTCCTAGGAAATGTGTTATCTGTTATGTTTGTGAGAGAGTTAGTAATAGTCATTAAGGAAATCCTCAGATATATTAGAATTTGATTGAGGCTATCATGAATGTAGTTTATTTTGATGATCATAATGTACTAAATGTTCAGAACAAAATCATTGATGTGAATCCTATAGTTATAAAAAATTTGGATCAATCATGAGAGATATAGAATGAGAAGACACCATTAATTTAATGTTACAGATGAACCTTGAGATACAGGGAACATGCTTGATAAGATAGATCAGATATTTGAATTCCTGATCAAAACTAAATGATTTAATGTAAACATTTGTGGTCTTCTAACACGATGGACCCAAAAAGTGGTGTTGATATTCTATGGTATAAACTGATAATCATATAGGATTGTACTAGATGAGTTTTAAGACTCACTTCTTCCGTATATTTTTTATGAGCAGTTGATGTTGGAAAATCTTCTTGATTTCATCTGTTTTTATTAGGGATAGCATGTGGTGTTGGTATATAACAATATTTTTTTATCTTTTTAATTTTTTACTAGATGTGGGGTAAAGTGACTATATAAGGGCATAGAAAATCTTGTAGGGATTTATTTTAGATGTTATATCACAATGTGTTATTTTTAGGAATTCTAACCATGTTGAGATAGTGGAAAATGGTATGATTGAAGAGATGAATGTAATAAGAATGGATGTATATTTTTCTTCTCATGTTCTATCTATTGGAAGCTTCAGTGGAATGCCATGTGAAAATTGAATATGTATGGATTATCGTAGGAGTGGGAGAGGTGGTTATTAGCAAAAGGGGTCTTATGATCCCACAACTACAGTTATAAATGTCCCTCTAACATGCTATCAGTGTTTCAAGGTAAAAAATTCTTGAAATTGATTTCATTAACTAGATGATATTTTTAAAATTTGTTGGTGATTTGTTCATCTGTATCACTTCGATCAATCCCTGTAAACTCCATGACATGGTAAGGGTTCATCGGTTCCAAAGGAAACTATAGCGTAGTTTGTTTCCCCAAAGACTATAAGCCTCCAACCATAATATATAGAATTGAATCACCATAACACAATATATCAATTTGATTTAGTGGTATATGTGGTTCCAAAAATAGATATTGGTATCGTCTTTGTTTCATCCTCAAGAGAGATTACATTATTTGATATAGGTGCTTCTAAGTTAGTTATATTTATCCATTTGGATTAGAATATTATCTATCCAATGGATGAATTATCCATTATAATGGAGTTAAAGAAACATACAAGGAAGTTGAATTAGTTGTGGTTTATGTTTCCTTGTGTTATATTAATAGCAGCTGGGGAGATGGTCAAAGATATTCTTGTTCATGATTGTTATTTTTTTGACATCATCATCTCGATATATTGTCTTATATCTTCAGATGACAAGGTTGATTGTTATCATTTTCATGCTTCATTTATTATGGTTAATGGGATCCCATGGGTGTTTCATTGAGTGTGATATATGATTTCTTTATGTGAAGGGAATTTCCACACATAGATCATGATTTGTATGTACCCAATTACACTAGATCATATTTTTGTTTCTACAATCCTTGATCTTCACACTATTTTCTATATTTTCTAAAAAGTTTCCCAAAAAATTTCTCCATCCTTCCTCTAGAGGGAGATTTATAGTTTTGGATTGAAATTAGTTACATTACACAACCTATTTTTATAAATTATAAACATATGGCATCAAAATAGAAAATGATCTAATGGTTCAGTTGGATGAGATGACAAAAAACGTTTCGGTCACCCAACTATTTCCTTTTGGGAAACCACATTACTCTATTCTAATAATTAAGATAGTTAACTTTGATTTTTTATTAAATATATAATGTATAATAGGGCCATATTGAGTTAAAATTATCATTTGACTTGTGTGGATGATTTTTATGATCAGTTAAAGGGAGAAAAGTTCTTTTCTATGTTATGTATTTGGTTGGGTTATCTCCAATTCAAATTTGGTGAGTGTGATAGATTGAAGATATCATTTGGGAGAGTGTATTTCCATTATGAATATCTTATGATGTCATTCTTTCTAAATAACGATCATATTGTGTTTACTTATTTAATAAATTAGATATTCCATTAATATCTTGTTGATTTGTTCATTTAATTCATCAAAAACATTTTTTTACATGATATACAAGCATGAGTACTAGAACCATCATAGATTGGTTTTGGAAATACAAATAAATAACCACTTATCTGGAAATCATTATAAATATAATTTTTATAAAAATGATGTGATATTCATAGAGAATATAATTTTATAGAATGTCTTATTATTTTATTATGTTATGATGAAGGTCTTCTGGTCCATAGAGTGTCAACAAATAATCCATGACATTTAGTGCTTCCTTGGACTTTCTGGACACTATCGACAGTTCATCATGTACATCACTTTGATAGAATAATCATTTACCAGTATTTTTATGGGGGGGGGGTTAAATTCAAATGAAATTAATTATATCGGTTTCTTTAATGCTTATGTCACTTTCTCAGGTTGGGTTCTCAATAATTATTATCATGTTGTGTCTTATGGTTATGTTAAGGTTGGACCAAAATAGTAAAATCACACATCCCATGATTTTTAGATTTCTATAGTTACACATGCAGTTAAATTTTGTCAGTAATATCTTTTTAGATAATTAATCACTATCTTTTATTACCTTGAGAGTTTGAGAAATATCTTTCCCTAGAATGACTATGATCTCATAATGAAATAATGGGTTGAATAAATTAGTTGTTTTACATTGATATCACCTATAACTTATGGATGGGAAATGTCATTTCATACCCTCTTAGTCGGAAAGTACCGTGAAAAGATGTTGATAAAACTATGAAATATTGGAACATTAATATTATTTTTAGCAGTTGCATGTGGACGATCAAGAGGATTTTTGAAGCATGGATTTTTTCAGTTCTCAATTATATTCATCTCTCCTTGACTCCATTATACAGACTCAATATCATTATAATTAGTCTTTTGGAATTTGTGAATCCATGTATTGTGGTGATACCATTTCAGGTAGACTCATGTCTTCAGATGGTATACTATGTTTGGGTGATCCGTTTATTGTCCCAACGTCATTGATGAGTACAGTTTTGTAAAATTTTCAATCATTTTCATGGTACATTCTTCTTGGAACTAAAATTATGTATTATTATATAATGAAATGATTCTGGTGGCAAGGTATGATTTGTTACATCTTAGATTATGTGTCCAAATGTTACAAAATCTAGAAGATAATGGCAGAGTATCTAATACCTTCTGGTTTTCTTTAGAATATTTTAATGCCTTTTTAGAAATGGGATGAGAATTATTTTGGACACTTCTCCAAATTATCATGGAATATCTGAGGGATGTAAAAACATATATTTTTTGGGAAAATATTTTGAAATAATTTTGACTTTTTTTTTATTATTCAATTCTCACAACTATTAATATAGTATGTTTTGTATGAAAATACTATGTTTGGATTTCATTATATGAAACCCCATGGTAATATTTAAATACATGAAAGACGTATATTAATTTTTGATACACTCTAATATATATTTGTCTTGTTCTATACAAAATACGATGTCTTTTCAATAGATTGCGTTACACAGATGAAAATGTTTTATGAAAATTAAATACTCTATTAATATTATTATTATTAATATTATTATAATTTTCACCTAGTGGTTAGGATGTAAGATATTAATTATGTGGATTAAAATAAAAACTTATGGATTATAAATAAATATAAAATAAATCATTTGTTTATAATGTTATTATAAAAGAATGTGATGACTATTAGAGAATAACAAAATTATTATTATAATAATACACTTTTCCTCCATACAAATTCTATTATTTCAATAAATTAAAAATAAATTTTTATTAATTTTTTCAATAAAATTTCTCTATTATAAATTCAATGAATATTTTTTGACACTCATCCAACTGATTTTAGAGATATAATATAAGAATAAACACAATTGTATGAATAAATATATTTATTTTTAAATAAGTTTATTTTACCACCTTTTATTGGAAATCCCATGTTTAATAAAATTTTTGAATCTTTTATAAATTTTATTTATTTAATGAAATTTTTATAAGTTTAATATCAAAAATTAATTTTTGCGAATTTTTGTTTTTTAAATTTCATGTTTCATTTTTTGATCAGTAGTAAAAAAAATCATATTTTAATTCAAAACATATGTTTTGTATAATATATTTAAATAGAAAAATTAACTAATGAATTGGTTTTAATTTTTCATTTGATAAATTTTAAATCAATCATCCCAATTTAGTTCATTGGAATAAATTTCATATTGATATTGGATAAAAATAATTACAATCTTTTGCACTTTTTTACCTTAATTACCAGCTTGGTCATCCCGTGTGGGGTATTAAATGAAATTAACTTTTTTTAATCTTCTCCATATTCATTTTTGAAAAATGTATTTAATATTTTAAATCATCTTAATTTATAATTTCAATCAATTTCAACTTAGTTTTTTACAAAAATTATTAATGAACTTGATTAAAAGTATTTAAAACAATTAAGTGAAAAAATATGCTACAAAAGGACTAAACCATAATCATATGGCCAAAAATTTTCTAGAAAATTGTCCAAAATACATTGTATATTAATATATTGATAATTTAAATTCTTGGATCTGATTTTGAAAATTAGAGGATACATTTGACATGGAAAAAACATATGTGGAATTCACTTTTCATAAATTTACATGAATACTAGTCCTCCTCCACTATAAAAAGGAATTCACCCCTCCAGCTAATTCAAACATATCCTGAAATTTGCCAAACCCTCCCTCTACCAAAATAACATCCAAAAATTAATCATAAAATCATCCCATTTGATGAAAAAATTCTATTAAGACCCCTTGGAAGTAAACTTTTACTAACCAACCTGGGTCGACCATGAACCGGTAACCCGAGCCAGTCCGCGGCCGGGCCTAAAGGGCATTCCTGGTGCCCATGTGGTGGAAAATATTGTTGGGAATCAATGTATACAAGACAGAATGATTTAATCCAAATAGGTTAAACTAGGGACATATACATAATTAGAAAAAATAGAGCATGGAGTAAAACGAAAACTGATTATTAAATAAATAGTTAACCGATCCAGATAAAAAGTACAATTAAAAAGAAAAAATTGGAAACAAGACCTGGATATAACGATCCCTTGTGATCCCTTTCTTTCCTCTATCCAAAATCCCAAAACTGTTATCAGACAAGCATCCACAATGTTAATTCTTGAACAACAGTTTATCGTGAACTTAAATGGTTATGGATAGGTGTGGCTATAAAAATAGATTAGTATGGATACCAAAAGTAAACCACTAAATCCATGTGTTTCCTTACAAAATTTTTTCTAATGACACAAATTTTGAAATACAAGTATAGAAATAAGTTTTTTCCAATTTAAACAAAATAAAACCTATTTACCACTTAGAGAACCAACTCATGCCATATATTTTTTCAAAATATGTTTACAATTTTATAAACAAAACCAAACAAGTATTAATAGGTCTGTGCAAAAGAGAGAAAGTTAAACAATTGAAGTAGACAATTGAACATTGTAGAAAAACATTTAACAGGAAATACATGTTGTGACCATCGATGATCCTGAACATCCCTAGACAACCCCAAGATGCACTCGGTTCGGAACCATCTGTCAGCGTATGGTGAAGACCCATAGTCTATAACACACTCATCACCATTACAACAAAATATAAAGAATTTCCCACCTAAATTCTTAATCTAAAAGGGGAACTAACCCATCTTAATAGGTCTGTTGAGTAACAATCAGTCAATAATCTATAATATTCCAAGGGCCCCACGGTGGTTATAGTAATACTATGTATGTAGGAGGTCGTCGCACGCCTGAATAATCTCAATACACATGCCCACCCTAAATAAGGAACCAAATATACAATAATCCTTATAGAATAGCCCTATTATAAAGTTGACACATATTTATATACATACATTTCATATCACAAAAATCTTCCAACTAGGCCTCCATACTATTTAAAATTTTTACCATTTCATAAAATTCTCAATGTTTCTAACCAGGCTTACACGTTTGCCAAAACACAATCCCAAATAAAAGTTAGTACAAACATTACCATTTTCTTAAAAGCCCAACATGGCCCTTTAAATCAACATGTATAAATAAATTTACCAAAAAAAATCTTACCAAAAAATCTTATTAATTAAAAAAAGTCAATAAAAAATTTAAGAAAACATTTACCAAAACCCAAACCAGGAGCCGGACACGAACATGTTTTCAAAGGTACACACCATCGAATTTTTCAAGCCCAAATGGACCCAATCCATTAGCTATACATTTAAAAATGTCATATGAAAATTAAAAAAATAACATATATAATTTATAATATAAAAATTCATTTTGTGGAACCACAATTTTTATGAAAAACACCATTTTAATATCATCACCTTTATTTAGAGGCACATCCAAGTGTGCACCTAGTGCACCTGTAGATGTGTCAGCATTTAATGGTGAATCTCACATCCAAAGGGTTACTTAAAAACCATTTACATAAAACACAGTTATATTTAAAACGATCGCCACTCACCCACATTATCTAAAAAAACAAAACATTGTCACCATTAAATCCTTATCAAATTGTTTTAATAAAACAACATTGGCATAACATAACCAAATTATACGCACAAAACCATGTTTATTAGAAAACAATGCCATTGAAATATAATAATTTTTATACTTTTCATAAAAACCCAGATCCTTATTATATGAATAAGGGAAATTAGAACAAGCTTCCTAGGTACACCCAAACCTAGATAATTTACAAAAGAAACACATTGAAAATATATTTTTAACCATCCAAATAAATTCCAAATTTCAATAATAATTCTAAAAAAGGTTCCTTAGAGTTGAGAAACTAGTTTATAAAATTATTTTAAATTATAAGCATCAAAGGAATGTATTTAGAAAATAAAATCATGAAAACACATATAGAAACCTCGAGTGATTGGAATGAAACTTCGACATGAGGAAGAATGGAAATCCGCAGACAAATTGAACACCCAAAATCTAAAGGAATCATGAGATCAATTTTAAAATTTATAGTTAGTGTTAACCCAACATTAAAAAAATGGAAAACCCTAGAAATTGAAAGAGGAGAGGATAATATAGGTAAGAGAACTCACCTGAAGGAACCATCGGAGGGAAGAGCAGATGCGAGAAGGAGTGTCAGAGGCGAGGAGGGTTTGTGTGTGTGTGGGGGGGGGTATGAGGACGAGCGGTGTGTGAGGGATGGTGGAGAAGGGGTGAAAGTATGAGATAAAAAAAGGGGATTCATGGGATAATATGGGGAAATGGGTGATTAGAGATAGGGAATACAAAAAGAGAATAATTGATAGGGGTGTGAGAGAATAAGGGGAGTGGGTCTTTGGAGAGAGGGAATACAAACAAGAAATTAATTAATGGTGGGGTGTGTGATAGAATAAAGAGTGTGGGAGATTTGAGAGAGGGAATAAAAAAAGAGATGGATTACTAGGGAAAGAGGGGTGAGTGGAGAAAGGGAGAGTCTGAGATAAAAAAAGAGGCATGATTTGAAAATGAAATAGGGGATGTGATTGGATAAATAAGAGTGATTGTGATTGGAAAGAGGTGTGAGTGTAGTGAGGAATAAAAAAACTAGTGAATAAATGGGAGATAGGGGTGAGGCATGGTGGATAAAAATAAGGGATTAAAACCCTTTAAAAATTATAATTAACAACTATAACAAATAAAAAAATGATGTTAATAATAATTATTATTACTAAAACAATTTAAATAACAACATTAATAAAAAAAATTATAATTAAAACATTTATAATATTATTAAATAGTTTAAAATCACTACAAGGCCATTAAATTATTAATGATAATAATATTAGTGATAAAAATAAAAGTAGTAATAATGTTAAATCATAATTTTTTTCATTTTCTTCTAAATAATAAAAAATTAAAAACATCTGAGTAACAGTTTTATTTATATCCATTATAATGATAACAAGATCATTAAAATTTTTAATTAAAAACATGTTTATCTACCAAAAAATGTTATTATAATTATCAGGTCTTAAAATTTTAATTTATTTCATTGTCATAAAGTTTTATTATTTGATGTAATGGGTAACCGTAGAGGCATCTGGGTTGACCGGATGGTTACTGCCAACCGTGCGGTGCCATGCATCAATCTGAAACCAAATAATAACATAAATATAACCAATTTAAACATGAACTCAACCCACACCATGAAGATACTAACTGATGCCTTGAAATAATGAAATAAAATAATTTAAAAGGTTAGGGTGTGACATAAACTAAAAGGAGTCACCCATATAAGTGGTAATATCCTTCCTCAATATCTTTGGTTTTATTTCAATTCTACACCCCTCAACTGTTCTTAGTCAGTGTTTATATAATACAATAGTATCCAAGATATAATGAGAAATTTTAATTTTAAGGACTAGAACTACAATTCCACACAATTACATCTAATGGAATAGGAACATACAATTCTTGTGTATGACCATGTAGTGCTTCACAAAATAAGTTTGTTTTTTTTTCATTACCACCTCTCATGGATGGAAATTATGATGAAAATAGTGTTTTATATGATGTATATGATTTATATGATGTATATTATGTATGTATTATTTTGATATTATTATATTACATAAACTTTCATCTATTCTATTTTGTTTAAATACAATAACTTCATGTGTGGACGTTTGGACTACTACCTCCTCAAAGTAATGTGATTCGTTCTCACATTACATGGAATGCATTAAAGTTGATATTAATAAAATTATATGATAAATATATCTTTAAAATTATATATTAAGTATATTCTATATGTATATAAATATATTTCATATTTTATACACACTATTTGTAATGAAAACATAAACAATGTTCATGCGTACATATGACATACCCTCTCTATGAATTTTGTATCAATTTCATATTTATATTTTTTATACATTATTATAATTACTTATTTAAAGATTAAATATAATATTTATATCATATTTTTAATTATTTCTATAAGTAAATCATGATCTAATTATGAGGATCCCGAATTAAAATTCAAAACGTATGCAATGAAACAAATCGAATATTACCCAAAATGTAACTTTAACATGGAATTGTTAATAAATATACAATATAAAGCCATTATAAAATATTTTTTAATTGAATATAATAAATAGTTTCAATAATATATTTATAATATATATATATATAATATTGGATATTTTAATGAGTCTGAATAATGTAATGACTTATGGAAAGGGTTTTATTCTATCACTATTTACATATATGAGATGAAAGCTTTATTTACCAGTTGTTACTCTTGTTTGGTTTATATACATATCATTAACGTGTTATGTGATTATTATACATAAATTTAAGGTAATTTAGATATTAATTTTATTATATTTCATTCATGGGAATTATGGTTAAAGACAAACCAATTCAGTAATGTGATTTTAGTCTCAAGTTTCCTTCATTGAGACACATGCAATGTTACACACATATATTTTTCTATTGGGGTTTGTATATTTCCATTAAACATGTTATATCATGATTATTATTATTTAATGAAATTTTTATATGAAATTTTTTTTATTCTATCATATAGATAATGATTCAAAATTACCAATCTGGTATTAATTTATTTCTTCAATCTCATCATTTTTTGGATTGTTTTAAATTATGCTTCCATTGATGAAATATTTTAATACGCCACTCAAGGAAAATAATGAATGTTATTATATTATGGTTATAAATTATTTATTACTATATTATTACCATTTATCCACTCTTTGGTAACTAATATAATTATGAATGTATTTTAATGAAAATATGACATAATACCTATTTTGAGTCGGACGTTTTTTTACTTTAAAAAACATTTTTGCTAAAAAAAATTTACTCTAATATTTTTTATGTTTAAAAATAGTTTAATATTTTTTCATAACACATTTATATATTTTAAATTATATGGTTTCAAAATATTTTCATGATTTCATTATATTTTTTCAAGAAAAGGGTTTCCAAAATGATTTTAGTCCTTCTTTTTATGTTTTATATGTATTTTTAATGAAACTGGTTTTCAAAATGTTTTTAATATGTAATAATCAGTTTTCGAGGATTTTTCTAACCAAAATTATTTCAAAATATTATCCAGAATCCATCATAAACTTTAAAATCTATTTTAAAATTTAAGAAATAAAAATGATTTATATTTTATAAAAAATTCAAAGTGTAATTGATATTTTCATCAATAACTATTTAAAATGAAATTGAAAACACATTTTCAGAAGATAGTGATTTATTAAATGGTTTTATGAAAATAAAAATATATTTAAAGGACATATCCCTAAAAATTTCTTCATATGATCTTCCAAAAAAATTCTCCATGTAAGATGAAATACATCATTATAGTTTATACTTTACTATGGTTATTATCTAAAAATACCATTCGTATTATTTTCATTAATGGTTTACATTTTAATGTAATGATTTTTATGAAACCTTCTTATCCTCTATGATTTATATTCTTTTAAGACCTTCTTCCCTTCATAGGCTAGTCTTTGATGAAATTATTATAATACCTATCTTTTCTACAAAGGTAGTAAAATTGAAAAATTTCTATTATGGTTATTTAAATTCATTGGTTTTTATATGAATTTTTGGTAAACAATATTCATTGAAGTCATTATTTGGTAAATTATTTATTATGTTTTAGAACATTTGTATATGAATTTTATTATTTGATGGGTGGGACCTATGTCCCTTAAAATTAAATGGGTAAATATTTATATATCATCAGATAATGATGGGAAAAAAGTTGCCTGGATTGGTCGAAAATGGAAAATATATTTTTCATAATCCACTTTTGGATGATTGGGAAATTTGATCCCTTATAGGGAATGGATTGTGACTATGGATGGGGGTGTATCTCTCCTAGTAGGTTTACTCCACATGATGTTCTTTAACATGTTTTGGTTTTGGGCCTTAACTTTTAGGGAATGATTATTAATCATTAAAATAATTACATGTTCACAATGTTTGGTGTAGACATGGTTTCATTCCAATAATATTATGTGGGGGAAAAATTTCATGTCCTTAACTAAATGACTTAACATGTTTCCTTACGCACATGTCCACCATGTTATAATATGATGTTTAGGGGACATGTCTATGTCTTATTCCAATGATATTTTTTCACGGCTTATGTTTTTTTACTTACTTGTGATTATTGTGTTATGAAATTCCAATATTTATGCCATGAATATTGATTATGATCATTTTTATAAAGGTTGTGATCTTAAAATTTTATCATTCACTTATTCTCATGTTTATACTTACAGATCACCCGTTTTCAACCATACAAAGAATCTGATGTACCCATTCATTTATGTTTCCCTTCCCTAGGTTTAGTTGAATGGATTTTATGTAGGAGTAAAAAATGGTATGATAATTATGGTTATCTTTATGATTATTCACCAAATTATAATAATGTGTTATAGATTTGAAAAGATAGTAAACTATTATGTCCGTCAAGTGTGTACCCTGGTAACATGCATAATATTCATCTAAAATGATGTAATATCCATATATGTTAATCCTCAGTCACTATTGTTGGTATCGATGGAAATGATTTTTCAACCATTGTATACTAGGATGATGATAAATTGTTGAAATCTATAGGGATCATTCAAATGGTATGTCTAGTGATGTCCTTATTGATAATTCAATGGAAAATTCAATGTATAAGAAATTATATTAGAATTTTGGAAAGGATAGTGAGAGTTTTTCTGGTAATAAATCCATTTGTAGACACTACATGTAGTTGTGGGTCTGAAAATGAAGTAAATATTGTTATAAAAAATCTAAAATACAATATAATGAGCTATACTCAGTTGAGATCCACTGCACAATAATGGTTTTTGATGCACAATTAGTTTGAAACTCTAGGGTGATATTCATCTAGAAAAAACATGCAATTCATGAACCAAAATAATATATTTAAATAGAACATGACTATGAATAACCAAGGATAAACCTATGTCTTCATACATTAAATTAGTAGGTGTCATTATTTGGGAATCCAATACGTATTTTTTCATGATTTTGTGGTTTTCCATTATTTTAAATTCATCTCACACTACTCTTTCTAGTTTTAGTCAATAGAAAGAACTATAATGAATTGGTTTAGCATTAAATGATTTAGATTTGAATGTATGGGAATGATGAAAATCTATTTCCCAAGTGTAAATCTTCGTATGGGATTTGGGAAGGTCCGTGAGTATTAGTTAAACTACTAAATACAAAGAGACAGTGAATGACATGTGGAAGCTATGTGATGTTTTAACAGTATTGAAAACATTAAACATTGGATAACAGAATAAATAGATGTCTAGGAACATTGAGAGAAGATTCATATTTCATAATCCCCAAAAGGTTTATTATGAAATAAGGTGATTATGACTCGGTAAAGGTTTTAGAATAAATCATGATGAAAAGGAATTTATTATTTTGAATTCAAATATTATGGTTTATAAATCCTAATAAATAAATTTATATTTTGTAAAAGATTACTATCAATGATTGGAAAGGATATGTTCAATGGTATTGATTACATAGAAACGTTACATAATGGGATAGTGACATTTTTTTAATTGAAGGGAACTATTAATTTATAGAGAAAATGGTGTTTATCATGGATATTGAGATGATGAATTGGTAGGATGTAAATTAGATAGTATATATGACCTTTAAACTAATAAATGATTCTTGGAAAATGTTTTTTTATTATCATGGATGAATTTTACACCTTCATGGATTTGTGGATATTTCTAGTAATCCATAGAGTAATAAAGCTTTACTATTTTCCAAAAGGATTTATGGTAATCCATGTTATTACCATGTTTTATGAAAATATACAAATAGGTTGTTCACATGTTTTGAAATTGAAAACCAATAAAACCATAATTAAATATGGGGGATATATGTTAAGATGGTTTAATGAACATCATTTAATTTTGTTTTTTTAAAAAAATTATGGAATGGTAAGAAGGATTACCATTTTTTGAAATGTTTATGTAAAACATTGGAACATATTTTATATATTTTAGTATTATCTCACAATATGAGGATTTATGAAGATATGTTAACATATGATAACTATATTTTTAGTATGTAATCTATATAAAAATGGAATGCCCTATTAATATATTGATTAATAGTGTGATTTTCTATTTTACTAAGATTGAAAAATTCAATATTATTTTTTAAATAAGATATTATTGTAAATTTTTCAAGGCACAACTAAAGGCTGATATTATGTTGAAATCAAGTAATTATATCTTCTTTTGAAATTTATTTCACAGTGGGAAATGGATCTTGAATCCAAAAACTATATCCTTGTGAAGTCATTTTATATTTTTAAAATGGTCCCTTAGATCATCCAAGATTTTTGGATTTATGATTGTCAAAATTATCAAGATCATGTTCTATAAAACTCTCCATCAGAATATGATAGTTATATTTTTATCCCAGGTCCATTTTTTCACATGACACCTATATTTTGTTATGTGTTATGTACTTTGGTAACTGTTATGTTTTGAACATTCCTTGTTAAAGTTTGTGTTAGTATTCATTTTTTGGTTGTGGGTTTCGTTGAATGGATCATTAAATATTATTCTGTTGGTAAAATAGAATAATTTAAATTGATAAATTCAATTTTAGGTGAGTAGAATATAACCTATTGAGATTTTTCAGAGAAAAAATAAATAAATTTAATCTTCTCGATAGTTTCTATACCATGAAACACTGAAAATAGATTTTTTTATATTAAATAACTATATTTTTCTTGAACTATAACAAAAATTAGGTTAATATTTCCCTACACAGAACATTTATATAATCTTATAATTCACAAAAAATAATTTTTTCTTCTGTTACACATGGTATTGAGTCACATTGATGGATAGTGTTTCATGAAAAATAATTTTTTAACGAACTAAAATATATTTCTAATAATATTATTAAAATATAATTATCATTATCACATATCCATTAAGATTTAATAAATCAATGTTATAGAATAAATTATGATGGTATTATTTAAACATGTATATAAAATTAATCATTTTCTAATCAATTAGCTTTAAATTTAATTTAAGACTTTTTAAAAATAAAAAATTTCATTTCTAAGAAAACAATTTTTCTACATTTCAGTTCAATTTTATCTCAATAAATTAAACAAACCACTTTTGATTAATGTTTTCAATAAAATTTATATGTTATATATTAATTAAATATTTTTTGATACTTATTGAATATATATGATATGTATATGATAAAAATAATCAAATTTTTTGAATAAAATTTGTATTTTTCAAAAAGCAATGTTCATAGCTTATTAATGGAGAACCCATTTGAAATATTAATTTTTGAGAATTTTTAATTTTAATTTGGCAAAATAAACATCATTTTTGGATTAATAATATAAATTTTTTATTTTGATTATTTTTTGAAATTTATATGAAAATTTTCATTTTTTTATTAACATCGAAATAAATGATTCTGAATTCCAAAAATCGTTTTAATCTATATTATTTAAATAGATAAATTATATTTTTAATCCATTTTAATGTTTCATTAGATCAATTAAAAAACTATTAATCAAATATAATTTTTAGTAAAAAAAATTCATTTAAATTACCACGAAAATATTTTTAATCTTTTCAAAAAATTTACTTCAAAAACCTACATTGTTGGCCATTTTTGGAGGAATAAATTTCATTTATTTTATACCAAATTTATGATCAGAAATTTGTAAAATGTATTTTATATTTTCTATAAGAGTAATTAAAAATTACAATTAATTTTGAAATATGTTTTGAACAAAATTATTAGAGAAAGTGATTAATTTTAATTATAATGATTTCAAGAAAAATTATCATAACAAATGACTAAACCGCAAATAGAAGTCTAAAATTGACCTAAAAATAATTACAAAATGAATTTTTTGGTCATATTTTGACCCTATCAGAACTTGGATCATATGTTAGAAATTATTTTTTCCACTTAAAATTGGAAAATTTTGTGTTCATGTTTTCATACATTTAGAATAATACCACTCCTCCTCCACTATAAATATGCACTCTCTCATTCCACATATTCACACCATTAAATCCCTTTGACATGTCCAAACTATTCCCAAATATCCTAAAAAATCCTTACCATAATCCAATAATCGTACAATTTGGAATTCATTCAACCAAGTAATCCCTTCAGTTTTAAACAAAATGAGTTTCCCAATGAAGAGGTAACATCCTTCCTCAAGATAATCATTTTTATTTTCATTCTCCATTGCTTAAAATATTCAAAATCCATGATTATATAATAATATATCTATCCTAAATATACTAATATTTTTTAAATTTTTGATCTTACTAAAAAAACATGTTATTCAATCTAATCGGTTCTTAACATATCATTCTTTTGTACGGAAATCTACCTCCTCACAAAACGATGTGGTACGTTTTAACTATAACACATCTCATAGTTTTTCATTATAATGTAAAATATATTTTCAAATAATATATATTTTACTTATTATTAATTTATTCCTATAAAATAATTATATAACAATCATCTTCACTCTTCCTATTTTTTTAAATAAAATAACTTCATTTGTTGAATTGTGGACTACCACCACCTCAAATAAAATTGATTTCTCATATTTAACCTGGAATGTAATAAGGATGGATTTAGTACATTTATATGATAAATATGACATTGTAATTATATTTTATTTATATTATATACATATATACAAATATTTCATTGACATTATTTCTTGAAATACAATAAGAAAATATAAATAGAGTTCATGCATATGTAATTCCAACCGTCTTCAAGAATAGTGCATTCCATTACAAAACTATATATATTATTGATATTTATAAAAAAAATATACTGAAAATATATGAAATATATCATGTTTTAAAATCATGAAAATAAAAAAATCACGACATAATTAATAATATCAATGATATCATGTAAAAACATATCCAAAATGTATTATTATTTTTATTGTTATTTACATATCCATTTTTTTATCATTCCATCACAGGTTTTATGATTCAAAACATACCAAATCTATAATGAGATTTTTGTATCATGTTTCCTTCTATGAGATACATGACATGTTGTATAGATATATTTTTTTATAGGAAATATATACAACCAATTTACCTGTCATAATATGAATAATTGTCATTATGGTCATTTTAAGCATCATTTAATGTTGTTATCTCTTGTAGAGTATGATTGAATTTTATGAAAATGGTAATAGTTTATTGAAAAAATCTAGTCGATTACCAGGATTATTTAATAATATACATCCATTGATTAATTGTTATTATCTATATCTCAATAACAATAATTATTTTTATTATACTATGGTTATTAATGATATATTCATTTATTGGTATCATTCTTCCAATTTTCGGTAACTAGGATAATTAGGAATACTTTTTAAAAAATATATCATTATCTCTCTATTCGGTCGGTAATTTGTTTTTTTTCAAAAAATGGATTTCCAAAAGTTTAATTTTTAATTTTTTTATATATTTCACGCCCCTTTAATATGTATTCAGTGAAAAAAATCTAAACATTTCCATGTTTCATTTATTATTTATCTTGAAATGGGTTTCCAAAATGATTTCAAGCATTATTTTAATACTTTAACGGAATTTTAAACAAAAATTGTTTTCAGATATCATTAATGAATTATTTATGAGTTTCTGTGGTGTTTAAAAAAATTGTTTCAAAAAATATTTTCAAGATTCCATTATATGTTTTCAATTCTATTTTAAAAGGTAAATTTTTTTGAAATGCATTATTTTATATAATTTTTTCTTCAAAGAAGAAAATATATTTTCCTCATGAATTTTTTTGAATTAAATAATAAATCTTTCATAATGAAAATGATATTTTTGAAATGTTTTTATGAATAAACATTTCAAAGAATATATATTTTAATTGACAAGTGTTTCTTATTATCATTATCAATCATTCTCTATAGAAGATTACTTATTTTTATTAGTTTATTCTTTACTGGGGAAATGATCCATGAATACATTTCATATTTATTCTTGAATGGTTAATGTCTTCATGGAATGATGTTTATGAAACCTATTTCTCTTCCATGAGGTTTCATATTTTGATACACACTTCTCTTTATGGGATATTATTTGATTTAAGAATGATTAGACCCTTTTATTTTATATAGTGAATGAGATGATTAAATGTTTTTGATACAATTTTCATTTCATTTGTTATGATATTATGTTTATGATAACCATATAATTTTATTAGACATGATACAATATAAGATTTTTTGTCTTCTTGAACAATCTTGTATGATTCTATTATGTGATGGGTTGGATCTATATCTCCCACCAATGCATTGATGAGATATTTATATCTCATTGATAATTATATGAAACATGTTTTTGGCTTAATCCTTAATGGGAAGTAGGTTTGTCCAAATCCATAATGGGAAACATATTTGTCCTAATACACTATTGGAATATGGGGAATTCTGATTCAGTATTGGAAGATGGGGTAAACCATTCCATTTTCTATAAAGGGCTTCAATTAGAGATTTCTGTGTGCCCCTCTTAGTAGGTGTAGTCCCCATAAAGTTTCCTAATATGTTTTCGCAATGTGACATGAAATTTATGGAATTATTTTGATCTGTGAACCTTATTACATGTTCATAATGATATTTGTGGACATGGTGGAATGTCTATTTGTTTGTGACAGGCACTGATTTCATGTCCTTAAGTAATGAGTGAACCAGTTTCTGTTTACAGAAGATCAAAATATTTTAAACTAATTTTTATACCACAAGACTATGTATTAGGACCATACAATGGCGTCATGAATTATATTCATTGACATCAATATGATTTATGTCTTATTAACTTCAAATTATTAGGCCACAAATCCTAATTTAGTTATTAAATATGCATCTTATGATCTAATTATTTTAGTATCATGTATTTTTTACCCATATTCTCATGTTTAAGATAACATATCTCTATATTCAAAGCATACTGGTTATATGAGATCTCCCCTTTCTTATGTTTCATTTCCATTGTTTATGGATAATATTTGTTTTATTAGTACTAAATGGGATGATCATTATGGATATTTTGATGATCAATAAACAAATTAAGAGAATGTCTTCTATGATTCCTTAGACATTAAACAATGAAGTTCTAGTGGAATTTACTTTAATAATTTCATAAATATTTATCTAAAATGATGTAATATCCATGTGTGTAAATCTCGAGTCACAATAAGGGGGTAATACTATCTTTGTGTAGATTTATAAATTGTCTAAGGAAGCTCATATAATTCAAATCAAAGACACCAATAATGTGGATGATATGGGTAGGATGAATGTGTTTGAACTTGTGATGATTCATTAGGATACAACATATTTTGATTTGAATAGGGGTCCTAGGTTTACAAGCTGATCATTAAAAGTATCCATGAGGAAATAGGGACATATATCATACTGAATAAAACATAACATCCATAGGAAGATGATCAAAGGGAGCATTCTACTCATATTATGTAAGATATTTTTATGAAAGTGTCTTGGAATGTGGATGTTATTGGGAAATCCATCTTGAATTGGTTGTGTTTTATTATAAAAACATTTATTAGTTTTCAATTACAATGGATCATTTAGAGGATTTTCTATACCAAATATTTTAATTAAACTCTTTTTTATTGAAGAGGTGGGTAAATCTACATTGGTGGGAATGAGTTACTGATCATAGATGTACATGAAGAATTAAAATATATATCATAATCTGGTTACAGTATAGATTATGAAGAAATGTTATGTTAAACAATGACATCAACCTTTGGAGTGTTCCTCAGGTGACATTTTTTAGCAAATTGTATCTCCAGAACGGTCATTATCAGTGTTAAATTTTGGAATATTGGATCACTGATATGTAGGACCATTTGAGGATGCATATCAACATGTAATGTTTTCTTATCAATTTAAATTTTCATCATTGTTGAAAAGATTGAATCATTTTTTCTGTTAATAACATCTTAAGAAATATCATCAAGATCACTCTCACAGTCTGAGCCGTGATGATATTACGTTAGTGAAATAAGTTTCATTTCATTAATTAGACAATAAAAATTGTGGACTCTCAAGTGAATATCTTCTATGGGAAATATTTTTCAGTTGATAGTGGTTTGTGGACACAAGGATCTGATTCTCAATAGACCTGGGAGTTCATGTCATTAATGAGTAGGAAATGGAATAAAAAAATTAAATGAATTTATTAATCCACATGACATCTCAAAGATGGAATGTCTAATTTAGAAGAGAATGAAAAAACCCAATCATCATCTCTCATGTAATTCCATTATTTGTTCTAGTTCTCCTCTTAAATTTTGGTTATCATGGGTCTCCCATGGATAAGGAGAATTGTTTTGGGTATAATTTACTAATTTTCTAGGATGTGTGTTTTTATGAAATAAAGGAGTCTTTTAATAAATGAGTTAATGGATTTTTTGTGTTCATCCTGAGTATAATGAATGACCAAGTGGAATTATAATGTTTTCTGTAATAATATATATTTTCATTAATATTATGTTATTACACTATTTGTAATTAGTTTACTAGATAGTTACATGGTCTCCAAAAAACATTTATGAACATGGTACACATCATGAATGTAATTCACATTGTTTTGTAGTTACACCATTTATAATAATTATTGAGATTTTTTAATAAAATGGGTGGAGGTATTTAATCTTACATGATCATTATGTGTTAACCAATATTTGAAGGGGGAAAAATTATGTAATTATTATGTGTTAATATTTTAGGTTTCTATATTATATGATTTTTTTTTCATTATTATACAACCCTCCATTCTCTCAACCTCGATACATGGGTTGCACATGCTTATAATAGAATTAACAAAAAATATGTAAGAATAATATTAAGATAGAGGTCCTCAAGAATGTACAACCACCACACAAACACTAAAATGTATCAATTAAAGAAGGATGTCATCGACACTTGGGATGCACATGCCTATAATACGTCATGTATCAATTTATGTGGGTATTCGGGTCGACTTATCATATTTCAAAAAACCTACTAAAATTCAACATGACTTGACATGATTTGAATAGATTAAGTATCATAATGATGTCCTCAATACCGCTTTTTCAATGTCTGGGATATTTTATATTTTGATGAAAAATCAACTAATCTCATTCTTTGAATCTAGGACCATCATAATGATAATGGTTAGCCTTATGTGAGATATAGAATATTAAATTAATAACAGAACAACGCCTTCATTAATCATAAATGATTATGTATCTTTTAGATATATGATGTACTCGAATCATTAAAATAATAATGTGGACAATGGATAAACTAGATAACATTAAGATATATTTATTAAATTCAATATGCGTGTTGATTTAAGTAATTTTACAATGGATTTAATAATAAACATATTGAATGTCAGTTACGTTATTCAACTTTTATTACATGGTTTTTTGTCCCCTTCATCATTGTGTGATCTTCTTACATTCCTCCAGAACTATCATCCCTATATTATGGATGAAAATTCTACTATGAGTGAATAGTTTTTGAAGGAATAGTATTTAAATAGTATGATAATGGTAATAAAATTTATATAAGAAAATTTAAATATGGAATGAATATATCATATTAGTATCTCATTGAGCTTATAATATTGTCTCAATAATTACTTTCTTGTAGACGATGTGGAAAATTCGGTTTATACATATTTTTTAGAAAATAATGTATTGGGATATTCCCCTATGTTTTTGAATTTTATCCATTTATATACTATAATTCCCAATATATTAATTATATCTCATTAATCATACAAAATTGGGAAAACATATCTTCAATTAATTAAGGATGATCAATTGGGATTACACTACTATAATGAACATATCGAAACTAATATAGAAAGTTATTCTATAATAGAATAGTAATTTAAGTCAATGGGAAAACTTCATATAAAATTGAACACTATTATCATATTTTAAAATTTTATTTTCTTCATGTATAGGTCCCATTTCATTCCAAACCAACTTCTAAAAAATAATTCATTTTATTTTTTTATAATTTTCATTAAAAATATAATTCAAAAATTTACATTACGTTACATTCCAAATTCCATTATTAATATTTCAACATACATGTTTTCTATATTTATATTATATATTTTGATTTTAGGTATGTGAAAAGAATATATATTTTAATTAATAAGTCTAATATTATGACAGGTGGAGATGCATAGTGGAATATCATATGTCTCAAAGGATTAGTTAATCTCAATATATAATGTAAAAAAGATCTATATTATTTTAATAGTGTCATATAATATATATAAATATAATAATCACAGTAATAACTATTCTATGTCTTAGGGAAAATTCATATTTTATTCATGCATTAACAAATTTTTTTATTTAGACATGAATCTATATTCCAGTATTAATATACACATATCTACACCATTATTCTTACTCAATTTTGAGATTTTTTATTAGTCACTACCTCAGAATAATTCCATTGATATATTGGTGCAATTTACATTCCATGATTTACAATATTTGATAATTTTTTTGTACATTCATAATCTCTATCTTTCACCTTTTTTATAATTTAATTAATATAATCCTATATAAATGTATTTTTTATTTAATGATTAAAATATCTAAATTTTTGTCAACTACAATTGATGTTTTTTATATAATATGATGTCATTTTTTCTATGTATAATTTTTCATTTCCTTAATAAATATTTTACAAATACTATTTCATTCTAATAAGATTACTCAAGTTATTTTTCTTATAACTCCAAATATAAGTTCTAATTTTACGATTATTGAAGGGAAAATATAGGTGGGGTCTATGATGTTTGATATACATTATCTTCAGTATTTTCCATTTCAATATTGGAGTATTCATTATAAAATCACAACGAGACCTTTTTTTTAAAGCCATCAATTTTTAGTTTTTATTCTTGAAGAATCAATATTAACCAATGATAATATAACATAGCAGTTGTATAATATAAATATTATATATATTATAGGTCCATATTTATAATTTTAATGCAATATATGAAACCATTTTAGATAGTCATCCCCATAGTGATATATTTTACTACTTTACTAATTAATAATAGAAATGTCTCTTTAAAACAATATTTATTTAATTGGGTTCTTCTACGCCCCTATTAAAATAAATTAAATATCATTCATAACATGTGTTTCAAAAGCCCGTAATACTAAATGATCTGAAATATATTACATTATTATAAACTATCCAATATGTCAAATATACGAATATTGAAAATAAAATTTCAAGGAATATTTGAAATGGATTAAGGGAAAGAAAATATATTTTTATTAATGTCATAATATAATTTGAAAAAAACATATGTATTAGTTTTTATGTCATTTTTAAAAAAATTAAAATAAATAATATATTCCTCTTCTAAAAAATGTGTTTGAAAACATTAAATACAATTTTAAAATTAGCATTTCAAAATCATCTTAGAGTAAATTTTTAATAATTTTCTAAAACATTTATTTTTCAATCAATCTTCAAATATGGTGATTTTTTTTAAATGTACCATTAATTATATCACAAATCTAAAAAGTTCAATTATATTTATTTTATTGTAAAATGAAACATTACATCATGAAAACCCTATTATGATCATTGGAATTATTTTTATATTGGATTTTAGAATACCATCTATTTATTCATCAGAAAACACTATATAAGGAAAAAAATTATAATAGTAACACTTTTTGGAGTTTTTAATTAAATTTATCTACATTATTTAATTTAATCATAAATAATGAATTAACTATTTTGAATTTGGTTGTTCAATTTTTTGAATATTTCAACTATATTCTTTAATAATAAATAGTTACCAATTTAGATTTGTACAACATTGGTAAAGGTAAAATGGGATAAAATTTGTTAAAATCATGAGATAAGGACACAAAAGAAACAAAACAGTTTCTCATATTTCATTATATGGTAGAGAAAAGAAAATATCAATTCAAAATATGAATATATAGATTTTTGGTTTCATATTCCTTTGAAAATGACTTGTAAATAGAATTATGCAAGGAAAATTAAAAAATTCCCCTCCATTGATATTAATATATCTGAAATGATTATAAAATGTTAAAAATATGATAATATTTTTTATAAGTTTTTATTTCAATTAATTATTAATTTCATTTATCTTGTTAAAATTTTAAATTATTTTCAAGAAATAATTAATATATTTTTCAACAGAAAGCTAAGATAATGATAATGAAAGAAGTATAAAATGAATGAATATAAATTTTAAAACATAATAGATAATATTTTTGACAGATTTATAGTTATGAAATATTTTTATAGAAGACTATATTATATTAGTAACTTTTTAAAGGAAAATTTTCTAACTACTTCACAATCATGAAATTATTAGACTCAAAAAAAGTGTATAGTGTCAAAAGTGGATTTAATATTATTTTATGAAAAATAATATTTTATTATATTATAATTAAAGACATTTAAATATTTAATGTGTAATAATATGATGTTTAACGCTATAAACATTCATACCAAGTAATTTTATGAGCATGTTGTTACCTTATGAGCAAGATTACAACCTTATATGGTGGAAAATCTATTACCGTAGTTAACAATAATATTGGTTAATAGATGGGATAAGAAAACATATGATGTTTAAAATAACAATATATATATATATATCATTTACCTATGGTATTTCTACAGTAGAATCTATTTTTGTTGAAATTATGTGTATTTGGAAGCATTATACTTAGAAAAGTCATTAATTATATTTATATTTTTTATATTATTCATTGTTTGTCATTTCTATCACTTATAAAAGGAAACCCAATATTTATTTTCATTAAAAAACAAGATCCATATATCTCTACCAAAGAATTAAAATTTCTCTCAAAAACTATGCTAATAATGATTTTTTTATTCTTTATTCATAATATTCCTCTCTAAGTATCTTTAATAAAGGATATAATGGGGGAATACCAATGAAGAGGTATTCAACATACCTGAACACATTGAAATTATTTATTCTTCTGACTCCTCAAAATAATTAGTATTAATAATAAATTAATATCACTAGTATAACTAATATACTAAAATTTCAATATTTTTACTATTATATTACTATTATCTTTCTTATATTCCACAAAATGGGTTGTCCGGGTAACACTCATGTGTTTATGTCAATTACCTCCACCACAGAGTGCTACAATTCATTTTTTACCAACAATTAAAAAAATTGATTATGAAGATTTTAATAATTAAATATATGAAATTTATTGTATAATTATTTTTTTAATATCATGTGTTCTTTCTTATCTTCAAAATAAATAGAATATTATATCAACTCCCATGTATTCCTTAGATATCCATATCCAAAAATTAATCTCAATAATTGTTTGGATTCATATTATGTGGATGGTAACATGTTATATTTAATCAAAATATATTATATACATTATATAATTATTTTTCATTAAATATTTATTTTTATATACCTTTCTATAATTTCATTCATAAAAAAATGAATATAGGGATCATGCGTATTAAGGACTTATCATCCCCCAAAATAGTGTAATTCATTTGTCCATCTCGAATTTTTTGTGTGACTAGAATTATGTATATAATTAATTTCAATGATTTTTATATCATATTTAACATTATATATATGTTTGGAATAATAATAATATTCAGATTTCAGTATACTTAAATCAATCAGTCATTTGAAAAAAGCATTTAACACCAGGAATAAGGTTTTTAATAACATATTTCTACTATTTTTCTCATAAGGTATTATATGTAATTATTATATATAAATATATATTTTTAATATATGTACAATAAATCTATATTTTGTATAATTTTTTTTTGAATTAATACCATAAAATAAAATATATTATGTAAGGTATATATGATTTAATCACATTTTTAATCTATATTTTTTATACCAGATTTTCCATTAAGGGAATAATAAGACACATATATATAATCAAATGAATTTTATTCTCCAATTGTAATAATTTTATAATTTATATATTTATATCATTTACCACTTTTATTAAATAAAATTATTGGGAATATTTTTTTAAGAGAAAAATATTTTATTTCCCCTCCTATTGGGAATAATTTTCTTCCATGTCCTTGTTTTCAATAACAAGATTTCGTGAATGATTTAGTATTCAACAATGATTTCAAAAATTCATTTTTAAAAATGTTTTAATTTTTATTATATGTTTAAGTTTAATTTTTTTACCATATTCATAAAAATTTACTTTATCATTTATTAAAAAAGTGAAATAAATCATTGACTTAATGTACCTTCCATGTATCAAATTACCCACCATATTAATCACTCAATGATTCAAATAATTATTCAAAATTATTTATAGTTATCTAAAATAAAAAAATTCTATAATATATTTTATTTATTTTCATTTTTAATATATTTTTTCAGAATCAATTAGGTATTTTCAAACCGAAAATTCAAGTTACCTTTTAAACTCATTTTCCTTATATGATTAATGTCTTTGGTGTTATAAATTATTATGATTGATATGATTCAATGATTCCAAACATATTATTTCATTATATTGATAATTGTTATGATGATAAAATTTTTACCAAAACAATTAATTTTACAAAGTCAATTATACAAAAAAATTATGAATCTCATTTCTTTTCAACAGTTTAGACTATAATAATGAATGTTTTATGATCCTATTATACTCATTTTTATAGTTTTCAATTTTGTAAGGATGGGTGATGAATTATATTTCCCTCCATTGAATTGGGTAAATCCTCACATCTTATGAAATGAATTTATGAGTCTATTTGATGTCATCAATCCACTATATGATATATGTAAGTATTATTACTCCATATTTGCATATATGTGATGATCTACGATCATTAATGGTATGTAAAATTGGTGTTGATGAATGGTCACTTGTGATAATATATTCTATGTAGTTATCCTTCCTTCAGGAAATGGTTTCCATGAAAATAATTTTCCCATTCATTTTATTACATTTTAAAACATAACATAGTGTTCATAATTTATTTATTATTACTTTATTGTATTTTTGATTCATTTATTTGGAAATTATAATGTTTTTTGTGCCTCTTTTTTATTATCTATGATAGTTTTTTTATGATATTTTTATCTTTTGGCCATAATTTCATAATATCATTTTTCTATTTAAATTTAATTTGATCCTCGATTGATATCTGTCACGTTTCCAATTACAAAAAATCTCACCTCACTCTTTCATATGATTCATATATCCATGTTACATAGAATGGTTTTATATAGGTTTCAAATCAATGAAAAAATATATGAAGTATATTATGGTGGATAATTTTGAATGTACATAAATAAGATTTCTATATAGTTTGTTTCCACTGTTAATAATCTCAGAAGATTATTTAATGGATGAAAATGTTATATAACTAATATTTTACAAAAATAATGTAATATTTATGTATGACATTACTGTATTTCTTCAGTAGGTAGAAGATAGGAGTTTAGTTAATATTAGGATAAAATGGATCAATACAAATTGGTTAAAACACTAGAAGTTGGACTAATTATAGGATAACATTACATTTTTTAGCTATCAATATGTACAATCATTGTGTATCATAGGGTTCCGTATATTGAGAATAGTTTTTTATGATTTAATCATTTTCGTAATTATTTGTTGTGTTTATATTAATGAACAAATTAATTAACTATGTTTTATGGTAATAGAATGCATTTTTTTGGTAAGGTATTGAGGATATATTGATGAAATTGAGGTTGTCATAGGTAAGATAAAATATTGAATAAAACTATTTTATCATAGTTATGTGATTTTTTACATTAATAATCTTCCCATAAAAAATCATTTCATATCATATGTGAGTAGATATTGAGATAGTGATGAACACACCCAATCAAGAAATGGTTGAGCCTCAACCCTAATATTCACATCTGGTTGACTTATTTGGGAATGTCATTCATAAAAATATTGTAAACCATTCCCTTATATAATTTTATGTGATTATAGGATTGGATTACCATTCACCATGTCAACATAATATCAATTTTGAAGTCAGTGATTTCACATTTTGTTTTATGAATGAACCTAGGATCATTTACTAGTGATGTGATGAATATGAACATCCAATTATAATTATTTTTATACAATTTCAATTGACACATATCCATGGGGATTATCTTTAACATGTAGTTGGGGAGGGACTCAAAATTAATGATATTAATTTTGTATACATGTTTTTTGTGAAATTCCATAATATTTTTCTTGTATTTCTAATAATATCTAAGATGAGTCACTGATAGTACAGATACCCAGTGATACCCAAAATTTGAATACTCATTATCGAATGGCCCTTATTTAGTTAGAGTGGTTAAATAAAAAATCTAGTATAATCTTAATATGAGATTCATATTCCATAGTGTGACACAATTGGAAACATATTTTTTATTTGAGATGAATGATTGGTTAATCCATCATTGAATTTATTATTAGGATTATAATAGGAACTCAATCCTGATTAATTATCTTATACCTTATATTGATGATTTATTTAACAATTTTTAATAGATTAATACCTTAATAATATTTAATATTGTTATAAATGTAATCAAATAAGGATTTTGAAGGATTATATACCAAATACATCCTTCCAAATTATGTATGGTAATTGTTAATATATATTGACTCTATTTAGATGCACTAGTTCCCCTATTATATTCTTGTATATAATGAAATGATTATTTACTGAATTCCTTGATCATTATGTGGTAGTATTTTTAAATGATATTATTTAATATTATAAAACAAATTATGATCATGAAGTTAATTTGAGAATGGTTTTGATTAAAATAGACTAGTTTATTAATTTGATGAAAATAAAGTAAATTATTACACTAGTAAAATTCTACATGATCTGGTAAAAATAATGAAAATTATAAGAGAACATGAGAAAATCCCATAGATTATACAACATGGGAAAAATATTTTTATAAATCTCTAGCATTCCACAACCCCTAGATGATAAAATATGGGAAAAAATAAGTATATTAGAAGATGAGCTGAGCTGATCCTCCCTCTCTATCAGCACTAGATTAATGGTTCAAAACACATTGCACCTCAAACAATTAAAATTTTCATCCCCATGAGAATATAAATGACTAATGTTGAGATCATATACAAGAGAAACATCAAGACCTACCTGATCTGGTAAAACAACAGTTTGGATCAAATTTTCTATCAAGCTATGTGAGGAGTGAAAATTATTATGTAGGTGCACCATCTGTTAACAGGGAAAATATATTTCAAACCTGTTCTAAAATACCATTATTTTATGGAACTAAATTTCTTATAAAAATATCAATCCAAACTAAATCAATTAGGGGCTTTGATATGTGAACTTTCACACATAACAATGGAACAACAGAATACCACAAGGATTTTGATCTAATTTTTAATTCAAAAAAAATCCAGATGAGATAACCCCGCACCTGATGAATTGAGGGATTTTGGAGTAGAAGGGGAAGACCAATAAAACATACTAAAATAACTGTAGTGGGGGTCATTTTTTGAATGTAGATCAAATATCCCTATGATAATGAATAAATGGGAACCATCATATGATCGAATCACATTTGACTAAGGGGAAGAAAGATTATCAATGTAGGAAAAATGTCGAAAGAAATGTCAGGGGTCGAGAAGGCTAACCACAACATGATCATGTCAGTGCCTAGGACCATTGATGAATATTTTGAACTTGTCGAGTGATAGATTTCATAGACTGAATCCATGTACCAGGGGAGTCTCATAATGATTTGAAACCACTAATAACTATTGGAGAGAAATAGTAATGGATAGGGGTCCATGACAAAGAGCCAAGACTTTTAGACTAATGTAGATGTGGGGATGATAGGGAGAATGGTGGGGTTTTAAACTGAGGAAAAATATAATAAATTCTGCAGTGTCTTCTAGAGATAGGTGTTGGGTAGATCTGCCATCGCTTTTTCCAAAAGTTTTTAATCAAAATGCTAGGGTTTCATAATAAGTAAGAATGAACCAGTGGACACACTATTTTGAATGTGGTTATTTAATTTGATCTATGGGTATATATATATATCTATAAAAGAATAATGTCATTGATAAGTGTAATATTTTTACCATGTAAAATAAAATACATTGTTTTCATGTTTTAAGTAGATACTACCAATGATTTTTGAGAGATAAATCATTACTATATAATACACTAAAAAATATGAAGAAAAAATGTATTGTGTTAATGTGAATATAAATATATGAAGAGAATTTCAAGGTGTTAATTTGAATTTTGGATATATAAATTTATCTAAAAAAACATATTGTTTAAAATCATCTTTTTATAATAATAATTAAATAAAAAAATTGAGAAGTGTACTCATGTAGAATTATATTTTGTATACTATATTGTGCTAAAATTTATGGTTCATATAAAAAACATACAATATCACAATTTACAGTTTTCTATAGAAAATTTTCATCAATGATTTGGATTCATTATCATTAAAGATATTGGTGTGATTTATACAAACATATTAATGGTAAAATATTTATGAATACATTCTCCTAGAAATAGCTGAATATTACAAAATATGATGGTTGGAGTTATTTAATGATTATGATTACTATCATGACCTGTCCTCAGGGACTATTTCGTGACTACCCCAAGCCTGCCTTCCATAGGCCAGGGGCTGGCGACTAACACCAAAGGTGTAAATCCCAACAACTGGGAAGGCTTTGCCTTTATAAAACACAATCACAACCAAACAGAGTACAAGCGGAAGTAATACACTATGAACAAAAGAAAGTTATGAAATGTAATGGGCCATAATACAACCCCAACCGGAAAGTCCAGCTACAATTGAACTAATGTACAATAGAAAAGACAAACAACAAGAAGATAGAAGCAGCTCCTGGGATGTCCACCTCAGATCCTACCTGAAGGGTAGGTACAGATAGCATCATCAATGCCCTCACCCACCAACATCCTCCGAGTACCATCTCGTCGTGAAGTCCACCTCCGGGTACTGACTCATCATGAGGTCAACCTTTGGGTAACGTCCAGTCCTCGGACACTCGGTCTTTATCTGCGTTGTCTGTCTTCTGCATCCAACACAATGATGTTCGGGCATAGCCCATGTAGGGGTGAGTATAACGATACTCATTAGGGACCCCGAGACACAAGGTATCAATAAATCCAACAAGGATAACCACAAAGAAGGATCTCAATAGATAACCCTTACATAGGTATAATCCCATAATTATACCTAAGTTATCAAGTAACCCATCTCAACCATGAGGAAACACAAAGGTTATGAAATCAACGGATAACCACTACTTAGGTATGTAACCATACATATAACTAAGTTATCAAGTGACCAATCTAAATCATGAGGTAAACACAATGGTCATTGTCTCATCTTAAACCAGTATTTTAATTTATGATATCGAAACCACAACTACTCAAGAGATCCTCCTCTATCGAGTACGGTGATCTTTTCATGACTCTGAGGCACTATTCACTAACCTTAGACTACTGAGGTACTCCTCCTCTCGAGTACCGTGGGTCTGCCACCCAAACACAGTAGTGCTCCCCGCCTTGGGTCTGCCACCCCAACACTATAGTGCTCCCCCTAATAGCCTACAGAGGTACTCCTTCTATCGAGTACCACGGGTCTTCCACCCAAACACAGTAGTGATCCCTACCGTGGGTCTACCACACAAACACATTAATGCTCCCCATTGGGCTATACAAGTCACTCCAACTCGAATCAGACAAGCAGTCATTAGGTCTCATCCATCTCCAAGATCTCTATACTCTGTACGCTCGTCTCCGAGAGGGTCTGCTCCACGAGCTACTAGTCGATACTCCAAGTATCACAATGTCCCACGAAGAAGTATCTCAAAGGACCTCCTCCTCAAACGGGTCTCAACCCAATAGACGGCGCATCTATCCGACGCCCAGTCTGTGAGTTATTAGCCTTTTAGTCCCGGGGGCTCGGTTGGATTTGTGTACAAACCAACCCGGCCATATCTCAAATGTACCCCAAAATATCATGGTTTATATCCAAATGAAGAGTTTCTCAATGAGATTTCCAACGCCGATGATGATTCGTCAATCAGACGTCCGGTTTGACAGTTATTGGCTTTTCTATTCTACGGGCCCGGTTGATTTGTATCCTAACCAACCCAACTGTACTCCAACATCATTCAAACCTCAGGTGGATTATTCCAACAGAACCATCTCATCAATAGAAATCCAACGTAGTCGAGGAAACATCAATCGGACGTCTGTTCCTCCAGTTATAATCATTTCAGTTCCGAGGGCCCGGTTGGTTTCGGGTTCGTACCAACCCGGTTGTACACAAACATCGCTGAAACCTTGACTGTAACATACCAAAACAACTATCTCGATCCACGGAATGCAACTCCACTGAAGGCGCATCGATCTTAGGTACAAAACACATGTCATTGGCGTTTAAATGATGATGGTCCGAAAATAGGGGGACTGGGCCCGATCCGACCTGGCCCAACACCCCCTGGGTCAGCCCGAACCGGGTCGACCTAACTCGGGCCCAGGTCCAGCCCGGTTGGGCGTGTCTTGGCCCGACTGGCATGGGCAGACCCAACCAGCGCGACCCAGCCCGACCGGCGCGGTCCGGCCCGACTGGCGCCGCCCGGCCTGCGTGGACCACCCCGGCCCGACCAGGGGAGGTGGCTCGACCAGCTTGGACGAGAGAAACGAGCGGAGCATGGGGGGAGCTTCCCCCACCCCCCATTTATTGAAACTGGCACGGATTAATACTGTGCCTCTCCAATCCAGAATGGAAAAGTCGATCCAGTTCAACTTCCGCCGCCGCGATGGTCTGCTCTGGCGGCGCACCGCCGCCTCTCTCCGCCAACCACTGGATGTGCTTCAGTGGTTCGTTTCACCCGCCGCTGGTGCCTAAGGTAAACTCGGGTCACGAAAATCAGTGCAAGGCTTCAAATCACCATTGCGGACCTGTTTTTTATCGTCCGTCAATCCGTGCACAACGAACAACCAACGGAGGGTCCAATCATGTTCATTAGCCCGTGCCCTCCGTGATAGAGGCTCAAACCATTGTTCCACAAATAAGTTCACCCTAAAAAGTGGGTATAATTCAAATAATTGGAATTTTACAAAAACAACCCCTACCTCGAGAAAGATATGTGGTAGCTGAGCATCGTGGATGACGGTGTTGTGAAAGGGCATACGTCGGGTTGTTGACATCGTCGTAAGGTAAGAGATGAGGGTAAAGATGGTCATTAGAGTTCGTTGCTTCCATAAAGTGCCTTCGATCCCGGATTGAGCGTCGTTCATTGGTTCCGACGCAGGGAAGATGTCGAAGTCAACGTAGTTTGTTGTGCCCGCACCACGCTACCGATCCCTTCACGTTCGTCAGTGTTTTGTCGAACAAGATGGAACCTCGGTGGTGGTGCAACAATGGAGGAAGGAGAGGAAGTTCCCTAGTGGATCCCCCTCCCATACAAAGTCTCCTCCCTTAAAAAAATATTAGGCTTGGCTTATATTTTTATTAACACATTTACTTCAAAATTCAAACACCTCATTAATTAAGGTGTTGTTGTAAATTAATGGGAGAGGAGAATGTGAAGAGGTCTCATAAATGGGTGAGTTTTACACATTAACAAGTAAATTAAAATGGGGGTTAAAGAAGATATTTGGGGATTTGAGGGGGAGGTGAGGAGTTATGGTCTCGTGTGGGCCCCACCACACTAAACCCTCCCATGGGAGGTTAGGTGGTTTTGGCCCCCACCACTAACCCCCCCCCCCCATATGTAGGATATTAACCACCTTCAACAAATATAATTTTTACGCAAAAAAATTTATTTCATCTATTCTAAATACCCAATTATTAATATGCAACCCGCTCAAAATGAATCTACTGTAAAGTTCCTCTTAAGGTTGAGGAGTCAAGCTGTAAGCCACCTCGCCTACACTACTGAGGACCTATAATGGTTTGATGAACCTTAGAGATAACTTTCTGCTTCAGCAACATCTCCATAGACCTCGTCGATATGAGACTTGTATATAGACGTGGTCTCCATCCTCAAACTCTAGAGGCCTATGTTCCCTATTTGAAACCGAATACTCAAAACTACTGCTGCCACGAGGGTAAGGTTGGCCGACTCAAGTGTGATCGGTTGCACCCTCCTATGAGTTTATCCTCTGCTGCCTGGGGTTTCCTTTTCGCCGACCAAGGTAAACCCATCCCATTATTGTAGGTAAACCACAACCTTTTTTCCTGAAATAACAAATCTGTGTATGAGCAATGGTTTCCATGTCCATACCCAAACTAACGTCGTAAGGCCTCGACGATGCCACCAAGAGGTTCAAAACGAAACTCTCACCTCTAGGGTCAGATCACACCATAGGTGTATGTGTGATTATCGAGTCTCCTCTTAAAGGTATCTCCAGACGTGGGGGTCATGTCAAAGGATTTAACGGGAAAATCTAGGTCTAGGACAAGATTCATTGATAGAAGAAATGATTCGTATCAATGTCTATTGTTGCGGCAGCTAGTAGTAGACACAAATAGTACCTTGAATCATTCCTAGAGCCCTTGGGTCACACTCCTTGACCACGTGCAACTACTCTCTTCTCCTTCCTTCCTGCTCCCAATGCCTGGAGAAGACTACAATGGCATGTGGTTGTAACATGTCAAAAAGTACACCACCTCATGATTCTCTCCAATCTCTGATTCCATGTCTCCTACCCTGAAGATTCATCTGTCCTAAACACTTCTTATTTTTAAAACATTTTACACGCCCAAGTCTCCGAGACTGGTGCCAGTTTCCCGCTTTCCCAATGCTATCCTTTACTGGCTGTATCCACTCAGGAAAAGAATTCTGAACCACAATGGTTCTCTTTAGCACCCTAACATAAGTAGGAATGCATAGAGGAAAAGTGATGGCTCAGATATCCTTCAAAAACACCTCACTTAGGGGTCCGAGTTCTAAAGAACTGATTGAATTGTAGTCATCATGTACCAGGAATGATCAGTAAGCCTCGATGACTACTCAGCGAACGACAGGTCGTCCTACCGATGATGTATTTCCCTAGAAAAACCCTCAAGCACCTCTTCAAGACATTCCTCAGCAACCTATGATTCGGGCTCGCCTCCGAACCTGAGGGGTATCTGATGCTAAGACACATGTAAGGCATTGAACCCAAATATGTCATCTACCGGTACCACCGGTTGTAAATTCTGTCCAACAAGTAGTGATATAGTTGGCTCACTACCTGAAGGTACTCTATCAGGCATCAGTCCACATACCAAAGCCCTATCACTATGCGGACCAACCCCATGGTCACTCACTGGGAAAAACTAGTAGCTAAATCTCCATCTACTCTACTAGTGTCCAAACTAAGCAGAAAACTCTTGTGATCACCTCCATCCATTCCACTACTTCGGGGAAATCTGTCTCTCCTCGTATCCTTGGAGGCCTCTACTACTGGAACTCGTGCACCATGCTCTGTTAGTGCGCACTGTCTGCTAGTATGGCTGGTGTCATCTGCTACCTAACGGGTGGTGGTGCTGCTGGTACACCACTCGAAGGTGCCAGCATAGAAAGGGGGCCCTGCACCGGAGCCTCATCGCCCAGTGGGCCTTCATCGAGTAATCTCTCGGAACTCCAACTGAAAGTCTGCGTGGAGACATCTTGAACAAATGCGACACGGTAAAAAGATTTAAACCTAGTGAGATGACCTGGATGCGATGAATTTAAGAAAACTTTTGAAAACACACACACAATCAGTTTTTTCATGCACTGAGTCAAGAAATATGTACTCAGGGTCCTGGTGTATGGATACGTCGGTCGCCACACCAACACTAGACTCCCTAAACTAAAATACACACTCGGTACCCTAAAAAAAATTGCTTCATAGAAAGAAAATATCATAGTTCTATGTTCTATGGTAGAACTGAATCCTCTGATACCAATTTGTCACGACCCGTCCTCGGGGCCCGTGCCGTGACTACCCCAAGCCTGCCTTCCATAGGCCAGGGGCTGGCAACTAGCACCAAATGCATAAATCCCGATAACTGGGAAGGAATTGACTTTATAAAACATAAACACAACAAACCAGAGTACAAGAGGAAGTAATACACTAAGTAAAAAAGAATGTGATGAAAAGTAAATGGGCCAGAATACAAACCCAACTGGAAAGTACAGCTACAACTGAGCGAAAGTACAACAGAAAAGACAAACATCTGGAAGATAGAAGCAGCTCATGAGTCGTCCACCTTGAATCCTACCTGAAGGGTAGGTACAGATAGCCTTCTCAATGCTCTCTCCCTTCAACCTTCTCAGAGTACTGTCTCGTCGTGAAGTCCACCTCTAGGTACTGACTCGTCTTGAGGTCCACCACCGGGTATCATCCTGTCCTCATACACTCGGTCTCTATCAGTATTGTCCATTTTCTGCATCCAGTACAACGAGGTGCTGGCATAGCCCATGCAGGGTTGAGTTTAACAATACTCAGTAGGGACCCCGAGACCCTCAATGTCTCACTAAATCCAACAAGGATATCCACAAAGAAGGATCTCAATAGATAACCCCTACCTATGTATAAGCCCATACATATACCTAAGTTATCAAGTAAATCATCTCAATAATCAAGAAACACAAATGTTTTGAAATTAATGGATAACCACTAGTTAGGTATATGCACATACATATACCTTTGTTATCAAGTGACCCATCTCAATCATGAGGTAAACACAAAGGTCTTTGACTCAGCTCAAACCCGGATTTTCATTAATGATATCGAAAACACAACTACTGAAGAGATACTCCTCTATTAAGTACGTTGATCCTGTCATGACTCTGGGGCGCTGCTCACTAACCTTAGACTGCTGAGGTACTCCTCCTGTCGAGTACCGCGGGTATGCCACTAAAACACAGTAGTGCTCCCCGCCATGGTTCTTCCACCCAAACACAGTAGTGCTCCCCCTAATAGCTCACAGAGGAACTCCTTCTGTCAAGTACCGTGGGTCTACCAACCAAACACAGTAGTGCTCCCCACTATTGGTTTGCCACCCAAACACAGTAGTGCTCCCCACTAGGCTATACAATTTACTCCGACTCGAATCGGACAAGCAGTTATTAGGTCTCACCCAACTATAAGGTCTTCGTACTCCGTACGATCGTCTATGGGAGGGTCCGCACCACCATCTACTTGTTGATACTGAAAGTATCAAAATGTCCAAGGAAGAAGTATCTCAAAGGACCGCCTCATCAAAGGGGTCTCAACGCAACAAACAGCGCATCTATCAGACTCCCGGTCTGTGAGTTATTAGCCTTTTAGTCCCGGGGGCTTGGTTGGTTTTGTGTACAAACCAACCCGGTTGTATCTCAAATGTACCCCGAACACTCATGTGGTATATCAAAATGAACTATTTCTCAAAGAGATTACCAATTCCACTAACGATTCGTCAATCAGATGTCCAGTCTGAGAGTTGTTGGCTTTTCTGTTCTAGGGTCCCAGTTGATTTGTAATCTAACCAATCCGACCGTACTCCAACAGCATCCAATACTCAGGTGGAGTATGCCAACAGAACCACCTCATCAAGAAGAATCCAATGTAGTCGACGACATGTCAATCGGACGTCCGGTCCTCATGTAATAAGTGTTTCTACTCTGAGGGCCCGGTTGGTTTCGGGTTTGAACCAACCTGGTCATACCCAAACTTCACTGAAACCTTGAGTGTAATATAACGAAATGACTGTCTCGATCCAAGGAATCCTACTCAACTGATGGTGCATCGATCGGAGGTCCACAACCCATGGTATGGGCATTTAACTAATGATGGTCCGAAAATAGGGTGTCTGGGCCTGGTCTGACCCAGCCCAACACCCCATGGGTAGGCCCGAACCGCGTGACCTGACCCGAGTTTGGCCCAGTTGGGCGCGACCCGGCCGGGCCGTTGCGGTGTGCCCCGTGTGGCCCGCCCCGACCTGGCTGGGGGAGATCGCTCAGCCATCTTGGCTGAGCGAAACGTGTGGAGGGGGGGCGCTCCCCCCCCCCCCTCCTGTTGATTGAATCCAGCATGGCTAAATGCCTCACCTCTCCAATCCGGAATGGAAAAGCCATTCCAGTTGGACTTCCGCTGCCGCGGCTCAGCCACAGAGATCTGATCTGGCGGCACACTGCCTCCTTCCGTGGACCAACGGACGTGCTCTGGTGGTCCGTTTCGCCCGCCGTCTGCGCCTAAGGTCACCTCGGGTCCCAAACAACACTACAGAGGCTTCAAATTGCCATTGCAGCCCCATTTGTCATCGTTCGTCAATCTTCACAAAAAGAACAACCAGCAAAGAGTTCGAGCTTGTTTTTTAGCCCGTGCCCTCTATGTTAGAGGCTCAAACCATTTTTCAAAAAATAATAACGCCCAACATTGAGGGTATAATTCACATAATTGAAATTATACAAAAACAACCCCTACCTCGAGAAAGACCCGGGGTAGCCGAGCGTCGTGGATGATAGTGTCGTGAATGGGTAGACGTCGGCTCGTTGACGTCATCACAAGGTAAGAGATGAAGGTAACGACGATCGTTGGTGTTTTTCGCTTCCGTAAAGTGCCTTCAATCCCATCTCAATCATCATTCGTTGGTTCCGATGCAGGGAAGACATTGAAGTCAAGGTAGTTCGTTGCACCAGCACCACACTACCGATCCCTACTCGTTCGACGGTGACTTGTCGGAGAAAATAGAACATTGGTGGTGGTGCAACAACGGAGGAAGGGGAGGAAGTTCTCCAACGGATCCCCCTCCCATCAAAAAGGCTCCTCCCTTAATAAAATATTAGGCTTGGAAAATATTTTTGTTAACAAATCCATTTCAAAATTAAAACACCTCATTAATTAAGGGGTTTTCATGAATTAATGGGAGAGGAGAAAGTGAAGAGGTCTCATAAATGGGTGAGTTTTCACCATTAACAAGTTAATTAAACGGGGGTTTAAAGAAGATATTTGGGCAATTTAGGGTGAGGTGAGGAGTCAAGGTATTGTGTGGGCCCCACTACACTAAACCCTCCTATGGGAGGTTAGGTGGGTGTGGGCCCCCACCACTAAGTCCCCCTTTGAAGGATATTAACCTCCTTCAACAAATAAAATTTGTACAAAACAAATTTTATTTCTTTTATTCAAAATCCCCAATTATAAATCCTCAACCTACTAAAAATGCACGTATGGAAAAAGTCCTCTTAAGAAATTACCCGTGTTGCGAGTTCATCGGTTCCCTCAGATTTGAATTCCGAGCACCGTTTAGAATGATAGAAAAAACACGCTCATTCGTTCACTGATCGTACCCGATCTAAACATCGGAAATTGATTCCGGGCACACTGGGCCTCGGAATCAAGTTTCGTCAAAAGCCACAGACTCGTAAAATTTCAAAGAAATTAAGAAAAAAAATCCTTGAAATTTCTAGGTCTTTAAAATTTCTCTATATATCTCCACTATGTGAAACCCAACAGGTTAAATATTCTCTATGGAAATACGATCAATGATGATTATTTATGATGAGTGTGAAACAAAAAAAATATTTAAGAGTTTTAAAAAAATCTTTTTAATCCTTAATGAATGGAAGAGATAAAATATCGATCCCATAATGGTTCAACGAGATATAAATGTGAAGATTAAAGCAGAATAAAAGTTTGATATAGAACTAAATAAAAGTGTAAGGTGTGTTCTTTTGTTCAACTTTGACTATGGAAGAACGATAATGATCAATAAAGGAGAATATTTTCCATCAATACGTGACATGAAGAAGGGTATATTCTATGAATATCATAATTGATTATTCCTAGTTCATCCTGTAAGAATGAAGCAGTATAGATACTTAAAATTGTATTTTTATTGAACTACTTGAAAAGTAATATTGTTTATTTTTCACCCTTATTCATTGTATATTAAAATGATAACTCCGATAAACAATTTTCTTTGATTTTTTTGTAACTATTAAATATACCTTATTTGAAATGGTGATACAATACTATGGATTTCAATGTAAGACTCCATGGAGTATCTAAATTTCAAAATATTATATTTCTTATAGTTTATCATATTTTGAAATTATGACATTTATTAAAATTAGAAAATACTTATACCTTTATTCTGATTTTATGTTATCTAGATACAATTTGGAGTTTTAGTAAATTTTATTATCCATTGATATGTGTTCATCCTCAAAGGGCCATTCAAATTCCAAAAAAATGTTGACATTTTGTTCAGTGTATTTTAAATATTGATGGTAACTACACTATTTTGTGTTCCTATTTTCTTTTCATCAATATCTTAAACTCAACTACTCAAATCGATTATAGTGAATCAAGACATAGGAATATGTGTAGAACTCTATTTTTTTTTGATGTAGTTGGATACAGAATGATATTTTGACCTAATATTTCTAAATAAATTACATATAACAATAGAGACATTCTATAACATAAAAGTTATTATCAACGTTGACAAAAACGATATACAGACAATCATCAGTATGATCTTGGTTTAATGTTGTATAAATGGTATTCATATGAATAATTCCTCAAAAAAAAGGTTATTATATTTCGAATTTTTGGAATTTTTGAGACCTAGATATATCATTATATTTTTTATTCATGATCACATTTAGAATTTTTTGTATCATTTGGAACATCAAATAATTATTAATAATTTTCATGATGTGATCCATGTTCCTATCATTAATATAACTATATTGGATCATTAAAATTTAATAAACTCTGATGTCATTATAATATAGAATGATTTATCTTATGAGTAAAAAATGAGCGATGTTATATAATAATGAATGATAGATTTAGGAAACAAGATACCAACCTAGTCAATGTTTTTTGGTAATACCAAAAATTTGGGGAATCTAAATTAGATCATTAAGTTATGATGAATTGAATACATATATTTTTATTTATTGATTTGGTATAATATAAAGGGTAAAATTAATATTTTGGGTGGTATAATGTAACAACCAGATATTTTATTTCATATTTCCCTTCGATAAATATTAATTTTTTATAACATGTGATGCACACATCCCAAATTATAAATGAAATATAATATAATATACTATTGTAACATAAAAACTATATTAGATGAATAATTTATTATAAAAATATTTTTAAATTTTTTTAGAATTATTTAGATAATGAAAATATGATTTAAAAAAATAAATATATGAATTAAATTTAAAAAATTTCATTTTATTTGGGTTTTATTAGTTATTATGGTAAAATAATAAAATTAATTTCTTAAAATAATATAAAAAGAATGTGAAAATGGAAAATAAATTTATAAATTCATTATTTCATAATTATATTATAGTAAATGGTATTATAATTGTTGAATATATAATCATTTTTGATGAATAATGACTTATACTGATTTTTATTGAGAATTATCATTTTTCATTCTAATAATGTAAAAAGACACATTTTTTGTTAGAATATTTTTATGTTAACAGTAGCTTATCAAAAATAAATTTTTTTTTCATTTTAATAAATTTCATCTTTTATTTTTGAATTAAATTTTTTATAAATTAGAAAAAAAATTAATAAAAATTTATTTTGTATTATTTTTCGAGATTAATTTTATGTTAAATTATGCCAGATTAATAAATTGAATAATGGGAAATTTATTCCATATTTAGAAGAATCATATTTGGTAAATATGTTAGTTTTATATATTTTTCATTGGTAATTGAAACTATGGTAGAAAATTGTTACCTCGGTAAGGGTAAAATGGTTAAAATGTGCATATAACCATGATATAAGGGGCCAAAAACCACCAAAAACCAAATTTTATTTCAAAATATTGGTTATAATAATCATTTCCATTCTTAACTTTTATATATTACATTTTTCATACATTATAGCTAAATAATGATATATATATTAATTTAAATAATTAAAATTCAAAAATCACATACTTTTAACATTAATATCTCTAAAATTTTTATATAACGATTAAAAGAGAAAATTTTAAATCCAAAATATTTTATTGAATTATAAATTACATTTTATACAAAGAATTTTTTTATTAATTATTATTAATTCAATATTTACAATAAAATATTACACAACATAGACATATTGTTTTTAAAAGTTAGCAAAATCCAATAAATAAATTTAATGACAGGAAAAAAAGAAATATTTTTTGGGTTATAGTTCCAACAAAATATTAACGACTTTTAAATGATATTATATATTTTTAATGGTTTATAATATAAATACATTACTATATTTATGTTATTAAAATCACATTATGTGAATAGTGTCAAAAAAGACAATAATTATATTTTATGAAAAATAATATAGTATTAAATTATTTTAAAAACAATTTAATGATTAAATAGGACATGTATGATGATAAATGGTTGATAATTTCATACACTTTTATTTTCTAAGATAATAATTTTTTATATATAAAACTAAAACCCTTTACGATTGAATACATTATTACCATGTTTATGGTTAAGAGGTGTTATGGAAGGGGTTAAACAAAAATTAATGTTTAATGTGAAATAAAAAAATATAAAAATTTCATTTTATGATTATAAATCTCCATATTTAATATTTATTTTAAACAACATCCATTTTAAATAATTATTATATTAAATGAAATTAATTATATTTATATATTTAATAAAATTCGAAACGTGTTCTTTCCCACAAATATAAATAGAAGTTTCTTATCTCGTTAATTTAAACCGCCATGTGTCGTATATATAAAACAAACCATAAAAAGATGTCAAGGAAAAACCATATCAATAAATTAGATAATAAAATATTCGTACAATAACATTCCAATGGTCCTTATGAATGAATCTAATGATGTCACATTGAACAGTATTTAATCGTCTTACCAACCCTATTTAAAATTATTTTTTACTGAAACTCTATTAAATATTTAGTATTCATCATAAAATTGAAAATTATTTTTACTCAATTTAATAAATTTTTCTTATAATTATGGAATCACGTGTATGCACAGTATTTTCTATCAAATGGGGAGTGAAATTTGGTATGTGTAGGCATCAAGATTATCGCCTCCACATAGAGAGGAAATTCATTTCCAATCACCACCTCCCATTAATGGTTATTATAATGGGGTTAAATTTTCTAAATTAAATTTATTTTATAACTATTATTTTTAATTTCTTATATCAGATAAAATTTTGACCTTCTAATTAGTCGAAAGATGATAACATTAGTCAAGCTTATAAGTTATTTTCCACACAACTAAAGTGATGTGATTCATTTTAAATTTCAACATTACATTGATTGAAATAATGATAGATATAATGAGTATATTTGATATTTATATGATATAACAATTATTATTGAAAGGTGAATTATTATTTTTCATTTATTCATTACATCCTTTAGAAAGTGAAAACAATATCCCAGAATACGTAAAACCTACTATCTCCATTAATAGTGTAAATTATTTACCTATCAGTAAATTTTATGGAAGAATTTAATTATATATATTATAAATATATATGATATTTATATCAAAATTTTCATCATGGATTTGATAGTAAAACAGCCAAAAAAATGATCCGAATATCTAATGAAAAACATGAAAATTAAACAAAGAATTTATAACTTAGAATATTTATTTTAAAAATAAATAATCTTTGAAATTAGGATAAAATATTATTAATAAATTATAAAATAATATTTTTTTGGAATAAATTAATACTATATCGATAATTATTATACTACATGTATGAAAATTTATGAATAAAGATACGAAAAATTATAGAGACCCATCTATTTCTAACATGACTAATGCATTAATTTAAATAAAACAATATAAGAGTTTTTACATTTTATGATATAGTAGATAAGAAAGATAGGAAATATAGGATTTTAAATCAGATGTATACAATATATATTTATTTTAATACATGTTCTATTTTATTTTAAAGATAATATTTTCCTTAATACATGGAGTTAGATTAGGATATGAATTAATGATTGGGGTGTGCTAAAATTAATTTAATATGATGAATAAGGAGAATAAATCAATATAATATGGATGAGAATAATAATAAAATTAATAATTATATAATAATAATATGTTCATAATAAATATTATTAGATAAAATCTTATAATTACTTGGAATAAGAAAATTAATTAAAATTACATATCATGTCATAGTTTTCAAAGACGAAATATAGTTGTGAACAAATATGGCATCATTTTCATGCATAACATATTTTTTTAATCATAACATAATCTTTGTGAAAAAATGATGAATCATGATCATGTGTAATATACATTATCACATTAGATACAACAAAATACCTAATTCATTAGAGGAAAATATAATTTCCATCCCACTTGTCATGTCATTACGTTTATATAACCATGCATCCAATATATAAAATATAACAATAGTAGTAAGGAATCAACACCTGGAATAAACTAGTTTTCTTAAATAATTCATCAATAATAATATCATATATAAACATGGAGTTCCCAAATATGTATTTGAAAATATATTTTGAATAAATATCATTATTTGTGAGGGAATATGAAATATCTCAAAGGTGGTAAAATTTATGTTTTGGTATGGAATTTCATTTTTTTGAAAATATGACTATTTATATTATATATAAGGTTTTGAAATTCTTATCCACAAAAATAAAATGAAATAATATTGATATAAGATTTAGTAACATTAGTGGAATGTTAATATGGAAAATTAAGTGAAAGAGGGATAAACCAAGGAAAGGGATTTGGATTCAAGAATCGATATACCATAAATCAATCTTTATTTAAACGAATTTTCACATGCAAAATAATAAAAATTAATTTATTAAAACATTGATCTAGAAGTTTATTAGAATAATATTTTCATTTATTAATTAATTATAATCATTTTATTGAATTTAATAAATTTTTTTGTAGATGTTTATCATTTATATATAATTTTTTTCTTATGAATTTCTCATTTTTCATTGATTTTTTTATATTATTGATATTAAATTTTACATAAGTATATTTAATAGAAAAAATATAATAAATATATTTATATATTTATATATTATAAGGAATTTATTTTTATAGAACATAGTTTTGGTGATAATAAATGAATTAGAAATGTATTGGTTGGTGATTAACCAACTCTTGAGCTCATATTATCAAAAGAGAGACAAAGGTATGTTCAAAATTTATATACGGTATAATTTTGAAAAAGTATTAACATAAAATAATTAATTAAATATTAACATGATATATAATTTTTTTATAAATTTATTAAAAGGAATTAAGAAAAAAAGATAAGATGAAAAATTGGAAGAGTTGATAGAACATTAAAATTTCCTCGGTGTAGCTTCGCTTGTATTACCATAATACTCCCTTGACTTTTTGAATTTTTATTACTACATAATGTCACTAGTCATTATAAGGGCCTTATAAGTGAGGAATGGGGTTGATATTTCACTGTTAAAAGTGGAAGAGTTATTTTCCAAGGAGAGTGAGAGGGTATTTTTATGCACGCAGATATGGGTATTTTTAAAATAAAATATTGAATAAAATATTGTATACTATGTAACCCATATAATAGAAATTTTTTAAAATTTATGTCATATATATATAATAGAATGGTTTTAAAAATATAAACCCTTTTATTAATATATTTCACATAAAATAATAAAATGTAATTCAGAATAAAAGTGAAAAATTATTTTTAGGAATCACTTTTTGACATTATGATTCTAAAATTGATTTTTGTTAGTTTGTATATTAATTTTATTATATTATAATAACTAATTTCTATATTAAATATTTTCTTTTAAACTCATGTAAAAAATGACTATGTCATTTTTACATCATGAATTATCATATTTAACATACATATGTTGTGTGAAAACATTATTTTTACTATTCAATAGATAATTAATGTAATTAATAAAATTACATAATACATTACTTTTGAAATATCAAATTTATTATGTAATAAATGTTATTAATATTTAAAAAATTATCAAATGAACTTTTAATTTTTAATCTATTTATTATTATTTTTTAATAATACAATAAAATTTTATTTATTAAATAGTTTTTCTATTTTCATTTTTTTTATCTTGATATTTATTTTCGAGAATTATAATATTCCTAATTACTTATAATAATCATGATAATTATTACATAAATCATAATTGATTATTTTTAGGTCAAATTTCATTTCCAAAAGTTATGTAATGAATATAATTGTTGATTTAACTATTATGTATCGTCAAGTTACTATTTGAATAGTAGTATTACTATTCAAATGGACCCATTACCTCATATATTTACCCATTAATTATTTCAATCAATATTTACTAGAATCACTCCCAATGTTATATATATTCATGTTATATTATTTTCATTTGGTTACTAATATTTTCATTCATTTCTACTATATTGTTCATGGGGGTGATGATTATTGAATATATGGGTGATCCATATTTTCCACTTTTAGATTTTCAAATATTTTTTTCAACTTAAATTTTTATAAATTTAAGGTGTTTGTATCTAACTATTTTAATAATATCTACTAGTAAAAAATATGTTATGTATTTCTATGTGATATATGATTATAATAGATATATAATAAGAATAATACACACAATATTTTATAAAAAAATTATCCATTATATCTTCTAGGTTATTTAATTCATCCATATTTATAAATCCTCAACTAAAAATTCAACTCATATTCTCTATTATAATTGATGAGGGTTATTCAATTTCATTGAATATTCTAGATAATATGTCACCTATTCATAAATATGGTTCCTCTAAAAGAATTTGACAAGGAAAATTTTCTTTTATTGTAGAACATTGTCTCTATAGACTATAATATTCACTAGTTACACTTTATAAAAGAGTAAATTCTAACGTAAATCTAGATGAAGAATGAGTGAATTTTAAGGATTATATTTTTAAATCATCATGTTATATTTGTGGAAAAATAAGGATGATGGTCCATATATAGTGGCTGTGAAATCCAATAGGTCACTAATACTTTTTAGAAAAGGTACACAATTAACCAATGCAGCATGGTTTATCCTTCCATTTCTTTCTAAACATCACGACCCTCTTCCATAGTGATATTTTTATGAATAGTATTTATTTATATTCAAACTCAATGTATCATCAACAATAGTCGACAACGATCTTTTGATGATAATAATAAAATTTTATATGTAGATGAATTTCTTGAACCTTATCTATCATCAATTTCAAAAGATCTGGACTATGTAGCTTTCTGTCACCAAACATCAACAAAAAATGATCGAGTACTAAATTTAATAACATGAAAAAACTCATATAGATCTATTTAAATAATCATGAGGAATATATTGTTATATAAAAATATGAAATAAGATATTCTAATCACATCATCCCTTAAATTACATTGATATGGATCATATAATTTTTTCTTGTGTATGAGTAGTCCACTAATATTTAAAATTAGTTTGGGGTTATTGGTCATGTTGATGTTCAATTAAATTTTAATATAATATTTAAGACATATCCATAATTTAAACGTGAACCATAGTTCATTATTAGAAATGATATAAAATGGTACCTAATGCATCCTCACTACTTCCTTTCCCTATATCATGAAAATTTGTTCCAAAAATATATCAATTTGAATAGAGATGAAGTTGATTGTCTTGATGAGTTAATCCAAGACAACCAATATGTCATTTTTTCATTTGGATGTTTTTATGTGATTAGTAATGATGTTAATGGTGATGTTCCTTATTTTACATATTGACATAGAAAATGGTTGTAGCATCCCCTTTTACTTTTACCACCCATATTTAACATGATATCATACATAGTACCATGGGATAACATATATAATCTACTTTATCAAGTTTTCCAACTAGTTGTTCTCCTGATGATCATGATACATCTTGGTAATTCTTCGATGTATAACGATTATTGATCTATGAGAATTATCAAATAGGACCTTCTTTATCTCAGGTGGTGAAAGATCACAAAGATGAGTTCCCAACTAAATCACACCCTCAACATCAATATGGATGAATATTTTCTTTATTCCACATTATATTCATTATATATATCTACTGTTATTCCTTATTGATATTTTATTGGGTAGATGGTTAATAAATTCATTAGAAATGGTACATTATATTCCTAGACATTATGATTTCTAGACCCATCCATTGTATATGAATGATGATTCAATCTCGATCGGTCTATATCATTGATAATGTAAAATGTTATTTTCTTCTAATATCATCATATTAATTATTCTAATTCCACGAATGATATTAAGTAGTCATATCCTAGTCCATTATTAGTTCAAACCATCTTCATGTATTCGTGTTGGGATCCTTCTAGGTGAATATTTACTTTAGGATCTTTTGATTATTGTATGGGGATCAATTATCTCCATAGTAGTATTATCGCTATGTTTTTTGGTCCAAGATCACAACTCCTAAATCTAGATGATGTTTCATGTAGTTTTTCTAATTTATCTTTAAAAAACAAAGGCAATGGAAATCACAGCTTCTATTTAAAAGAGTAATAACCCAATACATTCTTTCAAAAGTCATTTTATATCCAATATCCATCGCCACATATTTGTACTATGAGGATAGTTTCATTCATTGTACTCATATTGAGATCCTTAAATATTTCATCACAATATTAAACACATATATTCATTACCCATTTCCATGGTAACATAGATAGATGTCTACCTAATCAATGGATTTTTCTCAAAAACGTTGGTAATATCCACCTATGTCCTGAAAAATATCGATTTCAGTGACTCTATAAGGTTTCATTTATTTATAAATTGTTTTTTGAATTTTAAGAGTCCAGAGAAATTGATTCATGTATGATCATCATCACCAACAACAAGAATTTCTAAATATGAAATTCACACTTACTTCACATAGCACACATTTTATCATTCCTTAATATATATCCAAAAATCCTTATATTCTCTTCATGTTCATCACATCTCGTTCTAAGGTATATTCTAGTAACCCTTTAGGAAATACATTTATGTATTCCCTCACAATGGTTATTTCCTCATAGATGAATCCTTTCATCCAACTATTTAGGAAAGGTATGGTTCTTTATAGGGTATGAACATCCACACTATTGAGGGATTTTCTTAGTGAGATTCATGCTCTTCCATTCAATTTTCAGAGAAGATTAATATGATTCAAAATATAAAATGAGATTTTGTTTCTTAATATTTTATGTGTGTGCTATATAAAAAGAGCCCATCGATTCATCGTATATTTTTGACATCCACCAAGGGAAGGATTCCTCGATTTTTTAGTACAATATTATAACAAATTGAAACTAGATAAGAGTCCTACACATGGGTAGAATGATTCCACCTCTTGTTTTTTGTAAATATATCTACTTAATTGATTCAAGACACTGATTGAATGGTTATATAAATCATTAATTATATAACAGAATGATTCGAATGATAATAAAATAAACGAAAATTATATTCTTGCCTCAATTGGATGTGAGACTTTTACAACAGAATTATAATACTTCACATTTGAAGTAGTGAATGTATAATTTTTCTCTTACACCTTTGGGATTGGTGGTTTATTACACTGATTACCCTCAACGACCAATAATCTAGTGCACTATATTTCATAATTCCCTATCTCCCTATAGTCATAGAATTAAACAATGGGTGTTTCATTAAAAGGTTCCAACCATTCTTACATCATGTTTGATAAATTCACCACTTCACTATTGCATTCAGGATTTTTGTGGCCTTATATCCCATACATGACAAATTTCCCACACCCTTTGAGGAAATTTTGTTGATTTTTCATCCTCTAATTGTTATATATTTTTAGTTATATCCAATTTCAATCTTTTTTAGTTGACACATCATCTTTAAAATATATTCTTTACTTCTGATCCCCATATCCAATGTTCCAATATCCAAAATCAATCTCTATAAGATGAAAACATAGATCCTGTAGAGACTCGAAGCTTGACATACATGGATATTACATTACTTTTGCGGAATAGATAATACATAACAAAAACAGACACATAAGGACCGTAATAGTTTAGTGACTTTGGAAACATGGAACGTAATCTTTTAATCATGGTGAAAGATCTTCAACATCTCCCATAAAGATCTTCCACTTTTTGTTTCTGTACCTAAAACCTTTCTTTTAATCATGGGGGAAAATTAAACATAAAAAAGGGCGGCTCAGATTCTCAGTAAGGGTAAGCATGGATAAAATAAAACATACCATATACATTTGAACTTAAAAATATGAACATAATGTTTAAACATCAAAATCTTGAGTAACGACTTAAAACATGGATGTACATAAGGAATAGATCATTATGGAACATAAATCATGATAACATAGTATGGGAATAAAACATGTAATTGTGGCATCCATTAAGCACATGTCATGATTTCCATAGTAGCCAAGGCATTGCTGCCAAGACCATCTTAGTGGAAAAAGTCTCATTCTGAATCGAGTTCACTCCCCGTTTCAGTCCTGTATTACTGAACCAGTTTAACTTTCCATTCCAGCCATGTATATATCATGAGATATAAATCTTTACCCAATGCATTGTAGGGAGATATAGGTCCCACCAATCTCATAATGATACCATTCTTATGTGTGCCACAAAATCATAAATCATACATCATTGCATAACCCATGTAATAAAAATGGGATTCTTAAACAACATGACATCATAAAACAATTCATATAAGATAAAGGAATTCATAAAAATAATTCCATCACAACATAATCAAATTAATGTAACAATAGGGATAGAAACAGAACCCTATATTTTCATAGATGGAAAATAATTTTGATAAAACACTTGAACTCCATTCTTGAGTAAAATATCCTTTCTTATTCAAAATCATTTACTTTTCACAAAATGTCTTGAAATTTTTAAAAAATAGGATTTTTTCGAAAATAGTAATGAAATATTTTGGAGGAATCTTCATGAAAATAAGGCTTTATAAAACCGTAAAAATCCATTCAGGCTGTATAAGTTAAAAATAACATTTTCCTCATACTTTTTTTGGAAAAGTCAAAAAAGTACCTCGTAACATAAATAAAAGATAGATTACATACATACCATGTAGTTAAAGTCAAAATGGGTAAAAAGGAAATTAAACATACATGAAAACACTTTTATAAAACATGGACATGATAGAAATAGCCCCAGTAAATACTTACGAATAAGCAATCTCAGATAAAAATGAGATTTGAACAATTATCCCTTACCTTAGGTCTGATATGCTTCGTACGTATCCGAACCTCCTGTATAATGATTTAAATAATGTCATTAACTTATTACAGAATCATATTCATTGTTATGATATCATATATTTTTCACTTATGACTTTATGTTACCTGTTATTTTGTAAATTCCATGTTAAAGCAGCATTTTGGGTAAAATCATCTCATTTATCGTATGTGTTTCGACTTGTCGTTCTTGATATTATTTCTTATATCCTGATTTACATAATTCCAGAATTTTAAACATGATTTATATATAATATATATTCATCATATACATATATATTATTGGACGATAAAAGGAATGAAATACACCGTTCATGGAGACGGTAGGCCGTACGTACGCATGAACGCTGTTTTCGTTTCCCTTTTGAATTTAATGGAATAAAGTAAATGACATAAATATATATATAAATAAATCCAGTATCATTATTATGTCATATATTTCATTATTATTCATTATATATACTTTATAATCATTCTTGAATGGTTAACATGGAGAGTGAAGCTCATCGCGTCATGGAGACGGTAGTCCGTACGTACGCATGAGCGATGATATCATTCCCAAGATCGTGGAATTGTATTAAAGTGTATGTATAATATTACAGAATCAATATCACTTTACAATAATCATATATACACTACGGGAAAAATGGGTATTTGCGACGGGTTATTTGCGACGGGAATAAATCTCGTCGCAAATAGTCCCGTTAAAAACTTATTTGCGACGGGGGTCTTCACCCGTCGCAAATAAGTAGTCTTTTGCGACGGGGAAGCCTATCCCGTCGCAAATAGTTTTCCCGGGCTTTGGCGCCAAATCCGGGGAAAAATATTTGCGACGGGGATGCCTTTCCCCGTCGCAAATAACCGGCGGCGGTAAAAGGTATTTGCGACGGGAAAGTATTCCCGTCGCAAATAGTATGTTATTTGCGACGGGTCCCGTCGCAAATAACTATTTACCGGTTGACCGTAATAAATGCGGGCGAAGGTATTTGCGACGGTGCCCGTCGCAAATAATACTATTTGCGACGGGATTCCCGTCGCAAATGGACCCGTCGCTAATAATCTAACCTATAAATACCCCCATCCGTTTTTTTCAAATCATTCTCATTCTCCACCTTCTTCAGATCTAAAATTTCTTTTTCTAAATTTGAGTTTTTGTTCAGTTTAATTTTTTTCTTCGGAGCTGTTATTAAAGTTTTGAAGAACGATCAGAGCTCATCAATTTTCAAGGTATTTATGTTCATTTTAATTTAATATTTATTTTTAATTTTGTATTAATTTCAATTATTTTTGATTAGTTGTAATTTAATTATGTTTATATTGTTTTCTTACTTAATAAATTTAAATTATTAGTATTGTTCATAGTTAATTGTAATTAGGAATAATTTGTAATAATTTTTAATAATTAAGAATAAATATTAATAATTAGTAATAATTAGTAATAATTAGTAATAATTAGTAATAATTAGTAATAATTACCAATAATTAGTAATAATTAGGAATAATTAGTAATAATTAGTAATAATTAACAATAAATAGTAATAATTAGTAATAATTAACAATAAATAGTAATAATTACCTATAATTTGGAATAATTATCAATAATTAACAATAATTAGTAATAATTAGTAATAATTGCCAATAATTGCCAATAATTGCAAATAATTAAGAATAATTAGGAATAATTAGGAATAATTAGTAATAATTAGTAATAATTAGGAATAATTAGTAATAATTAGGAATAATTAGTAATAATTAGGAATAATTAGTAATAATTATCAACAATTAGTAATAATTACCAATAATTAGTAATAATTAGCAATAATTAGCAATAATTAGGAATAATTAGCAATAATTAGGAATAATTACCAATAATTAGGAATAATTACCTATAATTTGGAATAATTACCAATAATTTGGAATAATTACCAATAATTAACAATAATTAGTAATAATTTGTAATAATTACCAATAATTTGTAATAATTAGGAATAATTTGTAATAATTAGGAATAATTAGTAATAATTAGTAATAATTAGTAATAATTAGGAATAATTACCAATAATTACCAATAATTTGTAATAATTAGTAATAATTTGTAATAATTAGTAATAATTAGTAATAATTAGTAATAATTACCAATAATTTCCAATAATTAGTAATAATTATCAATAATTGCAAATAATTAGGAATAATTACAAATAATTAGGAATAATTGCAAATAATTAGGAATAATTAGGAATAATTAGGAATAATTAGGAATAATTAATAATAATTAGGAATAATTAGGAATAATTACCAATAATTACCAATAATTACCAATAATTGGTAATAATTACCAATAATTGCAAATAATTAGGAACAATTAGGAATAATTAGTAATAATTAGGAATAATTAGGAATAATTAGGAATAATTAGGAATAATTAGGAATAATTAGTAATAATTAGGAATAATTAGGAATAATTAGTAATAATTAGGAATAATTAGTAATAATTAGGAATAATTATCAATAATTAGCAATAATTAGTAATAATTAGGAATAATTATCAATAATTAGCAATAATTACCAATAATTACCAATAATTAGCAATAATTACCAATAATTAGCAATAATTAGCAATAATTAGTAATAATTAGCAATAATTAGGAATAATTAGCAATAATTAGGAATAATTAGCAATAATTAGGAATAATTAGCAATAATTAGGAATAATTACCTATAATTAGGAATAATTACCTATAATTTGGAATAATTACCAATAATTTGGAATAATTACCAATAATTAGCAATAATTAGTAATAATTTGTAATAATTACCAATAATTTGTAATAATTAGTAATAATTAGTAATAATTAGTAATAATTAGGAATAATTAGTAATAATTAGGAATAATTAGTAATAATTAGGAATAATTAGTAATAATTAGGAATAATTAGTAATAATTACCAATAATTAGTAATAATTACCAATAATTTGTAATAATTAGTAATAATGACCAATAATTAGTAATAATTACCAATAATTTGTAATAATTAGTAATAATGACCAATAATTGCCAATAATTACCAATAATTGCAAATAATTAGGAATAATTAGGAATAATTAGGAATAATTAGTAATAATTAGGAATACTCACGAATACTCACGAATACTCATGAATACTCACGAATACTCACGAATAATCACGAATACTCAGGAATACTCAGGAATAATCAAGAATACTTAGAAAAAAAAATTATATTATCAATATTTATGAAAAAAATATTAATATTATTAAAATAATAAAAATTTATAAAATATTAAAATTATCAATATTCACAACAGATTTTGCTATATTCTTAACATGTTCAAATCTTAAAGGGTCGCTAATTGTCAGGTCATGCGCAATAAAAAGTTTGTGTCAGCCATGTCCAATGTAAACTCTATAATTGTCCTTGAATGGTCGATCACCTCAAAAGTAATGTTGCAATCAGACAAACCAAGTCATTCCCTTCTTATCTATAAGAATCATCTCACATGAACCTTTACATAGACCATTCTTTCTTGAAAATTTAAGGGAAAAATAATGATATCCCCTCAAATTTTTAAGGAAGAATGATCTATGTAAAGGTTCATGTGAGATAATTCTTATAGATAAGAAGGGAATGACTTGGTTTGTCTGATAGCAACATTACTTGCGAAGTGATCAACCATGCAAGGACAATTATAGAGTTTACATTAGACATGGCTGACACAAACTTTTTATTGCGCATGACCTGACAATTGGCGACCCTTTAAGATTTGAACATGTTAATAATAGAACAAATTCTGTTATGAATTTTGATAATTTTAATATTTTTTAATTTTTGTTATTATTTTAATAATATTAATATTGTTTTTTCGTAAATATTGATAATATTTTTTTTATTACTAATAATTAGTAAACGAAATCTGCTTGGATAATGAAGGGAAAATTTATAATCATCTCCACAACGATGATTACCAAATTTCCTTTCATTATTCAAGCAGTTTTCCTTTTGCTAAGTATTGCTAAGTATTGCTAAGTATTGCTAAATTAGTAATAAATAGTAATAATTAGCAATAAATTTTAATAATTAGTAATAAATTGTAATAATTAGTAACAATTAGTAATAAATTGTAATAGATTGTAATAATTAGGAATAATTATGAATAATTAGGAATAATTACCTTATTACATGTGGAGACAGAATGTGAAACACACAGATGAAAGGAGAATTGTATATAATATAAAAAATTATATTATTTTAATATTAATAATAAAATATACTAATAATGTAATGATGTTATTATTATATAATTAATATTTATAAAAAAAATTATATTAGTATTATTAAAAAAAATAAAAAATCAATATAATATTAAAATTATCAATATTTGTAACAGGTTTTGCTTTATTCTCTATATATTCAATCCTTGCTTGAGTGTTTTTTCTAACAAATTATTCAAAACCAGTAATGCTTTTATATTTTATAGAAAAATATGGAACAACGAGGTCGTCAACAGTCATTATTAGACGACCACATATTTCCGCCGTCTTTCTTCGACTCAATGGAACATTTGATGTTACATTTTCCATATGAAGCCAAATGTGGAGGTCCGGTACAGTTTCGATGGATGTACCCATTTGAAAGTTGCATGCAAAAATTGAAAAGAAAAGTACGCAACAAAGCATCTGTTGAAGGATCTATTGCAGAAGCTTATTTGCAAGAGGAAATATCATTTTTCTGCTCCCATTATTTTGAATCTGAGTATCCTTCAAAACACAACCGAATGGGACGGAATGAGAGGAATATTGATGAAATCGACAATCAATTATCTATTTTCAACCAGTCAGAGCTTGGTTTTGGTGGAGTTTCTGAACGCTGGCTTTCAGATGATGAACATCATAGAGCTCATACGTATGTTCTGCTCAACTGTGAAGAGATGACATCAGTTGTACTGTAAGTGTTCATATCACTTATTCTATCATTTATGTTACAGTAAATAACTTTGGTTTTTATAGGTTGTATGATAATCATATCAAGAAACAAATTCCACAAATTACAGCAGCTGCTCTCGAAGAACGTCGACTGAAAAATTTCTCTCAGTGGTTTCAAAAACTGGTAACATAAATTCTTTATCATTTAGCAACTCATTCAATGTATAGTTTACTATATTGATAATTATTTCACAAATCTTCAGGTGTCTCGACATGCTGATAAAATTGACAAACGACTGTGTGTATTGAGTAACCCACCTTCCAAAATTGTTAAAACTTATAATGCATATGTGGTGAATGGATTTCGATTCCACACACATGCATATGGGGAATAGAAAAAAACAATGAACAGTGGAGTTAGCTTGAGAGGATCTCATCATCGAGAAAATGAAGTTGACTTTTATGGCATACTTGATGAAATCATTGAACTCTGTTATCTTGGACAACATTACATAACCATGTTCAAATGTCGGTGGTTGGATACAGAGAGAGGCGTGCGTGTTCATCCGACTCATGGAATCATCGATATTAAATGTAAAAGTGTTCTCGCAGTAAATGAACCATTTTTATTGGCTCAACAGGCATATCAAGTTTATTATGCAAAGTACTGTGCAACATCAAGAGACTTGACTGATTGGTGGAGTGTAATAAAAATCAAAATTCGAGACAATCAGTTTAGTCAAAGTGAATGTGCTTTCACTGATGTGCAAAGAATTGAAGTTTTTCAAGAGAGTACTCAAAATAAATCTTTTTTACAAAGAGATATGAGTATCGATGACGACACCCCACATTTAAGAGTCGGTGATGACGATGATGTTAATGATGTCACACATGAATTTGAAATGGTAAGAGATGAAGCAACTGCAACTCGAATGGATATCGATGATGTTAAGGAGGAATATGAAGATGACATTGACATATATGAAGATGATGATGAAGATGAACACTTATAGAATTCCATGGTATTTATATACAATCATAATATGTATATATGTATATATAATAGTAATTAGAAATTATTTCCTAATATTAACATTTTCCGTTTCAGATGGACGAGGCCACATTTCGTGAGTTGGCGGAGGCTGACCTGCCTTTCGATGCGGATGAGTTGCTGGCAGATGACCCTCAGCCTGCAGGCGCTCCAGGGAGTACGCGGAGGGGGCGCGGTCTTGCACGATTGATGATTCCTGACCCCGTCCCCGAGCGACGTCCACGTCTTGGGTTTGATCCGCGCACCCGGAGGTGTGATAACCTGTGTAATAACCTGTGAATTTGACTAAGATTTCATTAATCTATTCACATAATAAATGTTTATTATTTTTTCAGTTTTTCGCATATAGCAGTCGGACAGGGCAGCGCTATTTTGCGCAACTATTTCTCTCAGCCGTGGACCACATGGGAGCTGATTCCCATTGATGTGCAGCAGGCCATGTTCGGCCATTGGTTGGTACGTACATAAATAAATAATTTTTATTTTGAAAATTATTTCATTTCTAACTTGATATTTTGATTTATTTGTAGGGTATATGGTATCCGATCTAGGATACCATGCGTGACGCCATCCACGAGGCATGGGAGGTGGCCATGCGTGATCGCCTTCGTCAGTTTTTGCACAATTTAAGAAAAGCTGTGATGAAGAAAGCAGGAGTGTCAGATTTTGATGAGTCATGTAGAGCACACCGACCAGAGTACATTTCATCCCATGTATGGGATGGATTATGTGCGCACTGGTTGAGTGGTGCCTTTCAGAGGAGATCATCGGTGGGGAGGCAGAATCGGGGGAGGCAGGAGGTGACTCATCGAGCTGGGAGTCGTTCTTTCAGTACTCATAGACAGCATCTGGTACATACATTATTTATAAATATTTTCTATAACTATAAATATTAACAGTTTATTTTTTATTCTTATAGGCTGTCGAGCACCCCGATATTACAGAGTACGACGTATATCGGAGGATGTATAGTGATCCTGCTACTGGGGAGCTCAGAGGTGATCGTCAGCATCACATCGTGGTCAGTATTATTTGTTTTCAAGTTTAAAAATTAACTGCATATAATATATTCACAATTTTAATTTTAAATTGCAACTATAGGAGTCATATGAGGCTATAGCGGCACAGGCCCGGCCTGAGAGTCAGGCCGAGGCATCAGATCAGACCACTGCCCGTCAGTTTGATGAGGCGGCATGGATGCAGGCCACCCAGTATGCCTTCGAGAAGGGCCGGGTAGTTGGTATCGGCTCTCGACTGACTCCCGGAGATTATTATGGCAGTGCTGCGATGTCGGCGTCCAGCTCGAGAGGAGCTCGTGCATCTTCTTCTACACAGTATGAGGAGCAGTTGCGATCTTAGACTGCACATATAGAGAGTCTCCGACAGGAGCAGGAGCAGATGCGTCAGCAGCATGAGGAGGAGCGTCGACGCCAGCAGCAGCTGTACGAGGAGCAGACGAGTCGGTGGCAGCAGCAGCATCAGGAGCAGATGGAGTACATGCGCCGACTCACTCATGCTTTAGGGATGGAGTTTCCTCCACCACCATCTGCAGATCCCCCAGCTCCCCCCTCCCCCCCTCCTAAAGATTAGAGTTTGTATTTCTGTTATAAAATTTGTGAAATCAAAATATTTTTTTTTCTATTCGTAGTTTCTGTCTCATTATAAAATATTAATAATATTATATTTTTAAATAACAATATTAATATGAATAATAATAATATTTATATTTTATAATATTAAATTTTATATATATATTAAAATTTTATTTATATAATAAAATTTTATTTATATAATAAAATTTTATATATATATTAAAATTTTATAATATTATAATTTAATTATTTTTTTGTAATACTTGAATTATTTTAATATTTGAATGTAAAATAATTCTATTATTTTTATATTAATTAAAATAACTTATTAATATTTTTTTATTTATGAATTATAATTATAATATTATTATATTAATTAAATTACTTATTAATATTTTATTATTTTTATTTTTGAATTATAATTCTACTATTATTATAGTAATTAAAATAATTTATTATTTTCATTTGTAAATTATAATTCTATTATTATATTAATTAAAATAATTTATTAATAATTTATTTTTTTATTTTTTTTATAGTATTTGTGACGGGATACTATGCCCGTCGCAAATACTAGTATTATTAATAGTTTTTTATTTTTTTTAAAAAGAGTATTTGCGACGGGTCCCGGTTCCCGTCGCAAATACTAGTATTATTAATTTTTTTTATTTTTTTTAAAAAGAGTTTTTGCGACGGAACCGTCGCAAAAACTACTTGCGACGGGCCCGTCGCAATAACTGTTTAAAAAGTTTTTTACAAAAATACGGAATACTATTTGCGACGGGGAGAATGCCCGTCGCAAAAAAAGGCTTTAGCGACGGTCCCGTCGCAAATAAGTTTAGTTGCGACGACGTTTTCAGCAACGGGCTATTTGCGACGGGATCCCGTCGCAAATACCTGCTTTTCTAGTAGTGATAGTTATTATTTACACCATTATACCCATCCAAGTACGGTGATGGTGGAAAATAGATTACACCACTGCATGGAGACGGTATTCCGTACGTACGCACGTGCGGTGATTCAATTTTTTGTAGGATGGATAGATGGTTAAATAGTGTTGTTTCATACTTATAATAACATATAAGTATATCAGTGATACTGATGTTATTACTTCATAATGAAAGAACCTAAGAAGAAGAAGAGGAAGATGAAATAATGTTGAAAGAATCGGTAACGGACATTACCTCTTATTTGAAGCGCCTCTTTGAAACCTCCCCTTAGGGCACTAAATTTGTCCTTTGAAGAAGACCAGGACATCTTGGATATTTCTAGGGAAGTGGAGAAGAGAATTTGGCAGGGTTTGTCCGAGCTTGAAGGCTCAAATTGGTGTGAGGATGAGAGGGAGGATGTGCCCTTTTAAAAGGGAGGAGAGGGGCACCTTTGGAATAACTAAAAATATTATTTTATTATAAAGTCAAATTCATTTTTTAATAGCTACAAATTGATATATTTAGAAGCTAAGGTGGGTATGGATCTAAATACTCTCATCCAATAGAATTTAGACAAGTTTAGGTATCAATTTTAACCTTATAATTTATATTTAACTTTAAGTTCGATAATTTAACTTTTACTGTGTCTTCTTGTTTTCTTACACTATAAGGTTAATAAACATATTATATGAATCCAAACGAACCCCAAGTTGTTTATTATTAATATATATAACCTTATCTAAGTCATGTTTCTGATCCATAGATTTTTAGGAATAAAATAACAATTAATAATATAGTATTTGTTTTTAATACTATTTTATGTCAATTTTGACACTATTTAGTAATTGATTTTTCTGAAAATCATTACAAAATGATTAGTTCGAAAAGAGTTAATTAAATAAATAATAACATGTCATATTAACATATAAAATTATTGTAATTCATAAAAAGTCTCAAATTACATTTATTTGGGTATTTATAACACCAATTATGTCAATATTTCATTAATAAGATAATTACTGCATAATCATTGTGTCATAAATAAATAAAATTATTTAATGTATAAAAAATTATAAATAAACTACCATTTTGTAGGAAAGCTTTTTAGATTTCTAATGAATATTTATAGTCTAATTTATCTTATGTATAACCCTATATTAAAAATTATTTAGTTATTAAACTTTTATTTTAACTATTTTATGCCTTCTTTAAATAAATTGATAATAAATGTCCTAATCTAATCCAAGTGGGCCTAAATGGTCATATTTTATTCCTAAGGATGTTTTTGGTCGAAATATACTTATCCAATAGAATTAGGACATGTGTTAGGGTAATAATATCATCATTTTTACCCTTAACTACCCTATTTACTTTTAAATGTGGTAAAAGAAAGTAAAAAGTTACTGTTCACCAAAAATTATTTCATCTCATTGAACCACATTTTAGTCCTTGATATTAACCGTGTCTCTCGGATTTTCTAAATTCCACTCACAGAAGTGGTAAAATTATGTTTTATGAAGAAATTCAGTTTTTTAACTACCACTTAGTGGTTTCACTATTCATCAAAAAATGAAAGTTTCCAAAAAAATACCAAAAATTAGGCCTATTCTATATTTGATATTATGAATTCAAAAATAATGTTTATTCTACCAAATTCAAAACATATCTGTTACATTAACTAATTTAAAAATTAATTCTCGTCATCAAGACAAATAGAGTGTTTTCAAGAGATAGTAACAATCAAAAGATTGACACTCGTTTATGTCTGGTATAAATGTGAAATTACATCCAATGACCAGCACTGTATTAAATTGTAAAAATATATTTTTAATATACTTTAAAACCACCCAAATTAATAATTTATCACTATTAATTATTTTGATTACAAAAGTTGTTTTTAATTAAAATTTAGTAATTTCCACTATTCATCAGAATATGAAAGTTATCCGAAAAGCACCAAAAGTTAACCCTAAGCTAATTTCGATATTCTGAATCCAAAAATGAAGTCTATTTTGAAAGATAAAATTTATATAATTTCAAAAAGTTGGTATTACTATTCATAACGGCTAGTTCATAATAATATTATAATATTATTTCATTTAGTGAAACTCGATATTGCGTACTACACACGCTACCGAGGAAGGTCACGATTGCATGTAATCCAGCCAAGTTAGGGTTGTGTGTTGTGCAAGACTCCTTTTTTGTAACATACAACACAAGAAATCAATAAAATTAAAAAGAATGTTTCTCATAAAATCTCGGGGTGTTACATTCTACCCCCCTTAAAATGAATTTCGCCATCAAAATTCGTCGGGGTTATAAATGGTTTACTACTCAAAAGTTTCTTTTATAAAAACCCACATCGTAAAAAGGAATACCAAAACCAATATTTAAAAACTAATGTATGAAACATAACGGTTACCCAAATTAACTAATCACTGGGTTTCCATATAGGAGAACATAGGTGAATATATGGATATGGAAGAGAAACCTAACCATCATGTTCTGATGAAGTGTGGTAGAGAACATGGCTATGAAAAATACAACAATCACAAAGCTATAGATTTTTGATGATCGAAGGTACCATCTGATTCATCGAATATAAGGGAACTAGGACAACATTTTTGGTTTTCAAGATCATTTCCCTAATGCTGATGAATTAAAAGAAATACTTACATGATTTTGGTACAATCTCACTGTTATTTGTGTATTGAACAATTTCCACATCATCCCTTAAAGAAATGAAGTTGGATTTGTTATTCGTGATGTGTTAGCAGATCATGTGATAGAATGATGGGTCATTCCATCTGTTTCAATCAAAAGGTTAGCAAAAGTTATAATTCCATCTTATGGTTAGATTAATCGTATATGGTTCCAAAAATGAACCTATACTTCGTATATCACACCGCTTAAAAAAATAAAACTAGTTTCTACTGACCAGGGACTTTCTATAGGCTAGTGGTAGTTGATAAAGGCCAGTCGCACTTAGGTTGTGGGTTCGATTCCCACTGCCTTGTCTGACGCGATGGGCTGTCGCCCGTCCTGCAGGTTTTCCTTTTTCTAAAAATACTTTACTATAACATCCCATCAATAATATCGAAAAAAACTTCCATCCTTAAACAATACTAACTTATGTCCAACATAATCCATTCCAATCTTTAGGCTTATCCAAAATACTGTTGTCCAATCTCATATTACAGTGAAAATGAATACCAAAGAGTTCATATAACAAGCATGTTAATACCATCGTTGATCCCCACATATCTTGAGATATGTCTTGTTGGTCACATTCCAAACATTCGAAGGCCTTAATCAAGTATTCTCTTGAAAAATGAATACCAATTGAATCTTAGTGAAAACATGAGTGCTGTTAAAAGTTAACTCTTTCCACAAAAGAAAATCCAGAAATTTTATATACTCAAACCATGATATAACATTCTCCTTATATCAGTCATGAGTTCATGAATAATATCAAACATTTAAATTTCTCCTTATCCCTTCATTATGAGCATATCATCTAATTTCCAAAAATATCTGAATATCCTTTCATGGTTACTAGTACCATTCATCATACACTTTCAAAACATAAGGAAAGACAACAGGGTAACAATCCTTAGATGTCTCTTTATTCCATAGTATCATGAGATTACTTATACAACATTACACTTGATAAACATGTAATCATTCCACAACCTTCTTAAACCATTGACCGAGCTTCAGCAATTCATTCATCTCACATATCATTTGTAGTCTCTTCATCATCATCAACATAAATACTACCCATACGACCATACTGATTCTCTTCATGAGACTTTCCATTAGGTAATTGGTTTGCATAATGCCCATACATTCCACATTTAAAACATTTAACCATTGTTGATGTCGTAGCAATACCATTATCCTTGTACATGGTGTTAACTGAACCTTTTCCTTTGCACTTACTGGCTTTGTGTCCATATTTTCCACACCCAAATCATCTTCCAGTTCCTTTGAAACATTCTCCTTGATGCCTCTTCCCACATGATTTACATAGGGGAAATTGAACTTTCTTTCCTCTATGATCATCATGAAACTCCATCTATCTCTTATTAGCCGAGTCAGGAAACTTACCAAATTTGAGTTTATTGATCATATTATGAGATTACTGATTCGGCATAATAATGATGTTTGGAATTCAAAATCCCAATTCATTTGGTTTCTCATGAAGAATATAATTCCATTGTCCATAGTATCCTCCATTATAGTGAATCATCTTGTTTCCATCCATTTTCTAAAACCCGAAAAGAATAGTGTGAGAGGAAAAAATAATGCTAGGAAAAACAACATAGTAAAGGGGGAGCACCCTCAATATCTAACATCTTAGGTAAAATTACAAGATCATTACCATAGTTCTAGTATTATATCTTATACGTATACTTATCCTTAGGGACATCCCTAGACATACCTTAGAAATATTTCTAGGGATCTCACTAACGTTTTCGCATCCTAGTTTCCAAAGCTTGACTAAACCTTTCCTCTAATACCAACTGTAGAGACCCAAATCTTGACATACATGGATATTACATTACTTTTTCGGAATACATAATACATAACAAAAACAAACACACAAGGACCGTAATAGTTTATTGTCTTTGGAAACTTGGAACGTAATCTTCTAATCGTGGTGAAAGATCTTCAACATCTCCCATAAAGATCTTCCACTTTTTGTTTCCTTACCTAAAACCTTTCTTTTAATCATTGGGGAAAATTAAACATAAAAAAGGATGAGCTCAAATGATCAGTAAGGGTAAGCAAGGATAAAATAAAACATACCATATAAATTTGAACTTAAAAACATGAACATAATGTTTAAGCATCAAAATCTTGAGCAACGACTTAAAACATGGAAGTACATAAGGCATAGATCATTATGGAACATAAATCATGATAACATAGTATGGGAATAATACATGTAATTGTGGCATCCATTAAGCACATGTAATGATTTCCATAGTAGCCAAGGCATTGCTGCCAAGACCATCTTAGTGGACAAAGTCCCATTCTGAATCGAGTTCACTCCCCGTTTCAGTCCTGTATTAATGAACCGGTTTAACTTGCCGTTCCAGCCATGTCTACCTCATGAGATATAAATCTTTACCCAATGCATTGGCGGGAGATATATGTCCCACCCATCTCATAATTATACCTTTCTTATGTGTGCCACAAAATCATAAATCATACATCATTGCGTAACCCATGTAATAAAAATGGGATTCTTAAACAACATGACATCATAAAACAATTCATATAAGATAAAGGAATTCATAAAAATAATTCCATCACAACATAATAAAATAAATGTAATAATAGGGATAGAAACAGAACCCTATATTATCTTAGATGGAAAATAATTTTGATAAAACACTTGAACTCCATTCTTGAGGAAAATATCCTTTCTTATTCAAAATCATTTTCTTTTCACAAAATGTCTTCAAATATTAAAAAAAATTGAATTTTTTTTAAAATATTCATGAAATATTTTGGAGGAAGATTCATGAAAATAAGGCTTTATAAAACCGTAAAAATCCGTTCATGCCGTATAAGTTAAAAATAACATTCTCCTCGTACCTTTGTCAGAAAAGTCAAAAAAGTACCTCATAACGTAAATAAAATAAAGATTCCATACATACCATGTAGTAAATGTCAAAAATGGGTAAAAATAACTTTAAAAATACATGAAAACACTTTTATAAAACATGGAAATGATAGAAATATCCCCAGTAAATACTTACGAATAAGCAATCTCGGATAAAAATGAGATTTGAAAAATTATCCCTTACCTTAGGTCCGATATGCTTCGTACGTATCCGAACCTCCTGTATAATGATTTAAATAATTTCATTGACTTATTATAGAATCATATTCATTGTTATGAAATCATATAAGTTTCACTTATGACTTTATATTACCCGTTCTTTTGTAAATTCCATGTTAAAACAGCATTTTGGGTAAAATCATTTCATTTATCGTATGTGTTTCGACTTGTCGTTCTTGATATTATTACTTATATCCTGATTTAAATAATTCCATAATGTATAAAAAAAATAAAAATATAATATATATTCATCATATACATATATATTATTGATCGATAAACGGAATGAAATACGCTCTTCATGGAGACGGTAGGTCGTACGTACGCATGAACGTTGTTTTCGTTTCCCTTTTGAATTTAATGGAATTAAGTAAATGAAATACATATATATATAAATAAATACATTATCATTATTATATCATATATTTCATTATTATTAATTATATATACTTTATAATCATTCATGAATGGTTAACATGGAGAGTGAATCTCATCGCGTCGTGGAGATGGTAGTCCGTACGTACGCACGAGCGATGATATCATTCCCAAGATCGTGGAATTGTATTAAAGTGTATGTATAATATTACAGAATCAATATAACTTTACAATAATCATATATAGTTATTATTTACACCATTATACCCATCCAAGTATGGTGATGGTGGAAAATAGATTACACCACGGCGTGGAGACGGTATTCCGTACGTACACACGCGCGGTGATTTCGTTTTCCATAGGATGGATAGATGGTGAAATAGGTTTCTTTCATAATTATAATAACATATCAGTATATGATTGATACTGATGTTATTACTTCATAATGAAACAACTTAATAAGAAGAATAGGAAGAAGAAATAATGTTGAAAGAATCGGTAACGAACATTACCTCTTATTTGAAGCGCCTCTTTGAAACCTCCTCTTAGGGCACTAAATTTGGTCTCTGAAGAGGACCAGGATCTCTAGGTTGTTTCAAGGGAAGTGTAGAAGAGAATTTTGCAGGGTTTGTCCGAGCTTGAAGGCTCAAATTGGTTTGAGGAGGAGAGGGAGGAGGTTCCCTTTTATAAGGGAGGAGAGGGGCACCTTTGGAATAACCAAAAATATTATATTATTATAAAGTCAAATTCGTTTTTAATAGCTCCAAATTGATATATTTCAAAGATAAGGTGGGTATGGGTCGAAATCCTTTTATTCAATAGAATTTAGACAAGTTTAGATATCAATTTTAACCTTATCATTTAGATTTAACTTTAAGTTCGATAATTTAACTTTTACCGAGTCTTCTTGTTTTCATACACTATAAGGTTAATAAACTTACTATATCAAGACAAACGAACCCCATGTTGTTTATTATTAATATATATAACCTTATCTAACTCCTTTGTCCGAACCTTATATTTTTAGGAATAAAATAACAATTAATAATATAGTATTTGTTTTTAAAACTATTTTATGTCAATTTTGACACTATTTCGTAATTGATTTTTGTGAAAATCATAACAGAATGATTAGTTGGAAAAGATTTAATTAAATCAATAATAACATGTCATATTAACATATAAAATTATTGGAATTCTTAAAAAGTCTCAAATTACATTTATTTGGGTATTTATAACATCAATTATGTCAATATTTCATTAATAAGATAATTACTGCATCATCATTGTGTCATAAATAAATTTACTTATTTAAGGTCTAAAAAATTATAAATAAAATATCTTTATGTAGGAAAGCTTTTTAGCTTTATAATTAATATTTATAGTCGAATTTATCTTATGTATAACCCTATATTAAAAATGATTTAGTTATTAAACCTTTATTTTAACTATTTTAAGCCTTCTTTAAATAAATTGATAATAAATGTCCTAATCTAATCCAAGTGGGCCTAAATGGTCATATTTTATTCCTAAGGATGTTTTTGGTCGAAATATACTTATCCAATAGAATTAGGACATGTGTTAGGGTAATAATAATATCATTTTTACCCATAACCACCCTATTATTTTTAACCGTAGTAAAAGAAAGTAAAATGTTACTATTCACCAAAAATTATTTTCATCTCATTGAACAACATTTTAGTACTTGATATTAACCATGTCTCTCGGATTTTCGAAATTCCACTCACAAAAGCGGTAAAATTAAGTTTTACGAAAAAATTCAGTTTTTTAACAACCACTTAGTGGTTTCACTATTCATCAAAAAATGAAAGTTTCCAAAAAAATACCAAAAATTAGGCCTAAGCTATATTTGATATTATAAATTCAAAAATAATGTTTATTTTACCAAATTCAAAACATATCAGTTACATTAACTAATTTAAAAATTAATTCCTGTCGTCAAGACAAATAACATGTTTTTAAGAGATAGTAACTATCAAAAGATTGACACTTGTTTATGTCTAGTTTAAATGTGAAATTACATCCAATGACCAACATTGTATTAAATTGTAAAAATTTATTCTTAATATACTTTAAAACCACCCAAATTAATAATTTATCACCATTAATTATTTCGATTTAAAAAGTTGTTTTTAATTAAAATTTAGTAATTTCCACTATTCATTCGAATATGAAAGTTATCCGAAAAGTACCAAAATTTCACCATAATCTAATTTTGATATTCCGAATCCAAAAATGAAGTCTATTTTGAAAGATAAAATTTATAAAATTTCAAAAAGTTGGTATTACTATTCATAACGGCTAGTTCATAATAATATTATAATATTATCTCGTTTAGTGAAACTCGGTATTGCGTACTACACATGCTATCGAGGAAGGTCGCGATTGCGTGTAATGCACCCATGTTAGGGTTTCATGTTGTGCAAGACTCCTTTGTTGTAACATAAAACACAAGACCCCAATAAAATTAAAAAGAATGTTTCTCATAAAATCTCGGGGTGTTACATTCTACCCCCCTTAAAATGAATTTCGCCCTCAAAATTCATCGGGGTTATAAATGGTTTACTACTCGAAAGTTTCTTTAATAAAACCCCACATCATAAAAAGGAATGCCAAAAAAATCTTTAAAAACTAATGTATGAAACATAACGGTTACCCAAATTAACTAATCACTGGGTTTCCACAGAGGAGAACATATGTGAAAATATGGATATGGAAGAGAAACCTAACCACCATGTTCTGATGGAGAGTGGTAGAGAACATGGCTATGAAAAATCCAACAATCACAAAGCTATAGATTTGTGATGATCTATGGTACCATCTGATTTATCGGATATAAGGGAACTAGGACAATATTTTTGGTTTTCAAGATCATTTCCCTAAGGTTGATGAATTAAAAGAAATACTTATATGATTTTGGTACAATCTCACTGTTGTTTGTGTATTGAACAATTTCCACTTCATCACTTAAAGAAATGAAGTTGAATTTGTTATTCGTGATGTGTTAACAGATCATGTGATAGAATGATGGGTCATTCCATCTGTTTCAAACAAAAGGTTAGAAAAAGTTATAAGTCCATTTTATGGTTAGATTAATCGTATATGGTTCCAAAAATGAACTTATACTTCATATATCATACCTCTTAATAAAATAAAACTAGTTTCTACTGACCAGGGAATTATTGTAGGCCAGTGGTAGGTGATAAAGGCTAGTTTCACTTCGGTTGTGGGTTCGATTCCCACAACCTTGTCCGACGCGATGGGCTATCACCCGTCCTGTAGGTCATCCTTTTTCTTAAACTACATTACTATAACATCACATCAATAATATCTAAAAAAAATTCCATCCTTAAAAAATACTAACTTATGTCCAACATAATTCATTCCAATCTTTAGGCTTATCCAAAATATTGTTGTACAATCGCATATTACAGTGAAAATGAATACCAAAGAGTTCATATAAAAAGCATGTTAATACCATCGTTGATCCCCATATATCATGAGATATGTCTTGTTGGTCACATTCCAAACATTTGAAGGCCTTAATCATGTATTCTCTTGAAAAATGAATACCCATTGATTTTTAGTGAAAACATGAGTGCTGTTAAAAGTTAACTATTTACACATACCAAAATCCAGAAATTCTATATACTCAAACCATGATATAAACTTCTCCTTATATCATTCATGAGCTCATGAATAATATCAAACATTTAATTTTCTCCTTATCCCTTCATTATGCGCATATCATGTAATTTCCAAAAATATCTGAATAACCTTTCATGGTTACTGGTACTATTAATCATACACTTTCAAAACATAAGGAAAGACAACAGTGTAACAATCCTTAGATGTCTCATTATTCCACATTATCACGAGATTACTAATACAAAATTACACTTGATAAACATGTAATCATTCCACTACCTTCTTAAACCATTGACCGAGTTTCAACAATTCTTTCATCTCACATATCATTTGTAGTCTCTTCATCATCATCGACATAAATACTACCCATATGACCATACTGATTCTCTTCATGAGATTTTCCATTTGGGCATTGGTTGGCATAATTCCCGTACATTCCACATTTAAAACATTTAACCATTGTTGATGTCGTAGGAATACCATTATCCTTGTCCATGGTGTTAACTGAACCTTTTCCGTTGCACTTACTGGCTTTGTGTCCTTCTCTTCCACACCCAAATCATCTTCTAGTTCCTTTGAAACATTCTCCTTGATGCCTCTTGCCACATGATTTACATAGGGGAAATTGAACTTTCTTTCCTCTATGATCATCATGAAACATCATCTTTCTCTTATTATCAGAGTCAGGAAACTTACCAAATTTGAGTTTATTGATCATATTATGAGATTGCTGATTTGGAATAATAATGATGTATGGACTTCCAAATCCCATTTCATTTGGTTTCGCATGAATAATATCATTCCATTGTCCATAATATCCTCCATTATCGTGAATCATCTTGTTTCCATCCATTTTCTAACACCCAAAAAGAATAATGTGAGAGGAAAAAATAATGCTAGAAAAAACAACATAGTAAAGGGGGATCACCCTCAATATCTAACATCTTAGGTAAAATTCTAAGATCGTTACCGTAGCTCTAGTACTATATCATATATGTATAGTTATCCATAGGGACATCCCTAGACATACATTAGAAATATTTCTAGGGATCTCACTAACGTTTTCGAATCCTAGTTTCCAAAGGTTGACTAAACCTTTCCTCTGATACCAACTGTAGGGACCCGAAGCATGACATACATGGATATTACATTACTTTTGCGGAATACATAATACATAACAAAAACAGACACACAAGGATCATAATAGTTTAGTGTCTTTGGAAACTTGGAACGTAATCTTCTAATCGTGGTGAAAGATCTTCAACATATCCCATAATGATCTTCCACTTTTTGTTTCCATACCTAAAACCTTTCTTTTAATCCTGGGGGAAAATTAAACATAAAAAACGGTGAGCTCAAATGCTCAGTAAGGGTAAGCATGGATAAAATAAAACATACCATATACATTTTAACGTAAAAACATGAACATAATGTTTAAGCATCAAAATCTTGAGCAACGACTTAAAACAGGGAAGTACATAAGGCATAGATCATTATGGAACATAAATCATGATAACATAGTATGGGAATAAAACATGTAATTGTGGCATCCATTAAGCACATGTAATGATTTCCATGGTAGCCAAGGCACTACTGCCAAGACCATCTTAATGGACAAAGTCCCATTCGAAATTGAGGTCACTCCTCGTTTCAGTCCTGTATTACTGAACCGATTTAACTTGTCATTCCATCCAAGTCTATCTCATGAGAATTAAATCTTTACCCAATGAATTGGAGGGAGATATAGGTTCCACCCATCTCATAATGATACCATTCTTATGTGTGCCACAAAATCATAAATCATACATCATTGCATAACCCATGTAATAAAAATGGGATTCTTAAACAACATGACATCATAAAACAATTCATATAAGATAAAGGAATTCATAAAAATAATTCCATCACAACATAATAAAATAAATTTAATTATAGGGATAGAAACAGAACCCTATATTATCTTAGATGGAAAATGATTTTGATAAAACACTTGAACTCCATTCTTGAGAAAATATCCTTTCTTATTCAAAATCATTTTCTTTTCAAAAAATGTCTTGAAATTTAAAAAAAAAAAAAATTTAAAATAGTCATGAAATATTTTGGAGGAAGCTTCCTGAAAATAAGGCTTTATAAAACCGTAAAAATCCGTTCACTCCGTATAACATAAAAATAACATTCTCCTCGTACTTTTGTCGGAAAAGTCAAAAAGTACCTCGTAACGTAAATAAAAGAAAGATTCCATACATACCATGTAGTTAATGTCAAAAATGGGTAAAAAGGTCTTTAAAAATACATGAAAACACTTTTATAAAACATGGACATGATAGAAATATCCCCAGTAAATACTTACGAATAAGAAATCTCGGATAAAAATGAGATTTGCAAAATTATACCTTACCTTAGGTCCGATATGTTTCATACGTATCCAAACCTCCTTTATAATGATTTAAATAATGTCATTGACTTATTACAGAATCATATTCATTGTTATGATATCATATGTGTTTTACTTATGACTTTATATTACCCGTTCTTTTGTAAATTCCAGGTTAAAGCAGCATTTTGGGTAAAATAATTTCATTTATCGTATGTGATTCGACTTGTCCTTCTTGATATTTTTTCTTATATCCTGATTTACATAATTCCAGAATGTAAAACATGATTTATATATAATATATATTCGTCCTATACATATATATTATACATCGATAAAAGGCATGAAATACACAGTTCATGGAGAATGTATGCCGTACGTACGCATTAACGCTGTTTTCGTTTCCCTTTTGAATTTAATGGAATTAAGTAAATGACATACATATATATATAAATAAATAAATCCTGTATCATTATTATGTCATATATATCATTATTATTCATTATATATACTTTATAATCATTCATGAATGGTTAACATGGAGAGTGAATCTCATCGCGTTGTGGAGACGGTAGTCCGTACGTACGCACGAGCGATGATATCATTCCCAAGATCATGGAATTGTATTAAAGTGTATGTATAATATTACATAATCAATATCACATTACAATAATCATATATAGTTATTATTTACACCATTATACCCATCCATGTAAGGTGATGGTGGGAAATAGATTACACCATGGCGTGGAGACGGTATTCCGTATGTACGCACGCGCGGTGATTTCGTTTTCCGTAGGATGGATATATGGTGAAACGGGATTGTTTCAAACTTATAATAACATATAAGTGTATTAGTGATAATGATTTTATTACTTCATAATGAAACAACCTAATAATAAGAAGAGTATGAAGAAATAATGTTGACTGAATCGGTAACGGACATTACCTCTTATTTGAAGCGCCTCTTTAAAACCTCCTCTTAGGGCACTAAAATTGGTCTTTGAAGAAGACAAGGACCTCTAGGATGTTTCTAGGGAAGTGGAGAAGATAATTTTTCAGGGTTTGGACGAGCATGAAGGCTCAAATTGGTGTGAGGAGGAGAGGGAGGAGGTGTCGTTTTATAAGGGAGGAGAGGGGCACCTTTGAAATAACTAAAAATATTATTTTATTATAAAGACAAATTCAGTTTTTAATAGCTCCAAATTGATATATTTTGAAGCTAAGGTGGGGATGGGTCTAAATCCTATCATCCAATAGAATTTAGACAAGTTTAGGTATCAATTTTAAACTTATCATTTAGATTTAACATTAAGTTCGATAATTTAACTTTTACTGTGTCTTCTTGTTTCCTTACACTATAAGGTTAATAAACTTACTATATCAAGACAAACGAACCATAAGTTGTTTATTATTAATATATATAACCTTTTCTAAGTCATTTTCCTGATCATTAGATTTTTAGGAATAAATTAAAAATTAATAATATAGTATTTGTTTTAAAAACTATTTTCTGTCAATTTTGACACTTTTTGGTAATTGATTTTTGAGAAACTCATAACAGAATGATTAGTTCGAAAAGATATAATTAAATAAATACTAAAATGTAATATTAACATATAAAATTATTTTAATTCATAAAAAGTCTCAAATTACATTTATTTGGGTATTTATAACATCAATTATGTCAATATTTCATTAATAAGACAATTACTGCATCATCATTGTGTCATAAATAAATTAAATTATTTAATGTCCAAAAAATTATAAATAAAATACCTTTATGTGGGAAATCATTTTATCTTTCTAATTAATATTTATAATCGAATTTGTCTTATGTATAACTATATATTGAAAATGATTTAGTTATTAATCTTTTAGTTTAACTATTTTAAGCCTTCTTTAAATAAATTGATAATAAATGTCCTAATCTAAACCAAGTGGGCCTAAATGGTCATATTTTAATGATAAGGATGTTTTTGGTCGAATTATAATTATCCAATATAATTATGACATGTGTTATGGTAATAATAATATCATTTTTACCCTTAACTACCCTATTTTCTTTTAACCGTGGTAAAAAAAGTAAAAAGTTACTATTCACCAAAAATTATTTTCATCTCATTGAACCACATTTTAGTACTTGATATTAACTGTGTCTCTTGGATTTTCTAAATTCCACTCACAAAAGTGGTGACATTAAGTTTTATGAAAAAATTCAGTTTTTTAACTACAACTTAGTGGTTTCACTATTCATCAAAAAATGAAAGTTTCTAGAAAAATACCAAAAAATAGGCCTAAGCAATATTTGATATTATGAATTCAAAAATAATGTTTATTTTACCAAATTCAAAACATATCAGTTACATTAAGTAATTTAAAAATTAATTCCCGTCGTCAAGACAAATAGCCCGTTTTTAAGAGATAATAACTATCAAAAGATTGACACTTGTTTATGTCTGGTTTAAATGTAAAATTACATCCAATGACAATAATTGTATTAAATAGTAAAAATATATTCTTAATATACTTTAAAACCCCCCAAATTAATAATTTATCACTATTAAATATTTCAATTAATTTTTTTTTTAATTAAAATTTATTAATTTCCACTATTCATCAGAATATGAAAGTTATCTGAAAAGTACCAAAATTTCACCCTAAGCTAATTTCGATATTCCGAATCCAAAAATGAAGTCTATTTTGAAAGATAAAATTTATAAAATTTCAAAAAGTTGGTATTACTATTCATAACAGCTAGTTCATAATAATATTATAATAATATCTCGTTTAGTGAAACTCGGTATTGCATACTACACACGCAATCGAGGAAGGTCGTGATTGCATGTAATGCAGCCAAGTTAGGGTTGTGTGTTGTGCAAGACTCCTTTGTTGTAACGTACAACACAAGACATAAATAAAATTAAAAAGAATATTTCTCATAAAATCTCGGGGTGTTACAGATCCACATCTTCGTTACACCTAAAGATAATATATTTAGAGAGTTTCACAGGAGTGTTATTAAAATACCTATTAATATATCTATTACAAATATTTGTTTCTATCAAAACCCCAGACATATCATGCAATCCATGTGATGTTTTCCTCATAAGCTATGCTAGTTTGACTATCAATTTTCTTCAGATATTGGAATTCTCAATCTATCATTGTATTATGTGTTTTTGGAAAATACATGTTATTACATATATTAATAAATAATACCCACTCCATATATTTGATTTCAACATTAATTTTGTGTTTTTTATTAATTCCCACTATTTCGCAACCTCAATTAATAAAATTATGGACGAACAAATTAACATTCTCATTCTTTGAAGAGTTGATAATATAAAATATATTTCTTTCATTGATTTAACCCACTATTCTAAGAAAAGGGGATTAGAAATTACAGAAATGTTTAGTAGTCAATTACACATATATGAATAAATGTATTGTTTCTCATTCCTGAGTGAAGAAGGAAAAAACAAACCGTTTAGTTTACTATTCATTAAATGATATAGATGGGTATGAATTTATGTGATGTCTTGATTCCACCTTAGGTGGAATTAGGGGTGTCATTTTGAGATTAGTTATATTGTATATAAAATGTTTTTTTGGCATGGTTTCTCATATTTCCAATGATTTTATGAAATAAAAAAATTATTGAACAACATGTGAGACATCAAATCATGAATAACTTATTCATACGAGAAGTTAACTATAAAGTAATATCATTTGATATCCCTGCATTTTTAATTCATGTAAAACAAATCATCATGGATGTTTATATACAACATGAAATATCATAAGATTTTTATTTGTTAATTTATTTTCCAAATTTTACACATTACCCGACCATACATCAATTACAATATTTGGAGACTATACAATTTCTTACAAGACTATTATATAGTTTAAATGAAAGAAAATATTTTTATTCGATAGAAGATTGAATTGTCTAGAATATTGGGTGAATTAGGATCATAAATCAGTTGCATATAATATAAATTTACTTAAATCTATCGTATTTATCGTTATAATTCTTTAATTCTCCATAGTACCGGTAGTCACATTATGATATAAATCAATGGAAGGGGTGAGTAAAATCCTTGAAAGAGGATCACTAAGGTACATGAATCGATAATAAAATTCATGAGAATAATAATAATCATTATATCATAGCATATAATCATCATTATTATCATGAGTGAAAAATTTTATAGATTCTTTGAATGTGGTGATTCATAAAAATGAAACATCATATCATAGTATTCAATGACCACACATAGTTTGGAAAAAATATTACATCAAGTTCACACATAACTTATGTGAATCATCATGAAATCATCATTATGAAAATATATATCATCATTTTCATTTATAATAATCATTATATCATGAGACACAACACATTAAAAAAATTGAATATAGGGTTGTATAATTCATGGTCATCCCTTCACATTATAATATTCACAATATCATGCATGCAATAGAGTATTTAAATAATTGTATTAATACAATAACCAATAAAATAAAAAGGGATTTATATAGAATTCATAATGAATATTCTCACTATTATTAATTTAGTTCCCAGATGAATATGGGAAATTATATTTGTCATATAAATTATCATTTAGGACTGAATTAGAAGAAACTAAAGATGAATACAAATTGGGTTTTAAATGAAAAGCCTGTTGTAAAAAATATTCTTATTTAAATTATAAATCATGGTGGTAACATGTATATACGTGAAGAATAATTTTAATAATATTTTAATTATTTTTATGGAACAATATGGGATTTTCCATAATGATAATGACTTGAATGAGGGATAACCTAATGAAAGGGAGTTGTGTTTGAGAACCAAATTATCATAATTCCCTCTTTTTTCATCTATTTTGCAGCTCTGGAATAATAAATTACGTTTTAATAATACATTGATTCGAATGATTATTATTTAAATTATTTATAAAATTGTTTCAATTATATTCATCTAATTTTAACTTTTTATTATTTTTATAATATCATGTCATATTGATATCTCAATTTCCATAAAAAATCTTGTTTTCCTTATATATATATGTTTTGTTCAATGTAATTTATTCATAAGTATATATAATTTGAAAATAATTATATATATATATATATATTATTAATAAATATTTTATCCAATGATTGGTTTTCTGAAATGAAATGAATTTGAAATTTCCCTCTTGGCAATTAATCGACCCTTGACTGGACATTAAAAAATGGGAATCAATTTAGTTTAAAAAAATTTACAAAACAATTATGATAAATAAATTAGTTTCACATCATTAATACAATATTAAAATATTAGATAACTAATTTTATAATATTTTGTTCAATGTAATTGGTAAAACTAAATGCAAAGATGAAAAAGAGAGAATAGTTGATAGAATCATACTCTTTCTTTGATGCATATTCTACTATATGACACTAAAAATCACATGATGTTTGGAGTTTGATAACTATATATCTTACATAGGTATTGTATGGGTATTTAGATGGAGGGTTCTGACATAAAATATTCCATGTACTATGATAGAGGATTAGGCTTCCATGGTGTTGGATAGTGGTTATTCATAACTAATGATAGGGGTATTTTTTGAATAAAATATTGAACAAATAATATATACATGATAACCCAGTAAATAGTTATTTCATATAAATATACAATCACAATAAAATATAAATTATTTTTTTATGATTTTAAATATTTTTTTATTTTTAATATACTTAATTAATTAAAACGGAAGGCGGAAAACGGGGAAAAAAAATTATTTTAATGGATCACTTCTCTCATTAGGGTTTAGATAATTATTTTGACGGTTTAAAATCATTTTTATTTTATTTTTTTGTTTAATTATTGAAATTAAATATTTTTTTAAAGATCCACATGTTCTAATAATGATTAGGACATTATTATTTAATCTATAATGTAATTTAAGATATATTTCTTATATGTATAACTATATTTCCGTAATTCTCCTACAAATTAAATTTTTATATATAATTACCAAAAAAGAAACCATTGAAAGATTTGACATGATTATTTCATTAATTATATTCATTATATTAAAAAAATTATTAAAAAGTAAATATTATCTTTTAAATTAAAATCAATTAGTTATATGATATACCACATAATAATGTTCTTTAAAATGTGCTTAAATTTTATTAAGGGTTTTTAATTATGATATAATATTTTAGAAATTATAATAATGATATCCACTTATATTTCTTAGGGTAAATAATATTTCTATTAGAATTCATTATTATATGGTTTAATTAATTTTTGAATAGAATGATTACTTTTCCAATAATTCTGTTTACTATTCCATATGGTTGGTTTATGATTCCACTAGTCACATTAATATTTAAATTGTCACATTACCTCATATATATTAAACATCCTTAATTATATCAATATTCAATATAATTAATCCCAATGTTATATATTTTCTTTTTTAGTGATGTTGATTATTTTACTAATATTTTGATTCACTTCTATATTGTTTGATTTTGGGGAGATGATTCTAGAGTACTAGAGAAATCCATATTATCCAATTTTATGTTTTCTATTTCTTATTTTTGGTCCACAATTATTGTTTTTCATTTTAATTGGTTACTTATATAACTAAATAATGATAGGTATTAAGGAATTAAGGTTTTATTGTTTTCTTTATGTTATATATGCATATGATAATTATATAATATAATATAAAACACAATAATTTATAAAATAATTTTCTTTTAATAACTTGAGTTATATTCATATTAGGTAATAGAATTACGTCTTAATCCCAATTTTTATCGATATTGTTTATTCATGAATTTCCATTTATATAATTTTATAATTAATATACAATAAAAAAATTTAATTTTCATATCATATATTTATAAATATAAATATCATATAACAAAACCATTTCCCTCTCTTTATTAATTAAAATATTTTTGTCAATGTGTATTTAATAAAAACATATTATATTTTCTCTTCAGCTAGGAATACATTTCTTCCATGTCCATGTATTCTCAAAAATGTTATCATGGATGTTTTAATATTCTAAAATATTTTTTTAATTTAATTTTTACCCATATTGGAATATTTTTTAAATTTAATTAATTTAATATTCATTTGGTTTCTAATTAAGAAAGTTATAAATTTTCAGTAAATATGAGGTATGAATCCTAGTATTAAAATATGCATCGTGAAGAGAATTTCGCACCATCAAGACTCATTAATATTGTGATTATTCCATTTAAAAATAAATGGTTTTATTTAAATAATTTGTTTATAAAATTTAAGAAATTAATACGATTTAAATCTATTATTTCTTAATTAATATTGAATTTTACTAATGAAAATTCAAAATTTTAAAATATATTTTTTATGTATGAAAAAATATAAATGTTACTTATAATTTACAAGGAATATGACCTAATTATATAATCCTTATTCATTAAATAAATATTTTTATTAATATAATGTGATTTTCATGAATCACATTCTCTTCCAATGGTTTATACTATGTTTACAATTTAATTTTACTTTTTTATGTTCTATACACTACAAAAAAATAGTACATTAGATGGGTTTATTTATAGGGGTAATGAGAAACCCCTACTAAATTCATATTCTATATAATTAGAAGTGGTTTTTCATAACCCCTGATAATCATTGAGTTTAGTGGGGGTTATGAACACCCTCAAAATTCATTTTCAAAAAATAATAAATGGTGGTTATGTACAACCCTCATTAATCATTGAATTTAAAGGATGTTATGGGACCCCTATAAATTTTAAAATTAGAAGGGGTTTTGAACACACTATAGGTGTTTTAACATTATTTTTTTAATATCCATTAGAATTTTATAGGTGGTTCAAAACCCCCTGTAATGTATTAAATTAGAGGGGGTTAAAAACCCTTTCTAATCACTTAAATTAGTTGTGTTTCCAAACATCCCTCTAATTTCAAATATTAGAGGGGGTTGAAAACCACATCTTACATCATTAAATTGGAAGAGGATCTAAGTCTAATACAATGTATTAAATTATAGGGGGTTGAAACACCCTCAATTTTCTTTAAATTAGATGTGGTTCAAACTTACTCTAATGTCTTTAAATTAAAGGGGGTTCAAACCCCCCTCTATTGTCTAAAATTTGAGGGGGTTGAAAACCACCTCTAATATCTTCGAATTAGAGGAGGTTCAAAACCCCATCTAATTTCTTAAAATTAAATGGGGTTTAAAACCGCCTATAATTTAAGAGATTTTAGGGGATGTGAACCCCATATATTTTTTTAAAAAAATTCACCATCCATAATATATTTATATATATAATTTAAACACAATATATAAATGTATTTAAATAGATTATACGAACATATTATATAAAATATTTATATGATTGTATTTGATTGTATATATATATAAATATAGTTGAATAATATTATGTACATTAATATATATATTTTTATATAAATTGTATTTTATATGATAGTAATAATTTATAATAAAGGTGAATAAACATATTATATATATATATATATATAATTTCATTAAAATTTATATCATACAAAAACTCAATGTTGTAGTTTTTGTGATTTATTTTATAATAATAACAAATATATTTTTAAATAATATGGTTATGGTTTTATATTATATATAATTAATATTATAGGAAATAGAATTTATATAAATAAATATATATTAATTTACAAAATATTATACAATTTTATTTATTGGAATATATATATATATATATTTATGTACATGATAATAAATATATGTAATGAAATATATTATATAAATATTTCTATAAATAGTTTTTCATATATTATTAAGTATATATAATTTTATATTTTATTTCATATAATGTTGATTATATATAATATAAAATTGTATTTCAAATAACATTATATAATTATTTTTATAAATCATATATGTATAAATTTTATTTCATAGAGTATTATAATTATACATTAATTATATATAATATTATAGTATTTATAAATATAAAAAAATTTATTAATATCAATAATTATAAATATTTTTTTTGAAATACATTTAAAAATATATTTTTAAATACCTTGTATAAATATATTAAGTAAATAATTAAATATATATTTTATAAATAAACATGTATAAAATATATAAATTTGTATTTAAATATATAAATAATTTATAGAAATATATATAATATAGATGTATATAATATAATATGTGTATGATAAAAACATAAAATATATGTATAGTATTAATAAAACCAACATAAAATTTTTATACTTAAAAAACATGGTCGTATAACACTAATTATAAATATATATATTATAATTATATTATATCAATAAATATTATTTAAATACATAAAAAGACAGACACAAAAAAAATATGTTTATAAATATGTATTTATATATGTAAATATAATTATTTATATATATTATATGAATAAATATGTATATAATATATAAAAATGATTTTATGTATATAAATAATTTATAAGATTATATTTATAAATATATAATCATATGAATATATAAATATAAATATATAGTTTATATATATGTTATATAATTAAATTAATTTAAATATATTATCGAAATAATATTTATTAATATATACATAGTATGTATATAAATTTACTAATGATTTTGTAAATTATAAAAACTGGGTTCATATAGTTGTAGACGGTGGCTGACAGAATTTGAAAATACCCAAATCAACCCAGGTTCGAATCCTTGCTGCAGCAGACAAATTTGGTTGTGCGGGAGAGTGCCGGCTGGGTCATGGTTCACATGACGCAGGAGAGAGGGAATGTTGGGGACTTGGGGCCCGTGGTCATTGGACAAGAGTGGCAACTGGAGGTGAAGGGGGGACTTTAGGGTTTGAAAAATAATAACATTAAAATTGTAGCGTGAGGGGAAGTTCAAAAAACCACCCAGAAAGCATCCCCATTAGAGGCACTTACATGTGGTGGAAATTTATGTCAACATTAGCGGGGGTTTAAACCCCCTCTAATGTACCTGATTATAAATTAAGTCTGATCATGTTTCCTCTAATGTAAGACCGATAATACAAGTGGAAAATTATGTCAACATTAGAGGGTTCTAAAGCCCCTCTAATGTACCCGCCTCTAATGTAAGACTAATCATACCATTGGAATTTTATTTCAACATAGAGGTTTTTAAACCCCCTCTAATGAACCCTCCTCTGATGTAAGACTGATCATACCAGCAGTTCCTCAAAACTTCCCGTAATAACAGTGGGTGGGAACATTAGTGGAATTTACACATAACTTTTGTTAATCTCATTATAAGGGGTAATAACCCCTTTTAAATTCAAAAACAACACCTTTATAACTCATCATTTTTTTGTAGTGATTGGTCAATCATTTCTCATAACTATTTCATGATCTAATGTCACAAATATGTATTTTTTTATTAGGTGATATTTCAATGAGGAATTATATTAACCAATGATATTTTGGATAAGGCCTTATATCAAATCAGATTATTATGCAAAATGATATTATGTGAATGATATATTATAAGAACCTTGAAAGGATGTGTGAATAACTATGGGATATAGTTGGTGATGCCTAATGAATTAACAAAAAGGGATCAAATATAGATTCTTTATACACAATTGTTGTATGATATAGGTAGTTGAATATTACATATGAAATGGAATCTATTCATCTAATGGTGAAGCATATTTTCTGGATTTTTCATATGATAATGATCTAAACATATGGTTCATGAATGATTCTAGTTTATTTCCTCACTCTAATGATTCAATTATATTGAAATAATAAATTTTCAAAAAAATATTAAATTAAAATTACAAGTTATAGAAAATCTATTAAAGACTCATTATTATCTTGTACATTCATATGATCATAAATTTGATTTATCCATTGATTACCCTTACTGACTATTTTAGGCCACTCTTTCCAGTGGTTACCTCCCCCCTGAATTTGAAGAATTTTTTTCATTAGTGTAATCCATGGTGGAAACATTTTAGAAATTTCATTTTGAGTTATGATGTTGAATGTAAATAAATATGATATTTATTTATCTCATCTTGAAATACATTGAAATATTTTTTTCTATAACAGATCATAATATTAATGTGATAATTATTCTTATAAAATGTTGAAATTTTTTTGTATGAAACTTTTGGATCAACTATGTTGATTTTAATCAGGTAGAAATAATCCTCAATATCAAAATCATTATAATATTAAGTTATACTATCTTTATATATATCATTTATTATATTGTAGAAAAAAATTGAAAATTTCTAAATATATATGATTCCATATGGAAAAATCTTTTTTTTTGAATTATTTTTTTATAAAATAAAATTAATTTTCATTTCCTGAATTTTTTCAAATTATTCTACGTATCGTATATTTCGTTGTATTTTATTATATAATGAATTGTATGTTATAACTCACAAGATATTAATTGTCTAATCAATCAACAAGTTTTACTATTATTCATCCTGAGAGAACTAAGATAGTGTAATGAGAGTTTATTTATTTTTGATCAATGACATGATAAAATATTTTGGATATATATAATCATAGATACTAATTATTGTTATTTTTATCATTCTTTTATGAAAATTATTTATTTTAAATAGAAAAAATGTTAAATTTTTATTCCATAAATATTAAAATTATTATGTGCTAATGATTATTCCTTTTCATATTCATATGATAACAATTATATACTATTAGAGGAAGCCAATTTATGTTGATTCCAAATTTCCTTAAAAACATATAATTTATATAATATTTAATAAGGAATGAATTATGACGTTATGATTTTATATAATTGATTTATTTTATAATATCCTAGTTTTTTGATGGGTTAATTGGTCTAATAAATACTTTCAATCATGAGAGTGGAATAATCTCATTTCATCAAAGGATTAAATATTAAAAAATCCTATGACCAACTTATTTTGCGGTGTTACAATAATAAAATTAGATATCATGAGATGACCACATAGTAAGAACCTATATCTTCTTTTCTGGTATGTTTTTCCTTTCTGGTTGTATTTGAGAGAAAGTTTTGTTTTTTAATATTCCAGGAGAACATGTTGTGTAATATAATTACACATCGTGTACCTTCTTCCCATGGGCGACCATGTACTGGTCATGTAACAACTGAGTACATGGTCATGGGTGGTGACATGGAGACCACCTAAAGGAAAGGCTGGAAAAGGCATGTACACATCGTGTACTTTTAAAATAAACATAGTGTACTTTCTTTTTTCATTAAACTGACTCGGGTCACGTCTAATAGAAAGAACATTCTTCTTCATCATCTGTCTCATCTAGGAGCCTTTGTACAGTCCTAGATCTTCTCTTATCCCCCCAATGGGCGTCTGTTCTCTGAATCGAACTCTATTGGGTGTGTTGGAATCACATCTATGAGTTCTATCTTCTTCTTTAAAACCATATATTTATTTCTCATGTTTTGAAATATATCATTGGTTTAGAATTTTTAACATATTTTCCAACCTATGGCGTTCTAGGGTGATTCAAGGAATGAAGTTCAAGTATATCAATCTCCAACCTCAAGGTAGGTGGTTTGTGCCTTTTCCGTAGATAGTCGTTCAGTTTTATGTGCAAAAGTGTCCAATATCCAGTAAAATTATATTGTGTGTTTATGGTTTTAGCCCTCTTTTAACCTTCTATGCCTTGTTTGTTTAGATAAATTTTAATTGTCATGAATATGGTTCACTTTTCTAGGCTATGGATGATTTTCCCATGTTTTCTTGTTTTTGACCGTTTGGTATAGCTTTGCCTATTAGGCTACTGCTTTGTTTCCCATGCCTTGTATTGTTTGGATGCAGTGATTATTATCAGACAAGATATGATATGTTATAGATTGTTTATCCAATTAGTTCTTGAGGATTAAATTGTTTTCCACATATCATTTGTGCACGATAGACTTACACAGGGCCCATGAGACCCTTGTGTAAGGGATCATAGGTAGAATTGACATTGAGGGCTTCTCCAGAGTGTCTATTTTAATGTTACGTAGGGAGACCATAGGGTGAGATGGACGTATGTGCACCCTCAAAGTGGCTGTAGATTCTCAATGTAGGCCATAGGGGTAATTAGACATTGAGTGCTTCCTCAATGTTCCTATTAGTTACCGATATGAGTCTAAAGGGGGAATTGACAGTGATTGCTTCATCAGATAGTCTTTTCTAAAGGTGAACCAGAGGTGTTAGAAAATGTGAACATCCCATATGGTTTCTTGTTTCTTTTTGGTTGAACTAGAGGGGTTAGGTTGTTAGTACTTCCCATAGAGTTACCTGCTTTTTATTAGCTAATTACATGATATATGAAAATGAATGAAATTGAATTTCTAAGATTGTTACTATGTGTACTTCCTTTTATACTGCTTCATTTTATTTATTACCTGATATATATATAAAATGACTGTTAGGAACTAATCATTTTGGGGTTGCATACTGTGATTCTTCTCCCACCCTATTTGGTTCAAGCTTTTGGGCCCACACAGATTATATTATTTCATGTCTAGATATGGTTAAGTGACCTTCTACTTCAGGTACTTCATTACTATGACGCTGAGGTGCATAGGACCAAGCTGAGGCTTGTGATTCTATGGATCTGTTTACTTAATTTTCTTTTGTACATGGGTTTAGTATTGTATTCCAACATTGTGATTTCTTTGTATAATTTCCATGAAATGTGTATGAAGCATCATTTATATAAGTGTTCTCTAGTCATCACATCCATTATTCCATTGATTACTATTGTATTGTGTTATAAATAATTATATTATTTCATTCTGTTTTAAATCTGCTCTGTAACTCTACCAATGAGGGAATAGTTTCCATATTATCACACCTAAGGCCCTAGCTACTAGTCGGTATCCTATTTCATTCAAGGTAATTCACTAGAGGATATTTGACCAACTGAGTACGGGGCGTCTCTGGGCGGCTTCAAGAACCATGATGTTACAAAGTGGTATCAAAGGAGAGTACATTTCTTCTTGACATACTATTTGGATCTTATATCCGAGTATATGAAGTAAATAGGTACATGGTAATATGTTATGCCCGATAGTAGTTGACCCGTGTAATGGGAAAAGCCAATATACCAGTTTTTTTTCAATATTTCTAATTTTTTAATTTTTTAATTTGATTTGATGTCACCATTGGGTGACTCACATGTTTTGTGATGTTGTTGTTGATATTATTGAGGTTTTATTTTTTTGAAACCTAATAAGATGAGGGTATTCCATCTCATGAAACATATATACACTTGCTAAAAATCACATGTCATTCATTCTTTCCATTTCATTTGAGGTGCATTATTGAATTCATGTTATTGTGATAGATGTTGTGTAAGATATGCATGCTATTATGATAGATGCGTTGATAGAGTATATAATTTTTGATAATGTTTTGTTTTGTGTAAGGTTTTGTTTTCATAGATGGAAAACATTGGTTCTTGAGGTGTTATGGGCCCTCTTGGATCAGAAATTGGTTGATCATTGTTTTTCTATTCCTTATGTATTACATGTATAAGATGCCAAGCTTTAATTTTCCATGATTATGGGCCCTCACGGATCAGAATTTGGCACTTTCATGTTCATTTCATTGTTTTTTTGGGTTTCAGAGTAGTTTCTGAGGCTTACTATCCAGAAAAACCCTGAATATAAGGAGTGTAATGATAAATACACGCCATGTGTCATTATGTTTACGAAGGGACTATTTTTTAAGGTACTCATCGTGTACTGTATTTGCACGCCGTGTAGTCTCTATCCATTTTACTCAGCTGTGTGGACAGAGACACATGGTTGGGATTTCTTTCTTGGAACACAACGTGTACTGTTGTCCACACCGTGTTGTGTAGACCATCTGTCCACCCGTGTGTCTAACAACACGGATGTATAAAGTATAAGTAATACATGTTGTGTCAACTTTTAACACACCATGTAGTATAACCCTTATATCCGGCCATGTAATGAACAACATAGGTATGTTGGAATCTTTCCAGTACACACTGTGTCCAACTAGAACACACCGAATATAGTGAGACGTGTAACCAACTATGTGAAGAACAACACGGGTCGGTGATGTTCATCTAGTACACAATGTGTCTGGAACTAACATGAAGTGTATTCTTGTTTTACAAGAACCATGTGGCCAAGACATGTAGAAGAACTCGGGAAAGGAAATAGCATTCAACTACACTCCTATTGTTAGGACAACACACAATGTTTTTGGGGTGTTACATGACCAGTTTTTGAAGAAGTACATGCCCATGTGAAGGATTAAGGGAACACAATTTGTAGGCATTATACCCACCATGTATACATGTTTTAAATAACATGAATGCTTCCGTTCTCTAATTCCCCTCATACACTTCTATGTTTCTATCCCTGATAATCGTGATATAAGGTGTGCGCTTGACCTAGCAGTGTCATGCCACCGAGACATCCTCTGGTTTTCCACCAGTGATGGGATAATGATCAGACAACATATATGGCTGATTAGGGTCAACCAGTGGATCCTCCAGTTGTGCCAGTCTTGGAACCAGCTATCATTAAATACATTGGTGTCGACACATAGTTCATAGAGGCCTTTATGTGGTTTTTGCAGACCTTACAAGGAGTACCACATATTACACCTTCTATGGTATTGTTGAGGTTAATTTTCCAGCAGTAGCATCCTCCAACCTTTACCGGGGAATGAGGTCCTTAGGCTATAGAGTCATGGTTAGAATCCCTGCATTATATCTTCAAGCATATGGAGATTCCTCCAGAAAGGAGGATGATTCTCGCAATGCATTTAATTCGAGACTCCACCAAAATATGGTGGGATGTGTTCTCACTGGAAGGACTCTAGCAGGGTATGGCATGGAAAGAGTCTCACTATTCCTACTATGATTACATATACCCATAAAATTTTAGGGTCAATCGTGCCCAATAGTTCATGATGCTGGAGCAGGGTACTCATTCTGTTATGGAGTATTCTTCTTTCTTCATAGAGTTGTAGTGATTAACACCAATTCCAATAGGTGATGAGTTATTTATGGAAAGGATTTTTATGGATGGACATAGGAATGACATCCAATATCAGGTTAACATCTTCATGTTGACTTCAATATCTTCATTCATTAATTAGGCATTGATAACGGAGCACGACATGTTTGATTTTGGAGTTGTGGGACAAGGCTGTTTTGCATTTAGAGTTCGTGCTTATTTGGATAATATTATAAAGCATTGTAAGGAGTATTTGTGTGGATATTTATGTAGTATTCATGTACCATCAGGTAACCAGGTTGTATGCTACCAGTGTGGAATGGTCATGTATAACAGGCCACATTACCTGAGAGACCCAGTGAAGTTCCATTCATGAGCTAATATGGGACATCTTCAACGCTTCTATTAGATCTTCTCACAAGCCACTGGTGATAGGGGTTCTTCTGTGACTTATCATTTAGGAGCATCACCACCTGTTTCTATTCATGTAGGGAACTGGAGTTCATCCAGCCATTTTGGCCGAGGGGGTGGTTGTGGTCGTGGTATCCATTCACCAAGAATTTTGTGAAATTATGGTCGATCAGCTCAGAGTGGTCGGGCAGAGTCGTAGGGCCACGGTGTAGGTCATACTTTTGTAGTGGAGCAGACCAAGCAAGTGTAGGATCTCGGACCCTCTACAGTTCGAGGTATGATCCTAATTTCCTTATTTTTAGCTCCTGCTTGTTTTGAAATTGGGGCGTCCCATAGCTTTATATTTGTTTCTATTGCAGAGATCCTTGGCCTCTATATCTTTAATTATGATGATATCTTTATGCAAGACACCCTATTATGAAAAATAACTTCTTGTATACGTCAGTTCTAGGAGTTCCCTATTTAGGATGGGGGATGTCACTTCTTCTGGGACCTCTTTGCCTTGGAGATGATGGGCTATGATTTCATTCTCAAAATGGACTGGTTGGTTACCATACAAGTTGTTGTCTATTTCAATCATCATAGGGTGAGTTTCACATCGCCAGAGGGTAGATTGTTTCTTCATTACTGTGAATGGGATGTCCGAGCGAGCAGAGCGGTACCTGAGCATCATGGGTTGGGAAGAGTTACAACCCAGTTTTCTAGCCTTTGTCTGAATGACCATGGGATATCACAGATGAACATTCCTCTAGTGGTGGATCGTTTCAGAGATTCCATTCTAGATGAATTTATAGGTTTTCCTCCATAGGGTGAGTTGGAATTTTCTATTTAGATTATGCCAGGAGCGTCACTGGTGTCCACTCCTCCTTATTAAACGACTACACCAGAGTTGCAGGAGCTCATCAAGTAGTTGGAGGAGTGGCAGGAAAAGGGTTTCATCCATCCCAGTACTTCTCCAAGGGGTTCTATTATCTTTTTTGAGAAGAATGCATATTTTACCCTCAGATATTTTGTGGATTATCAGATGTTGATACTATTGACAGTCAAGAACGGATTTCCCTTGTTGGAGATTGATGATCTCATTGTTCAGCTTTGGGGAACCCGGGGGTTCTCGAAGAATGACTTGAGATCTGGTTAACATCAGCAGCATGGTAGACCATCTTATATAAATCTTATATCCTTTTGGAGAAGGTATGGTCAAAAAGAGTATGTTGTTATGCTGTTTGGTCTCACAAACAAACCAGTAGTCTTCAGGGAACTGATGAACTGAATGTTCCATCCGTACATGGATTCTTTATTGGAAATCATCATGGATGATATCATGGGGTACTCTCACACTCAAAATCACCATTCTACCATTCCTCATATCTTTTTTAGTACACTAAGAGAGCATCAATTATATGCTAAGCTCTCAGAATGACACTTTTTGATGGACCCGATTCAGTTCGGGGGACATATTATCTCAGAGACATGAGTATCAGTAGATCCAGAGAAGGATAGAGAAATAGTTTTATGGGAGCATCCGAAGAATGTATTATAGGTATGATGTTTTCAAGGACTGGCTGGTTACTACATACATTTCATACAAACATTTCAGGAATAACAGCTCCACTTACAGGTCAGACTAAGAAGGGTGTGATGTACTTGTGGTCTGATTCTTGTGAGTAAGTATTTTAGGAGCTGAAACGGTGGTTGACTTCAGCACCCATACTTGTTATACTGGATCTGGGAAAGATCATTACTATTTACTGTGATGCTTCAGGTATCGCGCTGGGAGCTGTTCTGATGAAGGGGGAAGGAGTCGTTGCGTATGGGTCTCAACGGTTGAGGTCACATGAGAGGGATTACCTTATGCTCGATCCTGAGTTAGCTACAGTTGTTCATTCTTTACAACGTTGGAGACACTACCTATTGGGAGTGAATTTTGTGGTTCTCACCATCTAGAAAAGTCCCATTTATATCTTCACTCAGAGTGACCTAAATTTGAGACAGTGATGGTCGGTTGAGTACCTTCTGTATTTTAACATTGAACTTGCCTACATGTCTGGGAAGGGTGAAGTAGTGGCTGATACATTGAGCAGAAGAACCCAAGAACATGATGTTCCAGAGGATAGTAGTGAGTGGCAGCATATGGCTCTATTCGCTGAAATGCCATTGGAGGTGCACAACAGAAAGGGGTAGGAATTTCAATCATCTATAGTGGTTACCTCTACTATTCATGACCGAGTGTGAATAAAGAAGCTATCGATTTCAGAAGGCCTAGTCCTACGTGATAGTGTGTTAGGAGAGGACTCTATTCCTATATGGATAGTAGGTGAGGATGAGATCTTTCATTTTCATGGACGTGGGTGGGTGTCAGCAGACATACATGAATTGCTAAAGTGAGACATTCATTCCTCAGTTCGGGCAATTCATCATAGTGTCACCAATTTGTATCGAGATCTCCACCATCACTATTAGGGGCCATGTATAAAGAGATATGTACCTAGTTTTTTCATGAGGTGTTCCACCTATCAGCAGATAAAGGTGGAGCATCGATGACCAGAAGAGCTTTTATTGTAGCTACCCATTCCCGAGTGGATATTTAATGATGTCATGATGGATTTCAAGATAGTTTTGATGAGTTCCCCTCAAGGAAATGATGTTTTTTTGGTTTTCAATGATAGACTCACAAAGGATGCTCACTTTTTTCCGATCAAGGAGACATTCAGTGATGATGATATTGGAAGGTTGTACATCCAAGAGATCATACGTCTACTTGGGGTTCCAAACTCCATTTATTCAGACAAGGATGCATGTTTTACTTCTTGGGTCGGACTGGTAATTCAGAGGGATTCCGGTATACATGTACTTCTGAGTATATCTTATAATCCCCAAACAGATGGAAAGTCTGAAAATATGATTCAGGTGCATGAGGACATGTTTCGAGCATGAATCCTAGATTTTGGAGGTTCTTGGGAGTAACACATACCTCTTGTGGAGTTATTCTACAATAATATTTTTCAATGAATTCTTCAGATGAAACCTTATGAGGCTTTTTAGGGTAGGTCATGCCGATCACCCTTATGTTGGTAGGAGGCAGGAGAGGCTGCTATGCTTCGACCTCAACATGTACAGTAGACCATATTATAGATAGAGTTTATTAGGATGAGGATGGATATAGGACAGTCCTGACAGAAGTCTTATGATGATCGACACAAACAACCTATAGAGTTCGAGGTCGGTAATCATGTTTTCCTGCATGTGACACAAATGTTGGGACACACGAGGATTAGGAAATAGTGTACGCTTTCACCGAGGTATGTCTAGCCATTTGAGATTATAGATAGAGTTAGACCGGTTTCCTATTAGCTGTAGTTACCTTAGAGTTATCGAGTAGTGCATGATGTCTTCCATATCTCTCAGCTCCAACGTTACTTCTCAGGCCTATCATATGTTTTCCAACCCAAGGAGGTTGAGAACTAGGTGGATGCATCATTCGAGGAGCATCCTATCCCGATTTTTGATCGAAGTGTGAAGTTTCTCCATGGTTGGTATGTTCCTTTAGAATAATTGTTATAGAAGCTTGGGTGAGTATAGGATGGGACCTGGGAGAAGGAGGTTGATGTATGGTCATTGTGGTCGGAGCAGTTTGAGGTTCCTTCTTCTACACCGCCTTACCAGGGAAATTCATGGTAGATTTCCTTAAGGGGCGGGGGGGGGAGTTTGTAAGAACATGGATCTTCTTTTTAGGTATCTATTTCTTGTGTGGTTTTCTTTGAGAAAAAAAATGAGTTTTTGGATATTTCAGGAGTACACACCATGTGCTTTATGAACATGTCATGGACCCGGTTTCCGTGTGTGACCGTGTGTTAGCTGTGTAATGGCTGAGTACATGGTTGTGTGTGGCGACCTAGATACCAACTAAAGTGGATCCTGGAAAAGGAAAGTACATGCCGTGCACTTTTAAAGTAAATTCCGTGTAGATAATTTTTTTAATTATACAGACCAGGGTTGCATCTAATTGAGAGAAAATTCTTCTTCTGCATCTATCACATCATGGTGCATCTGTACATCTTCTAATCTTCTTTAAGCCTCCAACTCACCATTCAATCTCAGAATAGAGATATTTAGATTGTGTTGGAATCAAAGAGGTTAGTTCTATCAACTTCTCAAAACCCACCTCTTTATTTCTCCTCTTTTGTGAGATATCCTTGGTTGAACATTTTAAATGATTTTGGAGTTCTACATTTTTCTATGGAGATTAAACGCCTGAGGTTCATGTATATTTATTTCACAATTCTAAGTTAGCAGGTTTGTGCATTTCCATAGATAGTCATTGAGTTTTATAGGAAAATGTGTGCAATACCCAGGAACTGGGTATTGCGTGTTTATGGTTATAGCCCTGTTATAACCTGATATAACATTAATTTTTGGAGTGAAGTTAATTTTTAGGAATAGGGATAAATTTTCTGGGAAATGGATTTTTTGCAAATGTTTCTTGCTTTTGACCATTTGGTATAGCTTTTCCTGTTAGGCTATGGCATGGTTTCCCATGCCTACTATTGTTATGATGCAGTGACTATTATCTGACCTTCTATGATATTCTCTAGATTGTCTAGCCAAGTAGTTCATGAGGATTACGTCGGATTTTACATATTGTTTATGCACGATTGACATACATAGGGCCGTGAGAACCTGGTGTAGGATACCATTGGGAGAATGGAAATTGAGGGCTTCTTGAGAGTGTCTATTTTACTATTATGTAGTTAGACCATAGGGGGGATGTACGTAAGTTCTCCCTCGGAGTGTCTGCGGTTCCTTAATGCGAGCCACAAGATGAATTGGATGTTGATTGCTTCATTAGAGTTCCTATTAGTTAATAAAACAACACTAAAGGGGGGATTGATAGTGAGTGATTCCTTAGAGAGTCTATGATAAAGCTGAACCAGAGGGGTTAGACTCTTTGTACTTCCCAGTGGGGTGCGTGTGTTGGTTTTTTTGAACGTGATAGGTTAGGTTGTGAGTACTTTCTAGAAGGTTACCTTATTTTGATTAGATACTTACATTATATATGAAAATGAAAGAATTTGATTTTTTTAGTACTGTTTTTATGTGTACTTCCTTCTCTAATGTTTCATATTGTTTATTGAGTACCATATATATTCAATGTTTGTTAGGCACACATCTTTGGGTGGATTCCTACTAGGATTTGTCTAACACACTTTTTGGGAATTTTTTTGTGTCCAAATAGATTATATTGTTGCGGGATTAGATAAGTGCAAGAACCCTTCTACTTTAGGTACATGATTGCAGTGAAGCAAGGGAGAATGGGACTAAGATGAGGCATGCGATGTTGTGGAGATTTTTACTTTATTTTCATTCGTACATTGGTTTAGTGTTGCAATGCCACATTGTGATTTGTTTGGATTATTCCCTGTACATATGTATCATGCATCATATATATATATGTTTTCTCCAGTTATTACTTATAGTCTTCCATTGATTACTGTTGTATGGTGTTATTACTGCTTCCACTATTTATTTATTTTTACTTCATCTATGTTACTCTTCCAATGACGGAATAGTTTCCCCACTATGACACCCAAGGCCCTCACTACTTGTCGGCTGCCTCTTGCCTACGTGGGAAATGCCCTTGATGACATGTGAAAAATGAGGTATGGGGTGTCTCGGGGTGGCTTTAGGAACTGGGACATTACCACATATCATTTGTGCATGACTGGCATACACACGGTTGTGGGAACCTAGTGTCCTTGACCATTAGGAGAATTAACGTTGAGGGATTATCCATAGTGTCTGTTTACTATTACATTATGAGACTATAGGGTGGATGGACATAAGTGATCCCTTAGAGAGTTTGTAGTTCTTTGATATGGGCCGCAATGGGAATTGGACATTTAGTGCTTCATCAAAGTGCCTATTAGTTATCGATATGAGACCTCATGGGGAATTGATGGTGAGTGCTTCTCAGAGTGTCTTTTCTAAAGATAGACTAGAGTGGTTAGACAATGTGTACTTCCTAGAGGGTTGCATTAGATTGTTTTGGTTGAACAAGATGGGTTAGGCTGTGTGTACTTCCCATAGGGTTACCTTCTTTTTATTATATTATTACTTGGTATATGAAAATGAATGCAGTTGAAATTGTAGGATTTTTACTCTTTGTACTACCTTGTTTACACCTTCATTTTTTCTCATCCTACCAAATATATTCACTTACTATTACGCACAAATAATTTGGTGGTTGTCTTCTAGGATTAGTCTCACACCCTTTTTGGGTCATGGTTATGGGCCCAAAAAGACTATATTGTTGTAGGTATAGATAAGGGAAAGTGTCCATATACATTATGTACATGATTGTTACAGATCTGGGGAGCATAGGACCAAGCTGAGGCTTGCAATTCTTTGGAGCTATTTACTGCATTACTTTTGTACATTGGTTTAGTACTGTATTCTATCATTGTGATTTGTTTGGATGCTTTCCTAGAAATATGAATCATAAATTATTTAGATATGTGAGCTCAAATTATTTATTACTTTCATTGTTTATTTCGTTCTGGTATTATTGTTGCGTCCACTATTTCTATCTGTTTTATTTCCACTGTGTTTCTCTTCCAATGAGGGCATAGTTTCCCCACTATCACACCCATGATCCTCGTTTCTAGTCGGCAGCCTATGGCATTCGAGGAAATGTTCATGAGTCCATGTGACCAACTGGCTATGGGGTGCCTCTAGGAGGCTTCCAGAACCTAGATGTTACCCACATTTTATGGGAACATCAACTATGATAGGATTCCAAGTGTGTATACTAGATTTAGTAGAAATATTAATTTTGGGACCATTCTGAAAGGTATTGAATACACTAGAATTAAAAGTAAGGGAATCTATATTTGATAAAATCTATGTGGTAGAATGTGAAAAAATCATACTAGGAGCATGGGATATGTTGTAGATGGGGCCATCTAAGCAATACATATTCAATGAGAGAATTCCCAATCATAGACATATTATATGAAAACATCCATAAAATCATGGGGATATTATTTTTTGGAGTTGGATTCAAAGACTAGTATCATGGTTCCCGAGTGATAATCATTAAAAAATATCTACAGGAGGGTCAACAGGTGCATTTTCCCAAAAATCGTTGAATTAAAATTTAAAATATTTCTTGTTCAACATGTTTGAGGAATCCATCATCCAATCTACATTAAATGATGAGGGGATTAATTTAGGGAAATATTTTTGTCATATAATAATGGATCACCATTTTTTACATAATATGATGAACCATTTGAAAAAAATCACAAAAATGAAAATAATAAAAAATATATATTTACCATTATAGATTTGTAATATAGTCCATGATAATGGGACACTCTAGGAAAAAATCTATAATGATATGTCATTATGCATGTGGATGTAACTATTCATTGTAAAGTATTATACATTTAGAAAGGGATGATATTTAATACTAATATCAATCCATCATCCAATATATTAAATTGATTCATTAATGAATATAGCAATGAAAAATATATGACACAATATGGACAAAAAAATATTATCTAAAAAAAGAAGAATACCAATTTGTTACGACTTTTCCAAATCATTTTGTATCCTCTATCAAATCCAGATATTCCATTAATTCCAAAATTCCTTGAACTTCATATTCCTTTTTATATTTTTTTATTAATTTATAATATCTAATTTCTTATAAATTCTTTTTTAAATATTGATTAAATATTCTTTATTTTTTCATAATGTTTATTCTTAATTCATGTTAATTGTGCATGTAAAATATTAATATTTACTCAATAGAAACAATTAATGTAAAAAGGAATAAAATATATAGATATAGATATATTTCAATTTGATTTAACTACATAAAAATCACACCATAATTGAATGACATAAAATAAAATGTTTGATAAAATGTAAAATAATCATATTCCATCAAGATATTACTTATAGAGATAAAAAATTTAAACAGAAATAGATTCAAATAAATATGATTAAAATCAATATTTTAAATCCTTGATTTTCATAGATTAATGAACCACCCTCGATCCCCTAGTACCCTGATATAAGATCCCACAATGAAATGGATCAAAGGGAATTCATGATCCCCTTGGGTTTCCAACCAGCATCTGGCATCATAGATGATAAAAATAAGAATGGGGTTTTCATAAAATTAAGGGAGAAATAAATACAAATTATTATTCTCAATAAAAAATCACAAAGCACATCGTACAAAAATTCACAAAAAAATAAAAAACAAAAATGTTATTCTAAAAATGTGAAATAAAAACACAATAATCTACCTATTTTCCTATAAACACAAACCTAAAATACCAAATTGTCAACAAAAACTACAACCTCCAAATGGATAATTCCACCTTTTCTAACATAGATTATGGATATCTAAAAATAATGAATTGAAACAGTAGGATCTGAGATAAAATTTATGTAGAGAGTCACTAAGGGTTCCATAATATTTTTTCAAAAAAATAAACCAACTCATTATTTCAATTTTAAATATTAAATGGCATGGATGTAGAATTTTTTATTTAAATCAATTTTTTTTTTAAATTGTGGATAATTGAAACATTTCATATAATAGTTTTCAAATACATTTTATATAAAAATAGTTTTTAAAACTAACTATGTATGAGTAATTTAATTTAACATTTTTTTAATATATATCAAAAAAATTACAAAAAGAATCGTGCTCATTACCCTACAGTGTGATAGTTTCTATTTTTGAGATTCTCACAAACTAAATCTACAATAAAGAGAATTTGATCATATGTGCCTTGGTATTTGGATGATTATGGACCATCAATATCCCACTAGAGAAATGATTTTATAAACTAGGTTTACATTATAGTATTATGCATCTATATATTTCTAGGGAATTACCATACATTCATGTATATCCAAAATATCATACAATCTACTGAGTCTCGCATGTTCTCAATCAATTAATCAGAAATTGGAAAGTTATTTTAGAACAATTTAAAGGACAATTTCCCCATTTGATTTTTTAAAGATCCAATTTATCTATAAAGACCAAAACATGGGATTTAAAACAATTATTTCGTTTTTCAATATAAAACCAATCAGGGGTCATCATCCAACCAAATTATTCATTTTTCTCAAAAATATAAATATAAATCAATTGATGAAATCAATTTCACAAATTCCCATAAATTTAAAATCAAAAACGAATTTCAAATTCCATTGGAATAGGGGGTTTTCCCCAAATTAATTGCAATCCACTTCAAATTCCAATTTTCACCAAATTTGGTTTTAATAGTTTAACTGAATGAAATATAATTCAAAAATGAAATTAAATGGATTATTAAATGGAAAATCTAAACAGAACTATAATACTTTGTCATGAAAAATAGGTAAGACAACACACATGATAAGATTTTTTGAAGAATAATAATGAAAAGAAAGATAATTGAATGAAACATAGTTTCAAGATCCAAAAAAGGAGTTCAAATCCATCAACAATAGTATTATCCATATAACCCAAAGGTATAATGAATTATTGATTAGGAGAGAAGGAATGGGAGAAGAAAATTTTCTTAGGAGGGATATAATTATTTTAAAATTTTATTGATATACCATAGATGGGGTTTGGAAGAGGAAAAATGGGGTTTTGATAGCCCATAATACATATGATTTCATATAACCCAGAGTTAGGATTGAGCAAGAGGTTATACAGGGGTTAATTAACTTTTAATATTATTTAATGAATAATTAAAACCCACAAAAATGGGTAGCTGGGATGGGCCACATGTTTTTTCAATCCATGAACCCAAACCATGAACCCCATATATAGGGTCCATGGTTTCTATTAGGTGTGTGGACAGTTTGTCAAATCATGTGCCAACCATGAAAACCCCCACTATCGTGGATTTCATGGTTATCATGGGGTGTTCATATGGGTTGGGAAAACCTTCTATCAATAGTGAACATGCCAATAAATTGCAAAATTTCTGACATTATTCTTGAAAAAACACAACCTGACCCCCATTCATGGAAAAAATAGGATGGTTGAGGAGTACTATAAAAGATGTAACATGATGTAAAAATATCCTTAAAAATATCATATTTCTAGAAATAATATCATGATGTATCTATGTAGAATATATTTTGAATGTACATAGTCATTAGTTCCTGACTCTCCCATGAATCATAAGTATAAACCCATGCTTTCATATAACAAGACCAAATATTATCTTTCTCCCACGATGTACATGGGTTTTTGGAATCAACTATACTGATTAGATGATATGTCTTGGATAAATCAGGATGAAATATAAAGATCACTCAATCATAGAACAATCATATTGACTAGAATGATTCATTCATAGATGTGATACATGTAACATGTTACATATTGACATAAATAGAGATTGAAATGAAAAATGGTAATAAATGTTACCCACATTCTCAAGACCCTCAAACAGAACCAAAATAATATGTGACAATTTTTCCTCCCTCCATTTCCATTGATGAAAAAAATGAGAAGAAACATTCAAGGATACTAATTAAATCAATAAAAAGAACATCAATCGAAAACATTATCATTATAAGGCTTGTAAAAAATTGTACCACCAGTATTCTCTAAAGAATCAAAGAAATCGTTGATTTTGTCTTTTAGACCAATATAGCTCCAACCATAGAACATTAAATGACCTCCGAGAAATATAACTGAGATTTAATGGTATAACCATACAACCCAAGAAAGGATATTTTTCTGATCATGGAATGTTAACTATTGTTATAAGTGTATTCGATGTATCCCAAACGGTCATCCCATGCTCCACAAATAAAAATAATACATGCGTGAATCATATCCTAAAGAATCTATATTTCCCTATCTATATATCCATCAATATGAATATTATATGTTATACTCAAATTAAAATATGATCTTATTTCCTCCAAAAGGCCTCAGCAAATTAATCATGTAAAATGGTGATCCCTATCATATATTATTGCTGATATACCTTTGGGAAAATTAAAAATCTCTTTTTCAAAGTGAATTTAGAAATTTATAATATTGGTTGTATAAAAAAATTGTCTCATGTGATCTGACTCATTCAGACAATCAACCAAAAACCATATCTATTAATTCAACGTTGGTGTGTTCGTCATCCCAACCACAAATTCCATAAATATCTCAGCCCACATACATGTCTTCGCTGGATGTTTATAAAGAAATTTTGATGGTATTTGATGCTCATCCTTGACCTGCTTGCATGTATAATAATGAGAAAGAAAATATCAAAATTCTTTATATCATATGTAGACACAAAAATCCTTCCTATATGTCATAAAACATCTTCCAGTTTCATGGGATCTTGAACTACTATTAATTATGGGAATCCCACATTATAGATTTTATCATGTGAAAAGCTCCAAATTACCAATTCTGAAAATATTTGATACCATCCTTAGAGAATGACCACTCATCAATGATCTCCACACAAAAATAAGTGTTCATATTTATATGAAATTCAACATCTAGAAACTATTCCTGATGAATCTTCTCAAGAGGAGTAGAGGAAAATTGAAAGACATCCCAAGAAACCTTGACACTGATTTCCTAACCACCAATATGAATCTATGTTACAAGTTCAATTGTGTTCAACTATTCCAATGATTCATTCAGGGAAAGGATTAATAGATTAAATCTCAATGATTTTTCAATGGACTTCCATTTTCCCAGAGTATATGGGATGTCAATTTCAAAATATTCCACTTATTCCACCGAACACCTCTGGTGGAGATTCAAATCATTTTGAGAGAACATATAACTCATGCACTTTCAATCAGTATTATTGGTCAAACCTTCATAAAAAGGTAATTTTTCCAAATATATTGATCTTTAGTCGTGACCATGAGTTTAAGATCACGTCTCAGATAATTATTTTCATGGTTTCTAAGATGTCAAAATCGCTATGCAGTGACATGATCAACAACATAAGAATTATACACATGAATGGTTCTGATGCATCATAGAAGAATATATCTAATTTATTTACATCTGGATTAGTTAACAGGAATTTATTTTCCATGTAATATTTCATCTTGACAAAGTAACTCTTATATTATTTATACCCAAAAAAATTTACTCCCTTATGTGATACAGAAGTCATTAGAGAAGAAACAATTGAGTAATCATTTATAAATCAGTGATAATTTCCAATTGAACCCAACTTTTTCTAAATCTCAAAAACATTATTATGTTTCTACGATTTACTAAAGACATTTTCCATAGTAGAATTAACTTTAATATTAGGATCAAACACAAAAAATCCCCTGTAAATCAAACCAAAATCCAGTATTGATATTTCAATAGCTCAGTATAAAGATACAGATTTTTTATAATGACAACATCTACATTTAGATTTCACACATGATCCTACTCAAATATATAGTTAACAAGGATATAATCCACAAATAACCCCACATAATTATCATTATTGTCATGGTAGATCATTATTATTGATTAATAATATTCTATTCAAGCATTACATTAAATAATTGGGACGAAACTGTCATCATAATGTCCCTACAAACTCCAGAAGGTGGTTGAGGTATTCTCATATTCTTATATTCTCAACAAGTGAAAACCAAAACGAAGATAAATCATTGATAAATACATCCCCCACTTCAACTATTCTAATAGAAAATCAATCAATGGAAATAAATACCTTTTTATTATAAATCAATTGTATTTTAATTATTCAACACACATGTGTATTGTATAATCGCATTTCATAACCAAGTTAATAGGATCCACCTATAGAGACACACTCAGGCATATGAATCCTTTTTATAAAAGATCATCCAACTATTTCTTCAGACCCATTAATCTCATGTAGTTCCATTTCATAGGAATTAATGGACACCACCTGAGTTCCATATTCAAAATCAATAGAAAATTATACCTCCCTTACTTGTGGGAAACCTTAAAATTTATAAGAAAATATTTTAAGATAATTACTGAATACTACATGGAGATAACAAAATATTAAATCCTACCCCAAATAAAATTAAAACACATATAATACATTCCCTAACTATGGATAAGAAGGTTTGTAAATGCTCGACTACAGTTCTCATTCTCAGAGAAAGACAAGACACACCCCATCGGGCACAATAAATGAGACATGTATTAGATAAATATATATTCTTGATTTATTATTAATGATCCAATCCATATTGAAAATTAAATCAATATAATTCACATTGAGAAACAAAAAATACCATTTATGCTCAAAATCTGATAAAGAGAAAATACAAGTTGGAAATGAAGACCTCGATCAATGTCCACTCTAAGAGTTATAGTAATTTCTATAACATTAGACAAAAAATAAACATGATGATTTAATAGATTCAATATAAATTTTGATATGAATGAATTAGATGAAGCATAATAAAATAAAATAAATCAATAAATATATTTCAATAGTTATGGTACCTCTCTTTGTCACTACACCAATATCTACTTCCTCTGGTGACTATTCCATGGCGTAATGAAAATTTTATCTGAATGACTAGGGAAAGAACCCATGGTCTCTTGAATAATTTGATTTAAACATAATATATTTTGTTGTTTATTATTATTTTCAAGATTGTGTAAATGAATATTCATGATAGGACATCTACAACTAACCTGAGAAACTACAAGAACCACATATGTTGGGTGCCTTAGTGATATCAAAAATTAGAATCCCTATGATTCCCACTCTAGTCATAATTCAAATGAAATCATAAATTATATAAAGGATCTCATGTATAACCATGATCTTAAAAATCACAATGATAGTCATCTTCCTTTATGTTCCGCTTACAGGAACACACAGAACTGTTTTTAGGAGAAAAAGGGACTTCGGTCAAACATGACTTACCAGCCCGATCAAGCTCGACGACCAATATTCTATCAATCACATTAGCCTAAAAATAGTGACTTCTTATGAAAACATGAGAAAAAAACTAAATATAATTACTATATATATTGATTGAGTATTCATCTTTATATTTGATATAATATCATGTGAAAACTACACATTCATAAAAAATCAATTTTAATACTCAATCAGTGTTATGTCAGCCTACCCCATTTAAGAAATAATAATATCCTTATCCCACACCATATGTTCTATATTGAACTAGTTACTTATAATAACATTGAATTAATTCCAATCTAATTTTTTATACATCTATGACATCACTGTCATGTCCTACCATATCTAGTTAGAAACTTCTAGCTTGATGGTGGCACATTACACCTTGATTGAATAATGACTCTCCAAGACTCAAACAAATTTCAATCCTTATCAACCAATCCCTGTAATATTTGGGATTATTTAGTCATTCAAAACAGGTGGATTCTTGTGTAGGAACACATGATATTGTTTTTGAGCCACATCCCATTTATGTTCCATAGTTGGATGATAAATTCGAATACATATAGGGGCATGTCCTATATGAGGGAAAGGAAGAACCAAATCCTTAACCATATTCTAGTCTAAGGGAGTATTTTATCACTATGGATCATCAATATATTTATTATGGATTTTACCCACCCATCACCTCCAATGAATTCTGCTAAACCACATCAGCAAATAATAACGAATACGTCAAAATATTACATCTTCCAATAATCAAATAATATTAACAAGGGAAATTAATCCCATCAGATATGAATGTAAGATTTGGATTTCAACTACCAAAAAAAATGTTCTGAAAGACTAGGACCAATCCATACTATTGACATATAAGTCCACCAATGGTGACGTAATGCAATTTTTTATGAGAGTTGGTTATGTATTAACTCTTAAATACCTCTTCTTTCATTACATGTTCTCTCAATCTTTATAATGAAATTATAGAAAGATAGACAATATGATCCATTAATACCACTTTCTCTCAAACTAGTCCCAATAACCTTGTACCCTAATACATGAAACGCCAATGACATGGTCCATGTGTAGTTATTGATCCCCACATGTTGGTGACTATCACCTGGCATAAAATAGTAAAACACTAGGAATGATTTTTCCACATAAAAAGTGGATGAAATTGTTACATATTTGTGTTCTCAATGAATACCCCAAATAGAGATAATACCGAATGATCAATATGTATAACTAAATCCAAAAAGTACATCAAAAATTACAATAAGACCATTATAAAAAACTCATTTCCCAGTTGACACAACACTAAAAACCCAAAGGGTCAACAATAAACACCCCCACAAAATGAATCCATCTCCTTTCTCAAACATGGAAGATGAGAAAATTTACAAACACTAATGGGAAATGGTGGTGTGTGATCTAAAATCCTAGTAAGATCTCAATTTGTTTTCCATAAAATAACATCATAGAATTAAAAAATTCATTAATTCATTTTAAACAAAATAGAAAAGGAATTTTAATTATATATTTATTTTGAAATTTTATTTTCATTAGAAAGAAAAAAAACATATCAAGAGATTAATTAAGTGATAATTTATTAAAAAATAGTTAATATAAATTATTATGAAAGATTAAATATGTTTTTGAATCCATGGATTATATATCAAAATAATTAAAACATATGAAAATGTCATCTTCCGCATTGTACGACAGTCTCTAGTTATGATTTCCTCTCCCGCTCGATCTGTGATCGCAAAATGGTTCTCAAATTTCTATTTGGATCAGGATGAATAGGACCCATAAATATCTCCATGGGGATAATATCCTCTGAACTATGATTAGTTTAGGGTTGTAAGAAAATATCCATTGATAAGTCATTATCATCCTTGTATGTTCCTCCCAAATTACATAATAATATACCATCCACATATGTATTCAATCAATCAATCAAACAATAATACTATTTTAATAAATTTTAAATAAAATTTTCCCATTTCTAGTTTCAACATGGAAATTTTTCTTTTAAAATAGAAAATTGTGTTTTTAATAAATGAATGATAATTTCAAGATAATACCAAATCATGGGTTTTTATCAAATTGATTTTATATATTTTTCTCAAAAATATTTTTAAAAATCAATTTCAAAAATCAATTACAAATAATACCTTTAACTTTAATCCACACACAGATTTCCAAATCCATTATTATGAGAGAATTTTTCCAAAATTTATGTCAATCCAATTTATTATTAAAATTCACATTGAATTGGGTTTTCATAGTTTAATTGAAAGAAATATAAATCATGGATGAAATTCAATTTGTTATTAATCGGAAAATATCAGTGAAACCACTGTTCTTTTTTCTGAGAAACATGTAACACAACACCAAATGTGGGATTTCCTGATGAAGAATGATAGAATCATAGATCATGGAAATAAACAAAGAATCATTATCCAAAACAATAGATTTTTAATTATATAACAATAATATGATGTCGAAAAACCTATAGAGGTTATAAGGAGAGAGCATGAGAGTAGAAATAGAAGAATCTCTATTACTTGAGAGGGATTGAATGATGTTCTCTAACTTTTGATACTCTTAGGAAGGGGTTTGGAATATATATAATAGGTTCTTCAGAGCCCCTGAGGGATAGAATTAAATAGTACCCATAGTTATGGTTGAGTGGGAGGTTATATGGGGGATCATAACTTTTAAAAATAATATTCATAATAATAATAACCCGTGTGGATGGTTATCATGGAAGGGATGAACAATTTTTCAAATTATGCACCTAATATAATCTCCCTAATGGTTAGGTCTACTCTATATAGTATGTGTGATTTTTTTTTCAAACTATGTAAAAATCATGAAAACCCAAACTATATGTGTTTTGAAGGTTTCTCCTATGTAGGTGCATGGTTTGGAAAAATTGTTCAATAACCATGCAACAAAAATAAAATGACAAATATTTATATTTGTTTTAGAAACAGCAGGAGACAAATTTCATATTATTAATAAACAAAAATTATGGTTGAGGATTAGTGGGGAATGAGAAATGAGATTATACACATAGTGTGATCCTCTCAAATATCATCAAATATTTTACCCATTATGTCATGGATTTTTTAGTTTTTTGTAATCTAATTAAGTTGTCACTAACAACTACAATACCAACAATACATTGCACTGAAATATATTATGGAAATCATAAGAAAATTAATAATTAAAATATAGTATACTCATACATTGTATGCAATATATAATTAAATTTCACACTATTTTTGGACAATGCATCCATATATTTAAAGATAGACTCCATATTTTCATCTCTTTATAATTATTTTGTGTTCATCCTAACATTAGTTGTTGTGAAATGATATTACAACATTTATTTTAGCATTCTCTTTTGCACCATTATTCCTTGTCTGATAAATTTCACTATGCCAGGATGAATACTCCATTCACCAGAACCTCACTAAATCATCACTTGTCATCTGTAGACATTGATAATACTATTTAAAAAAATAAAATCTATATTAAAATATTTATCGATAAAAAATTGTTTCCAATTTTTACAATTTTACGCCCATGGAAAATAATCTAAATAAATTTTTCATCTACCTATAAGTTCAAAATCCATTTTCCAAAATACACACTCTTCGTGATAGATGTAAATTCAGGATATCTCAATGATAATATAATCCTTCAAAAATATATAAAAATTTTAATATAGTCAAATTACCCTTATATTACTCAATTTCTACATGATAATTACTTAAAATATATACCTAATGATATCCAATTGAAAATTACAGGCAATTTATTAGATGCATAACCATTTAATTTTACTCTTAGAAATATTGTAAGAAAATATTTTGTTACTAAATTAATATCCCATGATCATTATTCATCCACTAATGACAATTATCCATATATATTATATATCCAAATTATTTAGTCTCTATAATATTCGTTATTAATTTAATTATTTCTTTTCATTATATGTTAAATTATTTCAATTTTATATGATATGTTATACCAATCACAAAATTTCACTGAAAAGTTTACATCTCAATTATTTATATTAAACCAAATATAAATGTTCTTATAAAAAAAATAGAAATATTATACCCTAAATACTTATTAGGTGTGTTTATCCAAAACCACATCTATTTAAAGGATATTTTTTAACATTGTTTTCCTAAAGATGTTCCCTATATAAAATAGGGTACAGTCATTTTCATTATAATTCAACCACTTTATAATTTTTTCCAACATGTTTCATCAAAATAATTTCTCTATATATAATCTCTTCAATGAAATGATAACTTCTTATAAATTTTTCATGAGTTAATGTTGTATAAGATTCATCTCTATGTAAACCATACTATAATTATCATAATTTAACATCATATATATGTTAGCATTAATTTCATGACACACTAAATGATTCATCATCCCAAATAAAGTTTTATATTAATTTTTTCATAATATATAATTTTTATTTAAAAATAATATTTGATTTTATATTTTTATTCATTCATTATTATCTAACACAATTTATCAAAAAATTCTGTGCAGATTCCCTTTTGTATTTTATTTCTACAACATCACAATACAAAAAATATAATGATGTAAATATAAAAATTATTATTTCAGTACATAATAAACTAATCATTTTTCAATTATTCATTTTATGTACATCAAAATTTATTTCACAACAATGTCAATTTCTTCAATTACATTGATTTTAAAAATAGTGAACAATAATATACCATAAATTATATCCAATGTTGTTTCAATTATGTATAATAAAATTCAAGTCATCCACTTTTAAAATACATTAAAATCAATGATTTATAATGATTTCCTTTTAAGTGGGGGGAATTTAAAATCACTCTCAATTATGTCTACTTATCAGAATTTTTTATTTTATTTAGAATCTTCATTCCATGTCTGATTAGTGTTGTATATATGTGACACATATTTTGGTTTCCATATATTTTTAGAAAATATTTAGTTTATATAATGAATCAAATCCAAAATTTGGTTGCCACAAATTATCAAATTTACTTTGTTGATGAATTATATCATCAACCATATTTGATTTCATAAAAATCGAGGAATGTGATTAAATAATTTTCAAGGGTCGATTTCCAAAAAATGGTTCAAAACAGTATGACATAAACTCCAAAATCATATTTTTGTGGGTCTAATAATGTAAAAGAATCAGGTGGCTCCTTCTCGAATAAATGTAAGACATTAATTAACATTCAAAACTTTGAAAAAAATAATGATTTTGGATATCCAATCTTCTTTTGGTATGTACATCCTACTCTATATCTCTAATAAAAAATTCAATCATCAAATATATATAGTAACCTATGAATCCATTTTGAATTAGGATATTCAAGAATAATATGCCTAACACCATCCTTTAATCTAGTGAAATGGATAATTCCACATCAACACATTTTTCCTATGTGTATCCCTATAAAACCAACATTATATGTTTTTAATACATGTTTTATTACTCATCATACATGCTGCTAAATACCATTTTTTTCCATTGATGATGTGATTAATTAACATAATTACAAGATTTAGTTTTTCATCACTTCTTATTAGAGCTCCAAATTCATTTATTGGACTGATGATTCATTGATATATTCTTTTTCAATTAATGATGAATATACATTGAATAATATATTATTTGGATCTATACTAAATATATCTCTATATTTTTTTTGATCTTATTTTACATCATTAAATTTTAATTGATCAGTAATGACTCATATATTCCATATCTATCTCACGTTTTGATTACATTAAATAGATTATTCCTATTTTTACACAACCATGGAATCCTATTCATGTACTTTTCAATGAAATTTAATAACATAGAATGTTAAAGGGGAAAGGATAATTTTTTGTACCCATGTTAATAAGTATAATATTTTTTTAAACCGAGTAGATTATGAATCCCATGTCAAATATTTTTTTCTATAGTAGTGACCATGTTTGGTGAGAAATTGATATATTTCTAGTGACGTGGTTAGTAAATTACTAGGAACACCAAAATTTGAATGAGTTTCCTTGAAGTGATAGTCTCTATTCAGATGAACCATTCAAGCACAAAGGTGGGCCCTAGGGATGGTACAATGTATGTCTGTAGGGACAATTTTGTGAATGTGGTTCCTAGTTGGTACATTGGTTTTAGAGGATGAACATTGGAAAAATTCTGTTGGAACTTCCAAAAATTAGATGTACGGTCCAAAATGAGGACTTTAGGAAATAAAAGTGTGGTGAATGTGACACCATGAAATTTTATTGAGTCAAATGTTTAAATCATACTATGTATGAAAAAAAAGGTGCACCAATATATTTTAGGTTCAACCTAATAATAACTACACAGTCAAAAGGAATTGGATTGTTTCAGATATCAAGACGTGTATCATGAATGGATGCTTCATGGGTTGTTTCAAATTAATAAAAATTCACAAATGAAATAGCATGTGGGGGTAGTTAATATTCAAATAACCCATTAAATCACCTTAATGGGCCATTGTGAGGGGAAAACACTTGTTTGTGGGGGAAATGGGGGTGAATGTAGGGACCGACTCTTACATGATCTATATATTCTCAATGAACATCATCTTAATCATTAATTAGAAAATCAGATAAATATAGATAACCAAATTTAAATCTATTATAACTATTGATAACCTTAAAACCATTAAATTCAATGATTCAATTAAAATTATTTTGTAAGGCATTATAAGATACAGGCATAGTTGAGTTTCCAAATAATAATCTATATTATGCCAAATAAACACTTCTTTTAGTAGATTACTTATTTCTTCTAAATATAACATTATTATCCAAATACTATTATTGAAAATATTTTTGAAATAATTGTATTCTATATATCAAATTTTCTTATTCTCTCTAAACTAATAAGTGGTTTTATTTTTTATCCAAGCCCAGATGTAACTGTCTATCATAAATGAAATTTGATATCATTATTGTATGTAGTTTTTATTTCATAATAGTCACATTATTTTTACAATTTTTAAATAAACCATTAATTTACTATTCCTCATAGATGAACCATCATGGATTATTCCTAAATTATCCTAGTTGTTTTTTACATAAATGGAGGTGTAGTACATAAAATTTTCTAGTATATAACATTTGACTGATCTTCTAGTTACTTTTTCATCTACCCATTGAAATGGATTGATGAATTTAATAAAATAATTCATTTTATAAAATAAACAGATATAGTCTTCTCATTAATGATAATTAATAAATAAGAGAAATTTTCATTTATAACAATTTATGAAAACATGCAATGGACCACAATTATCAATGCCATATATTTTTATTAGATTTATTGTCCAAATATTAATATTAAAATTGAGATTTATATTCAAAATTCCCCTTATTTGATTTCCATATATCTCTTAATAGTTAGGATTTATATTATTAGTATCATGAAAACTATTTAATGAAGTGAAATTTTCCTTACAGTAGTTATTTATTTCTTGATTCCATTAATGATATTTATTATTATATTATTTCATAATAAGGATAGAATTCTTCTCATTTTCCACATGATAAAAATTTTAATTATATCTATAACCATTCATTAAAAAATATATTTCATTGCCTCTGATTAGTCAACCATTTTAGAGGAACATTACTGAATGGCCCGAAGGCCTTAATATTTATTGATTTTTTATAACCACCATTTAAAAGGATGAGGGGGGACCCTTAAAAGTCCTGTAGGTTCAGAGATTACATGGAACTTAGGCTTAAAATATTACATGACCTAAAGGTATTGGGGAATTTATATTGACTATATACAATGAACTGATCCTTCCCAGCATCTGCATCATGATAGTAGCTCTGCACCTTCGCATGGTCGTCTGGCTAGGCTTCCCGTGCAAACACATGCTAGTCCTGATGGAATAGCCATACCCTCTCATTTTCACCAATCCCTTTGGCTCTACGCTGTTGAGTTCACCTGCTCTAAATCCTCTTATAGTGATGCTCCTTTTTTTAGATTCGGTCTGGGGAAACTACATGTGGCCGGACAGCATTAAGGTGGCCCAAAGGCATTAATGGTGGCTCAAAAGCCGTACTGACTCAATGACCTAGGTGGCTCGAAGCCATAAAGACTCCAAGCCCAAACTGATGGCCCAAGGTGAATTGATAGAGATGCTACAGTACAAAATAGTACCTACTACAATATATGCTACAGTACCTGCACAATGTACAGTCTTCTACAGTATCTGTATAGTGTACAATTCTTATACATTGACTACATAGTGTACAACCTAGTACAGTGCCTGCTACAGTACCCAGAAATATGCCTCTACCTGGTTTTGAACCTGGGTCTCGTGGATGCACTTAAGAATACATCAACAACTAGGATGAGGTTCATGTGTCATTATAGTTGAACATGATTTCTATTCATGACATACAAAGTCATCTCCCAATACTTTTATTCAGACTCTTAATATAGATATGATAAAATTTTTAAAGTATTCTACAAAATCCATTTTCAACACATAACACCATCATTAATTAAACACATTTTTTAAATTAAATTATAATTTCAATATTCCAATAACAATTTTTTAAAATAATAATAATTAAATGAATATCCATAGAATACTTATTGTCATTACTCTATGAGATGTTTTTATTTCGCATGTTCAAAGTTATCATTCAAATAACATATGGTATTTTCTTCTAATTATCATTCAATAAATATTTCTGTTTAGTTGAATCATATGATTCCATTAAAATAATTTTTATACTATAATATAAAATATCATATAGTTATTCAAGTAATATGAAACCCAACGAATCATATTTACATGTTTTGAATCCATTATTCATTGACCTCAATGGATGCAATTTTTTTCCCACATTTACTATAATCAATAGATTTTTAAAAATAATATCTATATTATGGTTAATGAATAATGAATTAATTTTTTATGTGATATTATATTATAATGAATCTTGGACTATCTAGGGCCACAACATAAAATAAAAATTAATCTTTTCCAATATTTTCCATTTTATTTCCTTAGTAGCCATACTAATTTATTTTAATAGAACTGAATATATTTATAAGAATAATATATCTACACATTTCACTCTCCATAATTTATAATTGGTTATAAATGATCCAATTATAAGTTATATATATCTCTAAACATTTTTATCCCTCACATAGACCAAGATGTCTTTAAGAAAATTTTCAGCATCATATCAAATTTCATATTTTTTCTATTGTAAGATTATTTATAATAATTGATTTATTTCTATAACCAATTTTTTCATGATTCCATTCCATTCCTTTTTCAGAAAATAGTTTCTTAAAATATATCATAATCAGTAAATAAAATTCATTTTAGCTTTATGTTTGTTTCAATATGTTACCACTTACACATAAATGGATTCAATCATTTCTATCAATTTTATAGTAAATAATTATGATAATAAAACAGTTTATATCATATATTTAATTTATTCCTAAATCCATTTCTACTCCAAAATTCTAATTTCCATCCCCTTGGTATCCAACAACCTACTACAATGGAGTAATTTCAACATATAGTTGGTTAACAAATTTTTTTTCAATTTGAATAGAATATTGATCTTTTGATTCTTTTTTAATTTTTCTCTATGTTTTTTAAGAAAAACAATGTGACCAAATGTTTCTATTTTTAGTTTACCATCAATCCCACTTTTGATCAGGATTTTGTAGGGTCTATTTTTTCGGTTCACTGGTTGAATTCTTGGAAAAAATTGATATTTTTTGGTTTTGATGTTTTTCACCTTGTTTTCCATAACTATATGACCTTCTAGGGAAAACCATTAAAACAAATTATATGTGGATCTAAATTATAGAGGCCCAATCTTAAAGTACATGGAAATTACAATAATTTTTCAGAATAGTTAATATATAATAAAAACAAACGCCCATACACCATATAATTTAAGTGTCTTTGGAAACTCGGAACATAATAATCTAATTATGGTGAAAAATATTCAACATCTCTAACAAATATCTTCCTATTTTGTTTTCCTAGTTAAAATCATTCATTATATCGTGTGAAAAGGAAAACATAGAATGCGTTAGTTCAAAATCTCAATAATGGTATACATGGAGAACATAAAACAAACCATAAACATTTGAACATAAAACATGAACATAATGTTTAGACATCCAAATCATGTGCAATGACATAAATTTAGGAAGTACGTAAGGAATGGATCATAATGGAACAATAAACATGATATAATATCATTGGAATAAAACATGTAATTGTGGAAAACGAATATTCACATTATATGATTTCTATAGTAGCCAATGCATTCCTTCAAAGATCATCATAGTGGACGAATTCTATAACTAAACTAGGTTTATTTGTTATTCCAGTCCTATATTACTGAAGCATATAAACTTTTCCTTCCATCCAGGGATTTCTCATGAGATATAAATATTTACCCAATTAATTTTAGGGAGATATAAGTCCCAACCATCTCATAATGAAATCATTCTTACATCTCCCACAAAAAAATTAATCATTCATCATATCATAACCAATGAAATAATATGGGATTCTTAAACATCATGTCATCACAACATAATCATTATAAGATAAATGGAATTCATATATATATTTTAATCATAAAATCAATCAAAACAAATAAATAATTGGTATTTAAAGGGAACACTATTTCAAGTTATTTGGAAAAATAAATTTGATAAAACACTTGAACTCAGTTCACGAGGAAAATATCCTTTCTTCTTAATTTTTTTTTATAAAATTTCATCAAATTATAAAAGAAAAATAATTTAGTAGAAAATAATCGTGAAAAATTGTAGAGTAATATTAATTGAAATAAGTTGTTAAGAAAATGTAAAAATCTTTTCAAGCTGTATAAGTTAAAAAACATTCTCTAAGTAATTTAAATGGAAAAGTCCTAATGTACGTAGTATGGAAAAAAAGATGGATTCTATCCATAAAATTTTTTAAAATAAAAAAATGGGAAAAATGAATTTAAACATAAATAAAGGAATAGTAAAATTTTTATTAAAACAATTATTATAATACATGTCCATTGATGCTAAATATATCCCTTGAAATTACGTACATATAAATAATCTCAAATAAAAATGAGATTGAAGAATTAACCCTTTCCTGAGGTATGATTTCTTATGTATGTGTTTGAAACTCCTATATAGTGGGATTAGACATATTATTAAATTGTAATATACCCATAATAATATTTATTATATTATATATGATTCACTTACGACTTTATATATCCCGATCATTTTTCAATTCAATGTTAAAGCAACGTTTTGGGTAATAATCGTTTTATTTATCATATGTGTTTGGACTTCAATTCACGATATTATTAAATAGATCATGATTTAATAACATCCAAAATGTTTAAAATGATTTATATTTCATATATTTTTTTTATATAAATATATATAATAGATCTATAAATGGAATGTAATACACCATTCATGGTGATGGTAGATAGTACCTACACTTGAAAACCGTTTTTATTTCATTATAAAATTGAATGGAAATAAGTAGATGATATATATATGCCTAAATAATATAGTATTAAAATTCAATATATTTCGTTATTATTTATTATATATACTTTTAATCATTCGTGAATTGTTAACATAGAGAATGAATCTCATCACGTCGTGGAGACGGTAAGTTGTACGTGCACACGAGCGACGATATTGTTCCCATAGTTGTTGAACGGTATTGAAGTGGATGGTACATAACATATAATAATTATTATCATGTTATTATAATCATATATTTTTATTATTTCCACCATTATTCCCATACATGTAAGGAGGTGGGGAAAACCAGATTACTCCACGACTTGGAGATGATAATCCGTACATACGCAAGGGCGGGGATTTTGATTTTAGTATGATGGACATAAGATGAAATTAGGTTGTTTCATATTTATAATAACATTTCAGTATTTTATTGACACCTATTTTATAACTTTAAAATGAATCAACTAACGAAGATGATGTAGAAGAATAAATAAATTTCAATGTATCAGTAGAAGAGATTACCTCATCCTCGGCGTGCCTCTTTTCAATTTCAACTTAGGGATCTAGAGATGATATTTTCAGAAGACAATAACCTCTATAATGTTAGTAGGTAAGTTGATATGGAAAATGGTATGGGGTTGTCTGATCTTGAAGGCACAAAATGTTTTTAATAAGAGAGGGGGGTGGTGCCTTTTTAAAAAAGAGGGGAGGGCCACTTTTTGAAACTACCGAAATATTAATTTATTATATATTCACATTCAACATAAAATGGTAAATAATATATTAATTATAAGATAATATGATTATGGTATCAATAAAAATCCTAAAATAACTGTTTTAAATGTTTTGAATATATATTTATCCTTATCTTTTTGGTTTCGCCATTATTTTACCTTTTTTAATCTTACCATGATATAATGTTATTTACAAATTGTGGGTTAATTTAATGACCATATAATTCAAAAATTACAAAAAATTATATTTATGACTTATTTGGACTTATATTAACCATTTTTCAAAATCCTAGATTTTTATGAATTTAATACCCTTTAATGAACTATTTTATTTTTTAAGTATTGAATTTTGTCAATTTTGGACGGTATTCATAATTGAATTTATTAAAATTCATGAAAACATGAATCCTACTAAAATAATACATTAAAACAAATATAATATGTCAATATCATCCAATAAAATCATGGATGGAAACAATATAACCCAATTACAATTTGTTTAATTTTTATAAATTCATTTATTTGAATCCTTCATTAATGAGGTAATCACTACATCATAATTATGTCATAAATAAATATATTTATATAACATCTAAAAATTATAAATAACATAACATGGTGTAGGAAATATTTTATGATTTATAATGAATATATAAAGACATAAATTTTTTTTTATGAAATCCTATTTAGTAAGAGATAAATCCCCAGGTTATAATTATCTTTAAATTTATTCTTATAAAATGTCATTTTCACATCCATGTAAATCCATGGGTTTCCAAAATCAACCCAATGATACCCTAAGTCAGAAACATCTCGTACAATAAAATAATGACATGTGTTAGTCTAGCTTAATGTTATTAACATATTATTTTTTACCCTTATTTACCAGATTTACCCTTTATCCATGGTAAATAAAATAATTACTAGTGTTACTATTAAAAAAGTCCAAATATAAAGGAATAATATTAAAATAAGTTGAACCAAATGGTAAAAAATTAAGAATCCATTTTTCAAAATTCAAAACACAGAAGTTACAGTTATTAATTCAAAAATTAATCCCCTTTTTTTAAAAAATTGTTTTTAAAAGTTAAGAATTTAAAAAGATAGATATGTTTTTACATAAAATTCAATGTAAATAAAATGATAAGGAAATATACTTTATAAAATGGTAATAATATATTATATTTATACTTTTAAACCATTAAATATTATAATTTAACCCTATAAATTATCTTAATGAAAAAAAGTTGTTTTTAATTAAACATTAGCGTATTTTTACTATTTATCATAATATGAAAGTTGTAAGAAAAATATCAAAAATTTATCCAAAGTAATTATTTTTATTTTTATTCAAAATAAGATATTTATTTTGTCAAATTGAACTTATAAACACATCAAAAATAGATTTAAAATTGGTGCGCTATTAAATGTCAGTAAAACTGCATTTTTTGGAAAATACCTCAATTATCTAAAAATGTTATTTTTTCTGGTATCATGTTCAAGAAAATATTTAAGATGAATGTTAATGTAATATAAAATTTATATTTTTTAAATAATATTCATAAAATATAGTTATATAATATTTTAATAATATCTCATTGTTTTATGAAAATTGGTATTGCGTACAACACAAGCTATCGAGGAAGGTCTCTCTTGCATGTCACGCAAGCCGAGTAAATGTTTCATGTTATGAAAGATTCCATCGGTGTGGTGTATAACATAATAAAAATTTAGTTCATATATACATTGAATAAAAATCTGTACTAAGTGTTGCGTAAAATGAATTCTATCAAGGGAACATCAAATTGTGATAAAAAAAGCTAAGAATAGTTTTGTTTATACTGTAAGCTAATATAGTTTTGAATATAATTCAAGTAAATATTGGTATTGAAAACAACACAAGACATAAAATAAATTAAAATCATATATCTCATAAAATCTCAGGGTGTCACATTCTACACTCTTAAAATGATTTTTCCCTCAAAATTCATTGGGGTTATAAATCGTTTACTACATGAAGGTTTCTTTCATGGAAACCCGTATCGTAAATAGGAATATTAAAACATCATTTTAAAACTGTAATGTTAGAAACATAATGTTTACCCATAGTAAATCATCACTAGGTTTCCTCATAGGAGAACATAGGTGTGATGTGAAAAAATGGGTATGGAAGAGTAATCTAACAATCATGTTCTGATGGACAGTGATAGAGACTAAGTTTTTGAGAAAGTTAACTACCAGAAAGCAAGAAATAAGTGAACATTTCAAGGAACTTATGATTCAAGAGTTAAGAGGGTACTTTGATAGCATTTTTTTTGTTCAATATCATTACCCTAAAGTTGAATAATTTTTTCATAAGGAGAAATACATACATGATTTTAGTGTAATATCAATATTGGTTGTTCCCTGAACAATTTCCACTTTATCTCTTATATAAATAAATGAAGTTGAATTTTCAATTCATGAAGAGTTATAATATCATATGATAGAATGATAGGACATTCTATTTATCTCAACAAAAAGGTTATAACATATTATTAAATATGCATAAGTCTACCTATTGTGATATAATACATTGTTCTACCAAAATTCAACCAGAATATAAATTATACTATCCTTAAACTGATTACATTACAATCCTTCCAAAAATTGAAAATATAAAATATTAGAAGGTGGTAAACTAAATCTGCATAAAAATTTTCTCCCATATATCATTTGGAAGTTCATAGTTGTCACATTCCAAACATATAAATACCTTTATATGTTTACTTTTAAAATATGATAATAATATTAATTACCATAGAACCGTATTTAAAACATGAATTATATAAAAATTAACTCTTTACAAAAACCAAATATTCAAATAAATCTATATACTCAATCCATGATATCATATTTGTCCTTTTATCAGTCATGTGTTCATTAATAATATCAAACAATTTATTTTCTCTTTATCTATTCAGTATGCACATATCATCTTCTTTCCAAATATATTTCAATAAGTTTTCATGGTTCCTGGTACCATATTATTATGGAAGAACATAATATACCTATACATAATATTTTAATATTTACATAATACAATCAATGATATTCCCCACCACTATTTTGAAATCCCCTTACATAAACATTTAATCATTCCACTACTTCGTTTTCATACTCAACATCACAAATAGTGACTAGATGTGTGTTCCCTTTTTCTTTTGTATTAAGAGGTTATTGATTTTGATCATCATTAAAACATGGATTAGGGAAGTGGTTAGACTAATGCCCCATTTCATTGCACTTATAGCATTGATGTGTTTGTGGTGCATTCTGTATATTGTTTTTAACGTTCACATCATTAAAAACATTTTTCCCATTACATCGGTAGTATAATGCTTGATGAACTTATTTTAAACACTTGAAATATTTTCTAGTCCCTTTAAGACATTCTCAACAATTATTTTTTCCACAAATTTAGCATAATGAAACATTTATCTTCCATTAACCATTGTTTGGAGACTTTCCCTAGAACCCTATCTATCGTTTTTTTTAATCCAATATATGGGTATGTAACACCTACTTCCTACACTACATAGATAGTACAACACATAATCTATTCAAAGATAGTTACGTCTCTTATAGATAATTACCTTTAAAGATATGTTTTCCACCACTGAAGAGTCTATCAACTTTACTTTCACTATGGATGATAAATCATGAAGCATACCCTAAGTGTTTGGTAAAAGATTCCTCCAGTGTACCAATAGATTCATCATCCTTTTTTTAAACTCAATGAACTAATTTTACTTCTTTTATAAAAAACTTTAAGGGATTTACTTATTGAAAAAGGAGTTCCTGAACCCCTCCCATTCGAGGGATTAAATTTTATCTTGAGGTCTTGTATTCTTAATTAGAGTCCAGCACTAGTCTTCATCTCCGTCTAAATGATAGTCAACCAAAATAATGTTTTCGTGTTCCAAATAGAGAAGTATGGAAATTATATTTTCAATGGTACTAAAACATTGTTCAGTAACAAGTGGATCATAATACCCACTGAAAGAAGGTGGGTGTTGCCTCATGAAGGACTCAATAGAATGTTGTTCCCTTCTCTGCTCATTTAGAATTACACAATGATTCATAGCTTGTGTATGTATATAAATAATAATTTTCATTCCTTCTCCCATAAAATTTTGTTTTTCATTAGTATAATAATTTAATTACCCAGTGCATTGATCATTAACATGGTTCATTCGGGTTCCATCCATTATTTGATACCCAAAAATAATAGTGCGAGAGCCAAAAATCATACTAGGAAAAAAATATCATCAAGGGGTAGTACATTCAATATATAACGTCATAGGTTTAATCCTTGGATATTCAAGATCATTACTATAATTCTAGGAATATAAACTACAATTATTCTTTACCTTAGGAAAATCCCTAGAAATTCCATAGAAATATCTCTAGAGATCTCACTAATGTTTTGGCATCCTAGTTTACAAAGGATAACTAAGACACTACTCAGATACAAAATGTAGAGACCTGAGTTTGATATAAATGAGTATTACACTAATTTTTTAGAATACTTAATACATAACAAAAACAGACACCCAAAGACCATATTATTATAGTTTCTTTGGAAACTCGGAGCAAAATCATTTAATCATGGTGAAATATCTTCAATATCTCCCATATAGATCTTCCAATATTTTTCCTACCTAAAACATTTCATTATATTCTGTGAAATGGAAAACATAGAAAGGGTGAAATCAACAAAATCACTAAGGGTAAACCAGGAGAACATAAAACAAAACTTAAACATTTTTACCTAAAAACATGAACATATTGTTTAGACATCAAAATATTGAGAAGATAAATAAATCTTTGTAGTACGTAAGGTGTGGATCATAAATGAAAATTAAGCATGATAGAATATTATTGTTATAAAACATGTAATCATTGAAGACTAATAAGCACATAATATGATTTCCATATTAGCTAAGGCATTACTTCCAAGACCATCATAGTGGAACAATTCCATTACTGAATCGGGTTTACATGTCATTACAGTCCAGTATTATTGAACCAAATTAACATTCTGTTCCACCCATGTCTATATAATGAGATATAAATATTTATCCAATGAATTGTAGGGAGATATATGTCCCATCCATCTCATACTAAAATCATTCTTACATGTTCCCCAAAAACAAAAATCGTTCATCATATCATAACCCATTATATAAAATGGGATTCTTAATCATCATGTCGTCATAGCATAATCCATATGAGATAATTGGACTTCATAAAAATAAATCCATCATAAAATCAATAAAAATAATAAAATAATTGGGATATAAATATCACCCAATTTCTTTTTAGATGAAAATTGTTTTTTGATAAAACACTTGAACTCACTTCTTGAGGAAAATATCCTTTCTTCTTTAAAAAAGGTTTCTTTTCTCAAAATGTTGTGTAATTCTAAAAGAAAATATGAAAGTTGAAAAAAACATGAAACTTTGTATAGGAAGATTCATTTCAATAAATAAATAAGAAGACGTAAAAATCCATTAATTCTGTATAAGTTAAAAAATACATTATCATCGTACTTTTATAAGAAATGTCAAAAAGTACCTCTTATGGTAAAAAAATAATTTTTCCTTCCCTACCATGTAGAAAAAGTAAAAAATGTATAAAAATTTATTTAAAAAAACATATAAAATTTGTTAAAATTTTATGAAAACAGTTTTTATAAAACATGGACATGGATGATAAATATGTCCCCATAAAATTCTTATATATAAACAATCTTGGATTAAAACTTGATTTTAAAATTAACCCTTACCTACGGTCTGATTTCTTCTTGTATATGTCGATAAATCCTGTATAGATTGTTTAGACATATTATTATCTTTTAAAAGAACCATAATAATATTTATAATTTCATATATGATTCACTTACGACTTTATATTACTCGTTCATTTGGTAATTCCTTGTTAAAGCAACATTTTAGGTAATAGTTGTTTTATTTATCGTATGTGTTTGGACTTGTAATTCAGGATATTATTACATAGATAATGATTTAAATTCTTCCAAAAAGTAAAAAAAATATTTATATATCATATATATTTAATATATAAATATATATAATAGGTTGATAAATGGAATGGAATACACAGTTCGGGGAGACAGTATGTTGGATGTATGCATGAACGCTATTTTTGTTTCCTTATTAAATTTAATTGATGTTTGTAAATAAAATATATATATATAAACATAAATCCAGTATATTTATTATGACATATATATAATGATTATTTATTATATATACATTATAATCATTTTTCAATGGTTAACATGGAGAATGAATCTCATCGCGTCATGGAGATGGTATGTCGTACGTATGCATGACCGACGATATCGTTCCCATATTTGTTGAAAGGTATTAAAGTTCATGGTTTATAATATATAATAATTAGTATCATATTATTATAATAATATATAATTATTATTTCCATCATTATACCATTCTATATAATGGGGTGGTGAAAAATAGATCAGACCATGGCATGGAGACGGTATTCCATAAATACACACTGGTGGGGATTTCATTGTTTGTATGATGGATAGAGGTGAAATAGAGTTTTTTCATGTTTATAATAACATATAATTATATGAGTTATATATATATTATTATTATTTTTAATTAAACCACTAAATATAAGTAAGTATAATAAGAAATAAATTTGTTAGAATGGGTAGAATAGATTACCTCTTCGTCAGCATGCCTCCTTTAAATTTACATGAAAGGAACTAGGTTTCATATTTTGAGAATAAAAAGACCTCTAAAATGTAACTTGGAATGTAGAGAAGATAAATGATCTTTTTTTGTACATGATTAATTGCTCAAAATGGAGTGATGTGGAGATATAGGAGGTTCCCTTTTATAAGACTTGAGAGGGGAATTTTAGGAAACTCTCAAAATATTAATTTATTTTAATTAAATTTCGACTTAAAATGGTCCTAAACATATTAAATTACAATATAAGATGATTATGGTTCGAATACCAATAATCCATTATTTTTTTGACAAATTTTGAATATTGTTTTATAATTATCTTTTTCGTTTCACCATTAATTTACCCTTTTTAATTTTACTGTGATATAATGATATTTACAAATTGTGGGTTAAGGTAATTTCCATTTAATATTAAACGACCCAAAGAAAGTTATTTATGACATATTGGGACTTATATTTTAAAAAAAATTGAATCTAATATTTTAAAGAATTTAATATCCGTTAATGAACTATTTTATGTTTTATGTTATGAATTGTATCAATTTTGGACACTATTCATACATGGATTTTTTAAAAATTCAAAAAAACACGATTCCTTAGAAAACAAGGTATTAACACAAAAACAATATTTCAATAGAATCTATAAAATTCATGGATGACCTTAAAATAAAGAAATTACATTTTTTTTATATTTATAAATAAATTTATTTGAATCTTTCATTAATGATGTAATCACTTCTATGTATTTGTGTCGTAAATAAATATATTTATCTAATGTATAAAAATTATAAATAAAATAAAATGATGTAGATAATATTTTTATCTTTATATGGATATTTTATATACATATGGATTGGTTTTAAAATCCTTTATAAATATATATTTAGTAAAAGATATATCTTTTTGTTATAATTATCTTTACTTAATATTTATTCTTATAAATTGCCATTTTCTCATCCAAGTGAATCCATGGGGTTCCCAAATCGAACCAAGAATTCCCATGGTCCAAAATATATCAAAAATAGGGTCATTACCTGTATTATGGTAGATTAATATTATTAAAATATTATTTTTACCCTTATTTACCATATTTACCCGTTAACCATGCTAAATAAAACAATTACTAAAGATACTATTTATAATGTCCAAAAATAAAAGTATAATATTAACATAATATGGAACTACATATTGAAAACATATAATCCATTTTTCAAAATTAAAGACATAGAATACGTAGTAATTAATTTATAATTAATCTCGTTTTAAAAAAAAACAGGTTCTAAATGTTAAAACGTTAGAAAAGATTGAAATGTTTTTTCAATGAATTCAATGTGTAATTAATGTTAACGACATAAATTGTATTAAATGGTTAAAATATATTCTATTTATACTTTAAATCTATTAAATATTATAATTTATCCATATGAATTATCTCGACGAAAAAAGATGATTTTAATTATAATTTAACATATTTTTACTATTCATCAACATAAAAAAGTTCTCAGAAAAAATATAAAAAATTTATCCAATGTAAATTTTTATATCTTAATTAAAAATAAGAAGTTAATTTTTCAAATTTAACTAATAAATAGATCCAAAAAGAGATTTAAAATGGGTGTGCCATCAAAAGGCGACAAAACTGCATTTTTTGAAAAATACATCTTTTATTTGAAAAAATTATTTTTTGCTCATATCATGTTCTAGATGATTTCTAAGATGAACGTCAGTTTTAAATTAAATATAAAATGTGGATAATAAAGTTCATAACAACTAGTTTTATTATATTTTTTTAACATATAATAGTTTAATGAAACTTGGTATTGCGTACAACACAAGCTATCGAGGAAGGTCGCTCTTGCGTGTAACGCAGGCCAAGTAAGTGTTGTGTCTAGTAAAAGATTTATTTTGAGGTTGCGTATAACATAATAAAAACAAAAATCATTTATAGAGTGAACAAAATCTATACTATGTGTTGGGTGAAATGAATTTTATCAATGGAACATGAAATTGCGTACAACGAAAGCCAATTATAGTGATGCGTATACAGCAAGCTAATACTGTATTCTATATAGAGAAATCTAATCTTGGGGTATCATACAACCGGAGACATCAATTAAAATAAAAGAAACTATCTCATAAAATCCCACGGTGTCACATACCTCATTGGCCCATGATTTTGAAAATCATTCCTCCACATTGGAGGAGCTGTGAAACCCCACGAATAGGGGCACGTAGTTACAGTGCATTGTTTTACAAACCATGAAACCATGCCCAACTATGTTTTCATTTAGGATTTTATTATTATTAAAATTGGATAAAAATTCATTAAATTTTCTTTTTGAAACCCTCACATTATTAAATCATCATATTTCATTTTCCATAATCGCGAGGGATCCCAAAGACCAAATTTTATGCCACCAAATCATCTCAAATACCAATCAAATTATATTGATAATTATTCGGCCCTTTCGGGATAATATTTCTCTCACCACTTCTAATCTACCACTATATATTCCTCACATCCTAAGGGTTTTTATATCATTGTGTTATTAGATGATCTAATAAATTTTTTATCATTAATCTACATTTTATTCTTGGATTTCCTTTTATGATGTTCTTTATTGGAGTTTCTCCATTGTGGGAGTTGTGTATCATAATCTCATGATCTTATATATGAGGTTATATTTAAGAGTGGAATATATATTTGTCCTTAAATAATTAGATTTTAATTAATTCACATGATTTATATTAAATTTCTATAAATTGTTTTTTTAAACCGCTATTACATTGAATTGGGGTTTTGTATTGGATTTAGCATGATATTGGAAACAACCACTAATTAAAATGTATTTTGGTGTGTTTGTTGAGATTTTATCGAATCATTTAGAATTATATTGTTGAATTTATATTTTGTAATTTATATTTTGAAATTTAATTGTGAAATTTATTTCAAATTTGTATTTTAGAAAAATGGATCATATCATTTTGATAGAAACCCATTGGATTTATTCAATAAAAATGCATGATTTGAGTAAAAATATTTTTTTTTAAATGGGAATTAACATATGGAAAAAAAAATTGGATGAATTATATGTCGAATATTTTTGAAATTAATTTTTCCATTATTGAATTCCATTGGGGAAAATGAAATCTTTTGTTGTTAGTGAGTTGTTTTGAAAACAAATACGAGGATGGTATTTCTGTATCAATGGTACTCTTCCATAAACATATTGGTAAATCTTATACCAAGTGTGATATTGGTTAGTCCTATTTGAATAGTGTAAAAGGTATGTGTTTTCACATTTCCATTTTAATTATATATGTTTGTGTGGATCACATAACATAGAGCAATCATTCCTATTGTAATATATCCATGTTTCTATTTTGTGATTACTTTGATATGTATTTACATTGGTTTTAAACTATTTTAAAAATTATTTTTTAATTTATACAATCTTCTTTATATAAATTTTTATTAATACATTGATTGAAATATTTCCAGCCATCGATTTTGATTAACTTTTTTAGTTTTCAAAACTTTTCAGTATAAATTGAGAACCCTCACAGATAAAGAAGATAAAGCAATAAAGGATAAAAATGACTTATTAAAAACATGTCTAAGGTGATTGTAATCTCCTCCCCAAAATAGAATCCCTGGAAATGAACTAACCGGGTGGTGTGGGTTGGCCTCTAGGATTTCATCATAATGTCATTCTAGATAATCTATAGCTTTTATATAGTCATCTTTGTTAATCTTCTTCGGGTTAATGCCTCTAAATAGTATGTGTTCATGCTTGTCAATCATATCAGATTGCCCTTTGGTAATTTCCACAAGGGATAATCTTCCCATAATTTTATCAATATCATCCCATGTAGCATTGATCATTAGATATTCCTCCATCATTTCTTCACCAAAATGCAAGATTATTTCCATCTGCTTATCCACCAACTCATTATTCAGGCCTTCCAATCCACCAAGTGGCCCTGCCTCACACTTTTGTCCATGGGGAATGGAATCCCCCACCACTGGCATTACCAACTCAGATTGTAAGTTCCTCTCCTCATGTTGTTCCTCATCCTTTTTTGTTCCTTCCTCTTACTCTTGGGGATAGATTACATCACCATGCTACCCTCCTATCCTTTGGCTGAAGGATCACATGCCATTTGTGTTTCCCCATTTTTTTGACCGGGTCACCATCAGTCTTAAAATGTATGAGTAATCTTTAAGACCCATTGGTTTCATCATCCTGGAGATAATGCAGCTCATGAGGTCTCTATTCTTTGTATTCCCTCTTTTCCTTATTTGACTATGATGGCCTTCACTGGCACTTACCAATCCATTACCATCTGACGATAGTCCAACCTCACTTGACTCGGCCTCAGAGGTACAGTTGAGATTTCCTTAAAATTTTTCCTTATTACTCAAACATTCAAACCAGTTGTTTATGTTTAGATAGAATAAGGTTTTCCTTGGGTTGGTTTCCTATTTGGAATTCAGCGACATGACTTTACCATATGACGTTTGCTCCAATCTTATCCCTTGTTTTCCTTACTCTTTCCAGTAGACTGTATCCCCCTTATTTATTTAGTTCTACCACCAACACTCACATCCATAGCATAGGTAAATATATTTAGACCCACGTCACCCTTACAAATTAGACCAGCTGCTCCACTAAAGTCCCCCAAAACCTTAGTCATGGAACCTGAACTCTGTGTTTTTCTAAGATTCCACCTCCCATACCAACCCCTCAAAAGAACTATAGCTTCCCAAAATAGAATCATTATTAGGACCCGAATCTTTCTACATCTCATTAGAAACACCCAAGTCCTACTTTAGGTTCCTGAAGATGTCCTCATCCAAATGGTTGACAACCCTCAACCCCACCTCTTAGAAGGTATTCTTAGTAACATAGTTCATCAAGTCTGAATTATAGGGAGGAATAGCTCATGCGATTAGACTACATGGTTTTTCTCTCCATAGGTTCTCAACGATACCTTGAAAACATCAGAACCACCCCATCCTTCGAGGGATGTACTTGGATGAAAGAATACCCTCGCTCGCATACTGAATCCATGTTCCCAAGATGACCATCGATACCACAAATATCATTCATGTTTTCATAGAATACCATCTAGTTCCAGAGGAGTTCACCTTCAACATCGTTGATAAATTTGTCCATAGGGCCCTTCAATAAATCAACTTCAAAAAAAATCCCACGAAGATAGGACAGAAAATAACATTGGTACAAGAAGCAGAGCATAGGTAGCACCCAACCATGTTTCCAATCAACCGAAGAATAAAAAGATTCTAGAATGGTAAAGAGACTATGGGAATAGTTATCTAAAGTGAAAAAACTAGAGAATATATCATCAGGTCAAAGTCTAAAGAAGATCGAAAGAGGGAAAATAGTAAAATCTCAATGCATCAAAGATTAGAAGCCAAAGCACAAATGAGGTTGTCTTCGATTGAGAAATGGATTTGAATACGCTTCGCATCTAGAAATCCAACAATAACACAATCCTACAGATTCAATGAAGAGTGAAAAAACCTGTCAAAAGCATCCATGGACCGATGTTTCATACCAAATAAATCCACCATTGTATGATTTAGTAGCGTTGATGTATCGATGAACTCCAATAAAAAAATCAGGACTGAGATAACTCCATCCTTGCAAGATTTGACCATATGGCTAAAATCGATTAAAGGAAAGCGAGGTAAGGAATATAGGTCAGTGAAGGGAGAGAATCTAGAGTTATGGGAAGGATGAAAAGTCAAAGGAGGATCAACCCCCCTCCTTGACTGTGTAGATCCAAGGAGGGGTGGCACTGCCGCGGTCATGGCTTACTCCAACCTAGAGAAGGGAGGCGAGAGCGTGGAAACCTGACATGAAATATTTTCATCATTTGAAATGAAAATAATGATTTTTTAATGTTATTTTGAAATTCCATGATTACTTATATAACTTTTAAATCAGTATTTGGTTAATTAAATGTGGCATATTATAATGTAATCCATAGTGAGACCATACATGGATTTTAGCTCACAGATAACATAAATGTTTTTTTCTTATATTATCTTCTTCAAGGATCGATAAAGGGCAAAGTTTCCCTTGGAGATGGTTCTTATTGTTGATATTTGGCCTTTGAGTTTCTATGTCCCTTAGGACTAGGTTTTTTTCATTCAATTTATGGAAAATTTTGATGTACATATGGTTGTTTATACCATTCTGACTTCTGATATAGTTCTCTTTAATGATTGGTCTTTTTGGCATACAAGATTTCATGTCATTATTTTTTTAGAAAAAACGTTCCCACCTTTATCTTTTGTGATGCTAGTTTCCTGTGGAAACCCCATAGGGATTAGTAATTCCCATAATGCTATGTCAGTTTTGGCTCAATTATCAGGGTACTAAGGTGTCTGAGCTAGTTTTTTACAATGTGGTATTAGATGGTGGAGGTCAAGAATAATTCTCTAATGCAAGTATGTAGTTGAGTAATCCATTCTGAAATTAGTAGTTAGTTAAAACTGAGTAATTCATCATCTTTCACCGTAATGATGTTTATTTTACAAGGGGTGGATTGGGAAATACCTATGATTGTTAGTTATAGTATTTTCTGGAATTTTTTTTTGGATACATTTAAGTCCAAATCATGTTTATCAATCAATTTGGAATAATTTCCCTTAATGATCTATTAATGTGTTGGTACAATGCCTTATGTATTATTTGGTGATCTTGTATAGAATTATTCTTCCTATAAGACATGTCAATTAGAATCTATAATATGATTCTAATTAAGATCAATGAGAAAATAACCTCGTGGATCATAAACTAGATAAGGTTGTTATTTTTATGAAAATCTCAATAACTGGAACCTGATGAAGTTCTCATTCAGGATCAATCTATGAAACCTCAATGGGATGTATTACATAATCAAGATTAGATGTTCCATCACCATTTTTTTTGGGTTTTCTGGGGATATAATAATACTCAACTAGATGAGGAATGGTTGAGGTATATCGATCACCCATTTGATTTATTTGAGAAGACTGACGAAATAGAGGTGATGAATTCCATGTTCTAGTTAGATTTTCTCAAAGGAGATGATGTTAAATAATATGGATATAAAATAAGAAAAAGGTATTTCAGTGGAATCACTTCAGAACTATTTTAACTGATCAATTTTATCATGATTTAATGGTGGTAGTTAAGACTTTAGTGTTCTTCCAACTTGATCAGGATGACAAAAGCATGATTGAATATGAAATCATTTTTTCAAAGGGTTTTTAGTATTCATCTAAGATCATATAGAATGAATAAATGATGAAATTATAGTTCAAGATGATACATTGATCTAATATAAATTATAATGTTTTCATATTGAGTATTTATTTCTATGTTAATTTTCATGATTGACTGTTTATGGTTGAAATAAACCTAGCTGGTAATTTCAGTTTTATTGGAGTTATTTTTACCCTTGTGTTAATGGAAATTAATCTAAAGGGAATCATAAGCTTGATGATTCTTATGGTGGTTATCAATATATTTTTTTCTAGACCATATTAAATTCAGGGTAAAGGCCCTTTTATTTGTAACCAGTATGGAATGTAAGGGAATTTGAAATGGGTTTTTACTAAGGAACCCAAAATATTTTCCCCCTATAGACACATTAGTAACCTACTAAGGTTATTCCATATCTATTCTAACCCACATAGTGTAATGGGATCATCAGTCTCTAATAAAACTATGGTTTAATATGATGATTAAATAGAAAACTAGTTACAACCAAAAACATCTAAATTTTTTTCTTTAAACTAGGGAAGAGACTCCATGGGAAGAAAATTTGGATGCAGTGATTACAAGAGATACCATTTCTATAGACTCGTCATTATTGACAGAAATAATTGATTCTAGATCTTCCCAATAATTTATTTCGACCTATATTGTGCATCTTATAAATATTCATATTGAGTCTATTTCACATATAGTTGATATTACTACACCCCTAAGATCAAAGAGATATATATGTGCCTCTATATTCATTCTTGTGTTTTCACATTATCATATATCATGCAATCATTGGATTTTATGGTTCGTGACATGAAACCTCTTGACATAATTTTTATGATGGATTGGATCTTTACAATCAAAACCCAGATTGATTATTATCTTTTACAATTCTCATTCGCTACACATGATGGTGTGTGTCCTATATTTTATAGATAATGGGATTGGAGGTTTAGTATATTCATACATTCTATTCCAGAGTTGTTGAATGTAATTTTAGTGTTCTTTTTTCATCTGGAGTAAGAATAATTGAGTTTCGGACTCTCTATATTTGACAATAAGTTCCATTATGTTATTTCTTTTGACTTACCTAGTTTTCATCCAATATGGGAGGTATATATTTCTATTGAATTTGTTATAGGTACTCTACTAGTGTCTATTCATTCTTACTAAATTAAACCTACTGAAATGAAAGAGAAGAAGACTGAGTTGGATGATAATCTAGAGAAATTCCATTTATTCCTGATTGTGTCACCTTTAGGGGAGCTAGTTGTATTTTCTAATGTAGATGATGGGTCAATTTACACTATGATGATTACTGAAAAATCAATATATTAAATGTATATAATTATAATTTGTTAAGATGGACTGATAATCTATTGGACTAGCTGAAAGGGCTGAATTGGTTCCTGATGTTTGATCTTCGAACAGGTCCCCACAAGTTAAGGATATAAGAATATGACATTTAAAAAACCACATTTTTTATACTTTAAGGAAATTATGTGTATCCTTTAACTCTATTTCTCCTAAACCACCCTCTCTATAAATTTAATAATTTATTAATATTATTTTCCATGGGATCCTTGATACCTTAATGGTGGTCTTTATGGATGAAGTCATTATTTACTCTATGATTGAGGCGGATCACATGAGTAATTTGATTGTAGAACTAGAATTTTTGAGTTTTCATTTAAATTATTACATTATAATGAAATGTGATTTCTTATTTAGGGATGTTTTTTTTCTTGGAAAAATAGTATCAGAAATTTTTTTTTCATTAGAAACTGTGAAGGTAAAAGATATTATGTCATTGGACCAAACATGAAATGTTTTTGAGATTCAAAGTTTCATTAGTTTAAATGGTTTTTATTACTAAATTTAAAAATAATTATCCACGATATATTCTATAAAGAATTATCTAAATCGAATGGGGTGAATTTTTCTAGGATTTGTAAATTAAAACATTTTTTTTATTTATTTGTAATTAATTTTTACTACTATTTTATGGTTGATAGTTACAGTGGTCGGGATGGGCAATGAAGTATTCCATGATACATCAGTTCTAGGTTTGTTTTTTTTCATATGATGGGTGATCATGTAATTGAATATAGATCCTGTAATCATAGTCCACAATAGAAAAATTAACTTACCCATGCCCATGAACATGCGGATGTAATGCATACATTGATTAGTTAGTGGAATTAAATTTATCAAGAATGTGTTATAATTTATTCTGACAACATGAACATGAGTTATATCTTCTCTCAAAATTATTTGAATATCATATAGAGGAATTAGGTCAAATACTTCTAATTTATTTTTTTGACATTACCTATACTGAGGGGAAATAGAATATATTCAAAGATACTTATTTTGGGGGAATCATCTAACCCAAGACATAAAATAATTTTATAAGAGTGGAAAATATTGGAACATTCGATAGAGTTTCATATTTGTTTTTCAAAAAATAGGGGCCATAGTTCATTTTTTCAGTGTCAATTTAAAGTCATAACTTCTGGAGATGAATATTTTGGAACAACAGATTGATGATGAGTTCCATAGATAGAGACCCTCATTATGCAGTGGATATTGTGTCTGACTGGTCATTATCCATAGAGGGTATCCTATGTTATCGAAATTGTTTTGTTATGTTGTTATTTTTTAAGAATGACGTGAGCATGGATTTACATAATTCGAACTAGGTTTTTTACATACGAAAAATGGAAATGTTATATGAAATTACCAATATATATTAGTGGCTATGTGTCAGATGGGGAATTTACGAATTTTTCTATCATGTTCAAACAACATAACAAGTGAAGCCCGAGTAGCGAACACTATCGTGACTGCTTCAACCACTTCCAGTTCTAACATGGAAGCGATATGAGATCTCAATGGAATATGTGGTTTTGTTGAGCCATACCTAGAAAATGTATAATATGATATGGGTTGTGATCTGTCGGGTGATTAAGTCATCTCAGATTATACACATTTTTTATATAACAAATTTTGAGGAATCAGTAAATCTATTTTTTTAATGAGTTTTTTTTTATTGTGTTCCATTGTCTATAGTCTTTATTAACATTTCATGGATTACATGCCTTTTTTAGAGAGAATTTACTGAGGAATTTAGATCTTAATTTTTTTTTGAATGGAATACCATCAATAATTTTTATGGATAGGTAGAAAGAGATATATAGATTCTTGTGGATATGTTTCATTCTTATGTCCATGAAAATGGTGAATCTTGGGATGTCTATATAGGGATTTTTGAGTTTTCATCTAACAATAGTTATAGTTCTGTGAAACAAATGGCCCATTTTGCGACCTTGTATGGTCGCCCATGTAAATATATATTATGTTGGTCATTGATCTATGAATGTTCCTTAGTTTAACTGATCATGGTTCAATAGATTACGTAAAATATATAGTTTATTCTAAAGTGACTGAATATGTTGTTGAGAATGTATAAATTTTATGTTGAACATCATCACATACAAATAGATTTATCAGTGGTTGATTAGGTGTTCTTGAATGAATCAACCCATTTCATCCATCAATGTAATGAGAGGTAAGGGAATATTTCTATTAAATTGTTTCCACTCATTGAGTCTGTTTTATAGGTGGGGAATGTGGACTAGCATATTGTAATGTATTGTCTTGTGAACTGAAAACAAAATTCTAGGGGAATTTGATTTTTCCCTTTTGTTTGTTATGAGATTATTAAAAATGACTATATAAATGTACTTTCTAGTAGTTGCAAAACAACAATTAAGTTTTTTTTAAATGAAATGAAATTTATTAAATTAAATATATCATGAAATATTATAATTAAAATTAAACAGTGAATAAAAATGAAATAAAGTATTTTATAATGATAATAATAATATAATTATTAATATTATAATGTTTATATTTATATTTGGGTATTTCTTAATAATATTATTTTTTTATGATTATTTTTTGTTAGTTAATTTTATTTTAGATACCCCATAGGGTCTTCTTCTTCCATGTGTCTCAGATACCCACGCTTGGAGACCCCAATAGTGCACAACACCCCCCACCTCATATGTGGATCCCTTTAGCAGGAGATTTCATCAGGATTTCATCATGTCTTCCATTCTATTACTCATGTTAAGGTTCAATTCTCTCGTCACCTGCATCAATGTGGCAGTATTATTCTCTTTTGGCACCCGGTGAGGGTCATCCAAAACAATTGGTTGATGGAAAATCCTAATTTTAATTTTCATCTGTTTTAGGGATGTCAAGAATTGTCTCATGGGACCCATTCATGCATGTTCGGACCACCACCACTGATATTGAAGCAGTTCTTCTAGGTTTGGCCTACATCCAATTGTTGGATGTGAGTTTTACCATTATTGTTTGGCATCTTTTAGTTTATATTTTTTGGTGTTGTATTTTATGTGTCCCTGTTACTTAAATTGAATTGAATTTGCCCTTTTCACATTAAACATGAGTTTATATTGGTATGTGTAGTGGGATTTTAACAATTTATATGGTGTTCATGCATATAAAACAGTTTGAATATATTTACATATATATATATATATATATTCTATGTGTGTGTTTCCTCATGGATAAGGGAACCCATGAACTGGGTTAATGGATAAATATAAATATATATCATGGTATGTGCGTGAACATATAGGGCTAGCTATATGTGGTCGTCAAGAATACTATTAAGTGATTTGTATTAAATTAATTCATTCATAACGTAGGATCCCATTTAGTAACCCCTAATGTTTAAAAGTGCATAAATTAATTAATTTCATAACAATATAACATTTATTGACTTTAAGTAATGTGGTTGAGTATTTTGAATAAATGTTTCATCGTGATAAATGATTTGTCTAATAATTAAAATCATGGTTTTATAATAAAACTTCTATTGTTGTGGTATGAAACCTAAGAAAACTAAAAATTATAGTTTATTTTTATTTATATTTTATTACATAGTATTATATGTTTATCTTTATTGTGTAATTCCTTCACTAGTGTTATGTAATTCATAAATAGTTCCCTTTGGTTTAATTCTAAATGAAGTTACATCCTTAGAAAAAAATGATCAATGTTCAAATAAACCTCCGATGTGTCTGGACCAATGATTAATTAGAATTACAATTGTAGGCGTCTACCCTCTTACACTTAATGTTGTCACATATTTCATTTGAGATTGTAGGTCCACACACTAAAACCTTCCATCAATTAATATTTATCATTTATTAATTTTTTTGGATTGTTCTGTCATGTCATTTGTAACCTTTTATTATGGTGAAATCTGTTAGGGGTGTTCTCTATGCATGACAACCTCCCCTTGGGTTGAACCATCTTAAATGGATTGACATGCATTTATATATAATGAGTAAATTTCCATGGGTTGCGTGTGGATCCTAATGAATTAATTAAATTGATTAATGTGAAATGATTACTGAATTGTGTCCCTCTTGATAATTCCAAATCATGAAAATAATCTTTTATCGCATTTTGTGTGCCTCCTACATGTGGAATGTTTATGGTTTTCTGAGTAAATATGTCTTACATACAAAATTAGTAACAAACATTTACATGGACACAATAAATATTAATGAACACCCTATTTTTTGTTTGGTGATCCTTGATTGATCCATTTAAATGGTTTGGTCGTATAGTTACACTTGGTCAAACCTGATAGCTTGAGATGATGAAATGTCATCGATGAAATATTGTTAAGAGGACTGTTGATGGAACATTACATATTTATAATGCCTTTATTATGAAAGATTATTTTTTTCTTATCACAATGTTATTTTCATGAACCATATGAAATGCCTTGTTATGCTCTCAGACCACCATTTCACTAGGGTAACCGAGTATACCTTTTATGTTCGTTGAACTATAGACCATGATTAATTTCTAATGTTGTGTTGTTTGTACTTGGAAGTTTGGAGTAAAGGATTGAGTTGGAAATCAGGATGCTCGTGGAGATCCCCTATGTGGATTTGGTGTCATTTATATATTATTGTACTATTTTTTAATTCTTGAGGAATTTTTTTCTAATTTTTTTAGTATTACCCCCTTGACATGCATTCATATTTTGTAAAATTTTGGATTGACCACTTTTATTCAATTGTAAATTATTGTCTTGTGTTCATTTTTATTTATTTATTAATGTCACTACGATTTCATATTATTGTAATTCTTAGGCATTATTCTATATATTATTAATTTTTGTGCATTATATGATTAATGAGGTAATCAAATACTCATTAAAAAAACCAATTCCCTCATGGATAGTCGGTAGCCTCTGGAATTTGATGATATTCACTTGAGGTTATGTGACACATTAGTCTGACCACCATCATGGCATGCTGTATATGAAAACTCAAAATGACAGTTTATTTTTATTTTTCTTTCTTGGAATTGCCGATTAATTTTTCTAAATTTCATAATTCCATACAATGAACTCTGGAATTATTATATATTCCCCATTGGTTTATTTCTAAATAAAGTTTCTTCCTTTTAAAAAATCATATATGGACGAATACAGCTCCTATGTGTGTGGCCCAACTATTAATTAGAATTACTAGGTTAGGATTCTAGCCTCTTCAACTTTAAACTATCCATTATTTCATGTCATTCAATATTGATTCTTTCCAAATACTTCTAGTGATTCCATGTTATCATTTATTAAATTATTTTGATTTTTCTATTATGTCTATTATAACCATTTCTTATGGTGAAGCCTATTTGGGGTTTTTACCTTTCCTCTTCCCACCCCTTTGGGTGAGGCATATTAAATGGGATATATTTCCTTTATATAAAATGTAAATAATTTCCATCGATTGATAGTGGAACCTTAGTAATTCCTTATATTGATTAATGAGAAAGGAATTAGAAATTTGGTCTCTCTTTATAATTCCTAATCACTAACATAATCTTTTATCCCGTGTGTGGTGCCTCCTATTTATGGAATACTTTGAGATTATTTTAATACAATATGACTAACATTAAAAAGTACATTTTTCAAGTTTCATTTGTACATTTTATATTAATAATATCATTATCACTTGATTGGTGATCCTTACATCATCAACTAAAATTGTTTGGACAGATTGTGACACTTGGGCAACCATGATAGCATGAGCAGATGAAATGTCATTGCTGACATAGTAGTAAGAGGAACATTGATACCACATGACTTGTTTATAATTCCTTGAATATGAAGGTTACATTATTTCATATTCACTTTTTAGTTTCTTTATTCATATTATTTTTCTTTTTAACCTTTCTAGCTATTGAAAAACAGTGGAACGAGTTAACATGAATTTTTTTGCTTCTGCCTTGTATCTTATGCATCATACCATTCTTTCTCTATGATATATTACTCTCCTATAGTTTTAATTGAAATAATGTCATTTATATTATGTGGGTCTTATATTAAGAACCAACTATTTGACACTCTATACTCAATAGGTTATAACCCGACTTAGCAGGGATGTGTGGTTTTTGGCTTTCAAGGGCTGTGCTCCCATAGGATTCTATTATACAAGTGTGTTATACAGGTTTCATAAGGGGTAAAATAAGAATTACATTTTAGAAAGATAGCTATGTGAAACCTCAGTTTATAGTTAGTCCCTTCTGTGTGATAACTAGGATGAAATCATTGTTAATATACCAAAAGTGATACATGGACATTTGAATGGACCTCCATGGATGGTAACATTGGTATTTGAATTTTTGAATTGATGTTCCATGTAAATACTCTTCGGGATGGGATCGGACCCCACTTCTGATATTTCATATTTTTAATGTAAATGCATGAGATGCATCCTTAATTATTATTATGTATTGTGAATTCACTTGATATGTTTCCCTTAATTAACTATTTTCCTCATGTGAAGACATGTGATTTACACCCCAAGTTAAAGAACAATCTTGGCGATCGGCCATCCATTGTTTTCCATGTTACTATTGGCCCTTTTTCTATATTATTCCATTATCGAATATACATTTTAGACTACTATCTAAAGCCAATGCGGGTGGAATTTGATGGTTTTCCATTTAGTAACCCATTACATGATTCTACTAATTTATTTACCATCATTATATATTTATTACATATATTATACACTTCTAAATTTATAATGAATTTTCATAGATTGGGCTTGACACTGATGGTTTTGGCCTACTATGTTTTATATCTCACTCACTACTCAGGACACCATTGCACTGGGTACCCTAGTATACCTTTCTTGTTCATAGAACTACAGAGCATGATTTATTTCTTATGCTATATGGTTTGTACCTTGATGATAGGATAAATTGATTGATCTTGTACTCATGATGCTCATTAAGATCTCCCTGGGGGATTTATTATCTTTTATTTATTTTTATAAAATGTTTTGAAGAATGATATATTGTTTACTACTTTCAGTTATGTATCATAAACATGAAATAAATTCATCTCTTGTATAATAAATAATTTATCACTTTTATGAAATTGTTAAATATTTTCGGATGATACTTTATAAATTATATATTACTAATTCTAGTTCTGTTTGTTATTGTTTTGATTTTTCAATATTTTATATATTATTAATCAATATAAATCCTTTAATAAATGAGGGAATAGTATCCCCACATTCACAACTAAGGCCCTTTCTTCTAGTCAGTAGCTTCTAGACATTGAGGAGATGCATTTGAGGATACGTTACCCCCCATTTCGGCCATCATCTTAGAGATGAGTGGGACTGCGATATTACAAGGTGGTATCCGAGGATGTTATATTCCATTTTCACACTATTTTGGGTCGGTACACAAGATACTAGGAATGTTTCAGTTATTTTTTAATAATCATGGTTGGGACTGATCACCCCATGATTGCAAAATGACCAACTGGTTAGGGGTGGAAATATATTTCAATTATTTTTGACATTTTAGTTGATATGAATTCACCTCGACTGATTGATGTAATTTCCACTTCATATGGATTTATGGATTTTATGGTATTTTACACTCGGCCAATTATGGGAAGGATGACTAATTGCATGTATAATAATAGTAACATTGTTTTTCAAAAGTAATGAACATTCCATGTCATGTACATGAATTTATAGGTTTCCTACTGATATGATTGAGTGCCTTCAACACAATTCCATGATTTTGTTTTTATTATCATTTCTTTTTTTAATTACCTACTTAGGTTTTAATATTCTAGGCTTATATGCCTATAATATGTCTTCCTTATGTTATCTACTTGCGATGACATGAAATTTTTTTTATATGAAATTTATTTCATTGCATAACTGTATTGGTTGTAATTAAATGGGATCCAAATTCAACCTATAATGTGTTTTTTGAGCATTATGGGTTCGTTGATGGCAACCCATGGGACTTGACTGATGAACATATGAATGTTTTATTATGAAATGGTTATAAATGTAATGGTCTTTGAAATGGATCTCATAGTGTTGTTCTCTATTTAAAGCACTTGTGTATGGGTAGGTAATGTTTATTCATTTTTCCTAGAATATAAGAATTGAAATTCTGTATAGGCACACCTTCTATTACTATTGGCTTAGATGGTCATATTTTAAGCCCAGTGACTAATTTTATCAGGTCCCAGAGTTAGGATCAAAGCTTGTTCATTTTAAGGGGCTATCTTTTGGTAGGTATCACCCTTAGAACAGAAATTTCATAATACTATCCTAACTATTCTGAAGTATGGTTACTTTCAGATTTCGTTAACCCTTGTAAGACACTTATATTTCAAATGACCTTATTTCGAATGGTTGATCATGGTATCCTTAAATTGTTTTGGACTTTCGAATCCAGAAATGCTTGCTTTAGGAGGCTATACATGCCTCAGGCATGTTCAACTACTTCATTGGTCATTCGAACCTCTCATATGAATATCAATGGAATACTCATTACAACATCATATCAGTAAAAAGTCATCTTGCTTCTCTAGGACCTTGAGGTAGTATGTATTCACATAGGTGTTATTGTTATGTATTTGTTGTTGTAAAAAACTAGTTAAGATCAGTATAATTGATGAGCCTTGAACTGTTAAGTGTGGGATTAGATCATATTTGGAGTGGAGTTACCTGGTAGTAAAGAAATCAATTTCTTTCAAATAATCAAGATGATATCCATATACTCTCATGTTTTCTCAAATCGGTCAATTCAGTTTTGGTTTTCATAGAAATTTTTTAAATAATTCCATTTATTGTGGTTCTGGCCTATCTTTCATTTGAGTGGCTATTCTAGCCCTTTATTTGATTATTAGGAGACTCTTAAGTGGGGTGATTCATGTCAGTTATATTGAATATGTTTTCTTCAATGTAGAAGGAACACAACAAATGAGGACCATAAGATAATTTCTAGGATAAATTAAATCTTATGAGGCTTGTGGACTATAAATTGTGTAAGTGATTACTCAGAAACATGATGTCAATGAGTTGTTATTTATATGAAAACATTGAGAAAATTAGTTGGTCATCGAGGACATCATTGGTTATAATTTAGTGATCAAATAATTTCATTGAAGGTAAATTCATTGTGATTAGTTAATTAAAATTTATCGGCAAGTTAAGCTGTGTTTCATTCAATACAAGTTGACCTGTTATGGTTCAACTATTCTTCTTTCTAATTAGGGTGAGTTTTATTGGAATCCATTTAAATCCACATAGTGTATCCTTCATAGTAATGGGAATTTCCCCAATCTGGACATTGTCTAAATACATTAAGGGAGTGCCTATATTACTCCATGATAATGTTTAAAATTTGTATAGATTGTTCGATTGGTTGTTTGGCATTTCATATTGGATGTCTAGTTTCCAACATGGTTTGGCTAGGAAAATCCTTACAGGTCAGTTATGTACATCGATGGCCATGTTTTTGTTGAATTCTCGATTCCATGGAAGGAGGCATCACCGTTCTTCTTGTAAAATGTCAGTCATCTAAGACGAGTGAAGGTAAAGACTTGTTCAGTATGTGTTGGCCTAGGACTTTCCTGAAAATTCATCTTGACATATCTAATTCAGTTTGATGATAAATCGATTTTTTGACCATTTCCTAATCACATCAAGAATATCATTAATATTCTTATAGGTGTTCATACATGAAAATTCAGATTGGGGTAGAACTGTGGTTTTGAATTGGCCTCTCAACATTAAATCATAAGGTGGGAAGTACCTTTTTCCAGTTTCTCGACAAGACAATAATGTAATACTGTATCTTTCTAAATGGACCAGGTATGTCTTATATTGAAGTTTTTAATGGAAAATGTGCGTTCTCTCATGTTTTTATGGCTTAATATCATCTTGCCTAAACAATTCATGATGGTGTGTTGGGTGTTTGGAGACACATCATGATCATTTGTTTGGAACTTCATGACCATTATCGGTTCAGGGATGTTTATTTCATTCCCAATGACTTCTTGGGGATGAAATGTTCTATGGTGGCAAGGTTACACTATTTTTTTTAACCAAATGAAAAAAATATAATGTAATATAATTTTTTCGCAATGGTTTTGTAGGCTGTATTCAAATTCTAGAATCAGAATGTATAATCTAAAAAATGAAATAGTAAAGTCAGTGTTTTTATTAATTAAATGAAATATATTAAATTAATATTAAAATGAAATTTTTTAAATGAATAATAAATGTTGAGTAAAATAATAATAGATTTTTTAATAATTATATTATTAATAATAATTTTTTATTATTAATATTATTGTATTTATTGTTGTTGTTATATTATTATCATTATTCTAATTTATTTATTATTTTATAGGGACCTATAAGGGTCTCCATCTTCCTAGCATCGTGTACACCCCCTGGAGAATCTTGTATTATGTGACCCACCCACATCTACGACTCTCTTTCACAATTAATTTCATCCAGATTTTATCATGTTTTCCCTTTGATTCCTCAAGTCAAGTTTGTCTCCTCTTATCTCCCAATCAAATTTGAGGTTTTCGTCTCTTTCAACGCCTTGTGTGGTTCAACCAAACCTTAGGTCAATGGTTACCATGATTTCTATTTTCTTCTATTTTAGTGTAGTGTTAATGTTCTCCCAGGACCCATTATTGTGTGTTTAAACAACATCTACTGAAGGAGATGTGGTTCAGCTTGGTTCAGTCTGGTGCCAACAGTTTGAGGTGAGTTTACATTAACTTGTTTATGTCTCTTAGTTTTTATTTGGGGTTTTTTTAATCCCTAAAAATTAAATTGAGATTTAGTTTTCCTTGATGTATTAATTTTAGGTTTCTATTTTTGTTTGTAGTGGATTTTGGCCAATTATGAGGGCATGAACATATATAAATAAGTATGAATTATTATAAATATATATATTTTCCATGTATCTGTTCCCTCATAGTATAGGTATCACGTTCATTTGGTTAAGTGAAATATATATGGATATGTGAAGATATTTTCGTGAATTTGTGGGATCAATTATGAGTGGTTACCAAAAAAATTTCATCTGCTAGGTATTAAATTAATTCCACCCTAAGGCAGGATCCCATTCAAGAACCCATGATATTTAGATGTGTATTAATTAATTATTTTCCTTTCTTTCACACATTAATTTCTTTTAATTTATGTAGTTTATTTTTTTAGAATAAGTGTTAAATATTGTTAAATGATTTATTTACTAACCAAATTCGTTATTTTATAAAAAAACCCCAATGTGGAGGTGTGCTACCTAAAAACACATAATTATAGTTTTTTAATTGATCGGGCATGGAATTTCTACTTCTGTTTTCCTTTATTAGTTATTTCCTTATTTAGAATTGTCGAAAGTTTGTACTTTTCACTTTGGGTATGTTATAAATTATGTTTCTTCCTCTGAAAAAATCATTGATGTTCCAAGTCATCTATGAAGTATGTAGCCCAATTAGTAATTATAATTTCTAAGGTAGGAATTTATGTTATTCCCCATTACATCGTCAGTTATTCCAAGTCATGATGTAGTGTATCTTGAAGAAACCATCTATTGATTCCTTATTATCAGTTATTAATTTTTTTTGTTCTATAATGTAAGTTGTATCCTTTTCTTATATATAAACCCATTTGGTGTATTCTTCATTCCTCTTGGCCACCCCATTTTGTGATCAATCCTAAATGGAAATAGTTCCACTTATATAAAAAGAGGAAATTGTCCATGGGTTGTGTGTGTCACCATAGTAATTCCATAATTTCATTAATCATAACTGAATTATGAATTTTCTCCCACATGATTATGCCTATTCTTGAACATAATTATTTATATCATGTGTGATTCTGCCTACATATGGAATACATGAGGAATAATTTATTCAAATATGACTTGCATACAAAATTACTCATTTCACGTTACATGAGTACATTGACTATAAATGAACTCCTTTACCTTGTATTGTTCTCCTTTATTGATTTATTTAAATTGATTGGATGGATTGTGACACCTATTCATGATTGATAGCTTGATATGATGAAATTACCATAGTGATATACTAGTAATCGGCACATTGATTCCATAATCCTTGTTTATAATTCCATGATTTTTGATGTGGCTTTATAGATTATGATCTCTTTAGGGCATTGGAACATATTAATTTCCATGTTAAAGATTCTAACTCATGAAATTGAGTTTCATGTGGCGACATGAAATTGTTTAAGGCTTATTCTTGGTATAATGAGCCATATACACTTTTTTATCTGTGATATATGCCTTTTTTTGTTTTAAATGAAATTGGTCTAGGGATATAACATGGGTATTGTATTTAGAACACACAATTGGACTCTCTCTAGTCGATAGATTATAAAATGACGTGTTATAAAATATATGTGTTAGTCTCTCTATGAAATCGATCCCTTGGGCATCTATTTATACAATTTGATGATATTTGACTCCTAATGGATAACCAAGGATATACCTGTTAGAAATATTTCTACATGAATACTTAGTTGATACTCACTCCCTTTGTAGTGATACCACAAATAGACTCATAGTTTCAATACCACAAGTTATACTTTGACATTTAAAATTATATCCCTGGATTAGTTCGATGGCATTGAATTTTTTTAATAGATGTGCCATAACGATAACTCAGGGACGGGTTCAGACCCAAACTCTAAAATTGATGAATTTTAATGTAAATGCTTGGGATGCATCCTCCTTTATTATTTTTTATTTTGATTTCATTGGATATGTCTCCCTTAAATTTTTAGTTTCATTAAATTTATACATGTCATTTAAACCCCATTTTAAATAACAAGATTAATGATACGCCTCCCATGGTTTTCCATTTTACTATTGGCCCATGTTTATATATTCTTCTAGACTCAAAAATAAATTTCAGACTTCCAAGATAGAAGGAAGTAAGTGTTATGTTATGAATATCCATTGTTTTAACTAATAGAAAGTTCCTAATAATTAATTTATTATCTTTCTATATTTATTATATATAAGTCACACATCTAAATTTATTATGTGTTTTTTGGATTCTGTTAGATAGTGGTCGAGTCGGCCTATTGATATTTATATCTCACACCCTACATGGGCTGCCAATGCACTAGTGTACCCATGTATATCTTTCTTGTTCATAGTACTATATTCCATTTTTATTACATGTGTTGTGTGGTTTGTACCAGAATGTATACAATAAAGGTCTTAGCTAGAATATAATATGCTCATGGATGTCGCCCTTAGGGATTTGGTGTCTTTTCTTTATTATTGTTCTGTGTTGTAAAGTATGAATTATTATTCACTAATTTTAATTATGTATCATTACCATGACATGCATTTATTTCTTGTATAATCTAGAATTGGTAACTTTTATTAAATAGTTAATTATTTTCATCCACTTATTTTCCAATTATTTAATATCTTTTATTCTGTTATCTAATCTTGTTATGCTTTTTCTATTATTTATATATTTCTAATCATTTTCTGTAATTTGATATTTGATGGCATAATATCCCCAAAGAAAAACCCTATGCCCTCACTGCTAGTCGGCAGCCTCTGGCATTTAAGGAGATGCACATGAGGTTATGTGAACCATTAGTCTAGCCACCATCTAATAGATGGGATGAGTCAAGAAGACACTCATTTGTAACTCCCACTATAGATGATGATAATATATAACATGTTCCATGTATCTCATCTACAGATATATATATCTTATCTATCTCTTATTTTCGAGTTGGAGTGATCTTGAAGCCAAGCCTAATTACGTAGTGACTAATCATACAATTATGATAGTTTATTCTGAAACCATGGTTCTCGTTGGATAATGATAAATTTGTTTAGTGAGTAATGGTAGTATGGTTCTAGTTCTCATTATATGTGGAAGTGAAAAAGATGAAATAATAATGGCCTCATCTTTTTTACATGGAATATTTTCAATGGGATTTATGGAAATATAATGTTTCTATTTTTGTGAGGATATAAAACTTGTTTTCTTTTTAGGTAATTATCGACTCATATTTGCATAATTCAATCTTTGGGTCTCATTTAGGGGAAATTTGGGTGAAATGTTTGAAAATATTTTAATTTTATGAGTAGTGCATGGTTGGCATAGGGTTTTCCCAAAACGTGTTCCCTTCTAAAGAAAATTGTGAAAACCCATGTCAGTGGGATTTTCATTTTTGTAACATGGATTAAAAATACATGATCCCACTTAGGTGAAACTATGAAACCACACTCATAGGGCAGTATAGTTTTGGTGCATATTATATGAAACCATGTCATCGTTTCCATATAAGTTTGTGTGACAGATTTTTTTATTCTAATAATTGGTTAAAATTTATAGGACACCACCTTTTCAGCCTAGATCATCAATAAATCATTATATATCATTTTCATGGCTTGATAGGTATCTCGAGGACCAATTTTGGATTCTCAAAAAACCCTCTCTAATATTGATCATAACATTGAAATCATTATTTGGTCCTTTCCTGGTATGATATTTATCACCATTCCATCTCTCCAACTCTATTATCCTCTCCTAAAAAGTAATTTTCATATCACTTAGTTACTAGAAGATAACATCCCTATTGTTTTATATCTTGAATCATGGATTGATTCTAGTTCTCCTTTTCTGTCTTTGTTCGTTGGAGTTACGCGTTGTTGGCATTCTGCTCCACTATCCTGTGATCAATGGTAGGTGATCCCATTTAAGATTTTCTAATTTATATGACCTTAAGTTTCATGATTTAAATTAAATTCCTTGATTTAAATTAAATTTCATAAAACATAATTATTAAAACACTAACTTCGTTAAATTGGTTAATTATCAATTTATTTGGCATGAACCAATTCCTTTGAACCGGGGTGTGTTTTTGTGAATTTTATGGAATATGTGGAAATTAAAATTTTTAACAAACAATATTGAAAAATATTGAATTTGATTTTTTAAATTGATTTCATATTTGTATTTGAAAATGATGGATTAAATTTTTTTGATAAAACCCATTCCTTTTAAAGTATAAAAATCATTATTTGATTGAAAATATATTGTTGTTTTCAAATGTGAATTGACATATTGAAATAGAAAATAAGATTAATTTTATTTTTTGTTGTTTTAAATAATTTACCCATTATTGGATTTTATTAGATAATATTCAGGCCTGTGTAGTTTGTGTGTTCTAGGGAAAAAACATGCTATGTTGGAATTTCACAAAAAAATAGCAATGCTTTAATACTATGACATAAACGTATTATATTATATTAAACCCAATGGGAATTTGGTTTTTAATATTTTAACTATATCATAGTGACATGTATGAAAATTTATGTTTTATTTATATAAGTTTGGGAGGATACCATAACCTGGAACTATCATACCTCATGGAATAAGACCACGTCTCTAATTTGTGATTACATTAATATAATTTAAAATGGTTTTAAATAATATTGAAAATTTCTTGTGTATTTTTATAAATTTTTTATATAATTGTTTATTAATCCAATTTTTAAAATATTCCCATCATCTGAAATGTATATAATGATTAATTATAAATATTCATTTTAAATTAAATGCCTACTTATTTAAAAAAGAAATCCCTATTTTCGAAATTGATTATGGTATCTTATTTTTAAATCCATGGTGATACCATATTGGAATTTTATATCATTCTGTACTCATGACTCTGTGTGTTTGTTGATTATCTTTATTATGGATTCAGCAGGGTTATAGTGCCACTTTGAGGTGGTTTTGGTTGTTGATCATTTTGGTTTCTGTTGATGTGTCCTGTTTGATTTTGGTAGTTGATATGTCCAATTTTTGAATATTATGGATTATATTGGGTTGTTGATACTGGTTTTACTTCTTGTATAGTTCTACCTATTTAGTTTTCATTTAGTCATACTAACACTTATCACTTAGGTTCGTTATGTTTTTTGAAAAAAATTTCCCATCTTTATCTTTTATGATTAAAGTTTCTACTCTCCATACCATGGAGATTGGTAATGGCTCTTCATGTATGTTAGGACTAGACTGGTTTCCAAGGAAATTGGGTAATCAGGAACATTTATGAAAACCATGTTTTTCACCTTTTAGATCAAAAACATTTTTGGATTTTTTTCACCAATGGTTTTAGGATTGTCATTATCTACTATATCCATAATATTACCCTATGTATTTGAAATTTATAACCACTATCCATAAACATGAATTTCTCATCATCATCCTCTTCAATAAACCTATCATCTTCATGAAATATAATTTTTTTATAAGAATATGTTTTTGATGTTTCTTTTTGTCGGATACTTCGTACACTAATTTTGTATGAATTTACCTTTAGATTTTGCATCATTATATCTTGATATCATATAGATTTATGGATGATCATTTCAATGTTATTAAAAATAATAGTATGATTATTATGAACATTTTATTTCATAACATGAGAAGTACATAAAAAATGTTCACAATAATTAATACATTTAACTTATACTTAATCAACATTATGAATATCAGGATTATACATGGATTTTATCATTATCTTTTTTATGGTCAATTATCTTTTCAACATCACTCAAATTCCAAATGTAAAGAACATATTTTGAAATTAATTAAAATAATAATCCATTCTAATTCCATCTAAGAATTCTAATCCCATTAAATTTCATAGTGATGCTAATAGACACCGGATTTTCATTATGATACTGACATCCTTCATAATATGCCCAATCTAATGAACAAATCTTACTATATAAATATAATAGTTAAACAAACTAATAATATTTTATGAATTATGAATAATTCAGAAAAATATATATTGTAATAACTATAAAATTTAATTATTAACCTATTTTAATATCCATAAATGGTGTATCATTTTTAATGAATGACTTTTATTGTTTTAAAACAAACCACACTAATCTATATCCCAAATAAATATTCTTCTAATAATGAATTTCAGCCATTTTGATTAATGTTATGAATCTTTTTTATTATCTACTATCAAAAAAAATTGTGTAACAATAATTGAACTTATTTCATGTATGATAATAGAGTGAAAACCAAGACAAAATTAACAACAATTAATTGTCATTAAATTAATAATGGATTGATTAGTGCATCTATACAGAATGAGACAACATTTATTAAATATTTATTCTCTATAAAAATTTACAACTACTAAAATATTCATTAAGATAAACCTTATGGAAGTAATATCACCTATTGAAACCACTGTCCAAAATAAAAAAAATGTTATATCATGAAGTTTGTTGTTAGATTTTTGTAAACTTAAAAAATGTTCTCTTATTAGAAATAAAACTCTGAAAATATAATCCAAAAGTTAAAAAAGATTAACATATATAAAAAAAATAATGCAAATATATTTCAATTATACATCATTAACCACTAATGGATACTTTAATGATTATAAAATAACAACATATTAATGGCACATGTGATATTAACACTCTCTAATAACATTTAAAAATTGATAAAAGGAAAAATAATGATATAATAGTCACTACCACTTTATCATTACTAACTTGGTACTTAAAGGATTATTTATAGGAAAAGAAAACCAAATTTATATAAATAAAAAAATCAAGATGGATGAACACAAAACAATCAGGGTTTCATTCTTTGTATTTTAGTCACCTTTTTATAAATCTATAATTCTATGAATTTATATTTCAATGGATGTTCAATTAGAAATATAAATATTTTTATGATATATCAACATTTTTTCATTCGTATTTCTTCCACAAAAATGTATTAGTTATTTTAAAAATTTCTGAATGTATTTCAAAAATTAAACATATTAATTTAATATAAAAACCGTCCACAATACATCAGTAAAAACCATTAATGTAAATTGAAGTTCACATGAATTATATAGATATTTTTAATTATAATAAAATATCAACAAATCACCATACCACATCATCACTTTCACATTTACAGTTTAATAATCATTAAATTCCTTATATATCCCCTTGATATATACAATTTTAGACTAATTAATCCACATTTTTAATCAAAAATTATAAATGAAATTGCTTATCCTATTTATCCAGAATCAAAATTGGATCCTCTAAAATTTTATCAAATCTAATCCCCATTGAAGTATTGACATTCATGACTTGTCATGATCTATTTCTTCTATCAATTTGTAGTGTACAAAAAAATAATTTTCGCATATCCATCTATCATTTCATGAATCCCATTTTATATATATGCGTCATTTTAATAAATGTGTCACAAAATTTATTATTATAAATTATGTTATAATGAAACTCTCTATCCATTTTTAACCTGTGTTGGACCTATTATTTATGTTCTCTCTTGGAAATAGGAATAATTATTTTATATCATGACTGAATCCCTTTAGGAGTAACATACCATAACCACTTAAAAATACAATGATACATTGTCATCCTACATGTGATAACAATTAGAATATATTGATGAACTATTCAAACGTATTAAATTATCAAAACCAACTAAAATATTCAAAAAACCATTTGAGTAATTTAAACAAGGAACAAATCCATTACTAAATCAAAATTAAATTTAAAAAATATGTCCAACAAAATTGATTTTTTATACATGAACAATTTGGAAATTCATCAGCATTTTCATCAAACAACAATTTCAAAAATTGTTTTCCCAAAATAGTACTATATACCTTCTAACAAATTATTAGATTAATTTAATCTTATATATCATTTATATTATAATGAATTTTTATAATATATGATTACCTAATTAATGATCATTATAGTTATTGATCAAAATATATTGTCTGAAGTAAATTATATATTATGAATTTGACTTGGGGATCATAAAAAATAAAATATTAGTTTTGTCCATGATATTTCTAAGACCATATGACAAAATGGGTGATAATTCAATTTGAATGAATGTTTATTTTTTTATGGTCCACTAGATTTTTATTTTTAGTTCACTCTTAAAATCATTACTTAATCATTATATTTAAAAATAATTAATTTGATAACACTTAGAATGGTTTTCTTATTATGGGATACCATTTATTTATAAAAACCATTTAATATGATATCAAAATAGATTAATCATGGAAATTAATTTGTATAAGAAACATATTTTCAAAAACATTTCTAACTTATTAATTCAAATGAAAATAAAAATTAATTGAATTCTGGACTTGTTTTGTGAATATAAAATTACATTAATATAACTACATAATTTTTTTAAATTATTAAATTATTGTCATCCGAGAGGTTATAGTTTTCATGTACTGTAGAACACATGCCATGGTCCACATAACAATATAATTTTATATTTTATGGATTCGAAATTACTATAGGTATAGATAAAGACTTCCAAAATTAATTTTTTTAATGTTATAATAATGAGGTAGAAATTTTATTTATTTAATAAAATTTTTAATAATTTATTAGTCACAATTTTATGGGGGTAGGGATATATATATTATTTATTTAATAACTGTGAAATAGAATTTATTAGGGATTTTTATATTTGTGTCAATTGGATCAAATTTTAAATTTTCATCCAAGGATAACTTTAGAATAAATATTAATGGGGACAAATAAATGAGGAGTTTGATACACTTTGATAATTTAATATAATCTAATAATTAAAAATAATAAAATATTATACCATTCAAAGGGAAGGGGCAAAAAAATTAATGCCCCAGAGAAATTACAATTATTGAATTATTTTGTTGGTATTTTATGCGTTGGAATTTCTGATGTTATTAATTTTGATATTATTATTTTATGAATAATATAACTCTTATGTATCCACCAATTATGTGTTATTAATTTATTTTCTCAATATATTATTATTATATATATTATCATATTAACTGACATATCCAAATTTTCAGTACATGGATTGAGTGTTGTTAAATAGGTAGATCAATTTGATTCATTGATAAAAAAATGTTTTTTAATCCAACACTTATGATATTAATTATTGAAACAAAACTATAAATAATAAACATGAAATGATAAAGGCATTAAGAGAATTAGTATTTCATGTGTTGTGAAATATTTTATGATAAATATTATATTCATTCTTTATTTATTTCTTTATAATCTCTCAACTCCAAATTTTTATCAATAACATTATTTTATTAAACATTGTTGTTATTAATAAATTAAACATTAAATACTAATTGATTTATTTAATGAACAAATCTGTTCATTAATTAAATGTAAATTCATTAATGAACCAACAATTATCTTCTTAGTTAAAACATGAATAGATTTGATGAAATAAATAATTTAATATCCCATAAAAATTGAACTAATATTAGATAACACCATGATTCATCCACCCTTCTTTACAAATATCACAAAAAAATATTTTTTTTCAGAATATAAATATAATTAATTCAAGTAATGTATCGAATTTTTACTAATACAATAATAATTATTATAAACAAATTATAGTTTTCCTTCCAAAATAATTACCTAAAATCAATTTTCAGGTTTTTTATTCTCAATGGGGATGAATAATTTTACTAAAAAGTTTTTAATAGAATAAAAAACATCACGAATTATTATAACATATCATACTTTAGTTATAATTGAAAGTCAAATATTAATAATCTATCATTTATGCTGAAATAAAATAAAAATGAAACCTTTTAATCAAAATATAATATCTTATTATTTAGTAATTTATAAAATATCAGGAAAAACATGTTTATAGTTTTTTGTCTTCTATATGACCTATCTTATGTCCATATTCATCAAATCCTTCACACCATAGTAATTTACTTATAATAATACCTCTATAATGGAATAATTCATCACATGTGTGTTTTTTTACCAAATGTAATAAATTTTAATCTTCAAATTTGATTCATCGTTCCTCTTCCCTAATCGAAAAAGTGTTCAGGTTTTTTAAATTTCCAATATTAACCAATGATGAGGGCGTTATAATTTACATAATTCCAATATGAAATTAAAATAAATTTTATTCAAATAACTATGAATAAAATAGAAAAATGATTCAATATTACAAAATGTATTTGATTTGAATCCTTCGAATGATTAAATTTTAAAAATAATTTAGTAGTCACAATATTATAATAGAAAATTTAAAAAATTGTAAAAATTTACATTTTTTAATTGATATGTATAGAAATATTTTTCAATTCAAAATTGACCATGCATGATGATTTATTTTTCTAATTCTTAGATCTCCACATTATTGTTACTAAAATACATCATATCAAAGAATAAATTATCACTGTGCATTGAGTAAAATAAATTTCTAAATGGGTAAAAATCTATGTATCAAAAGAAAAAATATTTTATACAACTCAACTTTCATGAAAACCAATCATCGATTTATTTGTATTTTCTAATAATTCAAAACCAAAAAACAAATGTATATGGGACAAAAATTTATTTATAGATCAAATGATTTATTTTTATTTTTATTTTAACTGATTAATTAATTAATAATTGAATCATATTAAATGTATATTCAACTCATAAAATATGTTTCACATCCACCAATTTCCCAAAAGTATGATATCCTATGAATAAAAATATTAGTACTCTCAAAAATAATATATATAAATTTTGAAAGATCATTATGGATTCTAAAACTAACATTAAAGGACATGTAAATCTTGAACTCAGATCCCTTACATCATTATCACTAAAAAATTCATTATATTTATAGAATATGATCCAGAATCATCAAAAGTATTAGGTCATTTAATGGAATTTAAATTATATCCATCATATATTTTTTTATTTTATATTATCTTTAATTTTTCCCAAAAAACCTAACCCAAATAATATTATGAAATTTCTAATATTTAATAATTAAAAAACTCCAAACTATTATCATAGAAAAAAATATTAATGAAATTTCTTTACATAATATATATATGAAAATTATTTTATCTCCAGATATATTTATTTCTAAAATTAATTTCAATAGTATAATAATTAATCATATAAATAAATTATGTAATATTGGTCAGAATTCCATATAAAAAGTGTATAATTGAATTTTTAATAAAACATTTATATCATAGAGAAAAATATAATTATTTATTTTAAAGGTGTAATGAATTTTATAGTATAAAAATAATATAAAATATTTAATTTGAATGGAATTTAAGAACATATCATCTTCAAAATAGTACATAGTAATCCCTAATATCTCAAATAGTAGTAGATTATTTTTTCAACATATTATTAACAAATGAAACAGAATAAACTAGTAGATGTGAAACATTAATCATATTAATAATAGAAGACATACATTTTATAATTCTATTTCAATCGAGTCTTATAATACAAAAAAAGGATAATTATAACATAAATTTGATATGATTACATTCAATGTTGAATTATCAATACCCTTTAATGCATTATTGTTTTGAAGAAGATGGTGAGGGGTGGGAATTTTACCTAAAAACTTACATATCCAAATAAATTGACACATTAAAATAGATCTTTATTCTATAAATCCTTTAAAATCATATCTTCTCAAACACATTCATCAAATTTATCCACACCCTTCTAAAAATATATAGATTATCCCTCTATGTTACTGAATATCCAATGTTTTATTCAATTTTCTTGGATTTTTATGAATGGGGACCCCCTCTAAGGACTCTTTTTTCCTATAAAATGACTATTTTAGTTTATAATCCATTGATCATTTATAGGTTGTATTATATCATATTATAAATTATGTGATTGGTTTTTTTGAACCATCACACCTCAAATATTTCAATGAAATCCTCATTTTTTGTTATATGATAGATGAAAAATTTTATTTATCAAATCCATATTTAATGATTGTGAAAATGTTGTTTAGAACATTATCATTTGGAGACAATTCATTGTGGTCAATGGATATGGACTTTCCATAAATATAAAAAAAGTGTTTCTAGATATCTTTGGATGAATATAGATTCTATGTGCTTCACTTACATGGGTTTTCCACTATTTTGAGGGAAAATAAAAAGGTTAATGTTATAAAGTACACTCTCTAAATTTATTACTGCGATGGGAAAATTGAATGGGAATACTATTTATCAAGCAGGAAGTGTTTTCCTTGTCAACTATATAATAAACTACATGAACGTTTATTCGTTATCTATGTATATATTCCCTGCAAAACTCATCAATGTTATTTAGGGTCCTATTATAAATTTGATATAGACTAGGATATTTTATTACATAAAACTTGTTATTATATTCTAGAATGAATGTATGAAGCCCATTGACAATGAAGGATGGGGTATTAATGATTTGTAACTCTATAATGAATCCATAAAGAGTTGATTCATAGGGATTCCCCTAAGATCCATTGATATATTATTGGATTTTCATTAATGAAGACTTACTCAAACGTTTCATTCTAGTTACACCTTTTACATATCTTCTTCAATCTAGATATCAAAAAAAACATTCTTACAAAAAAATTATGTAGTGATAAAAATGGGTGGTTTTTAGAATGGATGAACGTAATACTTTGGCATCATCCTGGATGAATAGGTCACTTCATGATGTCATGGATTTTTCACAGCATGAATGCCTCCATTTTTTATATCCAGTATTTTTATACTAACTCTAATGGATTCATAATTTATTTTATTGATTAAATACAAAGGTATTATTTGGATCAACATGGACACTAAAATATGTAAACTAAATTCTATTGGCCATATTAGTATAATATAATGGTACAAGAATCACTCTGATATACATATATCAAGACCTAAATGGATGATTATTTTTAGGAAATATTTCATTCACCCATAAAGTATTCTTCATATATAGATGATTTTGAAGAGGATGTTTCCAACTCATATCCTTCAGAAAATAACGTAGATGTATATTGTTTCATCCTTCTACTTATTTCTGAATGCTAAGCGGTATCTGATCATTTCTTTGTTACATGTACTCAATCATGTATGATGTGAATGTATCTATTGGATATGTTACATGGTTGGATGTTCCTGGAATACTTGGAGGGACTCCTGGAGTCCATTGCCACAGCTGCTAGGAGTGAATACATCAAATGATTGATGGTTGTGGTAGATGTTTCTCTATATAAAAATGGTTTAAAAGAACTAAATTCATTATATTATAATGAAAAAAAACATCCACTATTTTTAATGGAATAATGTCTATTCATTAGGTTGTATCCAGTACCTCCTTGATCCAAACAAGTATCCAGATATATTATATGAATGATATCATTATTCTAAAAATATAGCCTTATAGATTGGACTAATAAATCCATTGGTGATGAGATAGATCAGTTGGATCCCACTAATCTCTTATTATATAAAATTCTTTATTGATAGGGTAGCCTCATGTGCACTCAAGCCCTCGCATTGTGGTGGACTCTTTTCTAACTGTTGATGATTTATTATATATTATTTTACCACTATATTGGAAATGGATTTTCCATTGATGATGAGATATGGGACATGAGTATGGTCATCATGAATGAAGTCCATTTTGGCTGGGATGTTCTCTTGATGGAATCTTATTCAGCTGTCGACTTTTCATTTATATTTTTTATCGTAGTTCCACATGATAATTTTTTCACCCTTGATTGGATGTATTAAAATAATCAATAATTTTCCTCTTGATGGGAAACTGGTTTATAATGATTCAAATCAGGTGGTTGATTCTCTTTCAAAGTGATCTATTATAGAGGAAAAATCAGGATTCTCCTTCTTAGAAAAGGAAATTTATCACAGGTTATTAGGGAAGATTAGTGTACTGTATATCACACCAATATTTCAAAGCCTCCATTGTATGGTCTTGAATTTTATTTTCATTAATAATATTTGGTTAAAGTGGTATTATATAAATCCTATACGTTTCTAATATTTTTGATATGATTAATGGAATTTTTTACACATATTTCAACATCCCATATAAAAAAATAATAAAAAATAAGTCACATAATATACAGAAATAATGGAATGTCTTTTTCATCCTCCACAGTGATGGTAAATATTATATTATATAAAATCCATGTTTCTCATCCTTCTGGTAGATCTTTTATTTGTGTATATAGGTCTAATATACTATATCTAAATTTATCATAAATAATAAATCCTTAATGTAATCATGTGATACCTATCATGACACGTACCCTGGGGCTCGTGTCGTGACTACCCCAAGTCTGCCTTCCATAGGCCTAGGGCTGGTTACTAGCACCAAAGGCTTAAATCCCTAAAACAGTGAATTCATTTCCTTTATAACATGAAGACACACACAACAAAGTACAAGATGTAATCAAAACACTAAGAAAAATTTCATAACAAAGTATTCTGAAAGCAAAAAAGGGTGGTCAGAAATAGAAGCCCAACAATAAAGTACAAGGAAAAAAGAAAATACAATTGAAGAAAAGAAAAGAATCTGATGGGTTGTCCTACAAGGTTCTTACCTGAAGGGTAGGTACATATCTCCTCCTCATCAATCCAGGTTCGTCCACCTCCTTTGTGTATCGTCGTGCCCTATGGTCCACCTCTAGGTATCATCCGGTCCTCGTGCTCTCAGACTCAGCCAGTGCTGTCCGTCGTCTGCATCCAACACAATGAGGTGCGAGCATAGCCCGTGAAGGGGTTATTATAACAATACTCATTAGGGACCCTGAGACCCTCAAGGTCTCACAAAATTGAACAAGGAATATCACAAAGGATGAATTTAACAGATAACCCCACTTAGGTATATTCCCATAAATATAACTAAGTTATCAAGTAATCTATCTCAATCATGAGGTAAACAAAATAGTTAATAACTCAACTCAATCAAGGATTTTATTCTATGGGTTGTATGAAGTAACATCCCCAATAACACAGTCGAATCCTCGTCTTCTAGAGAACTCCTCCTCTATCACATACCGTGGGCCTACCGCATCACCAAGGTGAAATTCACTAACATTAGACTGCTGAGGAACTCCTCCTTTCAAGTACCGTGGGTCGGCCGCGTCACCAAGGAACTCCCACTATGGGTCTGCCACGTCACCAAGGCGCTCCCCCTAGTAGCCTGTTAAGGTACTCTTTTTTTCGAGTACCTTGGGACTACCACGACACCAAGTCTATCCCTACTGTGGGTCTTCCGTGACACCAAGGCACTCCCCACTGGTCGAGTCGAATCGGTCAGTAGTCATCAGGTTTTAGCCAAATACTAGGTCTCCACACTATTCTCGCTTGTCTCTGGGATGATCTTCTACATGAGCTACAGTTCGAGACTCAATCTGTCATGAAGTCCCAAGTAGAAGTATCTAAAAGGTCTTCCATGTCATAGAGGTCTCAACACAACAGACGGTGCATCAATCGGATGCCTGATCTATGAGTTATTAGTCTTTTAGTCCTGGGGGCCCAATTGGATTTGTGTACGATCCAACTAGACTGTATCTCAACTATACCCCGAACTCCTGTGGGGTATACTCATAGCGACCGTCTCTCTTCAAGATTACTAGAACCGCTGACGGTTTGTAAAACAGTCGTCCGGTGCCCAAGATATGACCAAAGAAAGTAAAGGGTCAGAAGTGGGGTCGGGTTCGATCCGACCCGGGTCCTGTCTGACCCAATCTAGGTCGACCCGGTCAGACCTGTTGGGTCTAGCCTATCCCATTGGGTGGGCCAGCCTATTAGGTATGGCCCGGTCCACATGGCCCATCCCAGGAGTGTAAAGACCCGTAAAATTCAAGGGAATTTTTTTCTTAAATTTCTTTAGAATTTTACAAGAGCGCGGTTTCAGACGGCACCTGATTCCGAGGCCCGGAGTGCCCGGAATTATTTTCCGAAGTTTGGCTCGGGTACGTTCAGTGAACGAACGAGCGGGAATTCTTAACTTTTGATCCGGTACTCGGAATTGAAATCCGAGGGCATCGATGAACTCGCAGCGCCGATTTTCGCTTAAAGAGACCTTTTCGGGAGTTGCGTTTGTTGCGGGTTGAAAGTTAAGTTTTGGGGTTTTCAGTTGAGTTAAATAAAATTTGTGTAAGACAAATTTTATTCTTAGTTTGTTAAAAACCTACCAAAGGGGGTTGGAAGTGGGACCCACACCCACTTAACCTCCCTTGGGAGGATTAAGTGTGGTGGGGCCCACACGAACCCCTAGACTTTTCAAATTCCCTTAACCCCCCTCTTTAATGGCTTAAGTTACTTAATTAATTTTGGGAGTTAACTCTTTTGAATTTCAAACATTTGAAATTCTTTTGTGTTATGTGTTAATAAAATAAGATGTAATCTTATTTGATTATGGGTTGTTTGTTTTTTCCCTTGAGAGATTTTTGAGAGCTTCTTCTTCATCTTCAATCTCTGACGAAGAACGAAGAATGCTCAAACTCCGGCGAAGAACGACGCCTCTCTTCTTCGTCCTCGGTGTCAACAAGAGGGAACGCCGCTTCCTCCTCGGGCCTTCTTCGTCGGCAAACGAAGATTCGCCAACGACGTATCTCTTCGGGCATAACACTTCGTCAACGGATTTGACGAACGACTACCGCGACGCCCGACCTCCGCGACGCCGTCTTCCGCGGACATAGTCAAATCCTCGAACTTATACCCGAGGTAGGGGTTGTTGATTTAATTTTGGTTTCCTTATTCCTTTTCTTGCTCGTGGATCGCATGTCTACGTGAGGCATTTAAATATTTTATATAAGTGTTATTGTTAACGCGAGGGGGGCCGGACCGCACGAACACGGCCGAACCCCCCTCCATCGTTCATGTTTATTTTGCGGAAGAAAGCAAGTGGCATGGTGCCGTCGCACCACGCGGATGAACGTGCTTATATTTTACGCGGCGCCGTCGCGCTACGCCAAGGAAAAATCTTCAAGAACGCGACGTCGTCGCGCCGCGTTGAAAGGATTCATGGCACGGCAAAAGGGGCGCGGTGCCGTCGCACTGCGCCGGACGACGAAAACTGCGGCCGGTTCCGGGCCGCGGCGGGACGAGAAGACCGCGGCCGGTTCCGGGCCGCGGCGGAAGAGAAGACCGGCGGCCGGGCCGCCGGCGTCTGAAGCCGAGGAGGGGACCGGAATTTCCGGTCCCGTTGGAGAAAACCGGCCGGCCAGTTGGCCGGCCGGATGTCTTTAAACCGGGGGAAATAATTCCCCCGGCCAGCACATAAAACCCCCCTCTTTAAGAGGGGGGCGGTTCCATGAAATGGGGGCAGCAGCCCCCCGGTTTGACCCTCCAAAACCGGCCCCCACGTGGGGCCGTTTTGTTACCCAGGCGCGGCACAAAGGCCGCGCCACCTTGAAGAAGCGGGGGCTTAGCCCCCCGCGTGCCACCCACGTGCGGCGCCGGGCGCCGCCGCCGCGGCCCGCCGCCGCGGCCCGCCGCCGCCGGCCACCGCGCCGCCCAGGGGGGGTCGGGCCGGGTCGGCCCGGACCCGGACCCCCCCGTTTCAAACCAGATTTGGTTTTTGGCTCATAACTTGAGCCTCGGACCTCCGATCGACGAACCGTCAGCGGCAACGTGATCCTTGGATCGAGACGGTCGTTTCGGTATATCGCACTCAAGGTTTCGGGTTACTTTGAGTTCGGCCGGGTTGGTTCGTTCACGAAACCAACCGGGCCTTCGGAGCGGAAATGCTCATATCTTGAGCTACGGATGTCCGATTGACGTGCCGTCAGTCGCGTAGTGTTCCTCTTAGTGAGACGGATCTTTTGGCATACTCCGCCCGAGGTTTGGACGCAGGTGGAGTACGGTCGGGTTGGTTTTGCCTTAAAAACCAACCGGGCCCCAGAGACGAAAATGCCAATAACTCTCAGACCGGGCGTCCGATCGACGCGCCGTCCGTTGCATTGAGTTCCTGTTGATGATACGGAACTTTTGGATACATCAACTCTGGTCTTTGTGACAGTTGATGTATCAGCCTCTCGGCTCGTGGAGCGGACCCTCCGTACGAGCTTGCTGTGTGCGGGAACCCTAGTGCTGGCTGCGACTGTTCTTCTGCTACGACTGCTACTGTGACTGCGACGACGACAGTACAGAGATCCTGTGTGGATTCGACGACGACAGTACAGAGATCCTATGTGGATTCGACGACGACGACTTCAGCACTCAGCGATCCTACGTGGATCAGTGCTACAGGTCCTGTGTGGGCCCGATCCTGTGTGGGTCCTTGCGCTCAGCGGTTCTGTGTGAGCCAGCGCCTACAGGTCCTGTGTGGGCCCGATCCTGTGTGGGTCTTTGCGGGGGTTAGTTACCTATCGATCCTTCGTGGGTCCGACGACTTAGATGGATCAGTGATCATCTTTATCGTCCTTGAAGAAGTATACCTGTGTGAGCTGAATCCTGTTGCTTTCCTGTGTGGATTGTGTTGTGCAATCCTGTGTGGATTATGTTTTGCTTTCCTATGTGGGATACGTATACTTTCCTGCGTGGACTGAGTTGTACTTGGTCTCGGAGGTTGGAGCGTATTTTAATTGATGACTTACGTATATGTATGGGCATATACCTAAGCAGTATCGGTTGTTACTTCGTGATTGTACTTTTCTTCGTGATTTATCCTTTGTGGATTTGAGAGACCTTCAGGGGTCTCGGGGTCCCTACTGAGTAGCTTATACTCACCCCTGCACGGGCTTTGCCCGCACTACGTTGTGTTGGTTGCAGACGACGGACAGCGTTGACCTTAGCTGAGGCTTGCAGAGCGGGACGGTACCCGGAGGTGGACCACTGGGCAGGACGTGCACGGAGCGGACGGCGGTACCCGTGGAGCAGAGGAGCTATCTGTACCCACCCTTCAGGTGGGATTTCCAGTGGACAGCTCGGAGTAGCGGCTTTTACTTTACAGTTGTTGTTTTTCCCTTTTCGAGTTGTACTTTACTTTCAGTTTGGGTTTGTATTCTGGCCCATTTACTTTTCCGCACTTTCAGTTGTACTCTGCTTGTTTAGTGTTTACTTTCCGCTTGTTTACTCTGTGGTGTGTGTTTACTTTTCAAAGGCAATGCCTTCCCTTTTTACTGGGATTTACGCCTTGGTGCTAGTCGCCAGCCCCTGGCCTATGGAAGGCGGGCTTGGGGTAGTCACGGCACGGACCCCGAGGGCGGGTCGTGACAAATTGGTATCAGAGGAGTTCGGTTCTACCGTGAACTCTGATCTTTTCTATGTGAAGCAATAATGTTTAGCGTATTTAGTGTGGTTATCAGTCCAGGGAGTCCAGTGTTGGTGCGGCGGCCGACGTATCCGTACACCAGGACCCTGACTTCTGATTTCCGACTTAATGCACGAAAACATTGTTTGCGTGTGTGTTTCAAAGTTTTCTTTGTGATTACTTATATCAGCTCACCAGGTATACTGTTCTAACCGTGGCACACCTGTTTCCTTTTCAGGATGGCCCCACGACGGCAGCCAGCTAGGGTTCCGAGAGTCGAGCGAGACGATAGCCCACCGAGCGACGAGGCTTCGGTGCAGGGCCCTTTTCCAGTAGTGGCACCGGCGGTAGCTTTACCCGCCGAGCCCCCGATGCTTCCAGCAGCAGCCGCTGACGATGCACGTCGCCTCAGCACACTGCATGAGTTTCAGCGCCAGCGACCGCCCAGGTTTCGCGGGGAGACGGATCCCCAGGCAGCAGAGGACTGGCTGGAGGCAGTAGTTCGAGTGTTTAGGCTAGTGAGGACACCAGCAGACCTCATGGTGATCCTCGCTACGAGCCTATTACACGCAGCAGCAGGACGCTGGTGGAGCCTGATGCTCCAGGTGCACGATGAGGCATCTCTTCTTTGGACGGACTTTGAGAGCCTCTTTCGCTCGGAGTTCGTCCCAGCCACCCTTCGTGCGGTGCGTATCCAGGAGCTTCTACAGCTGCGGCAGGGCAGCTTGACGGTCGCTCAGTACTCGGCGAGATTTACCGATCTCTCGCGCTACTCAACCGACATGGTACGGGACCCATTCTTCCGGGCCCGGACCTTCGAGCAGGGTTTGAGACACGAGATCAGGGCATCGCTGATCTCCCTTAGCATACCGACTCAGACAGGAGTACTGGAGCGGGCTCTTCTGATCGAGAGCTTCCTTGCTGAGTCTACACCAGCACAGCGACCCACCGCAGGGCGGCACGTGGCAGAGTCATCTGCAGCAGACAGTCGACGGATGACTCAGGGGTCTAGACAGACCAGACCTTCAGGCAGACGACCTCAGGGCACTGGCTCAGCAGTGCGGGGCACACAGCGCGGAGCCAGTCTTCCGAGAGGCAGACAGTGCTACTCGTGCGGCGGGCAGGGCCACATAGCTCGCGACTGCCCGACCCGTCGTGCCGAGGAGCAGCAGACAGTTGATGGACCACCGAGGCAGAGGCAGAGGGTCGACCGTGGCGGTCCGCAGGGAGGAGGCGGACGAGGCAGAGGAGATGGACGAGCAGCTAGTGGTGGCCGACGCTTTGAGGCTCTACCACCACCACCACCAGGAGGTCCACCCCGACCACAGGGAGCTGGCGGGCAGCGACAGGCACAGCTCCAGGCAGCAGAGGCCTACGACCACGGCGCACACGAGATGATTCGAGGTACTATCTGTGTCTATTCCACCCTTGCTGCAGTTCTTTTAGACATAGGAGCGAGTCATTCTTTCATAGCCGCTGCCCTTGTTCGGAGCTCGGAGATTCCGACAGAGCCGTTGGCTCGATCCTTACGGCTAGAGACTCCTACGGGAGCAGACTCGACGATTACGCACTGGTGCCGGCAGTGTGAGCTTACTCTAGGAGGCAAGAGCTTCGGCTGGGATCTTCTTGTAGCAGCATCGAGGCCTCACGACGTCATCTTGGGCATGGATTGGCTGTCTACGGTCCATGCACAGATTGACTGTTTTAGGCGCAAGGTGCGATGTGTACGCACCGACGGGAGCAGGTTCACCTTCACCGGCGAGACGGGAGCCTTAGCAGCACAGGATGGACTTCCGCGGAGGAGAGGACAGCCCATCACTCATCAGTTGGCTAGCCTTATCCTTGGAGCAGTTGACGTGCGGAGTCCTGGTTTTCCTGCAGTGGTGGATCAGTTTGCGGACGTTTTTCCCGACGACGTTCCAGGGCTACCTCCTCGCTGAGAGGTAGACTTTTATATTGACTTGTACCCCGGGACAGCCCCGATATCCACTCCAGCATATCGGATGGCCCCCGCCGAGCTTCGAGAGCTACGGGTACAGTTGGAGGACTTGCAGGGCAAGGGGTTCATCCGACCCAGTGTTTCACCCTGGGCTTCCCCGATATTGTTCGCCAAGAAGGCGGACGGGAGCTTGCGACTTTGTGTTGACTATCGTCACCTGAACCAGGTGACAGTGAGGAACAAGTATCCGCTACCGAGGATTGATGACCACTTTGATCACCTCAAGGGAGCACGGTGGTTCTCGAAGATAGACCTCAGGCCAGGCTATCATCAGCTCAGAGTCAGAGACGAGGATGTGCAGAAGACGGCCTTCAGATGTCGGTATGGCCACTATGAGTTCTTGGTTATGCCTTTCGGTGTAACCAATGCTCCAGCAGTGTTCATGGCTCTCATGAACAGGATCTTTCAGCCATACCTCGATCGGTTTGTTGTGGTTTTCATCGACGACATTCTGATTTACTCTACGACAGAGGAGGAGCACGCCTATCACTTGCGAGTTGTCCTTGACACACTCCGAGAGCACCAGCTTTATGGTAAGCTCTCAAAGTGCCAGTTCTGGATACGTGAGGTCCACTTTTTGGGACACGTTATCTCTGAGGCGGGAGTTGCAGTGGATCCCGCGAAGATTGAGGCTGTGTTAGCATGGGAGCCACCCAGGAGCGTGACTGAGGTTCGGAGTTTCTTGGGACTAGCTGGATACTATCGGAGATTTGTGCCGAACTTCTCCAGAGTTGCGGCATCACTCACAGCTTTGACGAAGAAGGGGAAACCCTTCGTGTGGTCAGACAGTTGTCAGCAGAGCTTCCAGGAGCTGAGACGGAGATTGACTAGCGCACCTATCTTGAGGTTGCCTGAGGAGGGAGTAGGGTACGTATTCTACTCCGATGCATCAGGGACTGGACTCGGATGTGTTCTAATGCAGGAGCGGGCAGTGATCGCCTTTGGATCACGACAGGTGAGGCCGCATGAGTAGAACTACGCTACCCATGACCTGGAGTTAGCAGCAGTGGTCTTCGCTCTGAAGACATGGCGACACTATCTGATGGGCGAGCGCTTTACAGTTTTTTCCGATCATCAGAGTCTCAGGTATATCTTCTCGCAGAAGGACCTGAACCTGAGACAGCGACGATGGCTCGAGTTCCTCCAGGACTATGACTTTGAGATAGTCGATACCCCTGGGAAGGGGAACGTAGTAGCCGATTCCCTCAGCAGGAGGACGGGCATTCAGCTACTCGAGGAGGCGACGGAGCAGCTAGCCTCTTTGCAGATATCCTTCGTGGATAGAGATGGAGCAGCCTTTCTTCAGTCTCTCACAGTCACTCCTCTACTACTGCAGCGAGTCAGGGAGGCACAGCACGGGGACGCTGACTGTGAGATACGGCGTGCACAGATATCCTCGGGACAGGCACCTGATGGTTTCTCCCTTGGAGCAGAGCACGACATCCTTTTCAGAGGACGTACCATGGTACCAGTCGCTTTGCGAGAGGAAGTGCTGAGGGAGTTTCACACTTCTCCTTTGGCGGTACATCCTGGAGTGGCGAAGATGTACCAGGATCTCAGACGACAGCACTGGTGGCCGGGCATGAAGAAAGCTGTAGCAGAGTTCGTTTCTCGATGCCTCACCTGTCAGCAGGTGAAGGCAGAGCATCAGGTACCAGCAGGCTTGGTACAACCCTTGGAGGTTCCAGAGTGGAAGTGGGACGGCATATCTATGGACTTCGTGACTGGACTTCCACGCACTTCCAGAGGTCACGACTCCATCTGGGTGATTGTTGACCGACTCACCAAGTCGGCACACTTCTTACCCATCAGAGAGAAGGGCTCAGTGGAGAGCTTGGGACGTCTCTACGTTCAGGAGATTGTGCGGCTCCACGGTGTGCCATCATCTATCGTCTCCGATCGGGATGCCCGCTTTACTTCCCGGCTTTGGAAGGGGTTACAGGAGGCGTTCGGTACGCAGCTACGTCTTAGCACAGCTTTTCACCCTCAGACGGATGGTCAGACGGAGAGGACCATTCAGACTCTCGAGGACATGCTCCGCGCATGTGTCCTTGACTCTGGTCGTAGCTGGGAGGACCACCTACCTTTGGTAGAGTTCGCGTACAACAACAGCTACCACTCCACCATCGGGATGGCACCGTACGAGGCGTTGTACGGCCGACCTTGTAGATCTCCTTTGTGCTGGACAGACCCTGGGGAGTCAGCACTGGTGGGACCGGAGATGGTCCAGGCCACGACAGAGAAGGTCCAGGTCATCCAGGAGCGGATGAGGACAGCTCAGAGCCGGCAGAAGTCATATGCTGACAGGAGGTGGAGGCCACTGGAGTTCGAGGATGGCGACCACGTCTTCTTGCGGGTCTCACCTCGACGTGGTATTCGGAGATTTGGCCGAGGCGGCAAGTTATCTCCGCGCTTCATCGGACCCTTCCAGATTCTCAGCAGGATTGGCGAGGTGGCTTATCGCCTGGCTCTACCACCTCAGTTGCACCGGGTGCACGACGTCTTCCACGTATCCCAGCTGAGGAGATACGTGCACGACCCGACGCACATCATTGACCATGGGGAGCTTGACATTGATGATGGGGCGACTTTTACGGAGGTCCCGGTGGAGATAGAGGATCGACAGGAGCGGGTCCTGCGTGGGCGATCGATTCCTCTTGTGCGCATCAGATGGCAGCACAGGAATCTCCAGGAGAGCACATGGGAGCGGGAGGCTCAGATGCGTGCTCAGTACCCTCATTTGTTTCCCTAGTTTTTTATGTGTCTTTACGGGGACGTAAAGCCCTGAGGTGGGAGTAATGTAAAGACCCGTAAAATTCAAGGGAATTTTTTTCTTAATTTTCTTTAGAATTTTACAAGAGCGCGGTTTCAGACGGCACCTGATTCCGAGGCACGGAGTGCCCGGAATTATTTTCCGAAGTTTGGCTCGGGTACGTTCAGTGAACGAACGAGCGGGAATTCTTAACTTTTGATCCGCTGCTCGGAATTGAAATCCGAGGGCACCGATGAACTCGCAGCGCCGATTTTCACTTAAAGAGACCTTTTCGGGAGTTGCGTTTGTTGCGGGTTGAAAGTTAAGTTTTGGGGTTTTCAGTTGAGTTAAATAAAATTTGTGTAAGACAAATTTTATTCTTAGTTTGTTAAAAACCTACCAAAGGGTGTTGGAAGTGGGACCCACACCCACTTAACCTCCCTTGGGAGGATTAAGTGTGGTGGGGCCCACACGAACCCCTAGACTTTTCAAATTCCCTTAACCCCCCTCTTTAATGGCTTAAGTTACTTAATTAATTTTGGGAGTTAACTCTTTTGAATTTCAAACATTTGAAATTCTTTTGTGTTATGTGTTAATAAAATAAGATGTAATCTTATTTGATTATGGGTTGTTTGTTTTTTCCCTTGAGATCTTTTTGAGAGCTTCCTCTTCATCTTCAAGCTCTGACGAAGAACGAAGAACGCTCAAACTCCGGCGAAGAACGACGCCTCTCTTCTTCGTCCTCGGTGTCAACAAGAGGGAACGGCGCTTCCTCCTCGGGCCTTCTTCGTCGGCAAACGAAGATTCGCCAACGACGTATCTCTTCGGGCATAACACTTTGTCAACGGATTTGACGAACGACTACCGCGACGCCCGACCTCCGCGACGCCGTCTTCCGCGGACATAGTCAAATCGTCGAACTTATACCCGAGGTAGGGGTTGTTGATTTCATTTTGGTTTCCTTATTCCTTTTCTTGCTCGTGGATCGCATGTCTACGTGAGGCATTTAAATATTTTATATAAGTGTTATTGTTAACGCGAGGGGGGCCGGACCGCACGAACACGGCCGAACCCCCCTCCATCGTTCATGTTTATTTTGCGGAAGAAAGCAAGTGGCGTGGTGCCGTCGCACCACGCGGATGAACGTGCTTATATTTTACGCGGCGCCGTCGCGCTACGCCAAGGAAAAATCTTCAAGAACGCGACGCCGTCGCGCCGCGTTGAAAGGATTCATGGCACGGCGAAAGGGGCGCGGTGACGTCGCACCGCGCCGGACGACGAACACCGCGGCCGGTTCCGGGCCGCGGCGGGACGAGAAGACCGCGGCCGGTTCTGGGCCGCGGCGGAAGAGAAGACCGGCGGCCGGGCCGCCGGCGTCGGAAGCCGAGGAGGGGACCGGAATTTCCGGTCCCGTTGGAGAAAACCGGCCGGCCAGCTGGCCGGCCGGATGTCTTTAAACCGGGGGAAATAATTCCCCCGGCCAGCACATAAAACCCCCCTCTTTAAGAGGGGGGCGGTTCCATGAAAGGGGGGCAGCAGCCCCCCGGTTTGACCCTCCAAAACCGGCCCCCACGTGGGGCCGTTTTGTTACCCAGGCGCGGCACAAAGGCCGCGCCACCTTGAAGAAGCGGGGGCTTAGCCCCCCGCGTGCCACCCACGTGCGGCGCCGGGCGCCGCCGCCGCGGCCCGCCGCCGCCGCCGGCCTCCGCGCCGCCCAGGGGGGGGGGGGGTCGGGCCGGGTCGGCCCGGACCCGGACCCCCCGTTTCGAACCAGATTTGGTTTTTGGCTCATAACTTGAGCCTCGGACCTCCGATCGACGAACCGTCAGCGGCAACGCGATCCTTGGATCGAGACGGTCGTTTCGGTATATCGCACTCAAGGTTTCGGGTTACTTTGAGTTCGGCCGGGTTGGTTCGTTCACGAAACCAACCGGGCCTTCGGAGCGGAAACGCTCATATCTTGAGCTACGGACGTCCAATTGACGTGCCGTCAGTCGCGTAGTGTTCCTCTTAGTGAGACGGATCTTTTGGCATACTCCGCCCGAGGTTTGGACGCAGGTGGAGTACGGTCGGGTTGGTTTTTCCTTAAAAACCAACCGGGCCCCGGAGACGAAAATGCCAATAACTCTCAGACCGGGCGTCCGATCGACGCGCCGTCTATTGCGTTGAGTTCCTGTTGACGATACGGAACTTTTGGATACATCAACTCTGGTCTTTGTGACAGTTGATGTATCAGCCTCTCGGCTCGTGGAGCGGACCCTCCGTACGAGCTTGCTGTGTGCGGGAACCCTAGTGCTGGCTGCGACTGTTCTTCTGCTACGACTGCTACTGTGACTGCGACGACGACAGTACAGAGATCCTGTGTGGATTCGACGACGACAGTACAGAGATCCTATGTGGATTCGACGACGACGACTTCAGCACTCAGCGATCCTACGTGGTTCAGTGCTACAGGTCCTGTGTGGGCCCGATCCTGTGTGGGTCCTTGCGCTCAGCGGTTCTGTGTGAGCCAGCGCCTACAGGTCCTGTGTGGGCCCGATCCTGTGTGGGTCTTTGCGGGGGTTAGTTACCTATCGATCCTTCGTGGGTCCGACGACTTAGATGGATCAGTGATCATCTTTATCGTCCTTGAAGAAGTATACCTGTGTGAGCTGAATCCTGTTGCTTTCCTGTGTGGATTGTGTTGTGCAATCCTGTGTGGATTATGTTTTGCTTTCCTATGTGGGATAGGTATACTTTCCTGCGTGGACTGAGTTGTACTTGGGCTCGGAGGTTGGAGCGTATTTTAATTGATGACTTAGGTATATGTATGGGCATATACCTAAGCAGTATCGGTTGTTACTTCGTGATTGTACTTTTCTTTGTGATTTATCCTTTGTGGATTTGAGAGACCTTCAGGGGTCTCGGGGTCCCTACTGAGTAGCTTATACTCACTCCTGCACGGGCTTTGCCCGCACTACGTTGTGTTGGTTGCAGACGACGGACAGCGTTGACCTTAGCTGAGGCTTGCAGAGCGGGACGGTACCCGGAGGTGGACCACTGGGCAGGACATGCACGAAGCGGACGGCGGGACCCGTGGAGCAGACGAGCTATCTGTACCCACCCTTCAGGTGGGATTTCCGGTGGACAGCTCGGAGTAGCGGCTTTTACTTTACAGTTGCTGTTTTTCCCTTTTCGAGTTGTACTTTACTTTCAGTTTGGGTTTGTATTCTGGCCCATTTATTTTTCCGCACTTTCAGTTGTACTCTGCTTGTTTAGTGTTTACTTTCCGCTTGTTTACTCTGTGGTGTGTGTTTACTTTTCAAAGGCAATGCCTTCCCTTTTTACTGGGATTTACGCCTTGGTGCTAGTCGCCAGCCCCTGGCCTATGGAAGGCGGGCTTGGGGTAGTCACGGCACGGACCCCGAGAGCGGGTCGTGACAAGGAGGCTTCGTGGGTGGTTCAGCCCGGGATCGGGGTCGGTTTGGCCTATAGCGCGTGGGGGGTGGCTCAGCTTCTCTGCCCGGATGGCTGAGACCGGTTTGGCCATCACCGCGAGGGGCGTGACTCGGGCAGCACAAGGCACGCGGGGCATGTGGGGAATGTAGCACATCTTGGTTCTGTAAGGTGAAAGGGAGGAGGGCAGGCAGGCCAACAAGTTGGCCGGCGGGCAGGCCGGCGGGGTGCGGCCAGGCCGGCAGGTGGCCAGGTAGACCGGCAGGCGGGTCGGTAGGCGGCCATGCAGGGCACGGCCAGGCCGACATGTGGCCAGGCATGGATCCAAGTGGGTCGGCTGGAAGCTGGGCAGGGCAGGGCCAGGTCGGTAGGTGGCTGGGAATAGCAGCAGGCAGTCGGGCATGGCGCCAGGCAGGCCGACGAGAGGGCTGGCCCAGCAGCTGGGAGGCCAGCACAGCGCGGGCCGACGGGTGGCTCGGCTGATAGGTGGTGCGTCTTGAAAGTCTCGCCAGCTGCAGGGTGGCGCGATTCAGCCCGAGGTGGCATAGTCTATTCTGCTGGAGCACCGGGAGGGAGGCACGGTTCACGGAGGCCACGATATGTGTGATCGTTGCCTTCTTCGTCTCATCACCTCATCGTCATGCTGAAGATCATCACAAATAAGAACGACATAGGGGTCAGGCCATGTTGGTTTGGCTCGCACCTTCCGTTTTTAGGGTGGTAGAAAGCGGTTCATACCTTCTTCAGTTTTCAAAGAATTATTCAAGAATAGAAAATAGGATAAAGGACAAACAAATCACCCCATAAAATCCTGCAAATAAAACAAACTCAAATAATTCCCCTTACCTTTGTTCGTCATTCGTTGACAGAGTCACGGGGAAGAAGATGGTGTTGTCGTCATTTTTCGCGTCCTCCACACACTTCCATTCCTGATCTCAAATGTCAATTATGGAAGACGCTCCAGGTCATTTGGATCTGAGGAAGGAAGTCAAAGTTACTCTTCTCCGGTGATCTTTGTTCTCCATTCTTCATTCATTGTTGTGAGCTTTTCTCTCTTCTCCCAAACTCTCCTCTCCAAACATTCCACCCAAAACCAAAAGTGATATGATTTCTCCAATTTAATTGTTGGTAAAATATTCAAATTGGGGAAATTGATTACGTAGGATGGCGTATTAAGGGTGGGGCGTTGACAACAATAATGTTAGAGGAGGTCATGAGGCTCTCCCTCATTAATGAGGGGAGTTGATAGGTTTTCCTCTCCTACCCTTAATAGTGGGGTTTAGCCCCGTGTGGTCCCCATGTCATAACCTCTCACGAGAGGTTAGGATCGGGTGGGCCCCACCACCATAACCCCTGATGGGAGGTTAAGGTGTGGTGGTCCCACCTCCAACATCCAACCTCCACAAGGAGGTTATAGATCCTCTGAGATCCACCTTAAAAAACCCACATGGAAGCTCCAGTAATAAATAAATTAAGGTGAAGCTCTCTTTATTTTATTATTTTCCACGAAAACCCAAATAATATCGTTTATTCTCTACCCACAGTCGTTGAAGTTAATGTCTCCATAAACGAATATCGGCGCTGGGAGTTCAACGGTGTCCTCAGATTTCGATTCTGAGCACCGGTTCAAAATAAATAAAAAACTCGCTCATATGTTTACTCAACATAAACGAACAAAACTTCAAAAATTGATTCTGGGCACACCAGGCCTCAGAATCAAGCACCATCAATTTTTTCAGACTCGTAAAATTCCCACATATTTCCAAAAAAATCCACGAAATTTCCGAGTCTTTACATTCTCCCCACCTTAGGGCTTTATGTCCCCGTATTCTACAACTTGAACTAAGGGAATAAGTGGGGGTACTGAGCATTTATCTAAGCCTCCCTCTCGCATGTTCTCTCTTGGAGGTTCTCATGCTGCCAGAGAAAACGCACCAGAGGTATCGACCGTGCACATAGGACCCACTTCTATTGATCCTCAATCTCCACTAGATGCTCCGTAAAAGTCGCCAAATCATTAACGTACAGCTCTCTATGGTCGATGAAGTGAGAAGGGTCATGCAAATATCTCCTCAGCTAAGAATCGTGGAAGACTTCATGCACCCAGTGCATCTGATGTGGGAAAACTAGGTGGTAAGCCATCTCGCCTACTCTGTTGATATCTTGGAAAGGTCCGATGAATCTTGGAGGTAACTTGTCGCCACGCCCAAATCTCTATAGTCCTCATCGAGATGATACCTGTAGAAAGACATGGTCTCTAGCCTTGAATTCTAGAGGCCTCCGTCTCCTGTCAGCATATGACTTATGTCTGCTCTGTACAGTCTTCATCCACTCCTGGATGATCTACACCATCTCTGTGGTAGCTCGAACATTCTCTGGTCCCACTAACACGGACTCCCTCGGGTTAGTCCCGCACAAGGGTGATCTACAAGGTCACCTGTATAACACCTAAAAAGGTGACATCCCAGTGGTGGAGTGATAGCTGTTGTTGTATGAAAACTCCACCAAAGGTAAGTGATCCTCCCAGCTGCGACCGAAGTCAAGGACACAAGGACACAACATGTCCTCGAAGGTCTGAATGGTCCTCTTAGTCTGTCCATCCGTTTGAGGATGGAAAGTAGTTCTCTGATGAAGCTGCATCCCAAAAGACACCAGAAACCCCTAATATAGCTGGGATATAAATCATGCATCACGACCAGAGACAATAGAAGAAGGTTCTCTATGTAGCCGCACAATCGCCGACATGTAAAGGCATCCCAAAATTTCTATTAATCCCTGCTCTCTGATCGGTGTGAAGTGGGTCTACATGGTGAGTTGGTTGACGATCAACCAAATCGAGTCGTGACCCCTGGATGTATGTGTTAGTCCTGTAATGAAGTCCATGGATATCCCATCCCACTTCCACTCTGGGACCTCTAAAGGCTGATCCAAGCCTACTGGTACCTGATACTCTGCCTTCACTTGCTGAAAAATGAGGCATCGAGAGACAAACATGGCTACTTCTCTCTTCATTCTCGGCCACCAGGGATGTCACTGGAGATCCTGGTACATCTTTTCCACTCTTGGATTTACCGCTATATGGGATGTGTGAAACTCCTTCAACACTCCCTCTTGAAGTGACACTGGCACCATAGTACGTCCTATGAAGAGGATAAAGTGCTTCCCACCATCAGAAAATCCATCAGGTGCATGCCCTATGGATATCTGATCACATCGTGTCTCGCAGTCATCATATCCACACTATGCCTCCCTGACTCACTGAAGAAGTGGAGGAGTGACTATAAGAGGCTAAAGGAAAGATGCTCCATCTTGATCGAAAAAGGATACCTGTAAAGCAGCCAGCTGCTCTGCTTCCTCTCTAAGCAGCTGTATACCAGATCTTGTACTGAGTGAATCTGCTAAAACGTTCCCCTTTCTAGAAGTATAGACTATCTCGAAGTCATAGTCCTAGAGGAACTAGAGCCAAAGTCAATGTCTTAGGTTTAGGTCCATCAGAGAGAAGATATACATGAGACTATTGCGAACAGAGTACATGGTAAGATGCTGGTCCATCAGGTTGTGGTGCCAAATATTCAAGGGGAACACCACTAATGATAACTCCAGGTCATGGGTAGTGTAGTTCTTCTCGTGTTTTCATAGCTATCATGAACCATAAGAAATCACTACTCACTCCAACATCAGGACACATCCGAGACTGGTCCCTGATGCGTCTAAGTAAATTATGTACCCTACGCCCTCCTCTGGAAGCCTCAAGATGGGGGGCACTAGTCAGCCTCTACCTAAAATCATGAATGCACTGCTGCCATCTCTCTGATCACATGAAGGGTTTCTCCTTCTTCATCAAGGCTGATAGTGGTGATAAAACCTTGGTGAATTCTGGCACGAACCTCCGGTACACTACTAGAAAAACAGGTATTTGCGACGGGTCATTTGCGAAGGGATCCCGTCGCAAATGGCTTTTTGCGACGGACCCGTCGCTAAAGCCTTTTTTTTGAGACGGTTATTTTCCCCGTCGCAAATAGTACTCTGTATATATGTAAAAAACTTTTAAAATATTATTTGCGACGGGACCCGTCGCAAAAACTATTTTTTAAAAAAAATAAAAAAACTATTAATAAATTATTTTAATGAATATAATAATACTAGTATTTGCGACGGGCATAGTATCCCGTCGCAAATACTATAAAAAAAATAAAAAAAATAAATTATTAATAAATTATTTTAATTAATATAATAATAGAATTATAATTCACAAATAAAAATAATAAATTATTTTAATTAATATAATAATAATCGAATTATAATTCAAAAATAAAAAATAATAGAATATTAATAAATTATTTAATTAATATAATAATATTAGAATTATAATTCATAAATAAAAAAAATAATAAGTTATTTTAATTAATATAAAAATAATAGAATTATTTTACATTCAAATATTAAAATAATTCAAGTATTACAAAAAATATAATTAAATTATAATATTATAAAATTTTAATATATATTTATATATATTAATATTATAAAATATAAATAATATTATTATTCATATTAATATTGTTATTTAAAAATATAATATTATTAATATTTTATAATGAGACAAAAACTAAGAATAGAAAAAAAATATTTTGATTTCCCAAATTTTATAACATAAATACAAACTCTAATCTGAAGGAGGGGGGGAGGTGGGGGATCTGCAGATGGTGGTGGAGGAAACTTCATCCCTAAAGCATGAGTGAGTCGGTGCATGTACTCCATCTGCTCTTGATGTTGCTGCTGCCACCGACTCGTCTGCTCCTCGTACAACTGCTGCTGGCGTCGACGCTCCTCCTCATGCTGCTGACGCATCTGCTCCTGCTCCTGTCGGAGACACTCTATCTGTGCAGTCTGAGATCGCAACTGATACTCATACTGTGTAGTAGAAGAAGATGCATGAGCTCCTCTCGAGCTGGACGCCGACATCGCAGCACTGCCATAATAATCTCCAGGAGTCAGTCGAGAGCTGATACCAACTACCCGACCCTTCTCGAAGGCATACTGGGTGGCCTGCATCCATGCCACCTCAGCAAACTGACGGGCAGTGGTCTGATCTGATGACTCGGCCTGACTCTCAGGCCGGGCCTGTGACGCTGCGGCCTCATATGACTCCTATAGTTGCAATTTAAAATTAAAATTGTGAATATATTATATGCAGTTAATTTTTAAACGTGAAAACAAATAATACTGACCACGATGTGATGCTGACGATAACCTCTGAGCTCCCCAGTAGTAGGATCACTATAAATCCTCTGATATATGTCGTACTCTGTAATATCGGGGTGCTCGACAGCCTATAAGAATAAAAAATAAACTGTTAATATTTATAGTTATATAAAATATTTATAAATAATGTACGTACCAGATGATGTCTATGAGTACTAAAAGAACGACTCCCAGCTCGATGAGTCACCTCCTGTCTCCCCCGATTCTGCCTCCCCACCGATGATCTCCTCAGAAAGGCACCACTCAACTAGTGCGCACATAATCCATCCCATACATGGGATGAAATATACTCTGGTCGGTGTGCTCTACATGACTCCTCAAAATCTGACACTCCTGCTTTCTTCATCGCATCTTTTCTTAAATTGTGCAAAAACTGACGAAGGCAATCACGCATGGCCACCTCCCATGCCTCGTGGATGGCGTCACGCATGGTATCCTCGATCGGATACCATAAACCCTACAAATAAATCAAAATATAAAGTTAGAAATGAAATAATTTTCAAAATAAAAATTATTTATTTACGTACGTACCAACCAATGGCCGAACATGGCCTGCTGCACATCAATGGGAATCTGCTCCCATGTGGTCCATGGCTGAGAGAAATAGTTGCACAAAATAGCACTGCCCTGTCCGACTACTATATGCGAAAAACTGAAAAAATAATAAACATTTATTATGTGAATAGATTAATGAAATCTTAGTCAAATCCACAGGTTATCACACAGGTTATCACACCTCCGTGTGCGTGGATCAAACCCAAGACGTGGACGTCGCTTGGGTACGGGGTCAGGAATCATCAATCGTTCAAGACCGCGCCCCCTCCGCGTACTCCCTAGAGCGCCTGCAGGCTAAGGGTCATTTGTCAGCAACGCATCCGCATCGAAAGTCAGGTCAGCATCCGCCAACTCACGAAATGTGGCGTCGTTCATTTGAAACAGAAAATGTTAATGTTAGCAAATAATTGATAATTACTATTTTATATACATATATACATATTATGATTGTATATAAATACCATGGAATGCTATCAGTGTTCATCTTCATCATCATATTCATATATGTCAATGTCATCTTCACATTCCTCCTCAACATCATCGATATCCATTCGAGTTACAGTTGCTTCATCTCTTACCATTTCAAATTAATATGTGGAATCATTAACATCATCATCATCACCTACTCTTAAATGTAGGGTGTCGTCATCGATACTCATGTCTCTTTGTAAAAATGATTGATTTTGAGTACTCTCTTGAAAAACATCAATTCTTTGCACATCAGTGAAAGCACATTCACTTTGACTAAACTGATTGTCTAGAATTTTGATTTTTATTATACTCCACCAATTAGTCAAGTCTCTTGATGTTGCATAGTACTTTGCATAATAAACTTGATATGCCTGTTGAGCCAATAAGAATGGTTCATTTACTGCGAGAACACTCTTACATTTAATATCGATGATTCCATGAGTCGGATGAACACGCACGCCTCTCTCTGTATCCAACCACCGACATTTGAACATGGTTATGTAATGTTGTCCAAGATAACAGAGTTCAATGATTTCATCAAGTATGCCATAAAAGTCAACTTCATTTTCTCGATGATGAGATCCTCTCAAGCTAACTCCACTTTTCATTGTTTTTTTCGATTCCCCATATGCATGTGTGTGGAATTGAAATCCATTCACCACATATTCATTATAAGTTTTAACAAGTTTGGAAGGTGGGTTACTCAATACACACAGCCGTTTGTCAATTTTATCAGCATGTCGAGACACCTGAAAATTTGTGAAATAAATATCAATATAGTAAACTATACATTGAATGAGTTTATAAAAGATAAAGAATTTATGTTACCAGTTTTTGAAACCACTGAGAGAAATTTTTCAGTCGACGTTCTTTGAGAGCAGCTGCTGTAATTTGTGGAATTTGTTTCTTGATATGATTATCATACAACCTATAAAAACCAAAGTTATTTACTGTAACATAAATGATAGAATAAGTGATATAAACACTTACAGTACAACTGATGTCATATCTTCACAGTTGAGCAGAACATACGTATGAGCTCTATGATGTTCATCATCTGAAAGCCAGTGTTCATAAACTCCACCAAAACCAAGCTCTGACTGGTTGAAAATAGATAATAGATTGTCGATTTCATCAATATTCCTCTCATTCCGTCCCATTCAGTTGTGTTTTGAAGGATACTCAGATTCAAAATAATGGGATCAGAAAAAAGATATTTCCTCTTGCAAATAAGCTTCTGCAATAGATCCTTCAACAGATGCTTTGTTACGTACTTTTCTTTTCAATTTTTGCATGCATCTTTCAAATGGGTACATCCATCGAAACTGTACCGGACCTCCACATTTGGCTTCATATGGCAAATGTAACATCAAATGTTCCATTGAGTCGAAGAAAGACGGCGGAAATATTTTTTCCAGTTTACATATAATTACAACAACATCTTTTTCACGTTTTTCTAGAGCATCATAATCTGTCATAGCCGCACAAATTTCCCGAAAAAAATGAGACATGTCTGTTATGGAATCCCAAATCACAGAATTCAACAGAACTCTTAATCCAATGGGTAGAAGTCTCTCCATTATAACATGACAATCATGACTTTTTAATCCAGTAATATGACCATTCTTTACACATCTACCCAAATTAGAAGCACAGTCATCTGGAAGTCTCAAATCTGCAATCCACTGACAAAATAAGAAACGGTTTTCTTTAGACAGTGTATAAGCTGCTTTTGGTTTCAGTAACCTTTCTATTCTGACATTCTCAAATAGTTCCAATTCTGGACGCCTGCTAATTTGGGTAAGATCTAAACGTGCATTTACATTGTCTTTGCTCTTTCCTGGCGTATCCAAAACTGTATGAAACAAATTATCAAAACAGTTCTTATCAACATGCATGACATCTAACATGTGTCGGACCAACAGATCAGACCAATATAGCAAATCCCAAAATATTCTATGTTTAATCCAATTGTGTTCTTTCCCAAAACCAGAAATTTTCTGTTGGTTTATTATGGGACCAAAAGTGATGGGGGGTAATGAAAATACAACTGATTCTAACTCCGAACCTGATAGCATTTTTGGAGGTCCATCCCTTTCAACTGTTCCTTTTCTGAAATGAGATCTGTTTCTGCGAAAAGGATGATCAGCTGGAATAAATCTGCGATGACAGTCAAAATAACAAGGTTTCTTTCCATAAATGAGCATAAATGCTTTGTTCTCTCCCATACAGTAAGGACATGATTTCTGACCATGTGTACTCCAGCCAGATAACATCCCATAAGCCAGGAAGTCACTTATTGTCCACATCAATGCTGCTCTCAGTATGAAATTCTGTTTCGTTGCAACATCATATGTACTGACACCAGTACTCCACAATAAATTTAATTCATCAATCAATGGCTTCAAATAAACATCAATATTTTTCTTCGGATGTCCTGGAATTAGGAAAGTCAAAAAGATATATGTCTCCTTCATCAACATCCATGGAGGTAAATTGTACGGAGTTAAAAAAACAGGCCAACATGAATATTGACTACCATAAGATCCAAATGGACAGAAACCATCAGTGGAAAGGCCCAGTCGAACATTTCTAGCTTCTAAAGCAAAGGATGGATGCACTCTATCAAAATGTTTCCATTAATCACCATCGGCTGGATGATTCAAGCTTTTATCGGTTGAAATATTCTCTTTATGCCATGACATCATTGTCGCTGTATTCTTAGACATGAATAAACGCTGAAGTCTGGATGTAAGCGGAAAATATCTCAACTGTTTTACAGGAATCAAACCAGACTTCCCATGTTGTCCTTCTTTATATCTCAGTTTCCCACATGTAGGACAACTATCCAACGACTCATTTTCCCCAGAATATAAAATTCATTCATTTGAACATGCATGAATCTTCGAACAAGTAAGTCCCAAATTTCGAACCAGCCTCTTACTCTCATAGTAATTTGTAGGTAAAACATTTCCTTCGGGTAACAGTGTTTTCAGAAAAGAAAATATCTGGTCAAAATAGGTGTTTGGCATTCCGTTATCTGATTTGATAGCCATAAATTTTGCAACTTCTTCTAATTTTCTCATCTTGCAGCCAGGATATAATGCATCCTCGGCAGATTTCAACAACTCATAAAATTCAGACGGTGCCAACTCAGGATTTGAAGCTATATCAGCCGGAGTTTCTGTATGTTGAACAGTTGAACCTGCAACATCATGTACTAAATCTTGAAACCGAGATGGATCCGGAATCAAGTTGGTATCACCTACTCTGGAACTGCGTTCACCGTGTTGATACTAAAAAACATAATCTGGTTGAAAACCAAAACGCAAGAGATGTTCTCCCACTTTGTCAAACGTGTCAAACGTTCTCAATGCACATTTTCTGCAAGGGCATTTTATTTTTCCTTATGAAACAAATTATGAATTTGATGCCGCAAATGATAAAAAAGTCTCCACACCCTCAACTTATACTGGATTTAAACCAGAACCGTTTGGATTTCTACGTTGATTTATCCATATGCGGTCACCTAATAATGATTGTTGACGACCTCATTGTTCCATATTTCCCTATAAAATATAAAAGCATTACTGGTTTTGAATAATTTGTTAGAAAAAACACTCAAGTAAAGATTGAATATATTGAGAATAAAGCAAAACATGTTACAAATATTGATAATTTTAATATTATATTGATTTTTTATTATTTTAATAATACTAATATAATTTTTTCATAAACATTAATTATGTAATAATAACATTATTACATTATTAGTATATTTTATTATTAATATTAAAATAACATAATTTTTTATATTATATACAATTCTCCTTTCATCTGTGTGTTTAACATTCTGTCTCCACATGTAATATTTGCATTCACTTTCACCTCTCCATTGGCGAGTAGGTTGATAATTTTGAAAAAGAATGTGAATATTACATGTGGAGACAGAAAACACACAGATGAAAAGAGAATTGTATATAATATAGAAAATTATATTATTTGAATATTAATAATAAAATATACAAATAATGTACTAATGTTATTATTCGTAAATATTGGTAATTATTTCTAATTATTAGTAATTATTTCCAATTATTAGTAATTATTTCTAATTATTGGTAATTATTTCTAATTATTGGTAATTATTACTAATTATTGGTAATTATTACTAATTATTGGTAATTATTACTAATTATTGGTAATTATTGGTAATTTTTGGTAAGTATTGTTAATTATTACTAATTATTGGTAATTATTACTAATTATTACTAATTATTGGTAATTATTACTAATTATTACTAATTATTGGTAATTATTACTAATTATTACTAATTATTGGTAATTATTACTAATTATTGGTAATTATTACTAATTATTGGTAATTAATACTAATTATTGGTAATTAATACTAATTATTGGTAATTATTACTAATTATTGTTAATTATTACTAATTATTATTAATTATTACTAATTATTGGTAATTATTACTAGTTATTGTTAATTATTACTAATTATGGGTAATTATTACTAATTATTGGTAATTATTACTAATTATTGGTAATTAATACTAATTATTGGTAATTAATACTAATTATTGGTAATAAATACTAATTATTGGTAATAAATACTAATTATTGGTAATTATTACTAATTATTACTAATTATTGGTAATTATTACTAATTATTACTAATTATTGGTAATTATTACTAATTATTAATAATTATTGGTAATTATTACTAATTATTGTTAATTATTACTAATTATTGGTAATTAATGCTAATTATTGGTAATTAATACTAATTATTGGTAATTATTACTAATTATTGTTAATTATTACTAATTATTGGTAATTATTACTAATTAGTGGTAATTATTACTAGTTATTGGTAATTATTACTAGTTATTGGTAATTATTACTAATTATTGGTAATTATTACTAATTATTGGTAATTATTACTAATTATTTGTAATTATTACTAATTACTGGTAATTAATAATAATTATTGGTAATAAAAACTAATTATTGGTAATAAATACTAATTATTGGTAATTAATACTAATTATTGTTAATTATTGGTAATTATTGTTAATTATTGGTAATTATTACTAATTATTGGTAATTATTGCTAATTATTACTAATTATTACTAATTATTGGTAATTATTACTAATTATTGGTAATTATTACTAATTATTGGTAATTAATACTAATTATTGGTAATTAATACTAATTATTGGTAATTAATACTAATTATTACTAATTATTGTTAATTATTACTAATTATTAATAATTATTGATAATTATTGTTAATTATTACTAATTATTGGTAATTATTACTAATTATTGGTAATTATTACTAATTATTGGTAATTATTACGAATTATTGGTAATTATTACTAATTATTACTAATTATTACTAATTATTTGTAATTATTACTAATTATTGGTAATTATTCCTAATTATTGGTAATTATTACTAATTATTGGTAATTATTACTAATTATTACTAATTATTGGTAATTATTACTAATTATTGGTAATTAATACTAATTATTGGTAATTAATATTAATTATTGGTAATTAATACTAATTATCAGTAATTAATACTAATTATTACTAATTATTGGTAATTATTGATAATTATTACTACTTATTGGTAATTATTGATAATTATTACTACTTATTGGTAATTGTTACTAATTATTGGTAATTATTACTAATTATTTGTAATTATTACTAATTATTGGTAATTATTACTAATTATTGGTAATTATTACTAATTATTGGTAATAATTACGAATTATTGGTAATTAATACTAATTATTGGTAATTATTACTAATTATTCCTAATTATTGATAATTATTGGTAATTGTTCCTAATTATGGGTAATTATTACTAATTATTGGCAATTAATACTAATTATTGGTAATAAATACTAATAATTGGTAATAAATACTAATTATTGGTAATTAATACTAATTATTGCTAATTATTGGTAATTATTGTTAATTATTGTTAATTATTACTAATTATTGGTAATTATTGCTAATTATTACTAATTATTACTAATTATTGGTAATTATTACTAATTATTGGTAATTATTACTAATTATTGGTGGTTAATACTAATTATTGGTAATTAATACTAATTATTACTAATTATTACTAATTATTACTAATTATTACTAATTATTGGTAATTATTGTGAAATATTACTAATTATTGGTAATTGTTACTAATTATTGGAAATTATTACTAATTATTGGTAATTATTATTAATTATTACTAATTATTAATAATTATTACTAATTATTGGTAATTATTAGTAATTATTACCAATTATTACTCATTATTGGTAAATATTATTAATTATTACCAATTATTGGTAATTATTGATAATTATTACTAATCATTGGTAATTATTGGTAATTATTGGTAATTATTGGTAAATATTGTTAAATATTGGTAATTATTGGTAAATATTGGTTATTATTGGTAATTATTGGTAATTATTACTAATTATTGGTAATTAAAACTAATTATTACTAATTATTACTAATTATTGGTAATTATTCCAAATTTTTACTAATTATTACTAATTATTACTAATTATTACTAATTATAGTTAATTATTACTAATTATTACTAATTATTACTAATTATTGGTAATTATTGGTAAATATTGGTAAATATTGGTAAATATTGGTAATTATTGCTTAATATTGGTTATTATTGGTAATTATTGGTAATTATTACTAATTATTGGTAATTATTACTAATTATTGGTAATTATTACTAATTATTGGTAATTAATACTAATTATTGGTAATTAATACTAATTATTACTAATTATTGGAAATTATTGATAATTATTACTACTTATTGGTACTTATTATTAATTACTGGTAATTAATACTAATTATTGCTAATTATTAATAATTATTGGTAATTATTACTAATTATTGGTAATTATTACTAATTATTCCTAATTATTGATAATTGTTGGTAATTGTTCCTAATTATTAGTAATTAGATGAATAATTACCAATAATTAGGAATAATTACCAATAATTACAAATAATAACATTATTAGTATATTTTATTATTAATATTAAAATAATATAATTTTCTAATTTATATACAACTCGCCTTTCATCTGTGCGTTTTCTATCTCCACGTACAAATAATACATGTGAAGACAGCAAACACACAGATGAAAAGAGAATTGTATATATATAAAAAATTATATTATTTTAATATTAATAATAAAATATACTAATAATGTAATAATGTTATTATTCCTAATTATTGGTATTTATTATTAATTATTAATATTTATTCTTAATTGTTAAAAATTATTACTAATTATTCCTAATTACCATTAACTATGAACAATACTAATAATTTAAATTTATTAAGTAACAAAACAATGTAAACATAATTAAATTACAACTAATTAAGAATAATTGAAACTAATAAAAAATTAAAAATAAATATTAAATTAAAATAAACATAAATACCTTGAAAATTGATCTGCTCTGATCGTTCTTCAAATCTTTAATATGAACTCCGGAGAAAAAAATTAAACTGGAGAAAAAATGAACTTTAGAAATACAACTTTGAGAGAAGAAGAAGATGGAGTTTGATAATGATTTGAAAAAAACGGATGGGGGTATTTATAGGTTAGATTATTTGTGACGTGTCCATTTGCGACGGGATTCCCGTCGCAAATAGTTTTATTTGCGACGGTACCCGTCGCAAATACCTTAGCCAACATTTATTACGGTTAACGGTTAAATAGTTATTTGCGACGGGACCCGTCGCAAATAACCACCTGCCGACATACTATTTGCGACGGGGGAATATTCCCGTCGCAAATACCTTTTACCGCCGCCGGTTGTTTGCGACAGGAATATTCCCCCGTCGCAAATAGTTTTCCCGCGATTTGGCGCGCAACGTGCGCCAGTTCTTTTGCGACGGGGAAAGCAATCCCGTCGCAAAAGCCTACTTATTTGCGACGGGTAAATACCCCCGTCGCAAATACCCATTTTTCCCGTAGTGGTAGTACCCCGCCAAACCCAGAAAACTTCATACCTCTGTCACACTCCTGGGTGGCTCCAAAGAAAGTACCACCTCAATCTTTACTGGATCTACTGCAACTCCATCCTCTGAGATGACGTGTCCCAAAAATTAAACCTCTCAAATCTAAAATTGGCACTTCGAGAGCTTACCATAAAGTCGGTGCTCTCTGAGTGTGTCCCATACTACCTGCAAATGGTATGCATGCTCCTCCTCAGTAGATGAGTAGATCAGAATTTCGTCGACGAAGACTATGAAAAAGCGATCATGGTATGGATGGGAGATCATTTTCATGAGTCCCATGAACACTGATAGAGTGTTGGTTATACCGAATGGCATAAAAAAGTACTCATAGTTGTTTTACTGAAATATTAAGGTCATCTTCTACACATCCTCCTCTCGAACTCTGAGCTGGTGATATCCTGATATGAGGTATATCTTCTATAACCATAGTGCTCCCTTAAATTGATCAAAGAGGTCATCAATCCTCGGGAGTGGATACTTTTTCTTCACAGTCACCTGGTTCAGGAACCGATAGTAAACACAAATCCTCATGATCCCATCCACCTTCTTGGCGAACAGAATCAGGGATGCCTATGGAGAAACACTGGGCCAGATGAATCCCTTCCCCTACAAGTCCTCTAGCTATACCCATAGCTCCCGAAGCATAGTGGGAGCCATATGATATGATGTTGTAGCTATCATTGTCATCCCGGGGTATAGGTCAATGTAGAAGTCCACCTCTCTGTGAGGAAGTAGACCCGAGACATTATCAGGGAAAACATCCATGTACTGGTCCACCACTATAGGATAAGTCGGACTCTCCACATCAACTCCTTCAAGGGTAAGACAATCCAACTGATGAGTGATTGGTTATACACTCCTCCAGGAAAGTCCATCTTGTGCTGCAAAGGCTCCCTTCTCGCCGGTGAAGGTGAACGTGGTCCCATCCATGAAATCACACAGTACTTTGTGGCTAATACAGTCTATCTAAGCATGAACTATAGATAAGCAGTCCCTACCCAAGATGACGTCATAAGGCCTCGACGCCGCTACTAGGAGATTCCAACAAAATCTCTTGACTCCAAGTTTAAGATCACACTGCTAGAACCAGTGCGTAATCTTCGAGTCTGCTCTCGTAGGTGTCTCTAGCCGTAAGGATCAATCCAACGGCTCAGTCGGAATCTCCCAGTTCCGAATGAGGGCAGTGGAAATGAATGAGTGACTGGAACCTATGTGTATAAGATCTGCAACTAAGGTGGAGAAAACACAGATCGTACCTCGAATAATATCTGGATCTCCTTGATCATAAGCCTCAGCTCCCTGGTGCTGAGCTCTCGCCTGTCGACCTGCTCCCTTTGGTCGGGGTGGACCTCATGGTGGTGGTGGGGATAACACCTTGAATTATCATCCACCACCAGCTGCATGGCCAGCTCCTCTGGCACATCTGTGTACTCCCAACAGACTACCTCATTCGAATCTTTGTCTTTGCATGGGTAGTCCTTTGACCGTCTGCTGATAATCGAAATAGCGGATCGGATAGTCACAAGCCATTTGACCCTGCACGCCGCAAGAGAAACATTGCCCACTCTAGGAATGTATGTCTCTGCCCCGGGTTCCCTGCACAACTGATCCCGATTCATGTGGTCATCCACCCATGGGTTTGTTCCTCTGGGTCCTCTGTGCCATCTGTCTATAGCCAGCTTCATAATCCTCCCCTACATGTCGACTAGTGGTGGGTCTCATTGCATGAGACAGCTCGGCACAGAAACTCTCCCCTAAGAGGGCTCACTCCAACACCCCTGCCTACATTGGGATGTTGAGGGAGATCATTGAAGCCCTGATCACTCGCCTGAGACCCTGATCGAAGTTCTGGGCCCGGATGAATGGGTCTCGTACCATATAAGTAGAGTAGCGTGAGTGGTCAATAAACCTCATTGAGCATTATTCCACCGTCATGTTTCCCTACTGCAGGTGAAGTATCTCCTATATCCGCATTGCACGTAGGGTGTCTGGGACAATCTCTACCCGAAACAGGCTCTCGAAGTTTTCCCAGAGTAGTATCGCCTCATCATGAACATGGTACATCATGCTCTACCATCTGCCCTCTCTTTTTTATAGAAGGCTGTTAGCATGAATAACGATGAGGTCGGATGGTGTCCCTAACAGTCGGAAAACTATCACCATAGCCTCGATCCAATCCTCAACAACCTGTGGGTCCATCTCTCCCCTGAAATTGGGTGCCCTTTGGTGCTGGAACTCTTGAAACACACTCAAGCGGCATGCATCGTCTGCTATGGGGGCTAGTGGCATCGGTCTCCCAATATGTAGTGGTACCACTGGTGCCTCTACTGGAAGAGGGCCCTGTACCAAGGCCTCATCAATCTATGGGCTATCTATGCATACAACTCTGAGGTCACTAGTTGGACATCCTCGGGGAGGAATCTTGAAGGAAACAGATGCAACATAGTAAAAGATTAAACCTGGTGAGCTGACATGGTTGAGTTGACATAAAGAAAACATTCTAAAACACACAGGCAATATGTGTTTTCATGCACTGATTCAGAAATCAGTAGGCAGGGTCATGGTGTATGGATACGTCAGCCGTCACACCAACACCGGAATCCCTAAACTGAAAACCAAACTCAGTACCATTAACACTATTTCATCACAAATAAAGATCATAGTCATAAGTTCAGTGGTAGAACCGACTCCTCTGATTCAAATTTTTCACGACCCGTCCCCCGAGGCCCATGTCATGACTACCACAAGCCTTCCTTCTATAGGCCATGGGCTGGAGACTAGCACCAAAGGCATAAATCTCTAATTCTGGGAAGTCATTTCCTTTATAACCATAAAAATAACACAAAAGTGTATAAGATGGAAGCAAAGCTCTAAGAAAAACCGTATAAAAAAGTGTACTGAAAAAAAGGGGGCCAGAAATACAAGCACAACTGTAAAGTACATAGAAATAGAAAAAACAATTGAAGAAAATAAAAGCTATAGATGGGTTCTCCTCCGAGGTACCTACGTGAAGGGAAGGTACAGATCGCCTCCTCAGCACTCCAGGTCCATCTGTATCCTCCGTGTATCGTCACACCATATGGTTCACCTCCGGGTACAGTCCAGTACTGGTGCCCTCAGCCTCATTCAACGATATATGCCGTCTGCATCCCACACAATGCGGTGCGGGCATATCCCATGTAGGGGTGAGTATAATGATACTCCGTAGGGATCCTGAGACCCACAAGGTCTCACAAAGTCTGAAAAAGATAAATCACAAAGGATGAATTCAATATATAACCCCAATTAGGTATATTCTCATATATATACCTATGTTATCATGTAATCTATCTCAATCATGATGTAAACACAAATTTTACTGACTCAGCTCAAACCAGGATTTTATTCTATGGGTAATATCAAGTAACATCCCCTATCACACTGTCAAATCATTGACTGCTAGAGAACTCATCCTCTATCAGGTACAGTGGGCTCGTACCGTCACGAAGGTGCTTCCCACTAACCATGGATAGCCAAGGTACTTCTCTTATCTAGTACCGTGGGTTTGCTTCATCACCAAGGCTCTCCCCACCATGGCCCTACCATGTTGCCAAGGCTCTCCCCACTGTGGGTAAACCATGAAACCAAGGCACTCCCCACTGGGCTAGTCGAATAACTCTGAGTCGAATCGGTCAGCAGTCGTCAGGTCTCAACCAGTTAATAGGTCTCCGCACTATGCTCGCTCATATCCGGGAGGATCCGGTCCACGAGCTAGAGGTCGATACTCCAACTATCACGATGTCCCATGTAAAAGTATCTCATTGTTCTGCCATGTCATAGAGGTCTCAATGCAATATATGGCAAGTCAATCGGATGCCCGTTCTATGAGTTATTAGCCTTTTAGTCTCGGAGACCCGGTTGGATTCGTGTACGCTCCAACCTAACCGTATCTCAACTATACCTTGAACTCTAGTGGGGTATACTCAAAGGGACCATCTCTCTTCAAGATTATTAGCGCCGCTGACTATTCATCAAACAGTCATCCGGTGGCAAAGACATGGCCAAAGAAAGTGAAGGGTCGGTAGTGGGCCCGAGTCTGTTCCGACCTAGTCAGACGGACTCAGTCTGGGTCGTCCCGGTAAGACCTATTGGGTCTGGCCCGTCCCATTGGGAGGTCCATCCTATTAGGTTTGGGCCTACCCACTGGGCCAAGCCAAGCACACTGCGTGAGCAGTTCGGCCTGGGCTCGAGGCCAGTTTTCCCATAGGATGTGGGGCAAGGATCGGCCTCTCGACCTGGATAGAAGAGGCAGGTTCGGCCAGTGCCGCGAGGGGCGCGGCTCAGCCGGCATGAAGAGCGCGGGTTGCGTGGGCCTGCAGAGTTCAGCCGGGCACAGGGGAGGCGGGCGGGTCGGCCGGCGGGGCACGACCAGACTGGAAGGTGGCCAGGCAGACTGGCAGGGGGGGCCGACGGGTGGTCGGGCCAGGCATGGCCAGGCCGGAAGGCGGCCGGGCAGGGTGCCTGGCGGGCCAACAGGTGGCCGGGCAGGGTGTGGCCGGGGCGGAGAGCGGTCGGGCAGGACACTAGGAGGGACGACGAGCATGCGGAGCAGCAGGGTGGGTGTGCGGCGTGGGCCGGCGGGTGGCACGACAGACGAGTGGTGTGGCTGGCGTGGCTCGTAAGCCATCAAGCGGTGCAGTTCCGCCTGAGGCAGCAGAGCCGGTTCGGCCGAAGCGCCGGGAGGGCGGTGCGGTTCACGGAGTCCGTGGGTTGTGCGGTCATTGCCTTCGTCATCTCATTTCCTCATCTCCATGTTGAAGATCATTAAAAATAAGAATGATGGAGGGGTTGGGCCACATTGGATTGACCCTCACCCTACGGGTTTAGGGTTGTAGCAAGGGGTTCAAACTGTCTAGTGTTTGTAAATAATTACTCAAGAGTAGAAAAGGGGAGGAAGTTCTAAAATATCACCCAACATCATCCCTCAAATAAAAAAAATCAAATAATTCCCCCAAACTTTGTTCTTCATTCTTCGATGGAGTCACGAGGAAGAATATGGCGTTGTCACCATTCGTCGTGCCCACCACACACTTCCAATCCCGGGATCGCACGTCAGTTGACAAAGACCCTCCACGTCATTAGGATCTAAGGAAGGAATTCAAAGTCACACATCACCATCGTTCTTCATTCATCGTTCTTCATTCTTCGTTGGTAGTTTTTCTCTCTTCTTCCAAGTTGTCCCCTCCCAATATTCCACCCAAAATGAAAAGTGAAATGATTTCCCAATTTTATTGTTGGCACAATATTCATATTGTGGAAATTAATTACATAGGATTTCATATTAATGGTGGTGCATTGGCGACATTAAAGTAAGAGGATGTCATGAGGCTCTCCCTCATTAATGAGGGGAGTTGAGAGGTTTTCCTCTCCTCCCATTAATATGGAGTTTAGTCCCGTGTGGTCCACACGTCGTAACCTCTCACGAGAGGTTAGTTTCGGGTGGGACCCACCATCATAATCCCTCATGGGGGGTCATGGGGTGGTGGTCCCACCTCCAACTTCCATCCTCCACAAGGAGGTTATAGATCAAGTGGGACCCACCTCCAAACACCCACATGGTTGCTCAAGAAATTAAAAAAATAAACTCTAGCTCACTTTATTTTATTATCTTCCATGAAAACCCAAAAACTAACATTTATTCTCAACCCACTGTCATCGATGTGAAAGTCTCCTTAAGAAAATAATGATGCTACAAGTTCAACGATGTCCTTGGATTTTGATTTAGAGCACCGGTTCAAAAGATATAAAAACCCACTTGTATGTTTACTGAATGTACCCGAACAAAAATTCTGAAATTGATTATGGGCAAACAGAGCCTCGGAATCATTCTCCATCAATTTTCACGAAGTCGTTAAATTCCCAGGTTTTTATGAAAAAAAATTCCAAAGAATTTACAGGTCTTTACAATACCTCTTTAATATCTACCAACAATATATATGTTTTATATCCTTAATTCTTTCATTCATAATTATTATATCAATATTTTTGGGATTTTTTAATTCTCATTTTTTAACAAAATTCATTCTATATATTATTTAATTGGAGATGCATAGATATTTCATATCTGATTTTCCTCTCTCTAAATGAAGATCTTCTATTTCAAAATCTTTCATTACAAAAAAAATATGAAACTTTATATTCTCAAAATATCTCTCAAATACACATCTATTCATTGGAAATAAATAAAATTCCTTCTTATTTATATATTTTTACTTACATGTATGAGATATATTTTCACTTAATCCATCTCAAGAATAAAAATATCAACTATAAATTAAAATTATTCTACATCAATAAAAATTTCATCAATTAAACTACATTGACATATAAACATTTTCATATTAAATTTTTTGGAAAATTAGGTGGCTACAGCTCCCCTAATCTCAAGATATTTAATTATTGAAAATGACATGAAATAAAAAATTATACATAGATCATACAATGCACTTCAAAATTCAGAAGTTCCAAAGATACAATGAAGTGATACAATACATTTATTTAGATTATTATTATAAAAAATCCAAAACACCATAATAGATAATTATACTATATTAGGTGTTTCCCTTTATGTTAATATTTATTCATATTCAAAACGGAATAATTTTTGTAAATTTCTTTTATTTTAATATTTTATAATGTTCCTCTAAATGGATGTATTAAATAAAATATTATAGAAATTTCAATAGACATTGATTTTTTCGTTCTCATTATCTATCAAGACATCCCTAATATCAATGTAGTACATGGTCTATATATTCATGTGGATTCGTCTCAGGATTCCTTCCCAACATATTTTTCATTACCCTTATATTATCTCACACATGTATGTTATCTTTCTTATTGATAATTATATTATAAAATAATAGTTATTATAATCCCCCTAATAGCTCTTCTACTCTTTAAAGTGACCTATTTCACCATTTTACATGATTTCAAATTTATACAACCAAGAGATGCTATTGATTGATTTTTTAAAAGACTGAATCAGTAATTTTACTATCATAATGTACCAAATTCTTTTTCACAATAAACTACATTATAAATTCAATAATTACTTCTTAATATTAATAGTAATATTCTTCATTAAAATCACTTAGTTTTCTAACAATTTTATTATACGATGTTAAGTTTTTGTCTATTATAATAAATTATAACAAAAAAATAAACAAGTGTATTGAGGTGTATTGTTGTATTTTGGAAAACTAAAATTTAAATTTCATTTTAATTAAAATATTTTTTATATAAACATATTTTATATGTATCCAATGATAGTGTCATTATTTTAATAACTATGGAATTAATTTAAAAATGATAATCTAATTCATTAAAATAATTTATGTGAAACCATTTACTATTTTTGATCCCTTTCTATTCCATTAAATAAAATTTTCATAAATGAATGTTTACAAGTAATGTGATTATAAAAAAAGTAATTTTTCATTAATCCTCAGCAGGATGCATCCAATATTTAATAGTTAATTTAATAAAAATATTAGAATATTAGATAATTAGAAACATCTTCCCCTCATTTACAGAGATAAATTTTCAACATGAAATCGATGCTCTATTGTTATATATAATGTTACAGTAATTATAATTTCTCATAATTTTAAATATATGTTCTAAAATACTTGGTTTATTAGAAGGAAATATTATTGGAAAAAAGAATCATATATATTATCCAAAATTTATAGTGAATTTTCATTGAAGATGTTAATTCACTATTTGAATTTATTTCATTACAAAAATGAAAGAAATCAATTTTTTACCACATCATTATAAATTATGTCATATTGAAATTTTCATAATAGATTATGAATTCTTATAAAGTAAATATTCATATCTATATATATGGAAACCCAATTAAATGAATTTAGTTTCATTTGTGTTTGATAACATGTGGATTTATTTTAAATTTTTTTACACTAGCCAATTGTAAAATAGTGATAATTTGTAAGAGAACACAAAAAATACATGAAATTAAAATATTTTACATCTATTATAATATTCCATAAATTTATATATATGTTCCAAAATACCTGATTTAGAGGGAGGTCATATTCTTGATAATAAATAATTATATATGTCATCCAAAATTGATAGTGATTATTTGTTGAATAAGATACGTAAAAACATGGAATTATTCAATTAAAATATTAGAAAAATCATTTCCCTCCAAGGAAAGTATAAAGAATATTAAATCTTCAATTAAAAAAACTAGTGAAATTTTGATAATTTTCGAAAAAATGTGGTCTTTCAGATGAATCATGAAAATACTGATTCTTACTAAAGATTTCTTTTTAGATTTCAAATATTAAGAACAATATTTTTGTATTACATAATTTATGTGAAAGAAATATTTTATTTATATGATTAATAATAACATTTAGATCATTTTATTATATTATATTCTTTACTATTGTATACTAATATTCTAAATAATAATTTCTTTTAAAGAATATTTTATGTCTTTTATTATGGATTTAATTTTAAATAACGTTTTCATAATTTGTTCAATTGAATTTCATAAAATTTATTTCTGATTCTATATCAAAAAAGTTTTTCATTTAATAAGGTGTATCAAAATTTTGGTAAGAATCTTTATCGAAAACTATAATAATCTATTACGATGATTAGGAATAAATATGATTCTGTGGTGATTAAACTATATTTATTTGGGATAAAATAAAAAAACATGGCTAAATAATATTTTAAGGGAATATTTGAATACTATTTTATATCATCATAATCAAATCCCATTTTGGATCAACTTTTATTGAGTTATATATATATATATATATTAATATTTTTAATAACTCTATGTTGGTCATGCCCTTGACTTTCAAAACGGAACCTCCTACTTTACCTTATCAACAATTGAAGATCTATTTGTGGGTCATACCTAATGAATTAATTTCTAATAATCATATACCACTTAATATATGAATTTTCATAGCCATATTACCACCTTGCAAACTGATATAAATAATTTTCCAACAACAATTCTCACAAATGGTCATAATTATGGATTTGATAAATATATTTCATATTCATGGAATAATTATCATTGGGAATATATAATATATCATCTATTTTATTACGGTTCCACCTATTTAGAAATGATAATGGAATTAATGAGAATATTTGGGTTACCACCTCTACGAGAGATTCAATTCATTTTTCATCAACACATTGTATGGATAGTATATGAGTTAGTATTATATTTATGATATAATAATATATATGGTATGGAGAAATGAAACATACCTTATTTCTCTCATGTACATTGAGAAATGGGAACATTATCCACAAATATGTACAACATACCATATCCATGAATGTAATGTAATTAATTTTCTATGATCATCCTAAATAGTGTGGTCAGAAAAGTGTAAATGATTTATAAAAATTATAACCATTAATTTATAATTTTTTAGATGATAGATTAAATATGTATTTTAACATGGTAAATATGTTTTTGTTTTGAAATAATGAACTAATATTCATCAAAACACCGATCATGGACTTAAGTGATTATGATATTAAATATTTTAATGAATTATATTTTATAAAATGATATAATTTAATAGAAAAAATTGAAAATTTTCTTATTAAAATAATTAATTGACAAATATTTATTATACATGAGGTAACAGACATACTTGAGTGGTTGGACTCATGGAAATTTTTTTCTAGTAACAATTCACATTCATTGAGACATATGATAATTTCACCACAAGTTTTTCATATGGTTTATAAATTATATATTGATGTTTTTGACATTATTATATGAAAATTTAATTTTTAAAAAATTATTTCATTTTAAAACCCTCAATTATTTTATGAATCACATTATCTCATTTCATAAAGGATACATCAACATAAAAACCAAAATTCCAATGTTTTAATGATTTACTCTCATTACAATATTCTTACTTGTATTTATTCTTAAAAATATTTAATGGATTTATGTTCATGATATATTAATTTAATGGGTTCACATATAATTTTTTTATGTATTTATTAAGGAATGATTTTTTTATTAATTACAAAAATGAAAAAGTATTATTTTTTAACGTATAAAACATAATAAAATTTCTTTATATATTTCAATGATTTGAAAAATGAATTGAATTAGAATATTCCATGTTTTCATTACAAAAAACGCATTCTAATTTTGGGGATTATTAATTTTAAAGAAAAAAAAGAAAGGGATAAATCAATAACGATAAGTGATTATTCATATGGGTTTAAAATAATTTTTTAACTATATGATAACATCTTTATTAAAAATATTGTGATTTTTTTTTTTTGGTTTTTGGTGGTGGGAAATAATGATATAGTTGATGAGGAAATTTTTGACCGATATAGTAATCTAATGCACTGGGTTAATGTAAGGAGGTAACTTATTGTATGTTTATCCTAATAGATTGTTATAATTTACATGGTTAGTTATTTCCTATGACCAATTAATAGTATGTGATATATGAAAATTATTTCACTTGTTAACTACATGAATTAAATTATTTTTCTAATAATTTTTACCAAAAATAAATTTGTTTCACAATGATAGATAATGATAATTTGTTTTAAATGGGTTTTTTTATCATTATGGTAAAAAGGTATTCTTATGAAAATTTTTATCCTCAGATGACTTATATTCTATAAAACTATAATGATTATGTTTTGTCTAATATGTTTTTAATTTCATTAGAAACAACATCTATAAAGATGAATTTAGTTGTTTGTATATGATTATTTGAAAAAAAATATTTATTATGATACACAACAACATTTTTTTATGATATCATTGTTTTGAGATGAAATAATATGTTTATTTATGTAGATATCCCATAAAAAAATATTTTTTATTATCCATAAAATCTTAATGTATTTTATTGGTTTAAAGGAAGAGTTGTAATAATGATTCAAAAATAATATCAAAAAAGAAACGATTCATATAGTTGAAAAATACAAAGTAACTAAAATGGGTGTTCTTATTTATGTGTTTTTCCTAAATGTCTATGAATCTAAACCAACATGGACCTTTCCTAGGTTTTGGACTAAATACCATAATTTTATATTTTATATTTTGGATTTAAATAATTGTTCACGTTTATTAGTATCATTATATAAATATATAATATATATTCTAACCACTAAATTCGTGGACGGTGGGTTCAAGGTTACTATAGTTGTTGTTAAATTTTTGGTATATATATCTTTAGATGATAGGATGTTTCTTTTGATAATGATAATGTTCCCCTTTAATCACAATGATTACCCTGTTTATGAAAATTATGTATATATTCTATGTACAATAGTTTTAATTTTAGTGATTTGATAAAAACAAAAATCATCATAGAAAGAGAGGACCTGAATGGTTATAGTATTATATCATTTATATGGTTTGATATTTACCATTATGAATTATTTTACATTTATTATGTAATAATTCACTTCATTTTTAATTGGTGTTCCCCTCAATAGATTAATGATCATTTATCATGATGTATGGAATGTGATCTTGATCATCCTTTTTAACCCATATATATGAATTAATCATTACTATTATTGAAAAAAAACTGACTAAATTTTTTATCATCATGAGTAATAAATACGTTTAATTTATCCAAAACAGTTTCATTTTTCAAAAATAGTATGTGTCATGGTATCTTTTTATTATGTTCTTAACTCTTGAAATTATTCTAATAATTTAAATAACATCATGCACAAGAAAATTAATTTTATGGTATTTGGGAATCATAAAGAATTATAAAACAAATTCATGAAAATATTTATATATGAATTTAATGTTATAATTAATTTTTTATGTTTAATATATGATATAATATTGGGATTAAATTGATGAACCATTATCAAAACTCAATTGAATGATTTTTTTTGAATTAAGTATTATATTTTCATATAATAAATCATGGTTCATGGTTTAAAGAGTTTATTGAATGAAGGATGAATTTATGTTCTATGTATTCATAAGTATGATATTGTAATAATTTATGAATGATATATAATATATAGTAAATTTAATTTTACTAATGAGAAACATATGTATTATTTTATATTAGTATTTGGGTTTAAAATTTGGGCATATCTATTAGATTGAATAGATACCTTTGAATTGTGATGTAACAAAAATTTGATAATTTTTTGGGATGTTAGTTTATTGATATATGAATATGGGATAAAGAATCAATTTCGTTAATATGTTATTTATTTTTAGTTAATAATAGTCAAATTTATTTTTTGAAGAAATACGTCGTATAGAAAACCCCATATGTTTAAATGAGATTTAATGTATTATTTGATGATGCTAAACTCATATTTTTCAATTCTATATGATGAATATGAATTATTGATATGATTATCACAAATTGTTTTCCATTTATAATGTCATTATATTAATATTATTTTAGGTAAAGTAGAACCAGTGGGTTTAGAAACATCCTTTCACATTTGTCATGGGATTGGGGCATGAACTCACAGATGAAGGCCGATATTAGTTAAATTCCAACAACTTTCCAATTTGATATCCTAGTATGTATGAAATTTTTTGTTACAAAAATGATTCGATAGGGAAATATGTTGCTAATTTTTGGAATTATATATCATTTTTTGAGTTTCATGATATTTTAGTTAATATATTTTCTTTTTTTTTATAATATATGGTTAAGGTATATTTTTTTTATTTTCTTGCATATTATGCAATAATTTTTTTTTGTTTTCTTAATTTTTTGAATAAAATTCATTAGTATTTAGGATATTTGTATTTCATCTATTTGGGTAATGTATAATGCTTTAATTTGGGTATTATTGTCTCTGTGCCTAATAATTCATATTACAGTTTATTCATTTTGAGGATATGGATTTATGGGTGATTGATATCTTATTAAGATCATTATTATTTTAGTCATAGAATAATATAATATAAATTATCTTCAATCATTGGTTATCAATATTGGTGCTTAATATTTTCATGCTTTTTTAGTTTATTTGTTGATTAATTTGTTTAACATGGTCATTTTTTTAACTATTGAAATTTTATATATTGATGTATAATTGAATATTACTATTTAATATTGTCTTTTTCTATTATAAATTTTTTTTTCATGATTTTAGAAATAGAAGGGATTTTTTTTCATTTCATGGATTATTTAATCAATTTATATTTTTTAGCTAATCATAATTGAAGAATCCAACATTAGTATTATTTTATCTAAATAATATTTTTGATATTAGTGGAAATTTAATCAAAGAATAAATTGATGAAATTTTATATATTCAATGGAATGAAATGAATTATGTATATTTTATCATGTTATATATACTGAGGGTATGATAATCCCAAAATACAATAAAAATATCCTTAAAAAATTGTATCCTTTAATGATTAGATATAATGAAATGTAGTCCCTCGTCTCTTTAATAATAAGAGTAACTATATACCATAAATAGATATTCATTCCAATTAAATGTTTTCACATCTATCCATTATTACCATGTTATGTAAATAATATTATGAGATTTTCAGTATTACCATCATATTTATTATTCCCTCCATTCAAAAGGATATATAATGAAAAAATTTTATTATGTGGGATTTCAAATAATATATTTTCCAATACTATAACCTTGATAACAAATATCGATATAAAATTTTGATAAAATCATTTTAAAAATGGAATAATAAATTAATCAACCTAGTCATTTTGATATTAAAACAATTTCAAAGCTAAATAATTTTCATGAATTGGAATTTATATAGTTATTTACAATATAATAATATTAGTAATTTTTCAATAAAAAAGGATACATTTTTTTAATAGTTTATTTTATTTTATTTTCATTATAATGTTTTATTTAAATGATTACACAAAATTTTTAATAATTAAAATTTAATAAAATTTATATATTATTTTAAATTATCTATTTGAATTATATTACTATGATATGATGATTCATTAATGAAATAAATTCTTTTTCAATAAAATAGTGATAGTACCGATTATTATTAAAAAAAATCAATTTATTTCAATAATTTACACAGATGAATTTTCATCAAAAATTGTTTCAATTAAAAATTATGTAAAATATATTATCAATAATTCATTTAGTAAAAAATTTATAAATTTTATAGTTACATTATCTATAAATGAATTTCTTACTAAAGAAGTTATTTGTTATGGGAAACCACTTTTTATCACTTTTTCATGATCAGTATTAAATTTTATTATTCTAATTTAAATTGTTGAATTTCAAAAAACATATTTACCATTAGTAATTAAATTTATTATTTAATATTATTAATAAAAATTTATTTCATAATGAAAGGTAAAAAAATTAAAATCAATTTCAACGGTTATGGATACAACAGGTTTACAAAGGGTTAATATAAAGTTATTAGTGTAAAAACGAAATTATATGTTTTATAAAGAAAATTTTATGGAATTTATTAACTATTAAATACTAAATATTATAATTTGGTACATTTTAAAGAAATTTTAATTGACTAATACATTAATACATTAATACTTTTTGAAATTTACACGAGTTTCCTCTCTTCAAGTTATATTAGGGAACTCCCTCTTCTATCATCTCAGCCAATCAAGGTCCATTTTCATTAAACAATAAATATCAAGATACATTCATATAATCCCACCCTACATCCTAATGTTCTTATTTTTGGCATATTATCAACATTTTATAGATTAACGTATAAAGAAATGGAGGTTGTTCTGTACAAAGGTATAAATATTAACAAAACATTTCAGTATAATTTATTTTTCTACATACATTTAAACTATTATAAGAACTATGATATAAGAGGAAAGGTATATATATTGTACATAATTTTTATTATGTTTCTGTAATAACATTTTTCAATATACTATTCCATCCTATGGTAAATTAAAACATCATCTATTTGTACGATAGACTCTCTCCATACAAACTGATGTAATTCATTTTACAGATTCACATCTCATATATATTTATACAGATATATTTATTTTGAATAAATTATCTTAAAGATAAATATTATAATTATTAAAACAAAAAATTTCATCTATAATATTATTATTCACCCCATTCAAAAATTATAACAACATTCATGTTTATGTGTGGATTACCACGTACTGGAAGATATGTGATGACTAAATCATCACCACATCACATTGGTGGTATATATATGTGTGTATATTAATAAAATATGATAATTATGATCTTATATTCTAATAATATTTCTAAAATCATAAATAATTTCATTCCCTCATGATATTTTTCAAAAGAAATTGTTGCTTATCTAGAGATATGACCTATAGTCCCCCTGATTATAATGTTATTCACTTTTTATCACCATTATAAATATTTAGATAAAAATATATAATTTAAATATGAAAATTATAATTATTAAATTAATAATATATCATATAGATTATTGAATAATTTTAACATTGACCGTTAAAACAATAATGTAGTAATTTTGAACTGATGAACAAAACAACATCCAAACACCTAATGTGGTCTTATATATTTACTTAATTTATTATGTCATTTAAATAATATAAAAAATGTTTTAATAATTATTTATTGAAATAGGTAATGTTTCTTATGGAATTAAATAATTGATAAATATTCATTATGTTGGATATAAATAATATCATTAATTTTTCGAACTCTGGTCAATTGATTTCTGGCGACAATTCCCTTTCATTGAGAGTAATGTTATTTACAACACATGTATATTCTTGATTATGTCCATCTATATGGATTTATTTTATTATTATTCTTTGAAAAATTCTATATTTACAAATTAATTAACTTTATTTCCATCAATTATTCCTTAGTTAAAAATTTATCAAGTTGTATTCGATATTTTACAATATATACATCATTTTAAATGATTTCATGATTAATATTATAAATCCATATATTCCATGTACATATTCATAAAATCATTTTATTTATGTATGCATATATTACATTTTTTTTGTGATTTTAAAATTTAAACATTTTATATAAATGGTATAGAATATATTAAATTTCCTTAAAATGAAAAATGACAGAGATTTATTTAATATATATGATTCAATGTATATTCCTATCACCACCACCATATATGATTCATGGATTAGTTTTTCAAATTACATGTTATCTACATAGAATCTTATTTCAATTATTATTGGTTAATTTTATTATGAACATTTCAATTTAATGTAGTTCGATAAATTAGTATCAAAAAAAATTTTATAGAGAATAAAAAATATATTTTTTTTTATTATGAAGATTGAAATATATATCATCATGTGTTATGATTATATTATAGTTTTTGTGAAATTTTTATGATGAAATGTGTCCCCAAAATAGATCATGGGGATATGTGATCCTAATATATCCCTCTAATTCATAGAAAAAATGCATTGGGTTATAAAGAAATAGTATTCACTTAGGATATTATTAGTATTTCTTAGATTTGTTATTCTATATGAAAGAGTGATTTTATGTGGGATATATAAATGATTTCCAAAGTAATAAATTTGAATTTTATTTGGATTATAATTAATTCCTATGGATTTTTTCTTATTTCACAAGTTTTTATAATGATTTCTTTATCAAATGAATGAATCATCCATTTTATCGTAAAAATAATGTTTTTACAAAAGTTGTTTTCATGTGATTATAGTTTCCTATTAAAAACTCAGGATATGATTTTGTCAATTATTTTTCATATTCCTATTAGAGAAAATTAGATAGTAATTGTTTTATGAGTAATTATATGATTAAATAGGCTCAATATTTATTCTATTAAAGGATAAATCACAATAATGATCACATGGTTTTAGCATGTAATAACAAGTTTCTTTTGATCTATGTATCGTTGTATTAATTTTTGGTCATTCAAGGTCTTTAAATTTATTTCACAAGGTTTATGGATTTGTAAAAAAATTTATGAAAACATAATATGGAAAAATAAAATATTTTTTATTGTGGAAAAACTTCTCACTTAATAAATTCATAATTGATATGTCAGAGTTTGTACTAATTATTAAAAACATTAAACCAAAAAATTCATGTGGTATATAGGTGATATAATATTTCCCTTATATATTTTTTATATTATATGATGAATTTTGGTTAGGTTTATTATAATCTATCCCAAAATGTAATGGTTGTGTTTTAGTCCTTTGTTTCCAGGACTGTGTGTTTGAGGTAGTTATACAAACATTTTAATGTGATCTACACTATTAAATTTAAAATCCAAAATTATACTATTCTTATATGATATTTATATATCACTATTTTTATAAACTCTATCCATTTTCTCTTAATTGATTTACACACATGATCTCTCCTTTATATGAACATCAAATACCAAAATATTCATTTCTAATTTTTTTTACCACATCTATAGTTTATTATTCATACATTAATAAAATTTATCTAGAAAATCATAGAATGAATCCAATAATAAGAAATAGATATTTTAATTTAAATATATAATATGTAAGATTATATGTGCTCGAATAAATGTTAAATTAGATTCTTATATAATCAATATCCCCCACAAATGGTACTGTAAACATTAGAAAACCATAATGAATTTTTATTTATTTTTTCAAACATGTTTAGATATTTATTACATTTATTCTTAATAAATAGAATAAAATTAATATTATGTGGTCAATTACATATTATATCCATCATGTTAGGTGATCCCAATATTAAGACATGGATATTAAATTAAAGAAATATAAAATAAATGATTCAAATAAAAATAATTGAATAAAACATATATGATGGAAGCATACATAGAATTTTGAAATATACATAAATTAACATAATACAAATATCATATCATAACTTAATTGTTGTTTTAATATAAAAATTTGGACTAAATAATTATTTTTCATAATATTTGACAAAGTCATTTCTGTGACAATATTTTATTAGGAATTATAATATTATTAAATAATAATTTTATAGTCCAAATACATTTCGTAATATAGTGTACAAATAAAAATTATATGGAAAATATAAAATTGAAGAAACTAAACAATACGTTGAAATGAAGTAATTTAATAAATTGACAAATGAATAAATTAATGAAAAAAATGAAAGACCCAACTAAATGTATTTTAAAACCTCAATATTTCTGTTATAAAAATGGATAAATTAAGAAATCCTTCATTATAAATATTACTACAAAATTACCACTTGTTTTAAATATATCCATGATTTCATTCATGATTCATATGACATAAAACCAATTGTAATTCAATAATTTCAAATAATAGAGGAAATTATAATTTAATGATATCCATCTAATTCCACATTAAGGAATTTCTTTTTCTATATGAAAATGTATCAATTATTTTTAGTATTTTCTAGAAAACTAAAAAATAACGATAAAATAAAATAAAATATTTTAATTAATTTATTAGACCATATCCAATATCAAATCTCAAAAACACATGTTTTAATGTTCAAAAATTATAATTTTCAATTCATAATTTAATATCTCATTGTATATTCATATCTAAAAATTAAAATATCATCAAAATATAAAATATATCTTAATATTTAGAAAAAAAATTATATTTTTTTACAAATACATTATATGGTCACATAATCTAAATAATATCACCCAGGTAGTGTTATCCTTCTATAATTGTCCATTATGTTATAATCAAGGTTCATGGATTTCTATATTGACCACTAATATTTTGAATATATTTCTTAAATTGAAATAAGATTATAAATTTCTAATATCAAATGATGTAAAAAATATTCATGTATTAATTTTACTTTCACCATTATGTTAAACAAATAGGTTTAGTTTAAAATATATTATCTATAATTTCATAATGAATTAATTTTAATAGGAAATATTTTTTTTATAATACATGAAAGACATATAAATATAAATTAATTAATCATATTTTTAAAATCTACAAAAAATTTCATAATTACATTGAATTTGGAATAATTAAATTCAAATTCAAAATAAAATATTTTCTGTGTTTTGATATTTAAATATAATATTAATTTTATACTAAATAATTATTTATGGATGAATATTTTTTATGATGGTGATGGAAGGTATATATGATAATTTTATCATGATAATTTTTCGGCAATTTTTCCAAAATGAAAATTTTACAGTGAAGTTATAATAATCCATTTGTGAAACTAGTGATATGTTAAACATGATTAGATATTATATTCCTCCATGTGTGATATAATTTTTCGAAATTAAATTATTATAATGGAGATATGTGTTATATCGAAACTTTTCTTTTGGGTGTCATACATGATTCATTTAAGATTAATGTAGATAAATTGATTTTTAATTTAGAGAATGACAGACATCACTCATTTATTAATTTTTTTAGACTCGAATATTTTTTTAAGTGGGGTATGTATTAATTAATGGGGTACAATTATTTTTGAGTATATTTTTTATAATGATATAAGAAATAATATATTTAGTATATCTATGGTGTTTTATGGTGTTATAGAGCATAATTGGTTTTTATTTTTCTGTATATTAAAAAAATTAATGACTTTTAGCATCAGTTTGATCCATATACCCAAATTTACCCCCTTTACATTAATTTATTATAAATTAATAAAAAGGAATTATATAGGGATGAATATTTTATTACATTAGGGTTATGAAAATAAATGATGGTAATCTATACAAATTCAATGAGTTGTGTGTGAGTTTCCCAATAGTATAGTGGCACAGACATTACTACATGAACATTGTGTCAAATTTTCATGTTTTATATTAAAATAATTTCAAATAGGATTACATCGTGTGGTCTTGGAATTGTTTTTTTAGTTATAATATTTGACTAAAATTACTGAATTATCTTTTAAAGATATAATATATAGAAAAGTAGTGTAATTATTTGAAAACATATCTTGGTAGGAGAATTCATAAATTTCATTGATATTAAAATATCAGTTGTCACGTCGTTAGATGATTTGAAAAGATAAATGATTCTATTTTTTGTTTGATGATAAATAATTGTTTTATTTTAGTAATTAAAAATAAGGAAAATTTTATTATTATATTTAGGAATATTTGGACTTTGATATATTGTGTTGAAATGATATATATAAGTGAACTTTTTTACAATGTGTTTGCCTTCAGGGAAAAATAATAATAATAATAATTTCTCTTTGAAACCTCCATGAATAATCCATGAAAATTCTAAGAAATTGGATGTTTATGTTTAAGATAGTATTATTTGGATGACAACATCCGAATAGATATAACCCAAATCTTAACATAGAAATGTGAAATTTTTAGATTTAGATTTATAAACAAGTAATTTCAATGAAGTCAACAGTAAGACCAATTGAATGAATATTTATTTAAACTACATTTTGACACCATATGCAAGGTAAAAATTTAGAATTGTCATGATTAGATTATATAAAATATATTTCCTTAAAAATGATGACATTAAATGATTGAGGATTTTCTATTAAAACAATGGAATTGGGGAAATTCCTATGGAACATAGGAAAACTATGAGTAGTTTTAGTAAAACAGTCCATTGAGTTGAAATTAGTATATCATAAAATAATTAAATAAAACAACTTATTTGTCAGTTTTTTATCATAAATCCTCTTTAAAGGACCAATAAATATTTGGTTTATAAATATCAGTTTAAGAAACATAATTATAAATCAACAATTTTAGATATCATTGCCTATTTAACATTATTAATTTTCATTGAATACAATAATAAATATATTTATGGATATTTATTAAGGTAATTCTAGGAATTATATTGTGTTTATAATGAACTAAGCCTATATAATTAGATGTATATATACATATTTTAGTTATTTCATTGAAAGAACAATGTGTCAATAATTATGAACAATTCATGATTCCATTTCAAAATAAATGATGTAGAGTCGGTGTCATATAATTATAATGTTTTGATAACCTATATTATATCTGATTCATGTGGCTATTTATAGTAATTTATTTTCTTTATATTTAATTTTTGAATCATTGTTATAAAATTGGTTTCATGAGTGTTTATTTTTATACTTATCATATATTTTTATATATTTTCTATGAATGGAAAATTAATACATATGTGGTTTTTTTATTTCATAGAACCATTTTTAAATCTCTAGAGATTATAAATCAACTAAAATTTCATATATATTTCCAATCTAGTTCTATTATTTTTGGATTTGGTTTAAAAGTATGCACCAGTAAAATTATATTTTGTTTTTAAGAAGAATCATATAATATCTAGAAGGAGTAATGATATTATAGATGAAACTAGTGAGGTAACATAATAAATGTTTTATCACTATCATTGTATAGAACCTAATAATTCAATTACATAATAATGAAATATCTAATGGAATCAGTTTTTTTATTATCATATCATTGATCTAGTTCAACAACATAAAATAATTTATCATTTTCTTAATTTAATATTGTTTTCATATTTGTTGATGAATTTACATCATAATTAATTTACATCAAAATGTATTTTTTAATGTAAATAATTTTATATATTTTTTATTTTTGTGAGAAATATGACATTTTTTAAATTATTTTTTAAAATTAGAATTTTATTACACATTAATTAATTTATTTCTTTTATAAAAAAATATAACAATTATTTGACTAGTGTATATAAAAAATTAGATTTTTAAAATTCAATTAGACCATATTTGACTATACATTTTACATCTTAGAAGTTCATTTTGATCCATGTTCATCAATATGTTGATATGATATTAATATCATATTATGCATGGAATGAAAAATTTCAAATATTATAAAGTATGCCTGAAATTAATAAAAATATTTCTAAAATATTTATGAAAATTATAAAATCAATTAACATTATAATGTTGATAATAAATGTTATTTATAAATAGTTAATCTTAAAATTTTAGTTAATTTAATGTGACATGTTTGTCATGATTTCACAAAAAAATTATTTAATATTGATTTAATGAAATCATATTCCGTGAACTGTATTCAAAGACATCCAGATAAATTTTTCTTCAGCATTGGGTTTTTTGATATTTTAAATTATTTATAATATAAAATTTTGTTCCAAATATTTTTTTTGGGTTTTTATTTTTGATGAAAATTAATTTTGATATAAAAATTACTATAATATTTTTTTATGATTGATTAATATTGATAGAATATTTAAAATTGAAAAATTAATTATTTTTATCATAAAATATTTATTATTTATTACAATTTATTATAATTCCATGGATGAGTTAGATGAAAAAATTAAAGATTCAAAATTAAAAAAAATTATTAATTATACCCTTTTACTATATATAAATATGGTTCTAGTATTCATAATTTTTAGGAACAATACATACATTAACATTTATTATAAATGAATCAAATAGAACACTATGGGACGAATGGGATCCCTATGGTGCATATAATATTCTTTGGTATCCTAGGTGATAATATATTGTATTTATTCAATTCAATGATTTCATTAGTTGTATAGAAGAAAAAAGATATTGATATTTTACTAGCCATTTTCTCAACATTTTTAATATGGTAAAACTAATTGGATAAAATTATATATATTAAATAATCAATGCTCTATAATCTATAAAACACCTATTTATCCATCACCTCAAAAGGACCAATGGAGAATCTCTATATCAGAGCATGTACCTGAGTACTGTGTGAGATACTAAATTGCATTATTAATGTTTTTATATATAATGAGTATCCTCTATATTTTGACATATATATATTTATGAACAAATATTTTTTTCCACTATAAAAGGGTTTTTTATTTAGCTAGACATATGTTCTCATTTATTATCCATGAGTAATTGTAGGATAAATGTTTTTTGAAATTTAATTTATAAGATGTTTTATAATTTATATTATTAATAAATGTGGTAATAATCATATCACAGAAGAAGAAAAATGTAGAAACATAAAAATAATTTGTTTCAATTAAAATTATTTAGATGGTATAGAATTATTTTTCTTCATAAATAATACAAAATATTGTTTTAGAAGAAATGAAATTTTTTTGGTGGTATTGTACATCATGAATATTTTAAATGAATTCTGTTTAAATTATTTCAATGGTATTAACATTATTTAAATATATATAATATAAATTTGGTAATTAAATTAGTTTTAGATAATTAGATTGGTATAGAAATTTTATTATTTCAGAATATTATAATTTTCTCTTATAATACTGATAACATTATAAATAAAGTCAGTATGTATTTATTTAATTATAATAGGACAAAAAAAGTGTAATTTAATTGGAATGTAATTATTGGATGAATTTACATTATTTCTCAAAATATTTAAATTTAAATTTGTAAATACATATTACAATAAAAACATCCATTAAATAATCTTGTAACAAATTGAAATTTATATACGATATGAAATTAAAAATTTTGTGTGATTAATTATTTATAATACAGTGAAATAATAATAATGATGACTTATGGGGTATTAATTTTTTAACTAATGTTTTGTGATGAGGTCTTATTTTTTAATATTAATAATTCTTTATATTTTATTGAGATCATACAAATGATTAATTTTCCAATTATATTTTTTGGAATAATTATTGAATAAATGTTTCTAAATTAATATTTACGCACAATATAATTTGAGGTATATTTTTCAAATGATATATAAAAAAATTATTATTATATAGAAAATATAATTTAAAAATGAATATGAACATCAAATTTTATGTTAAATTATTTTAATATAAAATTCAATGAATTTTTCTGGGTGAAATAATGTTACGAAATATATGATTGTGGAAAAATAAATTCTAGAGAAGATTCAGTTTTTGAAACCATAGTTTTATCTCAATGATATGTATTGAATATATAATAAAATTTATCTTATGAATTATATAGATTTTTAGGATTTTACATTTTATAATGACATAATTTTAATAAATATTTATCATTTAAATATAACATTACTAATTGATATATGTAATATTTACTTGATTTTGATTTCAATTTATTTTTAAATTTCAAATTCTTTTTGAAAAATATTGTGGTTATTTATAAATTATTAATGAGGATAAAATGAAATGAAACAAGTTTCCATATTTACAATAAAATAATTTACTCAAATTTGTAAGAGTGTATTTATTTTCGAAATATAAAATTAGTGATCAAAATATTTCTAAATTGTATTTTTAGTCGTTCAAAATCCATTTAACAACTTCATGAAATGATATTCTAACAATTAATCATTAAAATAAAAGTATTATTTAATTATTTTTAGGATACAAAGACATTTAGATGAATATTAAAAAATATCATTAGAAGGAATATCATCTGAAGCCATGTTTCAAGGATTATAAATTTGATAAATCAAAATATATATCATAAAAAGGAATCATTGTAATAAATTAGTTATGCAAATGTAAAAAAAAGTGGGTATAACTGAGTTAGAAAAATTTATTTTCAAAAAGAAGGTTGAATTTTTTTACAGGATTATGGATATTGTAATAGAGGATGAAATGTCATTATATATAAATAAATTGAAGTTTGGAGGAGCATCATAGCATTATTCCACTTTATATTTATAAATAAAGATTATTTTTATAGAAAAAATTTTGGATTGAATTTAAATTTATGCGATGGGATTATTAAAATAATGTGTTGTAAGAAATGGTGTATGTTTTTGTGACGATTGTATTATTATATATATATTTGATAATTTAAATTTAATATATAAGAATAATAAGTATGTAAATTGTAAAAGATGTAACTTTTTTTGGATTATTTAATTAATTTTTATGGATTATTTAAATATCTACCAAAATGGGGAGAATACTATGAATTATTTATTATACTTTTTCAGTATGAAGTTGATATTTTATATATTTATTCATTATAGTAATAATATGAATTATTTATTTTATTGTTCTATGAACATCATGATATAAAACATTTAATAAATATGTACTGTAATTTAATTATTATTTTTATATGGGATTTTTTAAAAATATTTTAAAATTCCCATATAATAATTAGTTGTATAGGAATCATTGAAAAAGTGATGTCAATGATTGTTATATTGATGTTGATAATTTTATATGAAGGGTAAATTTTAAGATATTGTTGTATTCAATCATTTATAGTGTTGAGTGATAATGTAATTGTTAATGAAACGTGGAATGACTTTTTAATTTTCTGATTTTTGTGTGTGTGAGATTCAATGATAGAATTAATAATGAATCCATATTTTCTTACCAATATTAAAACTGAAATTGAATTTATAAGAAATGGAATAAATATTAATGGATGAATATTTATAATTAAAAAGGATATAATATAATATAAATTATTCATAATGATAAATCGTTTAGAGTATATCTTGAAATGAAAAAACAATAACAGAATATATCATTGTCATTAAGAGATATTTTAGGGATGTTTTTCTAGGTGAGATAAAATAATCCACAATGAAATATTAAAAAGTGTAAAATCCAATCTAGGAGGAATGTTAAGACATAAGATTAACTGATCTATTTGGGTTTTTTTAGTTTTTGGATTTATGAATTGAATATATTGAATAATTTTTTAATTTATTTAAAAACACAATCCTCCCATATATTTCAATTCCATATATCTGCCATTATTTTCTACGTAAATAGGTATATTTAATTACAAAATTATTTATTTATATAGTTTTTTAGGTATCCTAGATTGTATAGATAATTTATTTAGTTAATAATGGGGTATTTTTTGTCATTTCAATTTCAAGGAACTCATTTTTGATGTGATTTTATTTTTTACATATTTGATTAATTGTTATCACTTTTATGTTGGGACCATTCTAATATATGTTTTCATTCGACGTAGTATATTTCCAATTTTGAAAAAATATTTTTAACATCTCTGGTATCTGAAGAAGGTTAAAATCCCTTCAATTTTTTAATTTTCTGAGGCTGGTGTGTATGCTAGCCCTATCCTAGTTGACCCGTGCAAAATTTTGGGTTTTATGTTAACCCAAAACCATTTTTTTGGTTGGTTTTAGTTGTTTGGAAAATGTCTCTGGTGTTTAGGTGTTTTTCATGTGAGTCGGTGGTTTAATGTCCCGTAATTCCATCATATTTTAAAAAAAAAATTTAAATGTGATTATTTCAAGACCATGCCCTGAGACAAAATGTGATTCTAATGCTTGGAGTAGCTGGAATGTGTTTTTGAACTATTTTAATGTTCATTAAATAATCATGTGACCTGTTTTTATAACATTCATATTGGTTCTCAGATCAAAAATATGAGGGAACCATTGAACTCAGAGAGTTGGGAGTTTCATAGGAGGGGCCTAATATTAACCGACAATGGTCGACCCAAAAAGACCGTTTTTAGAATTTTTAATAAGAAAATTAAAATAACAAGAAAAGTGATTTTACTTCCATTTATTCTTCATTACATAACGACACTTCAATATTATGATGTAGTGATGAGGAAATATTTAATCCCATTAATGATCCTCATTAACTAATCACAATGGAGAATCTGCAACACGAACATCAATTTCTTCTTTATTTAATATGGGAATTGGGGGTTGATGAACAACCATGGAATTCCTCTGATGAATGATGAAGGAATCCTCTCCAATGATGAACGCCGGTGAATTGTAATATAGTACAGACACCCTTGGAGATTGAAATTGGGATTAGGGATTAGAAGATGACGACGTATGATCATACTCAAGAAATATTCTTTATCGAGTAGGATATTTTTTAGATTGATTTTCCTTTCTAGGTTCTTAATGTTTGACAACCAACACAGACCAACCCACAAGGAGGTTGTTCTGTAATTCGATCATTCATATTGGATGGTTAATGATGCAGTATAAAGATATATCTATCTTAGAGATAATTCAGCCTAATTTTGGTTCTTCTTAATCTTGCTTACAAGAATGCATATGGGTCAACCTGAACAAAGACCTCGATCGTTATTTGGGTGTTCTGAGGTTGCGACTCCTTCCACAATTTCTTCATGAATTCTTCCCATTCGTCATATCATAATGGTTGGTGGGCCACAACATTGGAGAGAGGTCGTGGCACCTAGCTGCAGCGGGGACACAAGGCTGCGGCGGCAGTAGGATCTGTCAGCCCCAATGATGGTGGTAGGTTGGAGGTGGCACAATACAGTGGGAAAAAGAGTCTCCCGCGTGGAGGTCAGTGGCTAGAGGAAGGTGGATGCGGCCACATGACTACATAAAGGACCTGGATGCAATAAGTGACAGTTTTCAAACCATGACGGAGTGTTGGACCCATGGGTCTTGTAAAATACTCGGTCTACATGAGTGGACCAGTTAGATGGAGATGTGGCACCCCTTGGGACCACATGGCTACACATATCAGATGTTTCAGGTCATCCGGGTTGGAGGAGAACCGGCCCACAGATGCGGGTCGAGCCGGTTGGTCAGAACATTCCCTATAATGTCGGACCAAAAAGAATGAGAACCATGTCACTGGGCCACAAGGAAGGCTAGACCAAAGTCAAAACCAAGAAGGGTCCTGCAAGGCCCAATGTGCCTTGACACTTGGTGAGGTCGAACCAGGTCTTCCCAGACCCAACTGAGATGGGTCCTTCAAAATGGGTGGGACATGTGCCCGACTGGGTTTTTCGGCTCTGTTAGACGAAGTCAGATTGGGCATGGATGCAACATGACCCTTTTTACTAAAATTCCAATATCATTCAGAGTAAGCCATTGATTGATGTGTCTTCTAGAGCGTCAGGGCTCTTGTGATGTGATGTTCTTTTGGGTATACTCTCGATGACACTTTGTGGTAGTTGAGATATTACCGGTTGTTTTGTAGTATAATCATTTAGATTAATGAACACTAGACATTGGGAATCATATGGATAGCTGTGACATGAAGGATATGATGAGTAGGACATTAGTGGTCCTATAGCTATGAATACCTCAGTGGTCTAGAAACTCAGTGGATCTCAGTGGTCTAGTAGCAGAGTAGACCATAGTGGTCCAGCAAATGAAAAGATATCGGTGTTCTAGGAACCGAGTGAACCTTGGTAGTCCAATGGATTGCCAGACCTCATTGGTCTAGTAGAAAAGCAGACCTCAGTGGTCCAGCAGCCGAGCATGCCTCAGTGGTCTAGCAGCCGAGTAGGCCTCAGTGGTCCCTTAGCGGAGCGCACCTTAGTGGTCTAGTATCAAAATAATCCTTGGTGACTCATCTTGGATGATCTCTTTAGTATTACAAGATGATTCATCTTTAAAACTTAGAATCCTACTTTCTATAATTTTTTTTAACTAGTGTGAGTTATCTTCACTTGTGTTCTTGCGTCGTGATCTTTCTTTATTGTCTTACCATTGTGGTTTGGGGTCCCTGCTAATTTTTCAGTTACACACCCCTTCACGGGCTTCACCTGTACATGCCGTGTCTCGTGTTGGTGATTGATGCATCAATATAGAACATAGTGGTTTGGGACTAGGTGGTACTAAGTGTGACTGGATGAACTAGAGTACTTCTATGGATACATGCATCTACTATTAACCTAACCTTCAAGTAGGGTCTCTAGTGGATAGACTGTGCTAGTTGAATTTTTCCTTTATGTATTTGGGCTTGTATTCAAGACCCTTTATGATTTATGTTTGTATTGTACTCTAAATTGTTGTATCATTGATTTTTGTGGTTTACATTGAGTTTACTATCTTCAGTTTGAGCTTTGCGACTGTGAACATGTTTAAAGGGATAATCCGTCCCTTTTTGGTATATTGCTACTCCGTTCCAGTCACGAACCCCTATCTTATGGAATATGGGCATGGGGTAGTCATGGCATGGGCCCTAGGGACAGTTCTTGACAAGGTGGTATTAAAGGGAGGTCAATTACACCAGATGAACTAAGATTCTTATAATTTTTATGGTGAAACAATGTAATGTGTATCGAGTTCGGATTTTTAGCCAATGAGTCCAATGTTGGTTCATTGACATACGTATCTATACACGAGGTCCCTAAATTATTCATTCCAACCTTGTACACGAAAACATAGGATGCATGTTTCTATGAATGTTATATCATGATCATTCTGAGTTAGATTTATCTCACCATGTATAATCTATTAATTGTGATACATCTTGATCTCTTTTAGGATTCCTCCATGTAGAGAGCCAACCGGGATTCCAGTGAATGACCTTTAGGATGGACTACAATGTAACGAGTCTTCAGTAGAAGGATCATTGCTTGATATTGTTCCATCAGGCAGTGTCCCGGTGATACCACTACCCATTGGTTTTTATTTACAACCAGTACTACTTGCAGAGGACCATCAAAGGCTCAGCCCGGTACATGAGATCCAGAGGAATAGACCTTCCAGGTGTAGTGGAGAAATAGATCATCAGGTTTTTTAGGTTTGGATGGAGTAAGTGACATGTGTTTTTTACTTATTGAGGACACCACATGGAATGATGTATGTTTTAGCTGTGGGCCTTCAACATGGATCGGTAGAGAGATGGTGGAGTCTAATGATCCAGACCCACTAAATGGTGAAACTCACCAGGTATAACATCAAGCAACATTTTAATGGGGAGTTCATTCATGTAACTTGGTGAACAGGGTGCTTACATAAGATTCTTTACCAATAGTAGTTAATCCCTGTGATGGTTGAGTACTCTGTGAGGTTTACAAACCTCTCCTGTTACTCAACAAATATGGTATATGACCCTTTCATCCGGGCCCAAACCATTGATCATGGACTCAAATGGGATATCCTGGAATTAATGATTTACCTTAGATTCCTTAAACATGATGGGGTTCTAGAGCGAGATCTACTAGTGGAGTACTTCCTCATAGAGGATGAATTGATGGTGTGAGCGACCACCGGGATACAGGTGGCCGAGTTATCTATGGTGGGTAGCCGAAGGATTACGTAGAGGCCCAAATGGGCTAGGACTTTTGGAAGATGGCCCGAAGAAATAGGGATGGAGATACGATGCACCTAGGGTTGAGGGAGTCATCATAATTGAAGAGTATGATACGCATGTGGCGGGTAGAGGCACATTGCTTGGGTTTGCCGGATTCTCCCCGTATAGGACTGACATTCAATTGATGGACTGCCGAGGCAGAAAACAAAGATAGGAATAGGTTGGTACACCAGGCGGTGGATGTAGTAGAGTAAAATGAAAAATGAAAAGAGTTGGGAGTAGGTATGAGGTACTACCAGTACCACCCACAGGTTGTCCTCCATGAGCTCCAGGAATTGGTGGACAGGGGTATGCTCTACTTTACTCCATTGAGGCATATGGTACCTATTTCAAAGTAATGATACAAGTTACGATCTATGTATTCTCCACATTAGCATAAATTATTATGGAATCCATTTCCAGTCACTCCTTCCTTGTAGAGGACCTTGTTTAGAGATAGTATATCTCGATCGAGTTGTTGGCTCGATCCTTATGATTACAGACTCTAATGGTAAGAGATTTCAGAATCATACACTTGTTCCAACAGTGTGACATTACTCTTATAAGAAAGATCTTCAACTAGGATCTCCAAGAAGAATAATTGAGGCCTTATGACATTATCCATGGTAAGGACTAGCTATAGAAATTTCATGCTCAGGTCGATTATTTTATGCGAAGAGTGCATTTTTTTCGTGATGATGGGACTATATTTTCCATTAGTGGATTGAAGGGAGCACTTGCATTGCTGGATGGACTCACACATATGAGGGTGAAACAGATAACTCACCATTTGTCTAGCATGACCCTTGGTATAGTGGATGATACCGGTCCCCAATTTCCTACAGTGGTGGATGATTATGAGGATGCCTTTAATGTTCCAATCAAGAGAATGTTCTTCTAGTTCCTTATCATATGAAGGGTGAATTTGGCCAATGGTTGAAATTGGTAAAAAATACAAATCATGATGAGGAGATCTAGGCATTTGAATGGAAGGATTTACAGAAAATGTATTTTGATATATATTTTCCTCAAACCCATAGACTTATGATGGAAATGGACTTCCATTCCCTCTTGAAAAAAGAGGACAAATCCATCGCAGCGTACAAGGTAAACATCAAGAGGCTAAAACGATACGCATTTGGCTTTGTGGTTACCCTCAAATACATGGTTGACCAATTAATTGGTGGGATAAAACCAAGCCTATGGAAAGCCCTGTAGATCTGTGGCTCCGAGAGCTATATGAATTTGTCTAATGTGCCCTCAATGTCGAAATGGTGATTAGTGAATCTCAGGGGTATCATGGGGATAAGAATAATAAGGTGGACTTCAATTATGATTTTCTTATGGATAAATCCATCATTTCTAAGAATATATAGCACCCCTCATGCCAATGGTGTGGAAAGAATCACCCTGAAAATTGAATGAAGGAGACAAGGAAATGTTTTAGTTGAGGAAGAGAAGGGAAACTAGCTATTAACTAAAGACATGAAAAACTCACATCTATGACAGAGGAGAGGAACACTCCATTAGACCATCAACACATTGTTCAATACTTCAATTTCAATGAACCGGGGGCACTTTCCAACCAGTTCCCTATGACAATGGTTTTTGGAGGGAACCAACAACCTCCAATGATGCAAGGGAGAGATTTATCCATCACTACCACTGAAGTGAACCACGAATATGAATTGGTAATAGGTACTCTAGTTATTCCTTCAAGAATGGAAAATGTACTTTTCGATTCTAGTTATATGCATTTTTTTTAAATCCCAAAACTTTAGTAGAACAATCCCAACAACCCCACAAATAAGGGGAGCGAAGCTGTCTATAAGAATGAAAAATGGGGAAATAATTTCATCCCATAAATAAAACTCCTCCCCTTTTAGAATATGTGGATTGAACTTCATGGAGATCCTCATCATACTCCCTTTGGTAAAATTTGTTGCAATTCACAGCATAGATTTGATTTAATTATATAGAGCCAACATAAATTTCAGTATGGATGAAGATGAATCTTAATTATAACCATCATCTCAAGAGTGGACATTACTACCCTATGATCACCTGTATCAATCTTTGATGATTCATTCTAAGGAAGCAACCATCCTTCAATACATGCCTATTGTGAGTGAATTTTCAGAATTTTTTCCCAAATAATTGCATGGTCTTTATCATACAAGAGATGTTAAATTCTCCATTGACCTTATACCTGGGCCATTTATAATATCCAAGAATCCATAGAGAATGAATATTTTGGAGCTAGAGGAGCTGAAAAAAATACATGAGAATCTAGATAAAGGGTTAATATTCCCATGTACTTCACCATGGGGTGCACCAGTCCTCTTCATCATGAAGAATGATGTGTCAGTTAGCCTTTGTGTTGAATATTGTGATCTCCCCAAAATCACAATAAAGAACAAGTATACTCAACATTGAATTGATAAATAGTTCAATAAACATTGTGGAGAACAATACATCACCATGGGGGATTTTCGGTTGTGATATTAACAAGTAATGGTGAAAAATAATGATATCCTTCAGACTACTTTTCATACAAGTTACGGGAACTGTGTATTCATTGTAATGCCTTTCATAATCACTAATTCTCCAGAAATCATCATAGAAATGATGAATAGAGTATTTAAAGATTAACTTGACTAATTTTTGTAGTCCTTATTGAAGATATTATAATATACTCCAAAACCAATGAAGAGAATAATGAGAATCTAAGCACAGCACTAGAGATGTTGGAAAAGGAGAATCTATATACAAAGTACAAAAAATGTGAGTTATGGTTAACAGAAGTATCATTATGGGGTCATATCTTCATGAGAAATTGGATATATGTGGATATCTCTATATATCTACAATTGAGGCATGGCCCAAGACAACATCAGAAATGGATACACAAATCTTCCTAGGGTAAGCATCATATAATCGCCGACTTGGAAGAAAGTTCTCATGATTGTAAACCCCTCAATCCAAGCTAACTCATAAGGGAGTTAAGTTCTCATATATTTTGATGAGTGAGAATAGAGATCCATGGAGTTGAAAAGGAGGCTTATCACTATTCTCATTCTCGCACTTCCCACAAGTGGAAAACTTTTTTTTTCGTATTTAGTGATTCTTCAAAGAAGGGTGTGGCAGTGTGTTGGTGAAAAATGACAAATTAATTTCCTAAGCTTAAAGGAAATTGAATGTTCATGAGAAAAAACTATCCATCACATGATCTAGATTTGGATTCATTGATCTTTATTTTAAAAATTTGGAAGCATTACCTCTTTTGGGAGAAGTGTCAAATATGTACAGACCACAAAACCCTGAAGAATAAATTCACACAAAAGAGATGAATATGTTTCGAAGAAGATGGTTAGAGATGATCAAAGACTATGACTTCTCAATCCATTTCCACCCTAGGAAAACAAATAAGGTGGTGGATGAACTATGTAAAAAGGAACCATCAATTATATCACCGATGAGAATTGAAAAAACATCTAATCTTCTTAGATTTGATGAAGATGGATATGGGAGTCACATAGAAGTTAGAATAAAAAATGCCTTCACAAATTATTTATCAAACAACTCTTCTCGAAAGGATAAAGTATCCTCAAAAGGATGATTTCAGAATTTATAACAAAGTGGAATCTATCAGAAAATATAATTCCTTGATGTTTAATGTTAATGAAGTAGGAATTGTGAGATTTCAGAAAAGTTTTTTAGTTATATAAAATCATTAGTTAAATAATTAAGTTTTGGATGATGTGTATAGTTTGAATTTATTCATTCCCACAAGAAACACAAATATGTATTGAGATCACCAAAATCATTATTGGTGGGATAACATGAAGAAGGAAATCGCAGAGTATACATCAAAGTACCCAGTTTGTAAGAAAGTGAAGGCTGAGAGGTAGAAATCTAAGGGTATGATGAAACCATTGCCCATTCCAGCATTGAAATAGCAGAACATCCCCATGGACTTTGTCACCATACTTCCTAAGACATCCAAAGGAAATAGTTATATTTGGGTTTTTGTGGATCTTCTTACAAAGACGGTACACTTTCATAATATTTGTGAGGATTTCGCATTGGATCAACTGGCATGGATATATATAAATGAAGTAGTAAAGATTCATGGAGTACCACTATCGATTATATCCGATCAAGATCAAAAACTCACCACCATTTTTTAGAATAGTCTTCAAAATGATCTGAATACTGGGCTGAACATCATTACGGGTTATCATCCACAAAATGATGTCCAATCTAAGAAAACTATATGTAAGAACCCGGACATTCTTTTCAGATATTTTTTTCTTTTTTCTGGATTTTTTGAGAAAAGTGTAGTTTATGGAACGTTTTGAAGTACACGTCGGGTACTTTATGAGTACACACCGTGTACTTCGATGCCACTCGAGGGAGTGTACTGGCCGTGTTAGGACCATGCACATGGCCATGTAGGGGTGATGTGGAGGCTCCCTAAAGCAGAGTACGGAAAAGCCTGATACATGTCGTGTACTTTATTTTTTTCATTAAATGGACCAGGGTTTCATCTTAACCCCAAAAACATCTTCTTCTACAGATTCTTAAACCGAGGGAATCCCGTACGACTGTGAATCTCCTCTGATCACCCAAGCCTCCATCCAATCTCCAAATCAACTTCCATCGATTGTGTTGGAACCACAGCGGTAAGATCTTCCTACTCCAAGAGCATTGTTTACCAATTCCTCCTCTTTTTCAAGATGTTGTGGGTTGAATTTTTTGTGTGTTTTCATAGATCTACGACGTTATAATGATGTTCAAGCCTCATGGTCGCGTATATCGATCTCCTAGCATCAAGGTAGGTGGTTTTTGCCTTTCCGTAGTATGTCTTTGAGTATTTGTGGAAATTCCACCAATACCCTTGAACGGGGTATTGCGTGTTTCCAATTTTTCCCTTGTTGTTTTCCTGAATTTCTTATATGCTAAAGTAGAAGATATTTTATGTAAATATGGTAATTTTCTGTGATTTGGATGCTCTTCCCCAACATGTTTTGCCTATTTATGACTGTTTGGTCTAGTTTTGCTTGTTAGGATTTTTCAGTTCCATGCCTAGTTGTATGATGATGTGACTATTCTCCTATGATGAGATATTGTAGAATGTTATCCAAGTAGTTCTTGAGGATGATTTGTCCGTTACGTGATGCAATACTTGATGACTTTACACAGGGCTATGGGAACCCAGTGTAGTAGACCTTCGGGAGAATTGACGTACGGGTTTAACTAGTGTGTCTTTAATTTATGATGTGAGGACACATAGGGAATTGACATTGAGGGCTTCTTCAGAGTGTCTATAGTTCCTCGACGTGGACCACAGGGGGAATGAGACATTTAGTGCTTCCCTAGAGTACCTTTATTACGATACGAGACTATAGAAGGAATTGACAGTGAGTGCTTCCCCAGAGAGTCTATTCTTTTTTTACCTAAAACAGAGGGGTCAGACTATGTGTGCCTCCTTGAGGGTTTCTAGTGCTGGAAGGTTGATCCATAGGGGTTAGGCTATGAAAAATACCTCGAGGGTAACCTTTTTTTTCTACTTACTACAGTGACCACTTTCCTGTTGGTATATTATATGCTTGAGACTGAGGATTTTTTACTGTTGTGTATTATCCAGCATACTGCTTACTGTTTACTTCTTACTATACTTCACCTTCCATATACTCACTAACTGTTAAGCACAAATCCTTGGGTGGTTTCCTACTGAGATTTAGTCTCACACCCTGTTTTGGTCATGCTTTTCAGCCCAAAAATATTATATTTTTACAGGTATAGATAAGGTCAAGTTCCCTTCTACGTCGGGTACTTGATTGCACTAGAGATGGCGAGCATGGGACCAATTCGAGGCTTACGATGCTGAGAAGTTTCTCATCTGTTCTTCTTTTTTACTTTGGTTTAGTACTTTATTTAGTATTGTAACTTGTTTTTTTGTTTTTCTAGACACAAATCTATCATGCATCATTTACATATATTCCTCCTCCAGTTGTTTATTTATCAGTCTTCAGCTATTATTATTGTTGTATATTTACGGCTTCCACTATTGTATGTGTTTACTACTTCCACTATTTACTCTGGTAATCAGGGCATATTTTCCCCACTATCACACCCAAGGCCCTCACTGCTCTTCGACAGCCTCTAGTGTTCAGGGAAATTCGCTTGAGGCCATGTGACCAACCGGGTATGGGGCGCCTCTGTGTGGATTCCAGAAACGGGAAGTTACACTATCCAAACACTTGATGACATGTTTAGAGCATAATCGATGGACATCATAGGAGGATGGGATCAATAGCTTCCTCTTGTTCAGTTCCCTTATAAAAACAGTTTCCACTCAAGCATCCAAATGGATCCTTATGAACCGCTTCATAAGAAGAGGTGTAGAACACTAACGTGTTGTGATGAAGTTAGGGAATGAAATATCATATATCAAGAAATGGTCAATGAAATTGTGGAGAAGGTTTAGAGCATACATTCAAACATTAATGCTGCTCAGATTAAATAAAAGAGATATGCTGATAATCATCGACGAGACCTAGAGTTTGATGTCAGATTTATGGTATTCCTCTGCATATCAATGTGGAATAGAGTTATTAGTTTTGGGAATAATGGAATTCTTAGTTCAAGGTACATCAGATCTTTTGAGATCCTTGATCACATTGGAGTAGTAAAATATCAACTAACACTCCCCCAAAACCTATCTAAATAACATAATGTGTTCCATGTAACACTCTTGAGTATGTATATACATGACCCATCACATGTACTCAATCTAGTGGTAGTAGAATTGAAGAATGACATCTTTTATAAAGAGAAGCTGATAAAGATGTCAGATTGTAGGGAAAAAATTATATGCAATAAGGAATTCCCCTTGTCAAGTTGTTATGGAAAAACAACAAGTTTGATAAAGAAACGGGGGAATCAGAAGAAGTGATGAAGAAGAGTCACCTGCAACAATTATGTGTGGGAAATGGAAATTTCTATAGAGAAGTTTTTTAATGTGGAAAAGATTTTAATGACCCAGACATTCATTAATGAAAATTCCCCTTAATATAATTAAATGTATTATAATGTAAATTTGTTATATAACATACGCACATCCCTAGTTTTATGTTTTTATATTTTAATATACCATAATGAATTGTGACCATTTCTAATATAGCTGTTGAATAGTGAACACATGATTAGTATAAATATAGGACATTAACAGACCCAATATACCCAAGAAAAGGGAGATATGACCTCATCCCTTAGAATTCCTCCATACGAATCTCATTTTTCGGAGCTTGGAAAGGAGGTGTCGTCATTAGGCTTTACTCTTGAAAAATAAAAATATTGGCTCCATTATGTTAAGATTGAGAGTAACCTCATACAAGAGAAGTGGAAGTTAGTAGAGATTATCACATGAGCAATGTCATATAAGCCTTCACAATAATTTGTTACCATTTCACACCATACCCTTAAGTCTTATGTATGTTTTATAAGGGTTTATTTAAAAAACCCTATCATTATGATTATGTGAATTATTTTTGTAGAGAATAAATAATATACACTAATTTTTTTATTGTTACATTGTAAATAGTTTTTAAAGCTCAAATATTATTTTTAGTTAATATTCAAATAAGAAATATATTTTTGATGAATTAATGGTTTTTTTAATTAAATATAAATGATGTTATAAATTTAATGAATACAATTGTAATTTTTACTAAGGATTGAAAGTGGTTTTTGTCAAAACCCATGAATTTTCAATAATTGTCGGTTTTATTTTAAATGAAAATATTCACTAATATAAGAATTTATTTAAATAAAATTAATATTATTTTTGGAATCAAGAAGTTTAAATTATCCAATGGTGTGTTTTTCATAATTCTTTGAGACAATCAAATGTTTTGCTAAAAATTAAATATCGTTTATAAATATAATGTGTTTTATGAAATCATAATGACACAATAGTGATTTAATAAAATAGGATAAACTTTATAATCAGACAATATATGTTTTAAATTTAAAATAATGTTATTTTATATTTTTATATTTATTTTACAAAGCCTTAGTAGACCCATCAAGACATATAAATCATTTTGACTTTTTAAATTGATATCCTTGAGAGTGTGGCTCACCTCCACAGAAGAAAGCCTAATAAATTATGAATTTAGACCATTGGGATAATAAAATAATCCGTTTCATTACCCTTTGGAAAAAATCATGGGAAAAACCATGGTTCGGTTTGTGGGTTTGACTGGTTTAATGTGTGGTGTCCAAAACCTAAACAGTAAATAATTCCCTCCCTTTTTCTATATAATCTCACCCATTCTCCCACATATATTCAATAAAAACCCTTAGATAACTTCCCTACTCTTACCTCTTATCTATAGTATCTTTCCAAGGTTCCCAAAGATCCATGAATCCTCTTTCTATCCTCTCCCAAGCCTTTGGGATCACACTTCCATGTTCGGGATTCCTTCCATTATCATTGTATCCATGTTTCTTAACATTGTTAAGCCCTATTATTTTCAATTAAAAAGTTAGGGAATGCTCTTGAAACTATTATATAATGAAATCCTTATGTTATAATGATGATATACTCATTTATCTCTCAATTATACTTCTCATGCATATCTGTTACCTTGCAGAAATTTCGTAAGGGATTTCATCATTTCTCATTTTCATCCAAATTTCATTATGTTGTTAGAGCCTCCTAATATCAATTAAAAATTTTAGGGTATAATTTCAAACCTCCATAATACTTCCCTATTTATTTTTGATTGAGTATAAACCTCTTTATCTCTTAATAATGACTCCCATATACACCAATTACCATGCAGAAATTCCGTATGGAATTTTACTCGTCTCCTTCACATTCAAGAAATTGTTTTGTATTATGAATCTAAACTCTATTTCTTATGTTGGTACATGAATCTATATGAACCCTTACTATTAATTTCATGTAAATATTATGATACACCACTTTATATATCATCATCCATTTATATTAATTCTTTTTTCATGTCGTTACACTAGAAAAATTGCACTGTGATTTTCCAAGACAATGTAATTTTGTAGTAAATATTGTTCCCATTTCTCTGTCAAGGGTATTCACATTTATGCACATTTAATTATTCATTATGTAGTTTCATGTAATAATTATAGATTCTTTTATTGTATAAAAACTGATGATGTTTAATTAATCCATGTTTCATGATCCATGTGGCACAATTATGCATGTAATAAAATTATTAAGAAGGTTGTACCCCGATAGTGCTCCAATTCATTGGTTAAAGATTAGTATCATGATACATCAAGTGAAATGAATTTTTAATCACTATAATTCCATTTATATTAGATTTTACTCATTATCCATGTTCAATGATCCTTGCCTCCTACTAATACCATGTTATGTGTTATTGCCACATTTCCATGTTATGATAATCATGTTATATCATCCCTTTATGTTCATGCTCCCTTATTCTCCATTGATATTCATATTGCCTTACATGTACTATGATCTTTATGTTATTAATTGTTTTCTCCCTTTCTATTATTTACATATCACCTTTTTCATTTGAATTTCCTAATGTTATCCCATGAAATGCTATGTATGAAAGAATGTGCGTGGTCATGTAAAAAACGTTTTCAATAAAGATATTTTATTTTATGTTCTATGTTGTTATGTAATGTTTCTATACCCCAAATACACAATACCTATTTATATTAAAAGTTGTATCAAGTGAATGAATTTATGTAGTAATATATGTTTAAGTGTAAAATAAAGAAAATGGAAGGTATATTTTACCATAAATAAAATTTTATGAAACCCATTTCATTTTAAATGGTTATGATTTGTTGAATAATTTATTATCTTCTAAAAAATATCTATATTAATTTAATTATGTTATTTTTGGGTTCATAATTATATACATATATAATTAATTGTATGTAGATTGATGTCTAATGATATAAATATTAAGGGAAAGGGGAGTGAATCCAATTTAGTAAGGTCCTCTGTCCACATTGATAGTATCGAATGTGAACATGAAAACGACTTTGGATTATGGAGTGAACCAATTACAATATGAGAGTATTATAAATATTCCATTACTAATATATAAATGATTTTATATTATTACTTTTATGAGTCCATTCTATTACTTATGAAAAAGCTATACAGTCATTGATTTTCTAATTTGATTCAACTATGATTCATATCGTATATGCTACAATTAATTTTGACATGATTAAATTTTATAATTTATTATTTATAGGTTATGGTTTTAAAATTTTATTCTCATACCCCCCATAACTCTATACTCATGTTATATTGATATCTTCATTTTATACCCTTACTAGGCATCTAAGAACACCCATTACAATGAATATTTTCCCATGTTTATAAAGAAATGTATTATGTGTGGTTTATATATATATATATGGTTAAAAATTAGAATATATTAGTGGGACATGATTTAATAAACTTTTTATTAAATTATCTAGGTATAGAAATTTCTAAAGGCAGTATACCGCTACATTTCTAGAATAAAATATGTTGTTATGTAATGAATACACATATTTTTACATGTTATATGAATATATGAATTTTATGAGTTAATACATAATTGAAACCAAATGTTAATTATTATCTAAAAATCCATGAATAACCCAAAAACAATTTTTGGAAACAATCAACTCCTACAAATTTAATTATTGAAAAAATAATGGAAATCAAAGAAAAAACGCCATCTCCCACCAGAAACACCAGAGGATGAAATCTCTAGTTTGAATAAGATTTCCACCATTGTTGAGTTTTCACAACAACTAATTATTAATTTAGTAATTCATTTATTTAATCTATTCAATTTTCATCTAGATAATCATAGAATCGCTTATATATCACTATAATTTTGGTAATGCACACAACCTTCTATGAAACACATTGATTTATTATGATCAATTTTTTCATTAATAGATTAATTTCAATTTATTTCTGTAATGTCACACTACAATAATTCAAAATAAATTTATACATGATAACATGTAATAATTTCTCTATATGAAACAATGACTTAACATTCCCTACACACAATAATGAGTTTCTATGAAACAACAATTTATTATTATCATTACTTACGTTCGGTAATTATTACATCATTGTTAAAAATAGTAATATGAATAATAATGAATAATTGTAATATATTTGATATAATGGTTTTATAAAGAAACAACATATTTATAATAATACATAATAAAAAATTTTATGGTCTTTATAAATTTGAAAATTCAGTTTTCTTAAAAGAACAATTTTTTATGTCCTTCTATGAACAATAATAAAATTATTTTTATAGACTTTTAATAGTTAAATTTGATAAATTAAACAAACATTTTTACTTTATAATGTTGAAATTATATTTTGGTGATTTATATGTATTTTTCGGGAAAATATCATTTTTAGATGGATAGTGAAATAATACCGAATTTTAATACACAGCTTATTTTTCAACAAATTTATTTATTCAGTTAAATTATATTTTAATTTTGATTTATATATTAATGGAGTTATTTTTATAAAAAATAATACAATTTAGGTAATTTTATTTAATTTATAATTGAAATGGTATATCAATTCATTCCAAACATGTAATCATTTTTTCATTAAAAACATGATGTCGTGACCCGTCTGTGAGATTAAATTTAAATTAATTTCTACCACATATTTCATTTGAATTTGGAAATATTTATTCTAAAATTTTAGTAAACTTAATTTATAATTTATAATAAGTTATAATAGTTTTTTTACCAAAAATATTAATGAAAATGGTTAAAATTAGTTTTGGGGATAAAAAGGAAAATTAGTTTAACAAAGGACTAATCCTTAATCATAAGGCCCAAAATGACCATGAAACGTGTTAAAAATCCATTATAAGTTAATATTTCGACCATATCCTCTCTTTTATTATATTGGGACCATTATTGGTTCCATGTGACATAGGAAAAACGTGGGTGGAATTCTCTTTATGAAAATTTAAAATGAATGCCACTCCTCCTCCACTATATAATGAATCTGACCCCTCCCACTTATTAACACATCTAAATAACTTTGAATGGGACTAAATATAAATAAATACCCTCCCAAAATCCTTACCTACATCTTATAATCCACTCTTTTTGAATTAATCATTCTATGGAATCCCATTGATGGAATCAAAAATGAGTTTCCCAAAAAAGAGGTAATATCATTCCCCCAGATCATTTGTGTTACTTAAATTTTCCTCACCTAAAATATTATTATTAAATTCTTATATAAACATTTATGTTTCATATATATACTGGCATGTTTTTATCAATAGGTTTATATAAATAATTACAAACATAATTATATTAGTGGAAACAAACATATTATTCTTATGTACAACGAACTATCACCTCACGACACGAGACTATTCATTTTTCCATTAAAACATTTCATGGTTGGACATATTGTTTGATAATTTGTTTTTATATTATATATATGATATTTATGATTTATTTATTCCTCTAAAATTATTATATAACAAATTCCATCATGTTTTAACTATATTTAAAATAAGAAAATTAAATCTGTGTATGTGTTGACTACCGTCTCTACAAAGAGATGTGATTAATTCACAATTAATATGGAATGTATTAATGACGGGTTAATTAAATTCATATGATACGTTTGAAATAATAATACAACTAAAATATATATAAATATATATTTGTGTGTGTGTCTGTAATTTAATTATATTAAATTAATATGATAACTAAAATGAAATAGTGTTCATGTGTATGTACGACATACCATCTCAATGAACGGTGTATTCCATTTCATTTTTCTAAATTTAATATATTAAAATAAATAAATTATAATGAAAATATATTATATTTATTTTAACATTAACTAATATAAATTATGGTTTATTTTTAGAAAAAAAAATTAACATGAAAAAAACAACACGGTTATTACATGAAACGTAACATTAACATAGTATTTTAATAATAAAGAAATATGAATCATATATGTTATTAGATATAAAAATATAGATTATTTCGTGGATTTATAATAAAAATAAATTTAATATATTGGATTTTTGAATGTGTATGAAGATATTAAATATATAAGGTACGAGGATTTCTTATCACGGTTTTATTTCTCAGATATTTATGCCTTATTGGCCACATGTTCCTTCTGTGTCATGTATAAATACATAAAATTTATATATTCAATGGTTAGTATATATAAATATATTTTTATATATGTATACATTTTATGATCTCATTCATGGGGTATAGTTTGAAAAGTTACAGAATCTATAGTGTAATTTTGTCTCAATTTTTCTTCATTGAAATACAGGCCATGATTTTCAAAAACAATGTTTTAAAAAAGTATTGAAAAAAAAAATCAAATGTTTTTTAATGATGAAAATTTATGACAATATTCAAGGAAAATGTATTTTTTTTAAAAATCACTTTCCGTGCTTCTTTTAAATGATTCCAAATATATTTTCAAAGAATTTGTTTTAATGTTTTATGTTTTAAAAAGAGTTTTTCAAAGATAAAATTATATTTTCCTCATTATTTTTCTTAAGGATTGTTCAAAATTATTTTCCAACAATGTTAACATATATTTGTCTTACTCAATTCATTTATTGGTAAATTATCCAACAATTTAATTCTCATTAATTAGTTTAACTGATTTTTGTTTTGATGGAATGATTTTAACGAAACCCATTTTTCTTTCACGTGTTATTTTCTTATGAAACCCAGTAATTTTCAAAGACTATTCTATGATGAAATGATTAGGAAACAAGAATTTTTTCACATTTTTTATATTATTACTTGTTTATGGCCCCCATTTTAGTTCAAGGGTTAAGATATTAATCATTATGATTATTCAGTACATATATTTATAAATTCATTATGTGATTGTTGGGATCTATATCTCTCATAAATGAAGTGGGTAATGATATTTATCTCATCATATAATTATTGGATTTATCTCGATGGGATTGATACTTTATGGAAGCTCTGGAAGCCTGATAAACTATGGGAATATAAGAATACCTGGCCGGCTATGGGATTTTAGGGAAACTCGGTCCCATATAACGAATGGACTATGACTAGGGATGCTAGTGTATCCTTACTAGTAGGGGAAGTTCCCATGAAGTGTAATTTTGTGTTTTGGAAATGTTACCATATATATATATTGAATGATATTAAATTTTTATGTGTCTCTCTCATTTCAATTTTTTGTTCATATTTCATTCTCTCATATATAATAAACATGATTCCCTTTTGATTCTTATATAATGATATATCAATATTTATTACATTATTCATGTTTATTATCTTTCATATGTTGGTTATGATCTTCTATTGACATGACCACAATATAATACAAATATTCTAATGGTTGTTCTTAAATATCTCCCTTTCTACACTTGTTGAGTATCTGATATCACACCTTTTTATGTTTCCATTCCCCATTTTACGAAGTTATTTGTTATGTATAATGTTTCTAAGAATGGTTATATACATTTAGAACCTAGAGGGAGATAATTTAACTCACATATCTACCAGTATTAATGACTCCATGTTTCGAATGGAACTAAACTAATACAGTTTTTTGGAATCAATTTGTCTAATGATTAGGTATTCCAAAATAAATGATGTAATGTTGATTTATTAATTGAGAGGGTCACTATTATTGTTATCAGAGAAATATATTTGATAACCATTCGATACTATTTTGAGAAAACCATACGAAGAACCTTAAGGACATGTCTATAGATATTTCAAGGAGAAGTAAAATTATAATAAAATGTCCTGAATTTTGGTAATGGATATAGTGAGTGGTATCCAAGAAATACGACTGTATCTGTATAATACAAGTGTATGTGGCTCATGATGGGATGTATATATGGGTAAAAATTTCAAAAACATCATATTGAGATAAACTAGATCAGGAACCGGTTCAAAACAACAATTCTTACTGGACAGATATTTTTAAACTACTAATGGATATTCATTGGAAATTGAAAAACACTTCTCAAACTATCATTATGTTTTTAAATATCAGTTATCTAAGAATAAAAATGGATGAAACAACTATGTCATATAATAATTTAGTTATGATAATTTAGACATCAAATATGTGGGTTTTCATGATTACATGGTTTCACACTATCTAATATTTTAATAATCTATGATTTTTGGTTTAATTCGATGCATGTAAAAGGAAAGAACCACGTTACTAATGATTTCAACAAGAAATTAAATGATTGTACACCTAGGAATACGAATGTAATGGGAGGTGGAATGAATGTTTTCATTAATATTATCACTAATAAATCACAAGAATGAATCATGTTGATCGTCTACTCATTTAAATTAGGGAAATACATTCAATTGATCCCTTTATGAGGCAACATCCACCTTTTCATATCTATTCTTTTGACCCACTAGTTTATGAAAAATGGAT